>CM076849.1:157633613-158233613 GCA_039519185.1 Astragalus membranaceus | reverse complement strand
TGTTTACCCTTAAAGACTCTTACTTAAGGTCTAACTAAGAGGAAGAGGGACTCAATGGCTAGTATATCTAAGGATTGCTCTAGCAAGATGACGGGTTTGTTACATTTCTTAAGTACTTGGCTGCACTTAATAGGGATCAATTCTCTTGGATCATAAGTTAAAGGTGGCTAATGTGGTTATGCAATTCTTTGGATTCAGGGACAGACGGTATAGAAATTAAAAGTCAGTGCTTCTACAGGCACCCTCCAATGACAAAAAAGGGAAGAAACGCGTAGGGGCTCCATCGGGACTAAAGAATGGATATCATATTTTCCTGAAGCAGGAATGTGCTCGATTAAAAACTCGTCGTCAGGACTTAGATGGCCGTAGAATCCTGAGCGTGGCTGTTGACACAGTGAAGTAGTATGTGTATAAAGGCATGTATGTGAAGTATATGTGTATAAAGGCATGTATGTACTTGGCTGGTTCTTAATTAGTACAAATGACATCAATTAATGGAACTTATTTTGTTGGCATGTACTGAAAAGTATATAAAGTATAGTTTCAAACAATGTTTCGTACTAAACAAGTTTTAGTCTAAATATTGTCAAACCAGAGCTGCTCTCAATAGAGCAGACCCCACAGAAAACAATCCATCATGATCAACAAGAAATGCTTCAATTTCCTGCAACATCTAAGCCAGGTTCATGCTATCATATTGAGAACCTGTCATTTCCAAGACCATTTTAACAAGTCTTATAATGAACAATATCAATAGTATTTTAGTTAAAAGGAACATACTTTTGAGAATAAATATAATAAATGATTTTAAGAGTTGTTCATAACTTTAAACAACCGGTAATAGGAAGCCAAATAATATTATATACTAAGCATCATTAGTGTTCTGGACTGGGCCGCAGCCCACGAAGAATACTAGGCCGGGTCGAGCGGCCCAATAATCAGCCAGTATTACACGTCGATTTGGATCGGGTCGCGATCCGTAAAGAATGTTGGGCCTGTGCGAGCGGCCCAATAGCGACCCGGCGCCATCTAATGCCCACGATGGGAAGATCAACGGCGGAGAGGAATCCTCGCTGGATCCGACGGTCGCCTGCAGCACCCCTGGTACTATATAAAGAGTCCATGACATCACCTGACAGGTACGCTTTTACACATACTGTTACTATACTCGAATATCACCCCACTGACTTGGGCGTTGGAGTGCCATCGCAGGTACACCCCGCGGGAGCTCTGAACGCGACCAACTTATAAAAAGGAGCGACTTCAACACCTCGCCTGAGTCTCCAGATTAGCATCAGCACAGATATATTGACTGAATTAAAGGGACCGATCGCTCAGCGAAGAGTCCGGTTCATTACCGACCACAGTGGGAGAGAGAACATCCCCACCCTGACTGATACGCCTCCACGAGGCAGGCCGCGCGACGCCCCGCTCCCGTGAAACATGACTGCAATCCCTCAGCAACAGCAGGCGCCGGAGGGCGACGCTGCCGACATAGGCGATACTGCATCTAGTGCACAAGGGGCTCCTCCCGACCACACTAGTGTCATGCTGCCGAACGAGATCCTACAGGAACTACGGGATCTACTGAGAACAAGAGACAGGAACATCGTCGATCAGGTCGCTTTTGGGAGAGCGTTTACCGCGCCGGAGCAACGTCGCCGCGACGACGAATCGTCTAGACCTAGAGGCAACCCATCCAGAAGACATCGATCTCCCCCAAGGAGGTTACTTTTACACCGATCGCCCCCAAGAAGGCGAGGAGTGGCCCGGCCACGATCACGGACTCCACCCTCCTCGACCGACCCCACCTACTGGCCCGAGGAAGAGTCCTAACGAGAATCCTCATACGGTTCATCTGGTTCATTAACTCGGTCCAGAAGCCGATCACTGGACAGATTCCCTCGCCCATATTACGATGCGCCCCTCCTTCATGGGCTCGTCATTATGATTCCCCTCCTCAACGACGTGGTCATCGGGGCCACCACCCCGAGGACCGACCATCTATCTCGTAGGAGGGCGGGCGATGATGGCCTGGGACCTTTCACCCGTGAAATAGATGAGTACCCCATCCCGCGAGCGCTAGAGAAGCCTCCCTCTGATCTCAGGATGTATAACGGGATAAAGGACCCTGATGCCTGATAAGCTCCAATTTAGTGCATTTTTAGAGATACTTTTGAGTCATTTTTAGAGCTATTATTATGGTCTAAATAAATAAGTGACTCAAATTGCTATTTATTTTGTAGGAAAGAAGATAAATAAAGAAGTTGTTTCAATGAGTTGTTTGAAGCAAAATGGGGGTGTCATTAGCAAAAGAAGCATTGGGCTTGAAACAATACAAAAGTAATCCATTGGTTTAAAAGAAAAAAAAAGGGGCCCATGGCCAATTGAAAAGAATTGATCAACAATCTATTTTTGGCTTCGAAAAGAAGAAAGAGATTTGATAATTAAATTGAGATAGAACAAACGCGCGAGAGAGAGAGAGAGAGAGAGAGAGAGAGAGAGAGAGAGAGAGAGAGAGAGAGAGAGAGAGAGAGAGAGAGAGAGAGAGAGAGAGAGAGAGAGAGAGAGAGAGAACGAACAGTAGCCGCGGACGTGAATAAGAATAAGGGAGCCGCACAACACAAAACAGTACCGCCGGCAACACATAGGAGAGGTTTTTGGGTACCGTTCTTGACATCGTGAGAGAGCTCTGGAGCAGAAAAAGGAGACTAAATTTTCAGGATCAGAAATTTCTCTATTCCGGGTTATTTTTATCTCTGTAATTTATGACTCCTAATTTTATTTTATTGTTCTCAAACACTATGGATAGCTAAATCCTCTTCTAGGGTCTTAGGTGGATCTTGCATGTTTAGAGACCTTTTTATGTTCTAATTTCTGGTTTGAATCCCTATTTTTATTTTAATTAATATTGTCCTATTGTTTTTATCACATGATTAGGATTAGCTACCATTTGCATGTTTATAATCAATTAGTTGATCAGCGACCGTACTGCAATTAGTTGGTGGACCTATAGGATAATTGGGGCTATAATTAGGGCATGACCAAACCATAATTTAGTCTTCCAATCATTCAACCTTTTTGCTCTTTATGCTTTTCCTGAATTTAAATTCTTGCATGACCAAACAAGGGTTAATTTAGGAAAAAGAATATCAATCATGAATGACCAAACGGATTAATAGCTTTAGTAAAGGGATTGGTAATTAAATAAAATAAAGGAATTCAAGTAGGAATTAGACATAGGGGAATCGAAGCTTGCAAGTGAAACCGTGACCCTAGACCTCTCTCCATCGACTAAATCTAGTATTTTATTCTTGTTATTTATTTCTTTTTATTTGTTTTCATTACAACTAAATCATTGGTTCGTCTAAACAATATATAATCTTGACTAGTTTGGTACTTGTTAATTAATCCCTGGGGATACGATAATCTTTTATACTACTTATGCGAAAGAGTACACTTGCTCTAAGTGTGTTTTTAACGCAACAAGTTTTAGGCGCCGTTGCCGGGGATTAATTTAGCAATATTAAACGAAAAAGATTTTTATTGCTTTAGACATTTTTTTTGCTTTAATTTTAAATTTTGTATTTTTCTTTATTTTATCAAAAAAAAAAATATATAAAAAAACAGTTACTAATACTTTCCCAAGAGACCACTGCAAGTTACCTTGTTTTGCAGAGAAAAGTCTAAATCATGGTTAAAACTTTTGGAGACTACATTAGAGAGGCAGAGGCACACAGAAATTTAGAGAAGTCATATTGGTATATGTCTCAATGCCAAATTCAAATTTCTCCTCCTCCATATGAACCTTATTCAGACTATTGGGATGACTATGAGCCACCTCCTTATTTCTCCCAGCGGGATAATTATGAGTCACTACAAGTGCAAGGGCAAGAGGAGGAAAAGTCGGATGTCGATGAGGTCTTGGCCAAATTTATGCAGCAG
This sequence comes from Astragalus membranaceus, assembly GCA_039519185.1. NCBI lineage: Eukaryota > Viridiplantae > Streptophyta > Magnoliopsida > Fabales > Fabaceae > Astragalus > Astragalus membranaceus. The sequence continues at coordinate 158,229,668 of CM076849.1, read as the reverse complement.
ACAAATGAAAATTTTGAAAGCCTGAAGGGTCAAATCTCAACTCTCATTGCTTTGTTATCTCAAGAGGCCTAAGAAACTCTTTCACAAACTAAGTCTACCCAAAATGAAGAAGCTGAGCAATACAAAGAAAGTATTCCTACGAGAGATGAAGGTGTCTCCATGGAATATAATTTGGAGGAAGAAGCTCCCAAGAAAGATGAGGAGACTCTTACTGAAGGGAGTCAAATCAAAATAGTAGCTCCTACTGAAGGGAGTCATATTGAAACAAAAGATCCTATTAATGAGAGCGGTTGTGAGGAGAATGAGAAAGATCCATTGGTTCTTGATTTGAAGAAAGAGGAGAAAGCCCAAATTTTTGGGCAAATTGTTTTAACCATTGGTGATGCTGTGATTGAGGTTCACCGAGGAAAGGTAACTTTAAGGAGTGGTAAAGAAGATGATGTTATTAAAGCTTTAAATTCCAATGAAATTTTCTCTTCTTTAACTTCTCATTATTTTGATGATGTGGTTGAAACTAACATTTTTAGTGAATTAAAGATGCAGGACTTTTTGGAAAAAAAAAATTATTTTTCAGGATCCTAGTATAGTGGTGGATGAAGATAAAATAAAAATTTCACCATCCCTCGAAGTTCATCCACCACGTGGAAAAAGAAAGAACAATGTGAACCACATGGTTAGAAAGCTAAGAAGGTGCACAGCATTAGATGTTAAATTTACTCTCGGAGAGCCCCCTGATTAAGCACCAACTATAGTCAGGCTCACGACGTTAAACAAGCGCTTCGCAGGAGGCAACCTGTGTTTTATTTTCAGTTATTTTTACTTTTAATTTGTTTCATTTTGTTTTTAGGAAGAAGCTCGGACTACAAGCTCTCTCAGGGAAGTCACTATTACTCTCTCTCTCATTTATTTCTTTTAGTTTCTATTTGATCATTTTTCATTGAGGACCATGCTTCTTGCTAGTGTGGGGGAGGAGAGTTATTTTGTCACTTGATCTTTATTAATGCACATACCCACTGTATATGTTGATAGCATTTTTTCTGGCTTATTTTAGCGACTTATGCTTCAAGTTGAAAAAAAATAGAGATTTTGCCTTTAGGGGATCCCATAATTAATTTACTTGACAGACTTGTGCTTAATTGTAACTGTGGGGTTGTCCTTAGGAAGCTGATAATTAGCAATTGTCCCTGTTGAGTACTTTTTGTGAACTAGCTTCTAAATGTGAGATCTGAGCCTTTATAAGGGGATTGATACTAAATCAAAAAAAAATTACCCATTTTCTTTCTATGAGTGTGTTTCCCAATTTGCTACATTCTAGAATTTGTCTTTTGACCATTTCAAGGCGAAAATTGATTTACATCATGTAAAAAGATTTGGGGAATTTAGGTATTTTTCTGGCCTCAGAGTTGTTTGTTGAATTTATCCATTAGTTGCCCCCTTTGAGCCTATTTGTTATTTTTTTCTTTCGTACCCAGATATAATTTTTTTCTTTTTTTTGTGGTAACCATTTGAAATTTAATTTGGAGCAACTATTAAAAGTTACAATTTTGCCCTGTATTCTAATTGTCTATCTCATCAGGACATAAAAACCAAATAAGAGTGGCTTATATGGTTACAAGTTCATTTTCCTCCCGAAAGAAATATAGAAAAATGAAATGAAAAAAAAAAGAGAAGAAAGAAAGGAAGAAGGAGGAAAAGGCACATCAAAAGAATGAAAGAGCCAAAGGGCAAATCCAAAAAAAAAAGTCTACTCAAGAGCAAAAAGCAAATCAAAAAGAGTCGACCCAATAGAAAAAGATTGAAGAATGGAAGTGACATTAATGTGGAGTTTGGACAAAAATTGTAAAATAGATAGGAGCTCCATATTTGGTTTCAAATGTTACTATTTATTTCTTTTTTTTTTTTAGCCCTTTGATTATCCCTTCTTTCTTATTTCCTTCCCTGCATGAATTCACTCCGGCCCCATTACAACCCATGAAACCCCATCTTTTGCATGCATGTGAACTATTTAGTGGAGATTTAGTCAAATTACAAGCATATGGTAATGTGCATTTTGTGGAAACTTAAGTGTATATTTCCCTAGTCCCTAAAACACTCAGAGAGATTGTGAGCGAGTGCCTTTGTTCACAGAAATGTATTCTTTAGGGACATGAGCCTCTAATTTGGCAACCTTTTGACACCTCATATGTGCTATATTGTCTATAGTCTGTCATTGTGCTTCTAATTTAGGGTCCCTTATTTGACTGTCTCTGTTACTTATTTGAAAAATTTCTTGAGCCAGAAAATTTGCTTGAGGACAAGTAAAGGTTAAGTGTGGGGGAGTTGATAAGCTCCAATGTAGTGCATTTTTAGAGATACTTTTGAGTCATTTTTAGAGCTATTATTATGGTCTAAATAAATAAGTGACTCAAATTGCTATTTATTTTGTAGGAAAGAAGATAAATAAAGAAGTTGTTTCAATGAGTTGTTTGAAGCAAAATGGGGGTGTCATTAGCAAAAGAAGCATTGGGCTTGAAACAATACAAAAGTAATCCATTGGTTTAAAAAAAAGGGGCCCATGGCCAATTGAAAAGAATTGATCAACAATCTATTTTTGGCTTGGAAAAGAAGAAAGAGATTTGATAATTAAATCGAGATAGAACAAACGCGAGAGAGAGAGAGAGAGAGAGAGAGAGGGAGAGAGAGAGAGAGAGAGAGAGAGAGAGAGAGAACGAACAGTAGCCGCGGACGTGAATAAGAATAAGGGAGCCGCACAACACAAAACAGTACCGCCGGCAACGCATAGGAGAGGTTTTTGGGTACCGTTCTTGACATCGTGAGAGAGCTCTGGAGCAGAAAAAGGAGACTAAATTTTCAGGATCAGAAATTTCTCTATTCCGGGTTATTTTTATCTCTGTATTTTATGACTCCTAATTTTATTTTATTGTTCTCAAACACTATGGATAGCTAAATCCTCTTCTAGGGTCTTAGGTAGATCTTGCATGTTTAGAGACCTTTTTATGTTCTAATTTCTGGTTTGAATCCCTATTTTTATTTTAATTAATATTGTCCTATTGTTTTTATCACATGATTAGGATTAGCTACCCTTTGCATGTTTATAATCAATTAGTTGATCAGCGACCGTACTGCAATTAGTTGGTGGACCTATAGGATAATTGGGGCTATAATTAGGGCATGACCAAACCATAATTTAGTCTTCCAATCATTCAACCTTTTTGCTCTTTATGCTTTTCCTGAATTTAAATTCTTGCATGACCAAACAAGGGTTAATTTAGGATAAAGAATATTAATCACGAATGACCAAACGGATTAATAGCTTTAGTAAAGGGATTGGTAATTAAATAAAATAAAGGAATTCAAGTAGGAATTAGACATAGGGGAATCGAAGCTTGCAAGTGAAACCGTGACCCTAGACCTCTCTACATCGATTAAATCTAGTATTTTATTCTTGTTATTTATTTCTTTTTATTTGTTTTCATTACAACTAAATCATTGGTTCGTCTAAACAATATATAATCTTGACTAGTTTGGTACTTGTTAATTAATCCCCGTGGATACGATAATCTTTTATACTACTTCTGCGAAAGAGTACACTTGCTCTAAATGTGTTTTTAACGCAACAATGCCCACCTGCGGTACTTTGATTTGGTGATGAAGTATAGGCGGGCAGACGGGCCAGTCAAATGCAAGATCTTCCCGTTGACCCTAGAAGGACCCGCTCTGGAGTGGTTCACCGAGTTAAGACCCAACAACATCTCGTCCTGGGAACAATTGGCTCAAGTTTTTAGCGCCCGCTTCACCGCATCAAGGGTGAAGCCTAAATCGCATGCTATCCTGAAGGCGATTAGGCAAGGCCCGGACGAGTCCCTCCGTGAGTATGTTGAGTGCTTTAACAAAGAGGGCACCAACGTAGAAGTTGGTGTGAACGAGCCGCCGGATCTCGAAACTTTCCTGCGATGATGACAGAGGTTCATGAACTACTAGGAAAGAGCGATGGCCACCCAAGCTGTCGCAGGGCATGCAAAGGAACTCCACACGAACCGAGTCCAAGACCCCAGGGGGGATAGGGAGACAGGGAAGGACCGTCCAGGGAATTCAGGCCGAAAAAATTCTCCGATCGGACCAAACTCAACACCTCGTACTCCCAGATCTTGAGAACCGCAAATCCTAAGACCCCTGATGAGAACGATCAAGGCCTCAAGGAAGAGCTCGACTTGGTTGAAGAGCTCCGCACCAAAGCATCATTGAAAGAAGCACTTGTGAAACAATGGATGGCGACTAAATACAACTCGAAGGTCGTCCTTAGAGAATTCATCATCAGCCAGCTCGTCCTCAGAAGAGCGACGATAGGACAGAAGTTCGCAGCTCAAGGCAAACTCGCCCCGAATTGGGAGGGGCCCTACCGAGTCGTCTCGAGGACAGGGAATGGCGCCTACCAACTTCAAACCATGGGAGGCGGAGCAGTGCCGAGGACATGGAATGCGGCCAACCTCAGGCGATAATTCATTTAAATTTTGTGCCTAAATTCAATTTTAACACTGACAAGTACTCTATCGTTGACACTTTTGAATAAAGAAAGTAAACCGGGCGGGACACTCTTTTCCCACTGGGTTTTTATTGAGGCCCGCCCGGCCATCAGCATAGATGGAAGATTTTTATATGTTATCTCATCCTTTTATGTTTTTCATAACAAATCCATTAACCGCCATGCGGGTTAAAATCAAATCCAGTTTGATAAACCACTGAGCGGGTTCGAAGGTGCTTAGTCGATCTAAGTCACACACGAAGCGACCACGATCAATGGTCGCAACCCCTAGGGCGAGTTAAATCTGGGCACGAAGCCTAGTAAACTGCCCGAAGGCTAAAACACGAATTAAACACGATGAAGCGACCACAATCAATAGTTGCGCCCCCTAGGGCGAGTTAAATCTGGGCGCGAGGCCTAGTAAGCTGGCCGAAGGCTAACAAAACGAATTACAAAACAAGCGAATGACGATTTTAAAAGCCAAAGCATTGGCATAATACATATTACAATAACGGGGCAACTCGAAGGCCGCCCAAATACGAATGTCAAAGAAAAATACTTGGAACATATTACAAATTTTTCAAGTTCAAAGAGGATGATCAAACACAACAACCTCTTCCACCACGACGTTTCCCTGCATGTCCTCCTCGGCGGGTTGGATGATCCGACCGTCTACATGGGAGTGGGGGAAGTTGATAATGCTGGGGTCAAGCTCCAGGTCCGGGTAGACACACCGCACCTAAGCCAGAGCCTCATCGAACCGCCCCTGGAAAATTGTAACAGTCGATTGGACGAGCTGATCATATTCCACAGTGGCCTCTTCCCGCTCTTTCCTTAATGCCTCAATGGTCTTTCTCATCTCAGCTGCCTCACCGTTCAACCTGCTAACCTCACCAGACAGCTCCTTAACCTTGTCCGCTTCAATCTGTACCATCTTCTTGGCATCAGCTAAGGCGGCCAGGGCATCATCCCGCTCTTGGGTGATGATGGAGAGTGTCTTCTTCGTTTCAGTGAGGGCATCAGCTATTGGTTGGAAAACGGCCTCTGACTCTTGTAGTTTTTTCTTAGTGGACTCCAGCTCCTCCCGCACCTCTGAGATATAAACATAAGCACGACTTAGCTTATCGGTTTTGTCTAAGTTATCACTCTCCAACCATAAGTTTTGGGCGAGGAGAATATTACCTTTGGTCCGCTCCACTTCTCCCCGCTTCAACTTGGCAATCAGTCGAGACCCAGCCTTGGCCACCTCGGCCACAAATAGAAGGGGGTCTTCGCGAAAACCGCTTACGATGTCTGCCTCAGACACCTCTTCCAGATCGAACCCCGAGACGGGACTCTTTTGAGGTCCTTTGTGGTCCCTGGACTTCTTCGGGGAAAGGTCATCCTTGGTTAGATCGACGATGGGAGGAGTGCGACCTCTCATCGTCCCAGCAAGGGGCGTGCTGTTCTCCCCTCCTTCAGCAGACACAGTGTCCTCAGGAACCGGGAAAAGAATAACAACAGGAGAGGACGGGCCGGGCTGGGATTTCTTCCCTTTTTGGCTTTCTTCATCAACTCAGCAAAACCTAGACTAACCATTTCACCTGCGAAGAAGGAAAGAATATGGTCAAAAAAAAAGTGGGCCGACTACCCATACCAAGAGCGACTTTGAAATCAATATCGTTGGTCGTTTTCACTAACTGGTGACACTTGATCCAGCCTTCCTCCATCCACGAGGCCAAGTTCTCAAGCAGTCTCAAAGTCTCAACATTTTCCTCCATAAGTTGACAACGGGTCCTATAGGTAGCGGGCATACGTCGAAAGTGGGCGTACGTCCACGCTATGGGATACTTCGTGCTGGTTATCCGCCCCTGAGCGTCCATCGACCCAACCATCTGTTGGGACTCTTCGTAAACAGGGACCACCCATAGGAAAGAGGACTTCCAGGGTTTGAGCGAGTCAGAATAAGGCTTGAATATCTTGTAGTCCGACTGGGCCTTAAGACTCAGATGCTCCCACCGGTTTCGATTACTGCCCGGCTCTGGTCGCCTGCTCGTTTCAAAAATCTTGAAGAAAGCCTGCCAAGTGCACTCTCACCCCATCACCTTCAACAATTGCTCGAACACCTTGACAAAGGCCCACGAGTTCGGGTGCAGCTTCGAGGGCGCGACCCCAAGATAGCGGAGAATATTGCGTTGAAAGTAGGTAAACGGCGGGCGAATCCTGACGTCGCGAAGAACGGTCACGTACATGGTGAATTTTAGAGTGGGCGGGATCATAGGCACGTGTTCAGTTGAAGAAGGACCTTCAACCGCCCATTTCTGACCCGGGTCGCCAACAAATCCAGCGAAAAATGGTAACACCACATCCCCAGGTTTAAAGAGCGATGGTACCCGGCCTAGCACAGCCGATGAAATCTAGGAACGATCTTCCCCTAACACGCCTCTCCAGTTGGGTTCCCTCTTCCTGCGACCGGCTGGATATCCCGCTCCGAATGAGCCGAGGTGGAGGAAGGTGGATCATGACTTTCCTCTTCTCTAGAAGGACCTTCAGCATCCTCGGATACCCGGGAGGGCGGCCCCTGGAAAGATGTAGGGCGAATGGTTGCCGCAGAATTGGACCCCTCCGCCGGGGGGTGTAGAGGCAAATCTGCTCTCAGAGACCGTCCTATCCGTAGACGTCCGAGAACTGGAGGATGGGTCCGTAGAAGAAGGCGGCGGGCTGCCGGGAACGCGAGCGGTGAGCTTTGTCCGCGCCATGACGAAAGACAACCTGCAAGAAGGGAGCATGAAAGTCAGACCATCGAAGACGACCTATGGAAAGGGGCGACATGATCGACCCCGGGCCTGACACCTCCTCCTCGCCCGTGTTAAAGGTAAAGAAGTGCGATTTAAATTAAGAGTTAAAGAAGGAACTAAGTACCTGGAGCGGGAAACAAATTGGTCGCACTGGCTATCACCAGAATAAGGCGATTGGAAGTTAGGTCACGCCGGAGTTGGAAGTCGCTGATCGGGAAACACCTTGCCAGAATAGCCAAAAAATCGGTCGCTCGCCGGAGAAAGTAACTCGCCCTCAGAGCAAGAATTTCGGAAAGGAAAGTAAGAAATAGAAGGGGGTGTCCCATATTTATAGGAGGAGAGAGCTAGGTCCCGAAGGGACACGACTCTTCCCCTTCAGAATTAATGATATCCCTCGAAAGATGAACCATCATCATTGCGCGCCCCCTATGGGAAGCGTGAAACATTATGTCAGTCCCATCGAAACGTCACGCCGCTCGAAGGCACGAACATGTCCTATTGAACGGGCATACGCTCAGGTCGCCTCAGCGCAGGCGACCAAAGGAGAGGCAGCTCGCCCCACCAAAAGAAATGTAACTCTTAGGCCTGAACCCGTCCCAACGAACGACTTCGGCCTGGGGGGAAACTGTTCTGGACAGGGCCGCAGCCCACGAATAATACTGGACCGGGTCGAGCGGCCCAATAATCAGCCAGTATTACACGTCGATTTGGATCGGGTCGCGACCCGTAAAGAATGTTGGGCCAGTGTGTAACACCCCTTTTCTATACGGTAATTTGTTTAATAAAATATCCGAGTTTTCAAAATTTATTTACACCACAAGGGATGTCACACTTACTTCACTAAAACGTCACTCTTCAAATAACTCGCTTTTCGAAAAACAGTCTTATAATAACTTCAAAACGTCATTATCAAAATAAAATACAACTTCACATCGAAAATTCAATAGTTTAGTCATAAAGGGCATTACACTATGCCAGGCTTGCAATACTAAAATCCGATAACCACAACATGTCATAAATGACTTAAACAACATTCATCCCCCTCCCTAGTGTTACATATCAGAGCATGACGACTCGACTCAAAAGTGAAGCTAAGACCTTCACTGGGAATCACCTGCACGTTACCAACACGGGGGCAACATTCAAACAGGAAAGGGTGAGCATCATTTCAGTCTATATAATAGAAAATATGATAAGGACTAATCATAGGCTACACACTAGAATAATCAGCATCCAATACACTAAACATCCACATCACAGTCGTCATTCACATCATTTACAATACTCAACTCATGTCGTGTAAGCTTATGAAAATGCAACCCACTCGCGGGTATATGCATGAGGTACCTTTTCACAAAACGTCGCTTAGCCACTCAGGCCTCATCATCACTTAGCCACTCAGGCTTCAAAACGTCACTGATTTTATGCATATGGGCATGAGACACTATGACATGCACCATTCACAACATACAACCACACAATTACTCAGATCATAGTCAACAATGTGACCCGTCACTTACCGGTTTGCCAAATCAAGGCACAGCACCTGTCATTTCACAATTCACACACAATTAACGTCACTTAGCCTTTTAGGCCTTAACATCACTTAGCCACTCAGGCCCCAAATGTCACTTACACATAAACATCATTCAACTTCAAACATTAGCCACTGGGGGCAAAAACGTCATTTGACTAACCACCAAGGGCATCCTCGTCATCTACACATCATTATCATTAACTTTGGCCACTAGGGGCAAAACAGTCATTTTGACACTACCGTGTTAAAACTGTTGTTTATACACCAAAAGGGATTTTTAAAGAGTTCCACGTCATTTTTCAATGTCACTGGGACGATCACCGGGGACAGCCACTTGGGCGCCCACAAACAATCAGAAAATAACAATTTTTCATTTTAAAAATTAGACCCATAGATGGACAACGTAAAAAGCTTCACGACACTTTTTGAATCGTTCAAAACGGACGTCTGAGTCAAAAGTTATGATAAAAACAATTTTGGAAAAATCAGGCAACATCCAGGGAACAGGCGCCTTAGGCGCCCAGGCAACCAGGCAACACGGGCACTGGCGCCCAGCGCCCAGGCGCGCAACAACGCAACACAACCCAGCGCCACAGGCGCGCAGCGCCCAGGCGCGCACAACACAGACACGGGCGCCTAGCGCCCAGGCCAGGCACTCAGCGCCCAGGAAACTGCAACAACGCCCAGAATTTCTGTTCAACCCTTTTTAACACAAAAATTGGTTTTTCTTAACAATTCTAAAGCATAAAAACTCCAATTTTCCAGCAAACAAAAATGCATCTAATTGTTTTCGAAAATCACCAAACTCAATTATACCCAAAGATTCGATTGAAAAACATCACCGATAATCATCTTGGCACCCTAGGCGCCCAAACCACAACCCCTATGCGACCTCACCTCAAACAAGCCAAACACATGGATCTCAATTTTTGGATTCTCAACACATGCGCATATCACCACCCATAAGACAACTTCATAGATCACACCACACAAAAAAATCGAATTCGCAAAACACATTATAATTAACATATATGGAAGTCAACATTCAAGAACATCAAGAAACGCAAAAGAATCATCAAGAACATCACGAAATCTAGCATGAACCTTAGATCTAGGACCTATCATAGAATGTATTAGATAGAGTGATAGAGCTCCCCTAACCTCGAAATTGAAGAACGGAGGCTCCGGAGATAGTCACGTACAGGACCACAGCAACAAGATCACGTTCTTGCTCTTCCTTGGTTGCGACCTCTCTCCTCTTCTTCTCTTCTCCTTACGGCGCCCCTTGCTCTCTCTCTCTTTCTCACGCGATTTCTTTCTCTCCCTTGTTCTTTCTTTCAACTTCGCAAATCCTCCACCAAAACCCTAGCCCCCAACACCTAACCACTTCGCATATGACAAGAATAATGGGCTTGGGCTTCTCACTTAGGCCCAAGTCCATTTGGTTTGGCACCTCCACTTTCTAATACTTCCTACATGTATTAGTATAATTTCTAATTAATTAAAACACATCAAATAATTTAAATAAAATCCCCAATTACTTAACTAAATAAATTAATTAAATAATTTTAGGGTGTTACACAGTGCGAGCGGCCCAATAGCGACCCGGCACCATCTAATGCCCACGATGGGAAGATCAACGGCGGAGAGGAATCCTCGCAGGATCCGACGGTCGCCTGCAGCACCCCTAGTACTATATAAAGAGTCCATGACATCACCTGACAGGTACGCTTTTACACATACTGTTACTATACTCGAATATCACCCCACTGACTTGGGCGTTGGAGTGCCATCGCAGGTACACCCCGCGGGAGCTCTGAACGCGACCAACCTATAAAAAGGAGTGACTTCAACACCTCGCCCGAGTCTCCAGATCAGCATCAGCACAGATATATTGACTGCATCAAAGGGACTGATCGGTCAGCGAAGAGTCGGGTTCAAATAGGATGGTTGTTTTTCTAATAAGCAAGGGATGGAAGGCTACCAAGCCAAACACTCCGGCTCCCTTTCTTTTGAATAATTAATAGAAGGAGGATCAATAATTACAGATTCTTATAGTTTATTTGTTTCTAGAATGCTAAAAAGCAATCACCCCTCCTCCCTCCAAAAGTACTCCCAAAGGAATGAGTTAGTCTGTAGAAACAATATTGTTTGGCAGAACGCGGTTTATAATATTTAAGATTTAAAATAATACACTTAAGATAAGACATGGTGATATGTGTTAAGTTCCACCAATTCCCAATTTAAATTTCTGGTAAAGAGGAAACAATTGAAGTGAAAATATAAACTGATGTGAGAAATCAGGCCTCCAGCATAATTGGATGCAAGCTTTTTTTTTGTAAGCAATTAATTAATTGATGAGAGTACAAGGTGTACTCCGGCGTCAATCCAAAGGTGTTTGAGGGAGGCGACTGTCCAAGGCTGCGACGGCGACCTGAGAGCTTCCTTCCATCCTCTGTGACGGCAACCCATGAGTTGTGCGTTTCCTCTTGCTCTATGTGCGCTACTTTGAGTGCTTGGTGAGAAATTACATTCTTGCTCTATGTCCCCCAAGTTTTCACCTAAAACCCTAGATCTGTTGTTGATTTTCCCTAATTCCCATGTTGATAATCATCTGTGAATTTTCCCTAATTTTCCTTATTAACAATATGTTGTCATGATTTCTGAATTTGTTGTATGTTCTAAGATTATGTTGTTTTCTGATTTGGCACTTTCCAGGCTATTGATGCTCTTGTTATTGTTATCATATTAATACGTGCAATTACTTTGAGCTGGTGATGGTTGTTTTGCTTGAGTACAAACTCAGTTTCACTATACCTAAAAATTGTTGAGTGTCAAATAAAAATGATCTTCTTTTTGGATGCTTTGATTTATTTTCGAGATCCTTTCAATACGTGGAATTCTTGCATGCTTAATTCCTACTTGTATATAACATGATGATATGGTATCAAGAAATTTTATCTGGATTATAGACTGAGGAAGACATAGAACATAAAAATGTTTATTATTAGTAAAAAGAAATCTATCAAAGAGAAAATAGGAGAATTTTCAGGAAGGGGATTTTATGAAAAAAGGAAGGGATTACTTTTTAAACTGTGTTTTTGAATTTGAGGCTTGATTGGATGGAGGAAGAGGAGATTAGATCTCATAAGAGGTGCATATTAATTATTAGTACAGAAAGAAAAGCAGGGTATTGGAAATTCAAGGCAGCAAGGATTATATGAATAAGTTCCCAGGATGGAATTAAGGCTGCAACCACCCTGCCCATGTGGGAGGTGGAATGCAAACAAAGGAATGGAGAGTAGTTGTGACTGTGACATTGTGTGGAAATTGAGAAGGAAGTAAAGAAGAGAGCAGAAGCCAGAATTGATTAACGTTTGGGAAGGGAGGCTACCTAGCAGACTCTTGAAGAGCTTCCGATTCTTTTCTTTCCTTTTCAGTCTATACAAAGATAGTTTTACCTGTACAATGTTCCCCTAAGCTGATATCTCCACAATATTAATGAAGGAGAGCAAAGTATATTAGTTGTTTCTCAATAAAACTATACCAGTTTTTACTTTCCTTTTAGGAGGACCTTCCAGTTGGTATGAGTCAGTTGACTTTTCTTTTTTGTGCCTTTTAGGAGGACCTAATGCTCTGTTTGGCTGATTGAAGAAGTAGGGAGGAAAGAAATAAGAGAGAAATTAGAAAGAGAAAATGAAGAAAAGTTAGGTTGAAAACATGTATTGTTTGGATAGATAAAAATGAAAAAGAAAGAAATGGGACAATTTCTCTTGGCATGCAATAAAGAGTTAGACCCAAAATATTAAGATGGTATCAAAGCCTATCCAGAGTTGGACCCACCATTATTATCCACACACCAAACCCAATTGTGCTAGGCGTGAGGTGTATTGAGAAAAACCCAAGTCCGACATAGACTAGAGATAAGGTATGAAAATAGTTTATAAAGAAAGGCATCCCTCACTTTACAAGCCAGTTTTGTGGAATTGAGTTAGACCCAAAACATTAAGAATAAGTTCACATACAATCAAGCAATAATATCTTTTCTCTATTTCCATTGTTGTTTTGTAACTAACTACTATGTTGTTTGTTTAATTCAACAGCGTACATGTCAAATACAAGATATTCCTTTCTGCTATGGAATATTTACCATTTTCTTCTTTGGATGAATCTAAGGGCAGTTTTTAAGACATTATTGAGAGGTACTAGGCTTTATTTATAATCTATGAAATTTTCCTCAAAAAATGTTCATGTACATATGAAGCATTTGCATTTCAAAACAAATCTATTTGGAACAGAGTTTTGATGAGATCTCGAGAGATCAAGGTTGGCAAATATGATGACCTGTCAGACGTTGCAGAACAGCACAGACTGCAGAGTCTACAAAAAGCTAAAACCATCCTGTGGCTTTGCTTCACACCACCATCAACTATTACTAAAGTTAATGATGTTAGTAAAAAACTTCTTCTCATTTGAAGAAAATATAATGGAGCTTCTCAGGGCGCCTTTCACGCAGATGTACAAGCAAATGAGGAAGATCTGTTCTAGGTTTTATATTTTCCTCAAGTAGTGAAACCTGAATTCTCAGGACATCTTTAATGTAATAAATTATTTTTTATTGTGATGAAGAATTTAACGTAAATCTATTGTTTATTATTGTTTTATAAATTATTTTTCTTACCATGGGCATGTTAGCAATTAAATTAGTGCAAAACAATTGAATAAGTTGATTAAATCAATCATAGTCGTTAAATCATTTGCTAAAAATTTGTCGCGCCAAGATCAATAGTTGCTAACTTGATGTCAAATTTGGACTTGTTAAATTCATCTCTTTATTTTGTTGCTAATATTAGTTGCTAAATGTAGTTGCTAAATTAGTCTAAAATCGGTCTCTAAATCGGTCACTAAATCGGTCACTAAATTTGGTACTAAATTGGCCGCTAAATCGGTCACAAAATTGGTCGCTAAAACGGTCACTAAATCGGTCACTAAAATCGGTCACTAAATCGGTCACTAAAATCAGTCACTAAATCTGTCGCTACAATTGGCCACTACATCGGTTGCTAAAATTTCGGTCACAAATTCGGTCGCTACAGTTAGCGACCAGTGATATAGCGACTGATTTTTTTTGGTCGCCAATTCAGTCACTAAACGTTGTAGTGACCGATTTTTCCCATATAGTGACCGAAAAATCGGTCACTAAACAACGTTTTTTTTGTAGTGTGTATATGTTTTTGCTGCATTCTTGTTGCTATATATGTTCCTTAGAATGTGTTTTTGCTGCATTCTTGACTTGTTGCTTTGTATGCAACACGAATTTTGTTATATCTACTTAGTATGAAACATATCACCCAAAACAATGGAATGTGAGAATTGTATAGGAAATTGAGGGGTGCTGCAGATATACTTGAAAGTTATCTGAACTGATATACTTAAAAATTATCTGAACTGATATACTTGAAACACTGATTTGGTGTGTTTGCTAAATCTGTTCTCGGTGCCACATTGAGCTCCATTATTCCAGATTTGCTCATTGTTAATTGAAAGTGATTAGTTATTTTTCTGTTTGTTCATAAAACTCTGTTGCAGTGTTAAATACTATTTGAGTGCTTAGAGATTATTTTCTTTATTTTTTTTAAAATAGTAAGGGTGCTTATCAAACCTGTTATTCATGGACTTGGAAACATGAACTAGTTTTTAATGGCCATTTTCCTGCTTGTTTTTTCCTCTTTTCTTGAAGAATGTCTACTCCAGTGAATATTTTATTTGCATAGGTTTTCAACATTCGGTTTTGCTATGTTGACATATCTTGTGTTTTCTATTGGGTACAAGTAGTGGATGCTTATGCGGGTTTCTTTGAAGTCGAGTCTCTCAAGAAAGGAAAGAATGTTTTGGTCTCTAATGAGAATGTTGCAATCCTATATTAAGATAATAGAATAATAGAATATGGTGTTAAAGAGAGGAATAGATAATGCATTACAATTATCATTGTCTATTTTGTTTAAAAAACATTGTCTTTGTAATTCTGAGTTTGATGAGCACTATCTCATTTTTAACTTTCTAATTTTTAAGTGAAATGTTGAATTTAAAGTTCAAGTTGTTTGCCTTTTTATGTTCAATGATATGCAAGTTTATATAAAGTTATGAAACTAATTAAATTTTGTTTACAATTAAATAAAGTGTTCTGGAGTGGCCCAATAGGCCCAACGAGACAGTCCAGCGCAACCTGCAGCAAGGGGGTGCTGCGCACAGCAACCAGGTGCAACATGGGCCAGCGGCCCATTCGACCAAGGCCGGCCTAACTCGGCCCACGCAAGGCGTGCTCCACAAGACGCGCCAACGGCCAGGGCGCCCCTATCACGATAAATACATGGCAGAGCTCCATAATCAGGTATGTTTTACTCACCTTGTGACCCTGCCCGTTGAAGCACCTCTGACTTGAGCGTTGGAGTGCCTTTGCAGGTACCACCCGCGTGCGGCTCAGAACTCGGTCCCTCATCCCAGCGACCGAGCAACATCATCAACAACAACCCATCGTATTGATCCGGTACGATCAATTGGCGACCACAGTGGGAGCCCCGAGCGCTATTCCACATCAAACCATGCCGCCGCGTCAGAAACGTACTTCATCCAGGCTCAATCAACCTGGGTCGAACGCCCAACCCGAGCATACCCCGGAGGGCGTGCCCGTGACCATTCACGAATCACAAGGCAACCCTCACCAATCTCCTACGGTGCAGGGCGGTCGAGGACCGGTGTTGGGACGAACTCAACGGCCGGTCCAGCAATAAGAAATCCCGGCCGAGCTGGCCGATGCCGGAGTCACAGAGCCTCTCCCAGAGCATGTGACCCAGGCATTCCTCCAAATACTGCAGAACAAGAATCAGCTCATAGCCGACCGAGAAGCGCTCATCTCCCAGTATGAGCGGGCTGAAGCCTCGACCCGCCCGCGTGCGGCTCGCAGGAACGATCAAATACAAGAACCTAGGCCGCCTCCTAGATACAGGACGATGCCTAGAGGAGGCATTTCACGTAGAAGAAGTGTGTCACGCCGAACTCCTCCGCGTAGGAGCAGGGTGCACAGGTCGCCCCCAGATAGGGGCGGACGACGTCGTCGGTCCCCTTCCAACGACTATGATTATGATTACGACTATGCTGACTCGAGCTACCGACTAGAGTCGAGCAGGTCGCCAACAAGATACTCGTCCGACGAGTCCTCAGGATCCCGCCGATCAAGAAGCAGGTCGTGGGACTCGTATGAGGAATTTAATGACTACCGCAACGGGGAGATAAGAGATGTCTCCTGTGCCATCAGCCAATCAAGAAGAAACTGTTCAAAGCGGCCTAGAGGACGGTCGTCGTCGCATGCTCCACAATACCATGGCCCCCATGGACCCCCTCCAATTGCCGACGGATTCCTTGGCCAACCGGTCGGCCTTTACGGTCTGCCCATCGACCAAACTGCCGCCATGCAGCCTTGCGGGCAGAATTACATTCCGACCTGATTCAAAAGGGAGAGCTGAGGGAGTATGTTCTAGAGGAAGATGATGAGTTCAGCCCGCGAGCTGAAGAATGAATTCAAACGACCCTACAAACTGGTACTGATACTCGATCGATCAATAAAGGACAGACGCGCACTCTTTTTACCGAGGCTCGACCTTTTGAAAGTGTGTGTTTTAGTTAACATGTACGAGTGCATGCCCGAACACTCAGTAAAGTAGCGAGCGATCGAACATGAACTAAAATTAAACTTTCGAACCAAAAGTACACAACGGGTTCACCACGGTCGAAACCGGGCACCCAATCCACCGACCGTTCGCAGGCCGGAAAGACGAATCAAGCCTCGAATAGGCTGCGATTGGTCGCTTCCTACAGGTCGATCCCGCGAGACTCTCCGGCGACCAGGCTAAGAGTCAACAAAGAGCGCCATCGAATGGCCCAAGGGTTTGAATAACCCACAAAGCATGGGTCGCCGAGCGACCTACATCGAGCGCCATCGAAGTGGCCCAAGGGTCAGAATGACCCACAATCAAACGTAGGCCGCCGAGCGACCTACATCGAGTGTCACCGAGTTGGCACAATCAAGCGCCATCGAAGTGGCCCAAGGGTTTGAATAACCCACAAAGCGTAGGTCGCCGAGCGACCTACATCGAGCGCCATCGAAGTGGCCCAAGGGTCAGAATGACCCACAATCAAACGTAGGCCGCCGAGCGACCTACATCGGGTGTCACCGCATTGACACAAGCGAGTGCCACCGAGTTGGCCCAAAATAGATCACCGTGTTGATCAAATCGAACGTAGGATCCCGAGCGACCTACAACGAGTGTCATCGAATGGCCCCAAGATCCCGAGCGACCTACAACGAGTGTCATCGAATGGCCCCAAGGTCCCGAGCGGCCTACTAAGAGCGCCATCTAATGGCCCAAGCAAAGTGAGTGGCAGCGACCACATCCCAGTGTGAATGGCAGCGACCACGTCCCATCATGAGTGGCAGCGACCACATCCCAGTGTGAATGGCAGCGACCACGTCCCATCATGAATGGCAGCGACCACATCCCAGTGTGAATGGCAGCGACCACGTCCCATCATAAGTGGCAGCGACCACATCCCAGTGTGAATGGCAGCGACCACGTCCCATCATGAGTGGCAGCGACCACATCCCAGTGTGAATGGCAGCGACCACGTCCCATCATAAGTGGCAGCGACCACATCCCAGTGTGAATGGCAGCGACCACATTCCAACATGAGGGGCAGTGACCACATTCCTCAAATAGGCCGTGCTAGGCTGCTCCCTGCAGGTCGAGAGCCCCAGGCGACCAGTCAAAACGCTTAAGCGAACTTAAGCACAATCAAAGCGACCTAAGAATAGTCGCACCCCCAAGGCCGAGTTCGATCTGAGTCGATACTTGGTAAACTGCCCAAGGGACAGGGCCGAGACCCGACCGGTTAAAACGATTCAAGCCCCAGGTCGGTCTTAAGCGAGCCGACCTGGACAAGAAGCTTTTCCTGCCAGCGAGCCTATCCTTCTCTTGCATGACCGATTTCACACCCGCTAAAGCAGAATCCAGAGCGACCTCTGCCACACCGGTCCCGCGCGACCTAACGAGGGGCATCGACCCCAGAACACCGGCCGGTCCCGTGCGACCACACGGGTGGCAGCGACCACCTTCCCATCGTCCAAAACGTCACATCATCTCAAACAACAGAGGTCGGCAGCGACCGACGCCAAACTCAGCGATTAATAGGCGGCAGCGACCGTCAGTCACCCTTCCACAACTCGAATGCAGGGGGGCAACGATTCAAGCCTCAGCCCGCTCTTAAGCGACCTAGGCTTGGGGGGCAACTGTTCTGGAGTGGCCCAATAGGCCCAACGAGACAGTCCAGCGCAACCTGCAGGAAGGGGGTGCTGCGCACAGCAACCAGGTGCAACATGGGCCAGCGGCCCATTCGACCAAGGCCGGCCCAACTCGGCCCACGCAAGGCGTGCTCCGCAAGACGCGCCAACGGCCAGGGCGCCCCTATCACGATAAATACATGGCAGAGCTCCATAATCAGGTATGTTTTACTCACCTTGTGACCCTGCCCGTTGAAGCACCTCTGACTTGAGCGTTGGAGTGCCTTTGCAGGTACCACCCGCGTGCGGCTCAGAACTCGGTCCCTCATCCCAGCGACCGAGCAACATCATCAACAACAACCCATCGTATTGATCCGGTACGATCATAAAGTATTAATTTATTTTTAAGTATTACCATTTTATACAAAAAAGATTATTAAATAATAGTGTTTCTAGAAATAAGTATATGTATTAAATAATAATCACTTTTTATTGTGATAACTTTTTGCATCATTTTAAATGCAAAGAAAAAAATAAATCTAGTTTACGAAAAATTAATTTATATTTGATAGACAAAAAAAAAAGCAACGCCGAATTTAACAAGTAATTAAAAAATTAACAAGTACTTGAAAAAAAATTCAACGTAAAACAACTCTGAATTTGAAAAAAATAGTTAGCTTCATTAAAAAAAATTGCAGTTTCTCCAAAAAAAAATGCAAAGTAAGTGAAAGTAATAAAAGTTGCCTAACAGTAAGGGTCCAAGGTAAAAGTGACAAATTATAAACCAAACCTCCACTTCTTCTCTCTTCAACATTTCATAACATCCAAACAAGGGTGGGGTTTTCCCTCCCCTCCCCCTTTGACTCCCAAACGGACCCTTAAAGCCTTATTCCCTACGTTACTTATGTCTTGTGATGAGAAAGATGCAAAGGTCTTCAAGATGGGAGTGTGGCAGTGTAGTGCTTGGAATTGGGATTGGCGTTGGACTGCACATTTGCCTCAGTGAGGATCAAAAAGTCGCTGGTTTGAAGGACTTGCTGATAGGGGTCGGTCCATTAAGGGATACAGATGATAGATGGTCCTGGCTGTCGGATACGATAAGACGTTTTTTCGGTTAAAATATGCTATCAATGGTTGTGTTCTTGTTTTGTAGGTAATGATGGATCCGTGGAGAAGGCAAAAACCGAAGCATGCAAAAAGTTATGGAGAAATGATGTTCTGTCGAAGGCAATAATATTCACGTGGAGGCTGATTTTGGACAGATTACTTCTTCACGTAGGGACCTCTCTTGTGCGCTCTGCTTCAAAGAAAACGGGTCTGTCTCACATCTATTCAGCTGCTGTGAGGAGTATGGTGCAACTTACAATGTCGTGGCTTTGATGTATGACATTAATAGTCTCTCTCTTCTAACCGTTTCTCTCCCTCTTCTTTCTGATTCTCCCTTGCATGGGATTGTTGCCTTCTATCCATGTACTGTAATTACCTCAGCTGATTGCAATAGAACAGTACCATTTCTAATTTCCTTATTGTGTACTTCGCAAATTGTTGAACCATTACATTGGTGCATTCATCACCTCCTGCCATGGCCGATGGAACACGTTTCAAGGAACTGACCACTGAGCTTCGCAGAGTAGCAGAAACTGTGGAGAAGAATTATGTAGAACAACAATCGACGGTCAAGCGTTTGGAAGTGGAAAACCAAGTTAGATTTGAAAAAATGGAACAAGCCATCTTGATATCAGAAGCTAATTTTCCTAAAATTTGAAGAATTGAAAGAGAACTCCAAGGAGGATCCTGGAATGTTTAGTAGCTCATCACTGAAGTTGAAATCACCCAGCCACGGTACACAACCACACAACAAACCTGCATTTCAAGTAAGATCTATCAAACTTTATTTTCCTCGCTTTGATGGTAACAATGTGGTAGGATGGATCTTTAAGGCTGAACAATTTTTTGACTATTATAACACACCTGATGCTGAGAGATTAACTATTGCCTCTGTCCATCTTGATCAAGATATTGTCCCATGGTTTCAAATGATGCAAAAGTCTAATCCATTTGTGTCCTGGAATCAATTTACTAGAGCACTAGAGCTTAATTTTGGCCCTTCACCTTATGATTGTCCTCGATCCAATTTGTTCAAATTAGTGCAAACTGGAAATGTTGCTGAGTATTACTTGCAGTTTACCTCTTTGGCCAATCGTACTGAAGGAGTTACAGGAGAAGCATTGTTGGATTGCTTCATTGGGGGCTTAACTGAAGATATACGTAGAGATGTAAGGGCTATGGCTCCCAACACCATGATCAAAGTAGTGTCCCTAGCCAAGTTGTTGCTTCTAATTCCGTATTGAATTTTGAGCATTTTAGGCTCAAGAATCGTTCAATTTGGTGCTCTATAGCAATATCTCCATTGTTGAGATTGAAGGTTTTTTGAACTTTAAATTCAAGATTTCGGTTCCAGAAATGATTTTGCGCATAAGCACTTTTCTAGGCTTAATTTTGGTTCCATTGAATTTCTTGCGAAATTTTATTCAAGTTAGAGTTCAGTTTAATTCAATTTGGTCACGTATTGCATGAGTTATTCAAGAAACAAGAAATCAAAGTGTTCTTGGTGTTCTTAAGCACATTCAAAGTGTTCTTCATTTTTCTGTATTTTTGTTTAAAAGGATGAAACTGAAACAAAAATGAAAGAAAAATGACAAAAGTGAGAAAAAAAATAAGATAAAGGACAAAACTGACACAAAAATGAAAGATAAATGACCAAAACGAGAAGAAAAAAAAGATAAGGGACCAAAATGAAACTTAAGTCAAAGATAAATGACCAAAAGTGCAATTTAGCCTAAACAAAACTTAACAAATATCACTATTTATTTAAAAACATGAATCTTAATGAAAAAACACATGCAAATTATTATAAAGACAAATTTATGAGATGAAAGACTTTTTTGGGTGGTGTTACAATGTAACAAACAAAAGAAAGGAAAAACCAGAGTAAAAAAACTAAATTCCAAGCTTATGTCTCATATGAAAGACTCTTTTAGTTGTGATAGGAAATAGATGGGAAATTACCTAAAGAGTAAAAATAATAAGACATCATTAAGGTATTATTTTATTTTTAGGGTAGATCAAGATGCGTAACATCACTGTTATCAGACCCAGACCGGTTCGACCGGGACCCAGAGACTCTCCTGGTTCGGGTAGCATGTTGGTCTGGTGATGACATCATCAACCTGGCCAAATCCGCCTTTGACCCGGTCAAATCCGCCTTTGACCCGGTCAAACACGCTGTTGACCAAGAAATATTCGCATGTATTCATAAAAAAAAATTTTAGATGGGATTCAAACCCCCTGGGGATCAACTTTCAATTGTTAACCAACTATTGTTGCGCTCGAAAAATCCGGTTCGGGACTTTTCGTTTGACAACGTGGAAAAAGTTTGGAGCCGCCACCAATATTTTAATTTTAAGACCAAAACATTGAAAAAAAAGTCTTTTAAACAAGGCGGATGGTCTTTTGAAAACTAGAGATGTAGGTTCGGGGATCGGTTAGGTATGGGGAAGGTATTAGCACCCCGCACCTCCTTTCTACCGAAAGGGAACCATTAACTTGATGTGTGGTTTGGACAAAAGTTTGAGTTTGAAAGCGGTTTATTCTACTTCTTTTCTTTTCTTTTCTTTAGGAGTTTGTTTTATTGAAAACGAGGGGGAAAGGAATATTTTTGGTATCTTTGAAAAGCGGAACAAAACAAAGTTTTTTTTAAAAGTGTGCTTGACGGGACAGGACCCCGCTCCTACGTACCCTCACTGGGAGAGGGATCAAAGCTACGTAGTTCTCGGCTTTTGGTTTTGAAAAAGGATTGAGCTTTCGCGAAGACCGAACAACAACGGTTAGAATGGTCTCGCTACTAACTCTTTTGAAAATGAAATCATCATTAATGACCTAAACGGCAACGACGCGATTGGTGTTTAATGACAATTGGTTTATTTTTGAGAAATGAATAAGTTTTCGAAAATGGGATAGAGCTTTTGCGAAGACCGAACAACAACGGTTAGAATGGTCTCGCTTCTAACTCCTTTTGAAAACAATATCATCATTAACAACCTAATCGGCAACGGCGCGATTGGTGTTTAATGACGATTGATTTATTTTTGTTTTGAAAGTAAAAGTTTCTTTTTGTTTTGAAATGATTTTAGGAAATGGGTTTTAGAAAAGGAGTAGAACATTTCAAGTCAATTCTAAATCCATAACCAAATGCAAATGAATGAATAATACTCAAGCAAACATGAACATATCATTCATTAACCAAGATTAAACATGCCCATACAATCAAAGGATTCAATTATTAAAGATGCAAAACAAAGTTCTCAAAGTAATTGTGTGTGTGCAAGAAGGATTGTATTTACCCTAATGGCTCTATGCTACAACATGCATGTAGACTTACGTCTCCATTAGGAGGTCATACAAGTGGAGAGGAGGGCACACAATCGAGTCAAGACATTTACATGGCATCAAGAACAAGTGGATACAATTGATTGTAAACATAGAGTATTCTAAGTTAAATGATTGAATATGTAAGCAATGATGCATGATTAGGTAAGCATGTAAGTGCAGGAGTGTACAAGGAATGGATGCATAGCACTTTATTTATGAATGGATGGCATACAAGGATGCATAAGAGGATGCAAGAGATATAAGCATATGAGGATGCATGAGAGTGTCACATAAACTAAGTATGAATGAAGATGCATGAATGTGAAAATGTTTTGGGTATTTTTGCAAGCTGATAAGTTGTAAAACTTTAAGTAAGAAGTTAGTGAAAAGTAAAGTAAAAATGCATGAAGTAAATGGTAATTATTTAATGAGATGGTAAAGTAAAAATGCATGAGGTAAATGGGAAGTGGTAAAATCTTTTTAATTTTTAGTAAAAAAATTAATGAAGTGGTAAAAACCAAAGTAGTAAAATATTTTTATGTTTTGGTAAAAAGTTAATGAATGGTAAAGTAAAATGGTAAAAAGTAAATAAACACTAAAACCAAGTTGAATCATATAGAGCAATCCTCTCACTTTGAGAAAAGTGCACTAGGCACTAGTGAGAATCAACTTGCCTATCATCAACAATTTACAATAAGCAAACTAAGACACAATAATAAGTGGACACACAAACTAAATTGAGTCATTTCTAGCAATCTTCACCACTTAGGTCAAGGTGCACTAGGCACTAGTGGGAATCATATTGCTAGATCATCAACCAACAACAAAAAATAACATCTAACACTAAAATAAAATATTAACAACAAGATTAAACATCACCAAGCAAAGAACAACAACAAAATTAATTTGAAAATGTTTTTAAACATAAGCATGCGAACCCAAAGGGAACATAGATCCACACTTTTATTTAAAAAAAACACAAAAGTTAACATAAAGCAACATAGATCCATTTTTGCAAAGGATTCAAATGATTAAGCAAGGAAGTGCAACAAAATCATATCAACCCTAACTTTTTATGATATGCGAAATGCTAAAGCCCATAAACAACAATTTTATTTATGAAATCTAGTGCAAAATATGTAAAGATGCAAGGGAAATTGTTCAAAGAAGAATAACTCCTTCAAGGCCAAGGATGTCACACCCTAAAATATTTAATTAATTTACTTAATTAAGTATTTAGGAATTTATTTTAATTAATTGAATATAATTTAATTAAGCGAAGTTATATTAAATAAATTGTGTAAGTGGTATTAGGAGATGGAGGCGCCAATTAGCTAGACTTGGGCTTAAGTGAAAAGCCCAAGCCCGTGATCCATGTGATATGCGAAGTGGTGAGGTCTTGTGAGGCTAGGGTTTTGGTGTTAGCATTCGCAAATTGAGAAAAAGAGAATAGAGAGAAAGAGTGAGAAGGCCGTAGAGAGGAGAAGAGAAAGGAGAAGGGCGCGAGTTCAAGGAGGAGGAAGGGACGTGATCTGTTGCTGTGGTTCCGCTCGTGTCTGTCTCTAGGACTTCTATTCTTCAGATTCGAGGTAAGGGGATGTCCTATCAATTTCTATAATAGGTCCTATGATAGGTTTTAGGTAGTGATGGTCTAGATTGAACTATGATCATGAGTATGTTTGCGATTTCATGTTCTTGATGTTGATGAATGCGTGATTCATGTTTGGGCTTAGGATGTTGTTGATTTTGATGGTTGGTGTATAATTTTGACGATTTCAATGTGTGTCCATGATAGTTGTAATGGGTGTTGTAATTGATCAAGTAACAATTTGAAGAAAAAGATGTTTGTGCTGAAATTGTGTTAAATTCTGTTGCTGGAAGTGTTCTGGGCGCTGGGTGCCAGCGCTGGGCGCTGAGCGCCCGTGTGTGTTGCTGCGCGTGTTGCGCTGGGCGCTGGACACCAGGCGCTGGGCGCTGAGCGCCCGTGTGCGTGTGTTTCGTGTGGGTGCCAGCGCTGGGCGCTGAGCGCCCCTGTGCGCGTGTTCCGTGTTGCGCCAGGCGCTGGGCGCTGAGCGCCCGTGTGCGTGTGTTGCGTGTTGCGCCAAGGCGCTGGGCGCTGGGCGCCCGTGTGTGCATGTTGCGTTTTGCTGGGCGCTGGGCGCCCAGGGCGCCAGTTTTTCAGGATGTTCCCAAAATGTTTTCGAAAACTATTTTCGCTATATCTTTTGACTCGGACATCCGTTTTAGACGTTTCAAAAAGTGTTGGGAAGCTTTTTTCATTTGCCTATCTGCGTGTCCCATTTTTAAAAATAAAAACTTATTATTTCTGAAGGTTGCTGGGGCGCCCCAAGTGGCTGTTCCCGGCGGTCGTTGCTGTGACGTTGAAACGATGTTTTGGTGCCTTTAAAAATCCCTTTTGTGTATAACCAGTGGTTTAACGTTTTAGTGTCAAAATTGATGATTTTGACGATGATGTCCTTAGTGGCTAGTTAAATGACCTTTTTGCCCTTAGTGGCCAATGTTGTTAATTGTGATGTGTAAATGATGAAGATGCCCTTAGTGGCTAGTTAAATGACCTTTTTGCCCTTAGTGGCTAGTTAAATGACCTTTTTGCCCTTAGTGGCCAATGTTGTTAATTGTGATGTGTAAATGATGAAGATGCCCTTAGTGGCTAGTTAAATGACCATTTTGCCCTTAGGGCCAATGTTGTTGATAATTACGTGTAGATGACGATGATGCCCTTGGTAGCTAGTAAATGACGTTTTTGCCCTCAGTGGCCATTGTTTGAGTTGATGATGTTTATGAATAAGTGACGATGAAAATAAGTGACGTTGAATTGTTTGAGTTGATGATGTTTATGAATAAGTGACGATGGAAATAAGTGACGTTGAATTGTTTGAGTTGATGATGTTTATGAATAAGTGACGATGGAAATAAGTGACGTTGAATTGTTTGAGTTGATGATGTTTATGAATAAGTGACGATGAAAACCCAGTGACGTTTTGAGGCCCAAAAGGCTAAGTGATGTTAAGGCCTAAAAGGCTAAGCGATGTGGTTATGTGTAACTTGTGAATTGACAGGTGCTGTGCCTCTTATTGGGCAAATTGGTAAGTGACGGGTCACATAGTTGACCGTGATTGTGTGATTTGTGCGTGATGCTTGTTATAGTGTCTCATGCATCCCATATGCATAAACCCAGTGACGTTTTGAGGCCCAAAAGGCTAAGTGATGATGAGACCATAATGGCTAAGCGACGTTTTGTGAAAAGGTACCTCATGCATATGCCCGCGAGTGGGTTGCATTTCATATGCCTACATGACGTAGTGATGAGTTATTGTAGTGATGTGATTGATGACTGTGGTGTGATTATTTTAGAGCCGTGACTTGACTTATTGCTTATCATATGATTTATTATATGGATTGAATTGGACTCACCCTTCTGTTTGAATGTTACCCCTATGTGGTAACGTGCAGGTGATCACGAGTGAAGGACTAGGTACCTTCACTAGCTGAGTCGGGTCGTCTGCTCTGATTATGTAACACTAGGGGGGATGAACGTTGTTTAAGTTATTTATGACCATTGTTGTTGTTGGATTTTACTATTGTGAGCCTTGCATAGTTGCAATGCCTTTTATGATTAAAGTGGTTGGATTTTCCGCTGTGAAGTTGTATTTTAATTGACGATGACGTTTTGAAAGTATTATAAGGCCGTTTTCGAAAAGCGAGTAATTTGGCGAGTGATGTTTAATGAGGTAAGTGTGACATCCCTTGTGATGTAACTAAAAATTTGAAACTCTGATTTTGCAAACAACTTAGCGGGTAGAAAAGGGGTGTTACAAAGGACCCATCTCAAACACCTAAAGCTCCCTAAGTCTTTGTCAAAATGTTTGAAATGGATCCTCAAAGCAAACAAACAATCAAGAAGGAGTTTGGAGTAGAGGAGAGATTATGCAAGAAAATTAAATATAAGGTGCAAAGCTTCAAGGATTACCTCAAAACTACAATGAAATGAAGAAGGAGATGATAAGCTCAAAAATTGCTAGCTCTTACCAATTTGATGATGCAACCTTGAAGAGAATGGAAGGAATGATGGTGATCTAACAAGAAATGGAGGATTTGATGGTTGATTTTTGAAGAAAAATGGGTGAGGGAGAAGAGGATGGTTTCGCAAGAAGAGAGGAGAAGGGAGAAGCTTTGGTGTGCTAGGGTTTTGTGTAGGAGAATTAGAGGCTAAAGGATCAAATGAGAAGCAAAAAAAATAGATCCCTCTTAGGTGTGGGAATGAGGGGGTATTTATAGGATGAAACTAGGTCTAAGGGTAGTTTAGTCTTTGTGCTTTTAATGTGCTCTAGGATTGAGTCTCAATTTTGAATCAAGGGTTGAGATTAATCCTCACATGGATTAAGGGTATTGAAGAAGCACAAAATGAGAGTGAGGGAGAGAGGGGGGGCGAAAATGAAGAAGGAAAAAAAAAGGAAAAGAAAAATGAATTTTCTTATTTTGGGAAAGGGATCTCATGTGAGGTAGGGTTAAGGGCATTTTAGGGATGGATTGTTACCAAAGAGGGAAATTTGTGTTTTCTTAGGAATAGGTTAGTGTAAGTGAGTGAAGTAATTTACCAAAGAGGGCAATATCCTTAGGTAATGATTACAAAATAGAAGAGTGTGGAAGGGCTTGGAGAGAGAGAGAGAGGGGGGGCGAATTTGAGGGGATAAGGAGGAACAAAAAACTTGTTTTTTTGGTCTTTTTGTCTTATTTGAAGACACTTCCTTATTTTGAGTTTGAATTTTGGTCATGGGAATAAAAGTGCACCTATTGGAAATGTGTCACATATTTTTTGGGCACCATAAAATATTCCCTCTAGTCACTTATGACAATAAAAATTGTCACTTAAGAATTGAGGAATATTTAATGGTCCTTTTTTATTTTTCTATACACTAAAAATGGAAAAATACATTTTTAATTATTTTTGACTAGGGTTTTCTTTCTAAAATATTGTACAAAAATTATCCTTGATAGAATAAAAATGTACTTTTTATGGATGTGCATTTTTGGCGAGAAAATCATCTTTTTGCGAAAAATGACCAAAATGCCCTTTTTGACCCTAAAACCCTAATTTGCCTAAAAAGTGCATTCCAACCCTAAAAATGATTTTAAAGACCTTGGAATGACTTCTAGGACCCAAAATGCAATGCATGATGCTCTTCATTCTTCAATTTATTTATTTTTTGTGGAAAATTAGGGTTTTGACCTAAGCCGGACAAAATTAGGGTATGACAACTATGCTAGATACCAATTGATGTTGAACTCTTACATGTATTATATATAACTAGTATGTATGACCCGTGCGCCTGCACGGGTATACACTTTTTTTTACCTTAAATTTAAATAATTTTGTTTGAAAAAAAAGGTCACTTGTATATTTATCTTTATTAGGTGAGATTTAAAATATAGGTATAATCTGTTTTGGTTGAACTTAATTTCCTTAACTAAATGTAATAGATTTGTCTTAATTTTTGATGAAACAATTATGATGAGTTAAACCTATTAAGGTGTATACCAGTGAAAATATAGATTATGCACTGTATGGTTTGTTTTGCATATCATTGGATAAATATACATGTCCAACATACATAATGATATTTACAACCAATACTATTAGATTGATTACACGCTGTTTTCCGTTTGAATAATTTGAATGTCTTTACATACGATGATTGGTGTGTAGAATTGTTGTTACTAATTTTTGCCTTTACGATAAACTAATTAATATGAAGTAGCATGCATCGTTTAGATATTACTAAATATTAATTATTATTTTTTGCATTGTTGACAATAGATACTTAAATGTGTAAATTAAGCCGAGTTATTTAGGTATGAAAAATTCGGTAAGTTTGTATATTTTATTTAATAAAAACTGTTTCTAATAAATATAAATTCGATTTTAGAAACCCCAAATTCCTGCACATATAAGTATGATTTGAAGAATATATTTCCAATGAATCATCTATATTTTGATTTTAATATGAGAAGGATTGGATACAAATACTCTACGGTTATCATTAAAGTAGCCTAAAATGTTGTTAAGGAGATTAGAATCATGCATTTTTTCACAATTAATTGAATGAGTTTCACTCAATATGTATTATGGAGACATCCAAAACGGCAGTATTAACAGTTAGTGATATATGAATCACGCTTTTTAGATGGTAAATTTGGATAAATCTTCAATTTGCTAAGATCGGTTTACTGTTTTTGAAATAAAAAATTTCATTTAACTAAATTTGTCAGCCGAGATATACCTTAGTTTAGTAGAAAAGCCTCAAAGTTGACCAATTTGGGAATAAGCTCTCAGTTATTCATTCATGGTTCCTTCAAACCTTGTCAAGCAAAGTAATACAATGAAGTACAATTAGAATATTTGAGCATTTGCTAGCATAGTATAAAGTATTAATCATGATAATTACACTTTTAATAAAATAATTTCTCCAAAATAGATAGAATAAATCATAGTAAACCATACCAGTATTAAATTCAGTTTAATAAACAATTAGAAGGCTACATGAATTAATTTGCACTTTACCCATATAAATTTCCCACAAATGTTTTCCTAATTTACCACTTTTATTCTATGGAAATCTGAAAGAACTAATGCATCGCCTAATTGAACAACTCTAAAGCATTTTCTACAAAATGATGTCGAACCATATATTCCCCCAAGTGATTTGAGCATAACTACTGAACATAGAAGAGTGCATAATTGGTATTCCACAACCACTGATAACAGAAGCACGTATTCGGAGTGCATAATTGGTATATTCCACAGCCACAGATTAGGAGCACTCATTTGATGAATAAACCAAGTTGAAAAAATAATTTGTTTGATATTCACCCCACTGGTTATTCGCAAGTCCAAAGGTTGCAAAGCCGGAGGCTGATGACGTAGGGCTTTTATCCCGAACCTCGTAAAAATCACGGTGTATCTCTTTCCCTTCTCTTTACTTTGTTTTTGTTTATGTTTGTTTATCGTTATATTTGATTTCATTGCGCTGCATTATCGTTAAATTTGATAATAGTGTGGTTAGCCTAAAATATCACTGTAACTGGATCTGTCATAGGTATAGCTTGCTTAGGTAGGTACTGCGTATAGTTTAAATCCTATTTTCCGCATTTGATTTAAACGTGCATCGTTAATTTTTGAAAAAAAAAAAGAATTCAATTTTAGCGTATAACCTTATTCACCCCCCCTAAGGTTATCATATAGCCCAATAGACCGGTGCGACTTGCACCATTTTAACCGGCCATTACCGAAGCTGGCGCACGGTCCGTGTGCTCTGTTCAGCACACCAAAATCAATTCGTTTCTCTCGTTTCGCTTCTCCGTTCGTGTCCAATCCATATTCCGATCAAAATACAACCTCATAACAGATAATACCAGACAATATTCCAGTGCAAACAATATCATTAAATCACAATGCATCAACAATCGATTCGTTCCATAGTTCAAAATACTAGTTTTTGTAAAAATACGGTTTTCGACTCAAAATCACTCGAAACAACGGAACATTCACGAAATCAGTCACATAACATTCATTTCAGAACGAAAATAATCCTAAACGTGAGTAGAACTCACCGATTTGACGAACTCGCGAAATATCTCGTCCTCACACGAAACGATCGAACCGTAACCTTTCGAACAATCCCCGTAATCACGAACTCGCACCGAACTTGGTCAAACTTCGAAACCGCACTCCCCACACTCCAAATTCGAAACTCAACCTCCTTGAGCTACTGAAATCACTCTCTATCAATGCCAATCTACAATGAGGCTACTGTACTTGCTCAAAACAACAATGTGGTTTCACAATTCTACTCTCACTAGCTCCAATATAGCATGTAAGGCTTTGAAACTCCAAGAGCCCCATTTTGAGCTTGTAAGTTCAACAATGGTAAGTGAAGATTTAGGGAGAGTTAGGTTCTAAAATTGGTATCAATGAGAAGAGAATTAAAGATGGGAGAGAATGGTGTAAAAAGAACTTACATGCATTAAGGTTGAAAACTTGATCCTCTCCTTCCTCTTCCTTCTCCCTCACGAGTTCCCTCTCTCCCTCTTGTTGAACCAAGGGCAAAAACTCTTTGTTTTGTATGATAACAAATTACACCTTATCTACTAATGGTTCAAGTTGAATTAAGTACAGGACATAAAGCAAAGAGCAGGAAGATTAAAATGGAGCAGCCTGGAGAAGAAGCCACCTCAGCAGTTCAAGACCTATTTATTTATCCGTTTTCTTTAGGACACTGTGTAAGGTCCTATCACTGAAGGTCTATGACTTTTAGTAGCTGAGAGATGAGTTTTTCAAAACATGCATGGTGCATCAAAATAGTTTTGAAAAATATTTTATAAAATTGCATGCATGCATAAGGTGGCAACAAAAACCCTAAAACTGTGTTTGTTGAAAGCTTAAACCCTAAAAATAGTTTTGTTGAAGGCTTGAAATCAAAATCCTATCTCTTGTACTCCCCTTAATAAAATTATTTGGATTATCAAAAAAAAGACTGGTGATTA
Source organism: Astragalus membranaceus (assembly GCA_039519185.1). NCBI lineage: Eukaryota > Viridiplantae > Streptophyta > Magnoliopsida > Fabales > Fabaceae > Astragalus > Astragalus membranaceus. The sequence goes on along the minus strand of CM076849.1, from coordinate 158,198,502 downwards.
AAATAAAATCAACGCATAATTAAGAATGACCGCAATTGAAACTCAGAAATATGATCCAACAAGTGAAGCATCTTTTTACAATAGTATAAGTTGCAAGCCTATTAGCACAATTATTTCATTCCCTATGAATGTGAAAAACCATCAGTGACATGTGATGAAATCATTAAACAGTTTTTGCATCCAGTGTTGGATATTTGTAAAATACTTTTTTAGAGTGTTTTTGAACAATGGTTAGATACGTGTTACAAAGTTGCATACGTGGGGTTCAAACCGTTAACCTTGAAGCGATCAGTCACCAACTTTTGGTGAGAGATCAACTAACCATTTGTTAGCTCGGGTAAAGTTCGTTAGCTCGTTACACTTTTGAAGCCGTCGATAAATGAGTTTTTATCAGAGGCCTCACAGTGGGCCAATGTTCTTGTTGCAAGATGGGATAAAACCACAATGTCTTTATGTAAAAGGAAGTTTTTAAATTATATATTTTTAGAATAGAAATAAAACCAGTATCGTATACAGAAAAAAAATAAATATAGATAATGTGATAAGAGTGACAATGTGGGATCTACAAATATGTTTTTTACCAAACATAAGTCGATACGGAGAAATTTTCTTCTAGAATAGGTTTTCTTTATTAATCCGTCTGATTATTGTTGAAGAATTGAGTATCCTATATTTTGTTTCATATATCGAGAAAAAAAATATTTGAGTTAATACATTGGATACAACTACATTACATTTTGAGTTAATTTCATTATTATATTAATGAAAACTTACTTATTAGAAAAATTAATAAATGAAAAAATTAATTTAACAATCAAAATTATTAAATCATAATAAATACACGAATTGATTATAAGACACGAATGATTTTTTCATATAAAAAATTAATGAAAGACGCACACTACATGATCTGACAGTTACTATTCTAAAAACTCTAATAAAGAAAAATGAGATTGATTGTTTGTTTGAGCCATTTACATTTTACTATAAAAGCATGCAATACTACACTAAGATCGACAAGCAAGTCTATTTGTTTAACAAGAGAATTGTAAAAATGATCAACATATTATTCTTTTTCATGTGTTTGGTGGCTTTCAGTGCTAGTTATCGAATTGAAGCTTTACAAAACACAATGAAAGAAGATTTGGAGTTGGAGAGAATGTTAAAAATCATTAACAAGCCTCCCGTCAAGAGTATTCATGTATTCAATACCTCTAATATATATATATATATATATATATATATATATATATATATATATATATATATATATATATATATATATATATATGTCATTGTTGATATGCTTCTTTTTGTTGAACTTGATCTTACGAAATGGTTTAACAAATTTTCTTTTGTTTGTTTTTGCTTTTTCTAGACAAAGTTTGGGTACATTGTTGATTGCATTGATATTAACAAGCAACCTGCTTTTGATCATCCTTTACTGAAGAATCATAAGTTGCAGGTATACACTCAATTTGAATGAGTTAATACGACTTAATTTTAGTTTAGTTTTGTTGATTAGGTTTCCCCTTTCAATGATAATCTTCTATCATTAATCGTAGAGAAAACCTAGCTTCCAAAATACAAACAGAAAAACAAGTGCAAAGATTCCACCAACTAAGGCCATATTTGGACTTGGGAAAGACGAGTGTCCAACTGGAACTGTTCCTATTCGAAGGACAACTAAAGACGAGCTCATCCAAAGTCAATCATTTATAACAAGTCTTAGCACAGATAGCACCCTTAAAAATCAGGTAAGTTTGCTCTTATATGCCTTCACTATTAAATACTTTTTCTATATGTTTACAAACAAGTTGTTTTCAATTATCGAGTACTTATATGAATCTAATAAATTTATAGGTTGCAGAAGCAACTGTTGCAAAAGGGTGGTATGAATATTTTGGAGTAAGTGGAACAAATAGCGTTTATAATCCAAAAGTTGAGAATGATCAATCCAGTACTTCTATCATGTGGGTTCAAAATGGATCTGAAGATCATACTAATAAAGTTGCTGTTGGATGGCATGTGAGTTTTATTTTATTGATTTATCTTTGTACTTTTTAAAAAGATCAAAAAACAATTGTATGTATACAAATGATTTTTTCAATATGATGATAAGATAAACACTACTTAAAACTTATGGTCTATTTGTTTCAGGTGTTGCCAAAATTATACAATGATGATAAAACTCATATGTTTGCAGCATGGACGGTAGGAATCTTTTTACAAGTTTTATTTTCACTTCCAATTTCAATTTTCTAAATTTACGCACATACGCACATTTAGTAAATTTTATGCTTTAATTGATTATTTTTAATTTTTCTTCCAGTCGTATTTTTCACTTAAGTTCAGATATAAAAATCTAAGTTTGCTCCTAATGTTAACAAATGACAGATAGATAATTTCAAAACAACAGGATGCTTTAATAATCTTTGTCCAAGTTTTGTTCAAACTAGCAAGACAAATTACCTTGGTGGAAGCATTAATGACACATCTTCCTATGGTGGAGAGATGACAGAGATCTTATTTTCTATTTATAAGGTATAGACTATGCAGTAAAATTCCCACAATACGAATATAGAATTATATACTACTTCTTTATTCGTCAACCATAACTCTATATTCAAGTACCTACTATGACTACGTTCATTTATATTGTGTAAAGGTTAATTAGTTAGGGTACATTCACTAAAGTTTTTTGGATGTAAACAGGATACTGTAACAAATAATTGGTGGGTAAGTAGTGAAGATGACCCTATTGGATATTTTCCAGAAACTTTATTCTCCAACATGTCCGTTGCAGATCAAGTGGGGTGGGGTGGTATAACATCAAAATCTCTGGGTGCTCCTAGTCCTCCGATGGGATCTGGATACTTTCCTGATAAAATCTTTAATCATGCATGCTATTTTAGACATGTTGCGTTTCAAAATACCACTAGAAAGGACTATGGAGCAGAAGCACCAATGACAGACTCATTCTCTAACAATCCTGATTGCTATGGTGTTGAATATTATGGTGATCTTATAAAAGAATTTGGATTTAGTCTCCAATTTGGAGGACCAGGAGGACATTGTGATGCCTAATTCAAGTTAATTTAATTTAAGCATTCTTTGAAAGTTTAATATCAATAAAATTATATTTGTTACCATCTTTTTAGAACAACAACTTTAATTAACGGCTAACTAGTCATCCTTAAGTTCTCTTATCTTTTGCCCATAATTTATAATATTTTGTTTATTTTAAATTTTATTTAAAGAAACAAAAAGAAGGGGTTATCTCAAACATATTGTCACCACAACTTCTATCAATAATTTGTCACACACCAAACTTCATTAAAAAAATTGATAAAGATAACACGAAAATATGAAGCACTAGGATAAGACGTGTGATTAAAATTATTTCCACCAAGTGAAGCATCTATTTATAAAATCCTAATTTGCAAGCCTATCAAAACAACTATTTCATTCTCTAAAAGGGTTTTTTTTACCCCCATCATCTCCCTATCTACCCCCACATAAAAGTGAAACCCGAAAATACCCCTGTCCAATTTTCAATTCGCTCGGATTTACCTCCATTTGAGATAAATCCGCTTTGTTATTTTTAAAGTAGAATTTACCTCAGATAAGGTGCCCAATAGGTAAATCCGATTTCAAAAATAACAAAGCGGATTTACCTTAGCCGAAGGAAAATCCGCTTTGCTATTTTGGAAATCGGATTTACCTAGTGGGTACATAAATCCGATTTCCCTAAAAAAAGAGAAAATCGGATTTATCCCACCTAAGGTAAATCCGATTTTGTTATTAAAAAAAAATTGTTTTTTATTTAATTTTTTAAAAAAGGTTATAAAATGCTACTAAAAATTCGTTAAACAGCCAAAACTAATCCAAAAATTATAAAAACACCACTAAAAATCTAATAAAACCAAAATAAGGTTATGCAAATTTTTTCAGATTTTTTGGAGATTATGAAAAATTAAAAAATAGTAAAGGATGGAATTTGGGATTTTGAGGTCCCCTATCGTGAAAGAAGTCACTTCTTGAGGAGTATTGATCCTTGATATTTTTCGGATTTAAAGAATGTGGTTTCATTAGAATTTGAGTAGGTTGCCCGAAAACTGATTTTTTAGCCTAAATTATTCTCCCGACGTACAATATCGTCACGTGTTAACGAACTACACACTAAACAGAACCAAAAGACGGTCGAAATTTGTATCTAAAATTTTAAACTAAGTATTGAATTAAGTTAATTAGTAATTAGTAACTTACTGATAAGGGTCCTTTTCCTTTATTTATCCGACCGATGATATTCTTTTTGACAGTCATTCCACAACGAGCCTGCTTCCTGATATAGTCTCCAACATCACTCTCATGACCGTTGTCATGCCCACTGTCATGCCCATTATCATGCCCACTATGATCTGCCATCTGACCTGCAATAAAATAAATAACCAGTCAAGAAAAATAAATAACCAGTCAGGAAGATGAAAACTATGTAAATAACTGGTCAAGAAGATGAATAATCATTGTTATTGTTGTATTTATCCAAAAGACCAACAAAAAATAAATAATCAGTCAAGAAGATGAAAACTATGTAAAAATGCATTTGATGTAAGTCTATATTACCTTTTCCTTTTCTTGGATATAATTTTATTTGCAATTCGCTTCTTGGTACTTTGTTTTTGACGAATCGTAATTCCATCACTATGATCCTTTCTAACATACACAACATCCTCTCTTTCCCCTACTATTGGTAGTGATGTCCCGAAGAAAGGGTCGTCCTCAATACCATCATCATCGGTTGCTTGATCATCAATGTCATTCACCAATTTTTTATTTGTCACTAAAACAATGGACCAATTGATATCAACTGGATCAGTGACATAAAACACTTGTTGAGCTTGGGATGCCAAAATAAAAGGGTCATCTTTATATCCTAACTTGTTGAAATTCACCCGCATGAACCCCGACTCATCAACCTGTAAACCATTATTATTGTCAACACACTTACATTGGAACACAGGCTCGTGAAACATGTTGTAATCCAACTCCCATATGTGTTCAATGACCCCGAAGTATGACATATTCGCGTATATGGGATTTCTGTCTTTGGCACTTGATGTATGCATAGCTTGAGCTACAAGAGTCACCCCACTATTTTGCATTCTACTCTGATCATCATGGTTTTTTGTATAGAACGTGTACCCGTTCATTAGATAGCTGGTGTAAGAGAAAACTTGTATATTTGGACATTTTGCTAACCATCTCAATCTTTCTGAAATCGAGGTAGGATTCATAGCAAACTCGAAATCAATGTGCTCTTTTAGCCACACTATGAAACTCCGATTGTGTTCTTTTATTAACCAAACTTGACCCTTATATGGGTGATCACTCTTAAGTATGTCCATGTGCTTGGTAACATATGAATCAGCCTCGCTATCGTTGTGCAAAAGATATAAGTGTGCTTGATCTAGTTCTTTCCTTGATACCATAACTATTTTAGTTCCTGACATCCCTTTACTAATGCTTCCTAAGTGACGAGACCTTGGCAGTCCCACAGAATATTCAAGACTAGATAGATAGCCGGTGCAGAACTCAATAGCTTCTTCAACTATGTAGCGCTCAACAATACAACCCTCGGGTCGTGATCGGTTTTTCACATATCCTTTTAATATCTTCTTGTAACGCTCAAACGGATACATCCATCTCATGTAACATGGGCCACACAATTGTGTCTCTCTAATCAAATGAACTATTAGATGAATCATTATGTCAAAAAATGAAGGTGGGAAATACATCTCAAGCTCACACAAAGTGACAGTAATTTCTCTTTGCAATGATGGCAACTTTCTAGGGTCAATCACTCTACTACAAATCGCCTTAAAAAAGAAACAAAGTTTGGTTAGGGTCTGGCGCACCTTCTTAAGCAAAATGGATCGTATACCAATGGGTAGCAAATTCTCCATTAGAACATGACAATCATGGGACTTTAAAGACTTTAACTTGAGGTCTTTCATCGATACAAGGTTCGTAACATTTGAAGAGTACCCCTCTGGAACTTTAACTCCATGAAGAAGCTTATAAAACACGTTCTTCTCCTTTTTAGATAGAGCATGAGCTGCCGGAAGCTCTCCTGCAAAAGGCTTCCTAAATTTAATGTTCAAATCTTTCACCTTTTCAAATAGTTGTTCACCCGTCAAAGCCATGGGAGCTTTATGGGTTTCGGTATTCCCATTGAATGCCTTTTTCAACAGTCGATACTGATGAGAATATGGCAAAAATCTACGATGACCAGGGCCCTTTGTTGCTGTACCCAGATAGATTGTCGTATGCTGGAAAGTCATTAATTGTGCCAAAAACCATAGCCCTCAGGGTGAAAATTTCTTCTCTGAACCCATCATACCCCTCTACTCCAGTCTCCCACATTAGCTTCAAGTCTTCAATTAAAGGAGCCAAGTATACATCAATATCATTTCCTGGTTGCTTGGGCCCAGAAATTAACAATGACAACATCATATATTTGCGTTTCATGCCAAGCCATGGAGGTAAGTTATAGATCGCCAAAATCACGGGCCATGTACTGTGGGAGCTACTCTGAATACCGTGCGGGTTAAATCCATCAGCAAACAATGCAAGGCGTAGGTTTCTTGGATCCAACCCGAAATCAGGATAATCAATATCAATTTATTTCCATTGCGAAGAATCCGCCGGGTGTCGTAGCATGCCGTCTTTAATCCTTTCATCCTCATGCCATGTCAAGTGTTTTGCATCTTCTGAACTACGGTACATGCGCCTAAATCGAGGAATTATGGGAAAAGACCACAACACCTTTTCTGGAGCAGATTATTTCTTTTTATACCGCGATGCGTTACATTTAGGACACTACTTTAACAATGCATGTTCATTCTGAAATAAAATGCAATCATTGGGACAAGCGTGTATCTTCTCATAGTTCAAGCCAATGGACCCTAACATTTGTTTTGCATCATACGTCCGAGAAGGGAGCACATTATCCTTCGGCAACATTTCTTTCAATAGTGCGAATAATTCCGTAAAGTTCTTATCCATCCATCCGTGGCAAGTTTTCAAGTTATACAACTTTATCACAGCCAATAATTTCGTGAATTCAGTACAACCCGAATACAAAGGTGTCTCCGCATCCGTTATCAACTTCTCAAACATTTGAGGACAATCATTAAGATCTTCTTCAATAGCCTTTGCCTTCTCTTCAAATTTGTCCCATCCAGTGTAGGTCTTTCGGTGTCAACCGGCGCACATCTCTCAGTATTATTACCCATATTTGAAGATTCACCTCTTTCCTCACCATGCATTGTCCAACAAGTGTAACTTTGATCAATTCCGTAACCCTTTAAAAGTCCTGCCAACTCCTCTTCCTTAACTGATTTTACATAACAACAACTTAAACAAGGACATTTGATATCACTAGAAGTCCCTAAACGTTTAACAGCGCAGTTCACAAAATAATCCACTCCAGCGACATATTCCTTGGACAGACGATTGGCAGACATCCACTTTCTATCCATAATTTCCCAATATTTATAATAAAATCCTGATAAGAGAACTTAAACCTATTACAGGTGAAAAACACACAATGTACAATTTTTTTTGAAGCTAAGACATTCAACTATTTTCAGCTAAAAAAATCAAAGACTTTGATGTCTTCCATATTGTCATTCTTCATATAATAAATATAAGAAAACAACAAAAGTACCTGAACAAGTGGAAGCAACAATGAACTAGAATGAACTAGAACGAACACTCGAACCAGGACGATCTCGAACAATGAACCCGAAGCTCCGGCAAACCAAACTCGCAAAACCTAACAAACAATTCGCATATTCGATTTTAATTTGCTAGTTTCATTCACCACACATATGCAATTTAACATGTTCAAACACAACATAAAATTGAAACTCAACATGCATCCATATCAAATAACTAATTTCAATCATTCATTTACAACATTCACATGATTATTGAAATTATGAACACCAAGTGATATTTTGAATAACTAATTTCCATATCACAGTAGTTAGACATTCTGAACTATATTACAACTTTAGTTAGACATTTTATCAAACAATTTATTGTCAGTTAGGCAACTAACTATAATCACAGTAAGCATTATGCAGCAAAGGAAGCATAAACAATTTGTTTTCAAAAATTTAAAATATCACAAACCTCTAGCTATCCGTAAGCACCGACAATTAACTCTAACTAAGCTTCACGAACTCTTCAACGAACTCATTCCTCTTCAGCTTCTTATTTCACGAACTCTTCAACGAACTCAGCTTCCTCTTCAGCTATCCGTTTGAGGTTTGTTCGCGAGGGAGGGTTTCGTTTGGGGATGGGTTTGTTCGCGAGGGAGGGTTTGAGAGAGGTTACTGCAGGTGTTGCACTGTGAGAGAGACGTTAGAACGAGAGAGAAGAGAACGAGGACACTGTGAGGGAAACAGAAACGAGAGAGCTAAGGAAATTCAAAAATTTTAATTAAAAAGACAATGGGTAGCGTTTCCTCTTAAAAGCACTACGGATCAACTCAGCGCCTATTAGCCATAAGTAGCGCTTTTTAAAAAGTGCTGCCCATCACCCCCAGCGCCTTCCACAATAGGCAGCGCTTCATAAAACGCGCTGCCCATCGCCCCCAGCGCGTCCACCATAGGCAGCGCTTCTTAAAAAGCGTTGCACATTGCCCCTGCGCATTTCAATCAAAAGCAGCGCTTCCTTAAAAAAGGCTGCCTATTCCCAGCGCATTTTAACCAAAAGCACCGCTTCCTTAAAGAGCGCTGCCCAATAGGGCGCCATTTATCTCAATATCAGACTAAAATAGCAATATAACCTGTCCACCCAATCATATTATCATTAAACAATCCATCAATCAAACATTCATATCGTCAATCACACCGAAACGTAATTTTTGAAAATAACGGTTTTTGACTCGAAAACGCACACGAACTGAAAACAGAACAGAACATGCAACCCATATTTCGAAATTAAAATCCCTAAGAGAGTATAGAACTCACCTAATGTGATGAAAATCACACAACCAACGATTCAATGAAATTCTCGCACCGGAAAGACCACTCGAACTATCCCTGGACGCTCCTCTACTTCGAACCCAGCTACCAAATGGTATAGTGATTCAGACTCAGCAATTGAAATCTTTCCTAATTTCTCCTAATACAAAATGTATCTTCCCTAACTTGGTCAACAGTACCCGAAACTGACATGCAACCTCTCAAACACTCCAAAACTTAATCTTTCACTTTTGGAGCTTGGTGATGAGAAAATTGGGATTGAGAAGGAGGAGGATGTTTGTGATGTATTGAGTATCCGTGGGTAGAGGGAAGAAAATGAAGGAGAATGGAGGTCTCCATCTGAACATGCATCAAGGAATGAGGTGTTTCCCTTCTCTTCTTCTCTCCCTCACTCTCGCAAGTCTCTCCTCTCTCACTCTCTCAGATTTCTGTTTTTTCTTTCTTTTCTTTTCTCGAAATGAGTAATGTGGGGCTGAGTGTTGTGTTGATGTGGGGTTCAATGGTTCAGCTGAAGGCATTTTCATTAAAGTGTTAATTGGCTATATTGCCCTTGGGCCATTTTCTCATTTAAATCTACTCCTAATCTCCCTGACTCCCATGCTTAGCATGGTATAGCAATCATGTACAAACAATAAGTCATTCATTTCAATCAATTATACACACCTCTCATTATTTAGCAATCAAACACATAATTGTTTTATTTAAGACTTGACAACCATTTCATCAATAATTAATTACGCTAATTTACTCAATTTAGCTAAATAATTATCTTGACCTCTTGCTAATTTCAATAAATTAAATTAGCTAAATTGGGGATGTTACAAAAACATTGTTTGACTTGTACCTATTTTACTTGGAGGTGACAAGAAGAGGAGGATATCACCTGGTACTATTGTTTGCTGATCCACATTTATCTCACATGCTCACATATATTTGCACCTCAAGTTCATTCATCCAAATAAGTTGACATATATATATATATATATATATATATATATATATATATATATATATATATATATATATATATATAGTCACTCAAGAGAGACTTGAATAATTTGCCTGTATGAATTTGTCTCACATGCATGTTCAAATTTAATATCCAGGTGAGGAAATAAAGCAAATGGGGTGAAGTTGCCTCTGCACTGAAACTGGAAGACACCAATGCAAAGTTATTATCTGTATCTGATTCTGATGAACTTGCAAGTCTCTATTGTTTTCTTCTTTACCGATACGAGAAATTGTACTTCTATAGGTCCCCTCCAAAACAAGCTACAACTCGCAGCACCAAAGGTTAATCTAAGACACAAATTGGTGGTTATTTTATTTTTTATTCTAACTAGATCTTTTCATTCAGTTTGGTAATTGACAAATGTTCTTGATGTGTAGGGATGTTTATTGGCAGTGTCTAAACTATTATGATAAGAGAATTTAAGAAATTGAATTACATCTTTCATCCATTTGCAATGAATGGTTACAAGTGATATATAGCTGAGAATTCAGCCAATAGCTGATTAACAAACCTTAACTATCCCAACTGTGAGAACAATTGGTAACATAGTTGCTAACTACTTAGGATATCACTAACTAACTTAACTAATAACAGTTAAGATAGTTAATAGAAACAGTAAGTATATACTACAACAGTTTCTACATATGTGACATTTCGGCAGCTTCATTTCTACAACAGTTAAGATAGTTAATGGAAAATGATCCTTTTTGTTTGTTTTTATGAAAATAATTTGTTTATGGGGATGAAAAGGATTTTTATTTGTTGCGCTTGACGAGAACGTGGCTCGCTCCTACGTATCCCGAACGGGAATCAAAGCGACGTAGTTCTGAAAAAGAATGTTTTTTTTGAAAGGGTTTGAAAGGAGAGGTTGAATCATCTGAGACCATCTTCACCACTTAGAAAATGATGCACTAGGCATAAGTGGGAATCATGTGGTTCATCATCAACAAGGACACTACAGCTAAATTAAATCACATAGGGCAATTTTGGCATGGATCAGAATGATTGAATTTTAACAAATATAAAAACAGAAATACCTCTGATGAAGGCAGATATTACAGATCTGAAGAACAAAAATGAAGCGGAGAACTGGAAAATGAGATTTGCGAGAGTTGTCTTCCCAGATCTTGTGAAAATGTTTCTGGAGCAATTCTTCTCAGATCTTGTGAAAAAATGTGTGTAGCAATTCTTCTCTCTGATCTCGTGTGAAGTGTCTTTTTTTCTGATCTCGTGAAGTCTCTCCCCCAAATGTGATTTTGAAGCTGCCTATTTATAGGCGTAGAATTTTTTAAAAAACATTTATTGCAAGGATGAATCGATTGTTTGAGCCTTTGGAAATATGTAGGAATCGATTCTTTACCTTTGAAAATAATAAAGAATCGATTCTTGGTTCCTTTGAAAACAACAGGAATCGATTTTCAGGACCTTTTGCATAGGTGAAAATCGATTCTTGCTTTAGTTAAAATAGTGGGAATCGATTCTTGAGCCTTTGGAGATAATAAAGAATCGATTCTTGGCTCCTTTGAAAACAAGAGGAATCGATTTTCAGGACCTTCTTCATAGGTGAAAATCGATTCTTGCTTTAGTTAACACAATGAGGAATCGATTCATGGCCTATGGAAGAGCCTGAAAATCGATTTCCAGGCCTATGCAAGAAGAGGGAAATCGATTTTCAGGACATCCTAAATAGGTAAAAATCGATTCTTCACTTAGTTACAACAATTAGGAATCGATTCATGACCTATGGAAGAGCCTGAAAATCGATTTCAAGGCCTATGCAATATACTATAAATCGATTCTTGGCCTTTGGAACAAAATAGAAATCAATTCTTGCTTTCCACAAAAATGTTTTTAGGTCTTTGCCATGTATGCCTAAAATATTTTCCAAAGCTTGCCATGCATGCATAACATATTTTTCAAAAACCCTAATTTGATGCATGAGGCCTATTGCAAAAATTGTTTTTTAGAGACCCTTTTGTGAGAAATGACCAAAATGCCCTTTTTGACTCTAACTTTCCAAAACGTGCATTTTAAACCTAAAAATGAAGCATAACTTATTTTTGTGTGGAAAATTAGGGTTCGGACCTAAGCCGGACAAAATTGGGGTATGACAGCTGCCCCTCTTTATCTGAATTTTAACGAGGAATATGAATTGGCCGAAACATATTCCAAGGCAAAATGAAGATAAAGAATTCAGAAATTATACCGATTTTGTCCACTTGGGGAAACCCGAATTTTCCTCTTTTTTTTTTTATTTTTGAAAAGATGGGTTTGAGAACGAATGGGGAATGGTTAACACCTGGCGCATTAACTGAGAGAGAAAATGACGGACCACTCGGGATCTGAAGGAGCACTAAGGCTCTGAAGGACCACTCAGGGTCTGAAGGAGCACTAAGGCTCTGAAGGACCGCTCAGGGTCTGAAGGAGCACTAAGGCTCTGAAGGACCACTCGGGGTCTGGAAGGCTGCCTAGGCCTTAATTGAAGGACCATCGTGGTCTGAAGGAGCGCTACTAGCTATGGTACTAGTAAAACGGTCTGAGGGGGCCTTTCGAGCGGCCAATCAACATCAGGTCCGGAACTGATTTGATCAATGGATTTACGCTATGCCTTAGGCTGACACAACTAATCCGAAGGACTTGACGAAGTCTGATGGATCCATTGCGTGCTCGTACACAATGTTGTGATCTGTGGAAGGAGTTCACTAACTCGGTGGGAGTTCACTAACTCTGTGGGAGTTCACTAACTCTGTGTTGAGGGAGTTTACTAACTCAGGGTTGATGGAGTTTACTAACTCGGGGTTAATTGAAGGACCATCGTGGTCTGAAGGAGCGCTACTAGCTATGGTACTAGTAAAACGGTCTGAGGGGGCCTTTCGAGCGGCCAATCAACATCAGGTCCGGAACTGATTTGATCAATGGATTTACGCTATGCCTTAGGCTGACACAACTAATCCGAAGGACTTGACGAAGTCTGATGGATCCATTGCGTGCTCGTACACAATGTTGTGATCTGGATTGATGGAGTTCACTAACTCTGGGTTGATGGAGTTTACTAACTCTGGGTTGATGGAGTTTACTAACTCTGGGTTGAGACTATCTAGTCTGAGGTAACTTCTATCTTGACAGGTACATGAAATGCATACACTTGAATGCATATGAATGGAATGATTGACTTTGGTGGAATGCTTTTTCTGTTATTTCTTCGCTCTTCTGAGATACAAATTGAAAGTGTAATGCACTACTGTTTGATGCCATGAAGCAATGAATGGTATGAATGGTATGAGAATGATGAATGATATGAAGATGTTGTGTTCTTTTATGTTCCGCCTTCTGTGATTTTCTTCTCTCCTTTCTTATTTGCCCCCTTTTTTTTTTTTTTTTATGGAATGCAGATATCTATGTAAATGGAGTATGAATGTATGTTATGCACAGTGTATGTGATGTGATGATTTCAATGGAATGATGGATGCTATGAGATGCTATTTTTGATTTTCTTCCTTTTTATTTTGGTTAAGGATCAACATTTCAAGTGCCTACAAGGTAAACATCCTAATCCCCAAGGATTAAGGTGAGCACCAAAGCCTTACAAGATAACAACCTAATCCCTAAGGATCCAGGCGAGCACTGAAGCCCTACAAGATAACAACCTAATCCCTAAGGATCCAGGCGAGCACTGAAGCCCTACAAGATAACAACCTAATCCCTAAGGATCCAGGCGAGCACTAAAGCCCTACAAGATAACAACCTAATCCCTGAGGATCCAGGCGAGCACTAAAGCCCTACAAGCGGCCGACTTTAGGCGACCCCTTCATGTGCTGAGATAGCTGGTTAAAGAATTTTTCCTATTTGTCTTCTTGCTATGTGAGGATGCAAATGCAATACTTTGATGCCTGATATGAAATGGTTGATTGGGAAACATAGGCATCTTGGATGACATGCGATGAATGCATGAATGCAAATGAAATGTTTGGATGCTAATGTTATGATGCATATTTTCTTTTTCTTTCTCTTATGATGAATGCAAATGCCTAAATTTCTCCTTTTCTTTACCTTATGTCTGATAAATGCACGATTTTATGCATGATGAATGTAATGCATGACTGAGTTTATTCTTTTGCTTTTCTCCTCTTCTTTTCTTTTGCTCTTTTTATGAAGTGCAGGTATGCGAATGCAACATTTTGGTGTTTGATGATATGTAATGAAATGGCAGATGACATGCAATGGAAAACTCTTCCTTCTTCGCCTTTTGTGAATATTGCTGATGAATAACATGAAAATGATGAATGACATGGGATGCTTTAGCTTTCTTTTCTTCTATGAGATGCAAGTATGATGTGATGCAATTGTATTGTTTTGGTGTTTGAATGCGGTGATTGATGCTTTGATGAATGAAATGCTCTTGTTCTAAGTTCTGTTTGTTTCTTTTTGCTTCTTCTATGAAATGCAAAATGCAATGCTCTGATGTTTGATGCAATGATTCTTGTTCTTTTTCTTTTTATGGAAATGCTAACGTTAATATGATGCATATGCACTGTTTTAATATTTGATGATTGAATGACAAATGAATGCTTTGTGAAATGATGAATGACATGGAATGCTTTTGTCTTTTCTTTGTTTTCTTTTTGCTTTCTTTGCTTTTTCTGATGCTAAATGTAATGCTTTAGTGATGAATGACATGCAATGATTTTGTGCAAACATTAATGTGATGCCAATGCAATGAAAAGATTTCTGTTTTCTCTGTGCAACTGACGTGGAATGTTTTTTTCTTTTTGCTATGTGATGAATGCACAAAATGTGAAGATGCAAATGTAATGCTTTGATGCATATGCTATAATGCCTAGATGCATGAGGTAAACATTTTTGTGATGATGAGATGCGAGACTTCGAATGCAAGGACTTGAGATGATTATTGATCATTTTGTTGAAAAATTGAATTTGACTCAAACTCTGGTGTTCTCAAGGTTTTTATTTACAAACAACCTCACTTGTTTTCTCTTTCTTTCCATGATGACTGAATTTTAGATATCACGTAAACAACTTGTGTTCTCTCTTTTTGAAGCATTGTCTAGTAAGCATGCATAGGAGTGCAAATGTGAATGAATGAGTCAGTTAACTTGGAATTGGTTTAGGGCATGGACTTTTATGGCAAGTGAAGGAATGACAGACATGGTTGTTGCCGAAGCTCATGAGGGCTCAAGAGATACAAGATTGCCCCAATTCAGGTCTTTGAATAGTTTGCCCCTGTCTAGTGGTGACAATAACTAGGGGCGTAGAAGGTGATGAATTGGGAATGCTTCGGCTTTTGAAAGGGAAGGTGGAGCAAAAGAGATTTAGTCCCAACCCATAGAGTTTGATGTTGCCCCAGTCATAACAAGGACAAAGCTGCCCCAATTAGAATGACAAGGCCTTGTTTAGGATAGTGAGTTGAGAGATTGCCCCGGTGAGGTTTTATAGGAATGAATGAGGTGAAGGAATGGGAACGCACTTGGCCCACTTTCGAATGACATTTCAAATGGTTTCTTTGAGTGAGGTTGTGAAAGGCGGCAGAGTTATGGTGACGGTTATGAACTGAGGGTAATATATGAATGGGGTGGGCAATGAACAAACCTCCCCAAAGTTGAGTGGTGTGAGAGGTGAAGGGGATGCCCCAACTTTTAGATCTGAGTGGTGTCCTCAGTGTAAATCTTTGGTTCTCTATGAATGCCTTGACTTTGGTAATGAAGAGAAGCCTCATTTGGTGATCACTAAACCTTGTTTTAATGCATCTTGAATGTGCTTTGGAGTGAAAGTCCCTCTTTTTATTTTGTCAGCTTTCTTTTTTCTGACTGTTTGTTTTTTCTTTTTGAGCAAACACATTGTAAACAGATAAACTTATTTGTCCTAAAATTAAAATTTGAGAAAACGAAAGCAACCGGTCATTGATCGAAATGGACTTTGCAGGATTGTGATGTTTTGTGGAGAAGGGATGATTGGGCTTATCGGAGTGTTTGGGGTTGATGGGAGGATGGGTCTTATTCAGCGTTGGCCGATGGTCAATGGTTTATGAAGGGGATAGTTACTAGGTTTGATGAGGTGAGGTGTTTGAAGGCTTTATGAAAGAAGAGATGGTTAAACCCAGTGAATTGAGGGCTTTTTTTTTTTTTTTTTTTTGAAAGGAGAAATGATCGAGCCCATTGAATTGAGGGCTTTTTGGGAGGGGAGCTCTTATGCTTTATGGCAAAATGTATTGACTCTTAATTTATACTCCATTTGTCTTCCTTTCTTCACTTTGGGATTCTCCTTTTTGAAACTTTGTTATTCCCCTCCTTTTGCGGATTTCCTTTCCTTTTGACTTGGGTGAGAATGATATACCATCTTTGATGTGGAATTAACCCTTGTTCGGAGTGATGGGGATATCTTGGGCTTTTCTTGGCTTAAGATGGGTAACAAAGGATGTTTTTATGATTTTGAATCTTTGGCTTAAGAGGGGTAGGGAATGGTCTTTCTGGGATTTTAGGTTCTTGAGGGTGTGGAGAGAAGGCCAAATTTCATTTCAAATCCTGATTACTTATTTCTGTAAGACTTAACTTTAGGACAATAATTTATCTATCTTCATGTCTTTGCTCTTTTATTTTCCCCCTTTTTTTTTTGTGCCCTAATTTTTGCCTGGACCGCTCTTTGCGAGTTTTCAATCCACCGGGCGCTCATTTTTGCCTAGGCCGCCCTTTGCGGGTTTTCAACCTAGCGAGCTTATTTTATCTTTTTTATTTATTATATTTTTTAGAAAGACTTGCACTAAGGGAATATGATACCGACAAGGAAAATTAGTGATCACAGAATTGCCCCAGCATGGAGGACTTAAAGTGTTAGTGGGAATGAACCAAAAGTCAAGTATGCACTGATGGGAGAGAATATGCGCTTTAGGGGTGGACGGGGCGGGATTAGACTTGGATGGGGAATGATGATAAATGAAAGAAATTGACTGACTCAAACAAGAGAAACTGCACGTGGCATGCATGCTTACTAGAAGGACGCTTCACAGAGAATTAACATTGGTTAAAACATGATATAAAAACTTTTTGATGAACTGTTTCGGTCTTTTATCATGGAATGGATGAGATGTAATCCCCTTTTTTGAAGGAAATACAAATGAGCTATTGATGTGAAAAACTGAGTGCCTTGGAACACCTTGAGTTTGCCAATGAGTGAGGGTAAACTTTTCCAAAAAGGAAAGATTACTTTGCAAGAACATCTCGTCTCTCATTACAACATTTTTGTTGTACGCAATGCATGGATGAAAACATTATGATGTATACATGATGAAGATGAAATGCATGAAAGCGTGTCTACTTGAAAGGTGTGATTATTCTAAAATTTTTTTCTTTTTGATGTTTTCTTTTTGTGCAAGACGAAATATGAAATGCCAATGCATCTTTGGGTGATGAATGATGCAAGAGGCAAGACAAGATATGAAATGCTGATGCCTCCTTTTTCTTTTGAATGATGAAAGATGCAGGAATGATGCTTTTTTCTAAATGATAATTTTTTATTTTTTATTTTATTTTTTTTTAGAGGCAAGGCGAAGTATGAAATGCCAACGCCCCTTCCTTTTTTGAAAGATGCATGTATGGAGGAATGATGCATGAATGCTACATTTTGAATAAATTTGATGATGAATGAGATGCTTTCTTGTTTTTTTTTTTGTGCAATGAAATGCATGATGCTCACAATGATGATTTTGAAAATTATTTGGAGATGCAAATGATTTATTGGAAAAAAGGTTTTAGAAAAATGTGCTTGACGGGGTATGACCCGTTCCTACGTATCCCCATTGTAATGAGGAATCAAAGCTTACGTAGTTCTACTGTGTCTTTTTTGAAATAATGCTTATGCATGAATGCCTCGTCTTGGATGAACTCGACGAGGATGATTATAAATGAAATGCTTATGCTATGCAGATGATAATTGTCTTTTGTTTTATCTTTATGTAATGAAAGGGAATGCGAGATGAATGGTTTTTTCCAAAATTGGAATTTTATGTAATGCAAATGATGCAATGATGCTTCTTTTTTTGCTTTTGCAGAAAGAGGATATTTACAGGTGGTGATTTGAAAATTTTCACACTATATGCCACCTCATATAGGCGTTTATTGAAAAGGGAAAGCATATCTTTTTTTGATTTTCAAAAATTTTGAAGGAAAGATTGATTGAACTGAATGCAACGATGCAACACACAGTTTGGAAAGCCCTTGTGACCTAAAAAGGGGGTAGAACCTATGATCTAAGGCACTTTAGGGATAATCTTCTCATGTAGCTCTATTCACACCCTCACAAAGGTCATCAGAGCCACAGTCTCTTTCACGAAATTCCTTGTAAATGCAGCAAACTGCTAGGTACAAGGTATCATGGAAGAGCACAACTCTGATTGAAACTTTCGCGAGTAGCCAAACGGACAAAGGTCCTGATGAGCTCCCACTACTCGAATCCACTCATCCTAAGGTATCCTAACAGACCTGGGTTATGGTCTCTTTCTCTAATTATGTAGCCTCAAGGTACAAGTGTGTGTGCGAAGGGCATTTCCTTAAAAACTAACCCACCTGCAAATGAAAATCCAGACAATCCAGACAATAGAAAGGAATAACATGTCGTCTACCCTAGGGTTCAATACCAATCAAATACAACTAATCTAGGGTGCTAACAACAATGCACTACTTACCTCAAGAAAGGGAGCGAAGAAGAGGGAACAGGATAGAATGGGGAAGAGATGCATGAACTTACCTTTGGAGAAAAGGAGCAAAGAAGAAGGGAACATGGGGGTTGGAAGAATGCATGAGCATAAGCAATAAAAGAAAAGGAGTAGAAGAGGAGATAGGGAGCAACAAAGAAGAAGACAAATGCATATGCCTACAATCAATGATAAGAAAGAAAGGCAAACAAGGTTTTAATCAAATCAACAGTACATTAAACCACACATTTTAATTAGTTAGGCTTGACCTTCGTCTTTTAAAAAGTGTCCCCAGTGGAGTCGCCAGCTGTTGCACCCCGAAAAATCCCCGGTTTGGGTTTCCCAATGTACAACGTGGAAAAATTTGGAGCCGCCACCAATATTTTAATTTTAAGACCAAAACATTGAAAAAAGGTCTTTTCGACAAGGCGGATGGTCATTGAAAACTAGAGATATAGGTTCGGGGGTCGATTACGTGCGAGGAAGGTGTTAGCACCGCGCACGTCCTTTCTACCGAAAGGGAACCTCTAATTAAATGTGTGGTTTTAACGTTTGATTTGAAAAATACCTAGATTTGCCTATTTATTTCTTATTTGGAGATGAATGGGTAATCTTTAATGAAGATTTTATTTTAGGTGAGAAGGGGGGAAAAAAGGTTTTTTTAGAAAAAAGTGCTTGACGGGACATGGCCCGCTCCTACGTATCTCCCGGTGCGATGGAGAATTCAAAGCTACGTAGTTCTTGGGTAGAAAATGTTTGTGTGTTGGTGTTTTTTAATATAGGGGTTTTAGAACAATGTGATCTGTGTTGAAGGACCACTGGGGGTCTGAAGGACCACTGGGGGTCTGAAGGGCCGCTGGGGGCTGAAGGAGCACTGGGGCTCGGAAGGACCACAGTTCACTTATCCTAAAACGATGGTTAACCCGGCCGTACGACCGACTTAATCCCCTATTTTGAAAATAGTATTTTTTGATTTTTGAAATGAAAGAGATGTGTTTGTATTTTTTAATTTATAAATTGTTTACTTTTGCGCTTGACAGGGGCGTGCCCCTGCTCCTACGTATCTCCGGGTGGAGAATCAAAGGCGACGTAGTTCTAGGTTCTTTTTGAAAAGTTTTTGTTTTTTTATCTTTTTTAGTGAGTTTTTTGAAATAGGACGAGCATTAGCAAATGATTAAACTAGCAGAGGCTATGATGAATCACTACTAAATACTCAAAAAAGAGAGAGTTGTACCGCTAGTCAAACGAACAAAGGTTCTGATGGACTATTGATAACAACTCGTTTTTATTATCTTTTTGAAAGTGATTTTCGAAAAAAGATTGATTTGCACAATGATCAAACTAACAAAGGTTATGATGGACCATCGTTTATTATTCTTATGAGAAAAAGACATTGTCGCCAATAGCTAAACGAACAGAGGCTCTGATGAGCTATTAGCAACAATGGGTTGGAAAATGATCCTTTTTGTTTGTTTTTATGAAAATAATTTGTTTATGGGGATGAAAAGGATTTTTATTTGTTGCGCTTGACGAGAACGTGGCTCGCTCCTACGTATCCCGAACGGGAATCAAAGCGACGTAGTTCTGAAAAAGAATGTTTTTTTTGAAAGGGTTTGAAAGGAGAGGTTGAATCATCTGAGACCATCTTCACCACTTAGAAAATGATGCACTAGGCATAAGTGGGAATCATGTGGTTCATCATCAACAAGGACACTACAGCTAAATTAAATCACATAGGGCAATTTTGGCATGGATCAGAATGATTGAATTTTAACAAATATAAAAACAGAAATACCTCTGATGAAGGCAGATATTACAGATCTGAAGAACAAAAATGAAGCGAAGAACTGGAAAATGAGATTTGCGAGAGTTGTCTTCCCAGATCTTGTGAAAATGTTTCTGGAGCAATTCTTCTCAGATCTTGTGAAAAAATGTGTGTAGCAATTCTTCTCTCTGATCTCGTGTGAAGTGTCTTTTTTTCTGATCTCGTGAAGTCTCTCCCCCAAATGTGATTTTGAAGCTGCCTATTTATAGGCGTAGAATTTTTTAAAAAACATTTATTGCAAGGATGAATCGATTGTTTGAGCCTTTGGAAATATGTAGGAATCGATTCTTTACCTTTGAAAATAATAAAGAATCGATTCTTGGTTCCTTTGAAAACAACAGGAATCGATTTTCAGGACCTTTTGCATAGGTGAAAATCGATTCTTGCTTTAGTTAAAATAGTGGGAATCGATTCTTGAGCCTTTGGAGATAATAAAGAATCGATTCTTGGCTCCTTTGAAAACAAGAGGAATCGATTTTCAGGACCTTCTTCATAGGTGAAAATCGATTCTTGCTTTAGTTAACACAATGAGGAATCGATTCATGGCCTATGGAAGAGCCTGAAAATCGATTTCCAGGCCTATGCAAGAAGAGGGAAATCGATTTTCAGGACATCCTAAATAGGTAAAAATCGATTCTTCACTTAGTTACAACAATTAGGAATCGATTCATGACCTATGGAAGAGCCTGAAAATCGATTTCAAGGCCTATGCAATATACTATAAATCGATTCTTGGCCTTTGGAACAAAATAGAAATCAATTCTTGCTTTCCACAAAAATGTTTTTAGGTCTTTGCCATGTATGCCTAAAATATTTTCCAAAGCTTGCCATGCATGCATAACATATTTTTCAAAAACCCTAATTTGATGCATGAGGCCTATTGCAAAAATTGTTTTTTAGAGACCCTTTTGTGAGAAATGACCAAAATGCCCTTTTTGACTCTAACTTTCCAAAACGTGCATTTTAAACCTAAAAATGAAGCATAACTTATTTTTGTGTGGAAAATTAGGGTTCGGACCTAAGCCGGACAAAATTGGGGTATGACAGGGTGTCATTAGCAAAAGAAGCATTGGGCTTGAAACAATACAAAAGTAATCCATTGGTTTAAAAGAAAAAAAAGGGGCCCATGGCCAATTGAAAAGAATTGATCAACGATCTATTTTTGGCTTGGAAAAGAAGAAAGAGATTTGATAATTAAATTGAGATAGAACAAACGCGCGAGAGAGAGAGAGAGAGAGAGAGAGAGAGATAGAGAGAGAGAGAGAGAGAGAGAGAGAGAGAGAGAGAGAGAGAGAGAGAGAGAGAGAGAACGAACAGTAGCCGCGGACGTGAATAAGAATAAGGGAGCCGCACAACACAAAACAGTACCGCCGGCAACACATAGGAGAGGTTTTTGGGTACCGTTCTTGACATCGTGAGAGAGCTCTGGAGCAGAAAAATGAGACTAAATTTTCAGGATCAGAAATTTCTCTATTCCGGGTTATTTTTATCTCTGTAATTTATGACTCCTAATTTTATTTTATTGTTCTCAAACACTATGGATAGCTAAATCCTCTTCTAGGGTCTTAGGTGGATCTTGCATGTTTAGAGACCTTTTTATGTTCTAATTTCTGGTTTGAATCCCTATTTTTATTTTAATTAATATTGTCCTATTGTTCTTATCACATGATTAGGATTAGCTACCCTTTGCATGTTTATAATCAATTAGTTGATCAGCGACCGTACTGCAATTAGTTGGTGGACCTATAAGATAATTGGGGCTATAATTAGGGCATGACCAAACCATAATTTAGTCTTCCAATCATTCAACCTTTTTGCTCTTTATGCTTTTCCTGAATTTAAATTCTTGCATGACCAAACAAGGGTTAATTTAGGATAAAGAATATTAATCACGAATGACCAAACGGATTAATAGCTTTAGTAAAGGGATTGGTAATTAAATAAAATAAAGGAATTCAAGTAGGAATTAGACATAGGGGAATCGAAGCTTGCAAGTGAAACCGTGACCCTAGACCTCTCTCCATCGATTAAATCTAGTATTTTATTCTTGTTATTTATTTCTTTTTATTTGTTTTCATTACAACTAAATCATTGGTTCGTCTAAACAATATATAATCTTGACTAGTTTGGTACTTGTTAATTAATCCCTGTGGATACGATAATCTTTTATACTACTTCAGCGAAAGAGTACACTTGCTCTAAATGTGTTTTTAACGCAACAATGCCCACCTGCGGTACTTTGATTTGGTGATGAAGTATAGGCGGGCAGACGGGCCAGTCAAATGCAAGATCTTCCCGTTGACCCTAGAAGGACCCGCTCTGGAGTGGTTCACCGAGTTAAGACCCAACAGCATCTCGTCCTGGGAACAATTGGCTCGAGTTTTTAGCGCCCGCTTCACCGCATCAAGGGTGAAGCCTAAATCGCATGCTATCCTGAAGGCGATTAGGCAAGGCCCGGACGAGTCCCTCCGTGAGTATGTTGAGCGCTTTAACAAAGAGGGCGCCAACGTAGAAGTTGGTTTGAACGAGCCGCCGGATCTCGAAACTTTCCTGCGATGATCACAGAGGTTCATGAACTACGAGGAAAGAGCGATGGCCACCCAAGCTGTCACAGGGCATGCAAAGGAACTCCACACGAACCGAGTCCAAGACCCCAGGGGGGATAGGGAGACAGGGAAGGACCGTCCAGGGAATTCAGGCCGAAAAAATTCTCCGATCGGACCAAACTCAACACCTCGTACTCCCAGATCTTGAGAACCGCAAATCCCAAGACCCCTGATGAGAACGATCAAGGACTTAGGGAAGAGCTCGACTTGGTTGAAGAGCTCCGCACCAAAGCATCATTGAAAGAAGCACTTGTGAAACAATGGATGGCGACTAAATACAACTCGAAGCTCGTCCTTAGAGAATTCATCATCGGCCAGCTCATCCTCAGAAGAGCAACGATAGGACAGAAGTTCGCAGCTCAAGGCAAACTCGCCCCGAATTGGGAGGGGCCCTACCGAGTCGTCTCAAGGACAGGGAATGGCGCCTACCAACTTCAAACCATGGGAGGCGGAGCAGTGCCGAGGACATGGAATGCGGCCAACCTCAGGCGATAATTCATTTAAATTTTGTGCCTAAATTCAATTGTAACATTGACAAGTACTCTATCGTTGACACTTTTGAATAAAGAAAGTAAACCGGGCGGGACACTCTTTTCCCACTGGGTTTTTATTGAGGCCTGCCCGGCCATCAGCATAGATGGAAGATTTTTATATGTTGTCTCATCCTTTTATGTTTTTCATAACAAATCCATTAACCGCCATGCGGGTTAAAATCAAACCCAGTTTGATAAACCACTGAGCGGGTTCGAAGGTGCTTAGTCGATCTAAGTCACACACGAAGCGACCACGATCAATGGTCGCAACCCCTAGGGCGAGTTAAATCTGGGCACGAAGCCTAGTAAACTGCCCGAAGGCTAAAACACGAATTAAACACGATGAAGCGACCACAATCAATAGTTGCGCCCCCTAGGGCGAGTTAAATCTGGGCACGAGGCCTAGTAAGCTGGCCGAAGGCTAACAAAACGAATTACAAAACGAGCGAATGACGATTTTAAAAGCCAAAGCATTGGCATAGTACATATTACAATAACGGGGCAACTCGAAGGCCGCCCAAATACGAATGTCAAAGAAAAATACTTGGAACATATTACAAATTTTTCAAGTTCAAAGAGGATGATCAAACACAACAACCTCTTCCACCACGACGTTTCGCTGCATGTCCTCCTCGGCGGGTTGGATGATCCGACCGTCTACATGGGAGTGGGGGAAGTTGATAATGCTGGGGTCAAGCTCCAGGTCCGGGTAGACACACCGCACCTAAGCCAGTGCCTCATCGAACCGCCCCTGGCAAATTGTAACATTCGATTGGACGAGCTGATCATATTCTACAGTGGCCTCTTCCTGCTCTTTCCTTAATGCCTCAATGGTCTTTCTCATCTCAGCTGCCTCACCGTTCAACCTGCTAACCTCACCAGACAGCTCCTTAACCTTGTCCGCTTCAATCTGTACCATCTTCTTGGCATCAGCTAAGGCGGCCAGGGCATCATCCCGCTCTTGGGTGATGATGGAGAGTGTCTTCTTCGTTTCAGCGAGGGCATCAGCTGTTGGTTGGAAAACGGCCTCTGACTCTTGTAGTTTTTTCTTAGTGGACTACAGCTCCTCCCGCACCTCTGAGATATAAACATAAGCACGACTTAGCTTATCGGTTTTGTCTAAGTTATCACTCTCCAACCATAAGTTTTGGGCGAGGAGAATATTACCTTTGGCCCGCTCCACTTCTCCCCGCTTCAACTTGGCAATCAGTCGAGACCCAGCCTTGGCCACCTCGGCCACAAACAGAAGGGGGTCTTCGTGAAAACCGCTTACGATGTCTGCCTCAGACACCTCTTCCAGATCGAACCCCGAGACGGGAATCTTTTGAGGTCCTTTGTGGGCCCTGGACTTCTTCGGGGCAAGGTCATCCTTGGTTAGATCGACGATGGGAGGAGTGCGACCTCTCATCGTCCCAGCAAGGGGCGTGCTGTTCTCCCCTCCTTCAGCAGCCACGGTGTCCTCAGGAACCGGGAAAAGAATAACAACAGGAGAGGACGGGCCGGGCTGGGATTTCTTCCCTTTTTGGCTTTCTTCATCAACTCATCAAAACCTAGACTAACCATTACATCTGCGAAGAAGGAAAGAATATGGTCAAAAAAAAAGTGGGCCGACTACCCATACCAAGAGCGACTTTGAAATCAATATCGTTGGTCGTTTTCACTAATTGGTGACACTTGATCCAGCCTTCCTCCATCCACGAGGCCAAGTTCTCAAGCAGTCTCAAAGTCTCAACATTTTCCTCCATAAGTTGACAACGGGTCCTATAGGTGGCGGGCATACGTCGAAAGTGGGCGTACGTCCACGCTATGGGATACTTCGTGCTGGTTATCCGCCCCTGAGCGTCCATCGACCCAACCATCAGTTGGGACTCTTCGTTAACAGGGACCACCCGTAGGAAAGAGGACTTCCAGGGTTTGAGCGAGTCAGAATAAGGCTTGAATATCTTGTAGTCCGACTGGGCCTTAAGACTCAGATGCTCCCACCAGTTTCGATTACTGCCCGGCTCTGGTCGCCTGCTCGTTTCAAAAATCTTGAAGAAAGCCTGCCAAGTGCACTCTCACCCCATCACCTTCAACAACTGCTCGAACACCTTGACAAAGGCCCACGAGTTCGGGTGCAGCTTCGAGGGCGCGACCCCAAGATAGCGGAGAATATTGCGTTGAAAGTAGGTAAACGGCGGGCGAATCCTGACGTCGCGAAGAACGGTCACGTACATGGTGAATTTTAGAGTGGGCGGGATCATAGGCACGTGTTCAGTTGAAGAAGGACCTTCAACCGCCCATTTCTGACCCGGGTCGCCAACAAATCCAGCGAAAAACGGTAACACCTCATCCCCAGGTTTAAAGAGCGATGGTACCCGGCCTAGCACAGCCGATGAAATCCAGGAACGATCTTCCCCTAACACGCCTCTCCAGTCGGGTTCCCTCTTCCTGCGACCGGCTGGATATCCCGCTCCGAATGAGCCGGGGTGGAGGAAGGTGGATCATGACTTTCCTCTTCTCTAGAAGGACCTTCAGCATCCTCGGATACCCGGGAGGGCGACCCCTGGAAAGATGTAGGGCGAATGGTTGCCGCAGGATCGGACCCCTCCGCCGGGGGTGTAGAGGCAAATCCGCTCTCAGAGACCGTCCTATCCGTAGACGTGCGAGAACTGGAGGATGGGTCCGTAGAAGAAGGCGGCGGGCTGCCGGGAACGCGAGCGGTGAGCTTCGTCCGCGCCATGACGAGAGACAACCTGCAAGAAGGGAGCATGAATGTCAGACCATCGAAGACGACCTATGGAAAGGGGCGACATGATCGACCCCGGGCCTGACACCCCCTCCTCGCCCGTGTTAAAGGTAAAGAAGTGCGATTTATATTAAGAGTTAAAGAAGGAACTAAGTACCTGGAGAGGGAAACAAATTGGTCGCACTGGCTATCACCAGAATAAGGCGATTGAAAGTTAGGTCACGCCGGAGTTGGAAGTCGCCGATCGGGAAACACCTTGCCAGAATAGCCAAAAAATCGGTCGCTCGCCCTCAGAGCAAGAATTTCGGAAAGGAAAGTAAGGAATAGAAGGGGGTGTCCCATATTTATAGGAGGAGAGAGCTAGGTCCCGAAGGGACACGACTCTTCCCCTTCAGAGTTAATGATATCCCTCGAAAGATGAACCATCATCATTGCGTGCCCCCTATGGGAAGCGTGAAACATTATGTCAGTCCCATCGAAACGTCACGCCTGTCCCTTCGGAGCATCATGTCTGTCAGAACGCCACGCCGCTTGAAGGCACGAACATGTCCTATTGAACGGGCATACGCTCAGGTCGCCTCAGCGTAGGCGACCAAAGGAGAGGCAGCTCGCCCCACCAAAAGAAATGTAACCCTTAGGCCTGAACCCGTCCCATCGAACGACTTCGGCCTGGGGGGAAACTGTTCTGGACAGGGCCGCAGCCCACGAATAATACTGGGCCGGGTCGAGCGGCCCAATAATCAGCCAGTATTACACGTCGATTTGGATCGGGTCGCGACCCGTAAAGAATGTTGGGCCAGTGCGAGCGGCCCAATAGCGACCCGGCGCCATCTAATGCCCACGATGGGAAGATCAACGGCGGAGAAGAATCCTCGCAGGATCCGACGGTCGCCTGCAGCACCCCTAGTACTATATAAAGAGTCCATGACATCACCTGACAGGTACGCTTTTACACATACTGTTACTATACTCGAATATCACCCCACTGACTTGGGCGTTGGAGTGCCATCGCAGGAACACCCCGCGGGAGCTCTCTGAACGCGACCAACCTATAAAAAGGAGTGACTTCAATACCTCGCTCGAGTCTCCAGATCAGCATCAACACAGATATATTGACTGCATCAAAGGGACTGATCGCTCAGCGAAGAGTCCGGTTCAAATAGGATGGTTGTTTTGTTAATAAGCAAGGGATGGAAGGCTACCAAGCCAAACACTCCGGCTCCCTTTCTTTTGAATAATTAATAGAAGGAGGATCAATAATTACAGATTCTTATAGTTTATTTGTTTCTAGAATGCTAAAAAGCAATCACCCCTCCTCCCTCCAAAAGTACTCCCAAAGGAATGAGTTAGTCTGTAGAAACAATATTGTTTGGAAGAACACGGTTTATAATATTTAAGATTTAAAATAATACACTTAAGATAAGACATGGTGATATGTGTTAAGTTCCACCAATTCCCAATTTAAATTTCTGGTAAAGAGGAAACAATTGAAGTGAAAATATAAACTGATGTGAGAAATCAGGCCTCCAGCATAATTGGATGCAAGCTTTTTTTTTTGTAAGCAATTAATTAATTGATGAGAGTACAAGGTGTACTCTGGCGTCAATCCAAAGGTGTTTGAGGGAGGCGACTGTCCAAGGCTGCGACGGTGACCTGAGAGCTTCCTTCCATCCTCTGTGACGGCAACCCATGAGTTGTGCGTTTCCTCTTGCTCTATGTGCGCTACTTTGAGTGCTTGGTGAGAAATTATATTCTTGCACTATGTCCCCCAAGTTTTCACCTAAAACCCTAGATCTCTTGTTGATTTTCCCTAATTCCCATGTTGATAATCATCTGTGAATTTTCCCTAATTTTCCTTATTAACAATATGTTGTCATGATTTCTGAATTTGTTGTATGTTCTAAGATTATGTTGTTTTCTGATTTGGCACTTTCCAGGCTATTGATGCTCTTGTTATTGTTATCATATTAATACGTGCAATTACTTTGAGCTGGTGATGGTTGTTTTGCTTGAGTACAAACTCAGTTTCACTATACCTAAAAATTGTTGAGTGTCAAATAAAAATGATCTTCTTTTTGGATGCTTTGATTTATTTCCGAGATCCTTTCAATACGTGGAATTCTTGCATGCTTAATTCCTACTTGTATATAACATGATGATATGGTATCAAGAAATTTTATCTGGATTATAGACTGAGGAAGACATAGAACATAAAAATGTTTATTATTAGTAAAAAGTAATCTATCAAAGAGAAAATAGGAGAATTTTCAGGAAGGGAATTTTATGAAAAAAGGAAGGGATTACTTTTTAAACTGTGTTTTTGAATTTGAGGCTTGATTGGATGGAGGAAGAGGAGATTAGATCTCATAAGAGGTGCATATTAATTATTAGTACAGAAAGAAAAGCAGGGTATTGGAAATTCAAGGCAGCAAGGATTATATGAATAAGTTCCCAGGATGGAATTAAGGCTGCAACCACCCTGCCCATGTGGGAGGTGGAATGCAAACAAAGGAATGGAGAGTAGTTGTGACTGTGACATTGTGTGGAAATTGAGAAGGAAGTAAAGAAGAGAGCAGAAGCCAGAATTGATTAACGTTTGGGAAGGGAGGCTACCTAGCAGACTCTTGAAGAGCTTCCGATTCTTTTCTTTCCTTTTCAGTCTATACAAAGATAGTTTTACCTGTACAATGTTCCCCTAAGCTGATATCTCCACAATATTAATGAAGGAGAGCAAAGTATATTAGTGGTTTCTCAATAAAACTATACCAGTTTTTACTTTCCTTTTAGGAGGACCTTCCAGTTGGTATGAGTCAGTTGACTTTTCTTTTTTGTTCCTTTTAGGAGGACCTAATGCCCTGTTTGGCTGATTGAAGAAGTAGGGAGGAAAGAAATAAGAGAGAAATTAGAAAGAGAAAATGAAGAAAAGTTAGGTTGAAAACATGTATTGTTTGGATAGATAAAAATGAAAAAGAAAGAAATGGGACAATTTCTCTTGGCATGCAATAAAGAGTTAGACCCAAAATATTAAGATGGTATCAAAGTCTATCCAGAGTTGGACCCACCATTATTATCCACACACCAAACCCAATTGTGCTAGGCGTGAGGTGTATTGAGAAAAACCCAAGTCCGACATAGACTAGAGATAAGGTATGAAAATAGTTTATAAAGAAAGGCATCCCTCACTTTACAAGCCAGTTTTGTGGAATTGAGTTAGACCCAAAACATTAAGAATAAGTTCACATACAATCAAGCAATAATATCTTTTCTCTATTTCCATTGTTGTTTTGTAACTAACTACTATGTTGTTTGTTTAATTCAACAGCGTACATGTCAAATACAAGATATTCCTTTCTGCTATGGAATATTTACCATTTTCTTCTTTGGATGAATCTAAGGGCGGTTTTTAAGACATTATTGAGAGGTACTAGGCTTTATTTATAATCTATGAAATTTTCCTCAAAAAATGTTCATGTACATATGAAGCATTTGCATTTCAAAACAAATCTATTTGGAACAGAGTTTTGATGAGATCTCGAGAGATCAAGGTTGGCAAATATGATGACCTGTCAGACGTTGCAGAACAGCACAGACTGCAGAGTCTACAAAAAGCTAAAACCATCCAGTGGCTTTGCTTCACACCACCATCAACTATTACTAAAGTCAATGATGTTAGTAAAAAACTTCTTCTCATTTGAAGAAAATATAATGGAGCTTCTCAGGGCGCCTTTCACGCAGATGTACAAGCAAATGAGGAAGATCTGTTCTAGGTTTTATATTTTCTTCAAGTAGTGAAACCTGAATTCTCAGGGCATCTTTAATGTAATAAATTGTTTTTTATTGTGATGAAGAATTTAACGTAAATCTATTGTTTATTATTGTTTTATAAATTATTTTTCTTACCATGGGCATGTTAGCAATTAAATTAGTGCAAAACAATTGAATAAGTTGATTAAATCAATCATAGTCGTTAAATCATTTGCTAAAAATTTGTCGCGCCAAGATCAATAGTTGCTAACTTGATGTCAAATTTGGACTTGTTAAATTCATCTCTTTATTTTGTTGCTAATATTGGTTGCTAAATGTAGTTGCTAAATTAGTCTCTAAATCGGTCACTAAATTTGGTACTAAATTGGCCGCTAAATCGGTCACAAAATTGGTCGCTAAAACGGTCACTAAATCGGTCACTAAAATCGGTCACTAAAATTAGTCACTAAATCGGTCGCTACAATTGGTCACTACATCGGTTGCTAAAATTTCGGTCACAAATTCGGTCGCTACAGTTAACGACCAGTGATATAGCGACTGATTTTTTTTGGTCGCCAATTCAGTCACTAAACGTTGTAGTGACCGATTTTTCCCATATAGTGACCGAAAAATCGGTCACTAAACAACATTTTTTTTTTGTAGTGTGTATATGTTTTTTCTGCATTCTTGTTGCTATATATGTTCCTTAGAATGTGTTTTTGCTGCATTCTTGACTTGTTGCTTTGTATGCAACACGAATTTTGTTATATCTACTTAGTATGAAACATATCACCCAAAACAATGGAATGTGAGAATTGTATAGGAAATTGAGGGGTGCTGCAGATATACTTGAAACACTGATTTGGTGTGTTTGCTAATCTGTTCTCGGTGCCACATTGAGCTCCATTATTCCAGATTTGCTCATTGTTAATTGAAAGTGATTAGTTATTAATTTTTCTGTTTGTTCATAAAACTCTGTTGCAGTGTTAAATACTATTTGAGTGCTTAGAGATTATTTTCTTTATTTTTTTTTAAAATAGTAAGGATGCTTATCAAACCTGTTATTC
The DNA here is from genome assembly GCA_039519185.1 of Astragalus membranaceus. Taxonomy (NCBI): domain Eukaryota; kingdom Viridiplantae; phylum Streptophyta; class Magnoliopsida; order Fabales; family Fabaceae; genus Astragalus; species Astragalus membranaceus. Next base: position 158,167,224 of record CM076849.1, on the reverse strand, counting down.
ATGGACTTGGAAACATGAACTAGTTTTTAATGGCCATTTTCCTGCTTGTTTTTTCCTCTTTTCTTGAAGAATGTCTACTCCAGTGAATATTTTATTTGCATAGGTTTTCAACATTCGGTTTTGCTATGTTGACATATCTTGTGTTTTCTATTGGGTACAAGTAGTGGATGCTTATGCGGGTTTCTTTGAAGTCGACTCTCTCAAGAAAGGAAAGAATGTTTTGGTCTCTAATGAGAATGTTGCAATCCTATATTAAGATAATAAAATAATAGAATATGGTGTTAAAGAGAGGAATAGATAATGCATTACAATTATCATTGTCTATTTTGTTTAAAAAATATTGTCTTTGTAATTCTGAGTTTGGTGAGCACTATCTCATTTTGAACTTTCTAATTTTTAAGTGAAATGTTGAATTTAAAGTTCAAGTTGTTTGCCTTTTTATGTTCAATGATATGCAAGTTTATATAAAGTTATGAAACTAATTAAATTTTGTTTACAATTAAATAAAGTATTAATTTATTTTTAAGTATTACCATTTTATACAAAAAAATTATTAAATAATAGTGTTTCTAGAAATAAGTATATGTATTAAATAATAATCACTTTTTATTGTGATAACTTTTTGCATCATTTTAAATGCAAAGAAAAAAATAAATCTAGTTTACGAAAAATTAATTTATATTTGATAGACAAAAAAAAAGCAACGCTGAGTTTAACAAGTAATTAAAAAATTAACAAGTACTTGAAAAAAAATTCAACGTAAAACAACTCTGAATTTGAAAAAAATAGTTAGCTTCATTAAAAAAATTGCAATTTCTCCAAAAAAAATGCAAAGTAAGTGAAAGTAATAAAAGTTGCCTAACAGTAAGGGTCCAAGGTAAAAGTGACAAATTATAAACCAAACCTCCACTTCTTCTCTCTTCAACATTTCGTAACATCCAAACAAGGGTGGGGTTTTCCCTCCCCTCCCCCTTTGACTCCCAAACGGACCCTTAAAGCCTTATTCCCTACGTTACTTATGTCTTGTGATGAGAAAGATGCAAAGGTCTTCAAGATGGGAGTGTGGCAGTGTAGTGCTTGGAATTGGGATTGGCGTTGGACTGCACATTTGCCTCAGTGAGGATCAAAAAGTCGCTGGTTTGAAGGACTTGCTGATAGGGGTCGGTCCATTAAGGGATACAGATGATAGATGGTCCTGGCTGTCGGATACGATAAGACGTTTTTTCGGTTAAAATATGCTATCAATGGTTGTGTTCTTGTTTTGTAGGTAATGATGGATCGGTGGAGAAGGCAAAAATCGAAGCATGCAAAAAGTTATGGAGAAATGATGTTCTGTCGAAGGCAATAATATTCACGTGGAGGCTGATTTTGGACAGATTACTTCTTCATGTAGGGACCTCTCTTGTGCGCTCTGCTTCAAAGAAAACGAGTCTGTCTTACATCTATTCAGCTACTGTGAGGAGTATGGTGCAACTTACAATGTCGTGGCTTTGATGTATGACAATAGTCTCTCTCTTCTAACCGTTTCTCTCCCTCTTCTTTCTGATTCTCCCTTACATGGGATTGTTGCCTTCTATCCATGTACTGTAATTACCTCAGCTGATTGCAATAGAACAGTACCATTTCTAATTTCCTTATTGTGTACTTCGCAAATTGTTGAACCATTACATTGGTGCTTTCATCACCTCCTGCCATGGCCGATGGAACACGTTTCAAGGAACTGACCACTGAGCTTCGCAGAGTAGCAGAAACTGTGGAGAAGAATTATGTAGAACAACAATCGACGGTCAAGCGTTTGGAAGTGGAAAACCAAGTTAGATTTGAAAAAATGGAACAAGCCATCTTGATATCAGAAGCTAATTTTCCTAAAATTTGAAGAATTGAAAGAGAACTCCAAGGAGGATCCTGGAATGTTTAGTAGCTCATCACTGAAGTTGAAATCACCCAGCCACGGTACACAACCACACAACAAACCTGCATTTCAAGTAAGATCTATCAAACTTTATTTTCCTCGCTTTGATGGTAACAATGTGGTAGGATGGATCTTTAAGGCTGAACAATTTTTTGACTATTATAACACACCTGATGCTGAGAGATTAACTATTGCCTCTGTCCATCTTGATCAAGATATTGTCCCATGGTTTCAAATGATGCAAAAGTCTAATCCATTTGTGTCCTGGAATCAATTTACTAGAGCACTAGAGCTTAATTTTGGCCCTTCACCTTATGATTGTCCTCGATCCAATTTGTTCAAATTAGTGCAAGCTGGAAATGTTTCTGAGTATTACTTGCAGTTTACCTCTTTGGCCAATCGTACTGAAGGAGTTACAGGAGAAGCATTGTTGGATTGCTTCATTGGGGGCTTAACTGAAGATATACGTAGAGATGTAAGGGCTATGGCTCCCAACACCATGATCAAAGTAGTGTCCCTAGCCAAGTTGTACGAAGAGAAGTATGTTACTCAAACCAAACACAAGCCAAACATCTACTCAAACAGAACCTACACAGCAAACAACACAAACACAAACTCTCAGAAAAACCAAATACCACCAAAACCTACAACCACAGCTGGCCTGTTACCTACACCAAACACTAAACCATTTAGCCTTGGCCAAAGAAGTCAGAACCTTAAACACATGACCCCAGCTGAGATACAATTAAGTAGGGATAAGGGACTTTGCTACTTTTGTGATGAAAAGTTCTCATATACACATAAATGTCCTAACAAACATCAAGCTATGATGTTACAATGGGATGTGGAGGAGGAGGATACACATAACCAAGAAACAGAACCACCTGACCCTATACCTAAACAGGACACTACTCCAGACATAGAACACCATTTGTCGCTAAATGCTATAAAGGGAGGCACCAACACAGGTACAATCAGATTCTCAGGCACTATTGGCAATATTCCTGTACAAGTATTGCTAGATGGTGGCAGCTCTGAAAACTTCCTGCAACCAAGGATAGCACAATTCCTTAAGTTACCGGTGGAAGCGGCTCAAAACTTCAAAGTGCTTATTGGCAATGGCCAGAACATGCTGACTGAAGGCAAGGTTGCTAACCTGATGGTCCAAATACAAGGCCATGAGTTGGAACTTCCTGTGTATCTATTACCTGTGGTGGGAGCTGATTTGATACTTGGCTCTTCTTGGCTAGCAACACTGGGGCCACACGTGGCAGATTATGCATCATGTGCAATTAAATTTCTGCATCAAAACCAGTTTATCAGTTTGCAAGGTGACTTGACAAGCAAGCCAGCTCAGGCTCAATTTCACCAATTGAAGAGAAAAACAATACAGATGCTATTTTGGAATGTTTCTCAATTCAAAAACTAAGTCTTGTCACTCCTGATGATGAGTTCTTGGAATTACCTACCAATATGGAACCAGAGCTAGCTACCTTACTGCATACATACAGAGTTGTATTTCAAACACCTACTGGGCTACCACCTGACAGAACTCACAATCATGCAATCACACTGCAGACAGATGCTAAGCCTGTAAAAGTGAGGCCTTATAGATATCCCCATAGTCAGAAGGAACAGATTGAGATTATGGTGAAAGAAATGTTGGATCAAGGCATCATACAACCAAGTAATAGTCCTTTTTCATCCCCAATTGTACTAGTAAAGAAAAAGGATGGCAAATGGAGATTTTGCACTGACTATAGAGCTTTAAATGCTATCACCATTAAGGATTCTTTCCCCATGCCAACTGTGAATGAGCGATTAGATGAATTATTTGGAGCAAAATATTTCTCTAAACTAGATTTGAGAGCTGGATATCATCAAGTCTTACTGCAACCAGAGGATAGATATAAGTCTGCCTTTAGAACACACCATGGACATTATGAATGGTTAGTAATGCCATTTGGCCTCACCAATGCACCTGCAACATTTCAGAGTCTTATGAATGATATTTTCAAGAAAGAACTAAGGAAATTTGTCCTAGTTTTTTTTGATGACATCCTAGTTTATAGTTCATCATGGCAGACTCATTTGGTACATCTGGAGTTAGTGTTGAGGACATTGAAAGAGCATCAGTTGTATGCTAGATTGTCCAAATGCTCATTTGGTTTACTGGAGGTTGATTATTTGGGACACAAAGTATCTGGAGCTGGTGTGTCAATGGATGAGGTGAAGGTGGATGCTGTGAAGCAGTGGCCAACACCTACAAATGTAAAGCAATTAAGAGGCTTCTTGGGACTCACTGGATATTACAGAAGATTTATTCCAAAGATGGGGCAGCCAATGATGAGGCACGAGCAAAGCATGAGGAGGTGATAATACGGAGGGGAACCAGGGCGCGTGTGCCTAGTGTGTGGGTGAGGGAATTTGGTATATAGTGGGTGTGAGTGAGAGCATGAGGGGTGTGACGTATGACAATAGTCTCTCTCTTCTAACCATGAGGGGAATATGCAACTCATGGTTTCTCATATTTTTAGGGAATGGAATAGTTGTCTTGATAGGCTTGCAACTTAGGATTTTATAAATAGATGCTTCACTTGGTGGAAATAATTTTAATCACAAGTCTTATCCTAGTGCTTCTTATTTTCGAGTTATTCTTTTATCAATTTTTTTAATGAAGTTTGGTGTGTGACAAATTATTGATAGAAGTTGTGGTGACAATATGTTTGAGATAACCTCTTCTTTTTGTTTCTTGAAATAAAATTAAAAATAAACAAAATATTATAAATTATGGGCAAAAAATAAGAGAACTTAAGAATGACTAGTTAGCTGTTAATTAAAGCTGTTGTTCTAAAAAGATGGTAACAAATATAATTTTGTTGATATTAAACTTTCAAAGAATGCTTAAATTGAATTAACATGAATTAGGCATCACAATGTCCTCCAGGTCCTCCAAATTGGAGACTAAATCCAAACTCTTTTTTCAGATCACCATAATATTCAACACCATAGCAATCAGGCTTGTTAGAGAATGAGTCTGCCATTGGTGCTTCTGCTCCATAGTCCTTTCTAGTGGCATTTTGAAACGCAGCATGTCTAAAATAGCATGCATGGTTAAAGATTCTGGAAAATATCCAATTATTTGTTACAGTATCCTGTTTACATCCAAAAAACTTTAGTGAATGTACCCTAACTAATTAACCTTTACACAATATATACGAAATTGGTCATAGTAGGTACTTGAATATAGAGTTATGGTTGACAAATAAATAAGAGACAAAACACGTTTTAGAGATGCGAATTGATTTTTCACGGTATTTTGCATTTTAGCGCTTTTCTATATAAATTACTTGTCATATTCTAATTCCGTATTGAATTTTAAGCATTTTAGGCTCAAGAATCGTTCAATTTGGTGCTCTATAGAAATATCTCCATTGTTGAGATTGAAGGTTTTTTGAACTTTAAATTCAAGATTTCGGTTCCAGAAATGATTTTGCGCATAAGCACTTTTCTAGGCTTAATTTTGGTTCCATTGAATTTCTTGCGAAATTTTATTCAAGTTAGAGTTCAGTTTAATTCAATTTGGTCACGTATTGCATGAGTTATTCAAGAAACAAGAAATCAAAGTGTTCTTGGTGTTCTTAAGCACATTCAAAGTGTTCTTCATTTTTCTGTATTTTTGTTTAAAATTTTTGTTTAAAAGGATGAAACTGAAACAAAAATGAAAGAAAAATGACAAAAGTGAGAAAAAAATAAGATAAAGGACAAAACTGACACAAAAATGAAAGATAAATGACCAAAACGAGAAGAAAAAAAAGATAAGGGACCAAAATGAAACTTAAGTCAAAGATAAATGACCAAAAGTGCAATTTAGCCTAAACAAAACTTAACAAATATCACTATTTATTTAAAAACATGAATCTTAATGAAAAAAACACATGCAAATTATTATAAAGACAAATTTATGAGATGAAAGACTTTTTTGGGTGGTGTTACAATGTAACAAACAAAAGAAAGGAAAAACCAGAGTAAAAAAACTAAATTCCAAGCTTATGTCTCATATGAAAGACTCTTTTAGTTGTGATAGGAAATAGATGGGAAATTACCTAAAGAGTAAAAATAATAAGACATCATTAAGGTATTATTTTATTTTTAGGGTAGATCAAGATGTGTAACATCACTGTTATCAGACCCAGACCGGTTCGACCGGGACCCAGAGACTCTCCTGGTTCGGGTAGCATGTTGGTCTGGTGATGACATCATCAACCTGGCCAAATCCGCCTTTGACCCGGTCAAATCCGCCTTTGACCCGGTCAAACACGCTGTTGACCAAGAAATATTCGCATGTATTCATAAAAAAAATTTTTAGATGGGATTCAAACCCCCTGGGGATCAACTTTCAATTGTTAACCAACTATTGTTGCGCTCGAAAAATCCGGTTCGGGACTTTTCGTTTGACAACGTGGAAAAAGTTTGGAGCCGCCACCAATATTTTAATTTTAAGACCAAAACATTGAAAAAAAGTCTTTTAAACAAGGCGGATGGTCTTTTGAAAACTAGAGATGTAGGTTCGGGGGTCGGTTAGGTATGGGGAAGGTATTAGCACCCCGCACCTCCTTTCTACCGAAAGGGAACCATTAACTTGATGTGTGGTTTGGACAAAAGTTTGAGTTTGAAAGCGGTTTATTCTACTTCTTTTCTTTTCTTTTCTTTAGGAGTTTGTTTTATTGAAAACGAGGGGGAAAGGAATATTTTTGGTATCTTTACAAAGTTTTTTTTAAAAGTGTGCTTGACGGGACAGGACCCCGCTCCTACGTACCCTCACTGGAAGAGGGATCAAAGCTACGTAGTTCTCGGCTTTTGGTTTTGAAAAAGGATTGAGCTTTCGCGAAGACCGAACAACAACGGTTAGAATGGTCTCGCTACTAACTCTTTTGAAAATGAAATCATCATTAATGACCTAAACGGCAACGACGCGATTGGTGTTTAATGACAATTGGTTTATTTTTGAGAAATGAATAAGTTTTCGAAAATGGGATAGAGCTTTTGCGAAGACCGAACAACAACAGTTAGAATGGTCTCGCTTCTAACTCCTTTTGAAAACAATATCATCATTAACAACCTAATCGGCAACGGCGCGATTGGTGTTTAATGACGATTGATTTATTTTTGTTTTGAAAGTAAAAGTTTCTTTTTGTTTTGAAATGATTTTAGGAAATGGGTTTTAGAAAAGGAGTAGAACATTTCAAGTCAATTCTAAATCCATAACCAAATGCAAATGAATGAATAATACTCAAGCAAACATGAACATATCATTCATTAACCAAGATTAAACATGCCCATACAATCAAAGGATTCAATTATTAAAGATGCAAAACAAAGTTCTCAAAGTAATTGTGTGTGTGCAAGAAGGATTGTATTTACCCTAATGGCTCTATGCTACAACATGCATGTAGACTTACGTCTCCATTAGGAGGTCATACAAGTGGAGAGGAGGGCACACAATCAAGTCAAGACATTTACATGGCATCAAGAACAAGTGGATACAATTGATTGTAAACATAGAGTATTCTAAGTTAAATGATTGAATATGTAAGCAAGGATGCATGATTAGGTAAGCATGTAAGTGCAGGAGTGTACAAGGAATGGATGCATAGCACTTTATTTATGAATGGATGGCATACAAGGATGCATAAGAGGATGCAAGAGATATAAGCATATGAGGATGCATGAGAGTGTCAAATAAACTAAGTATGAATGAAGATGCATGAATGTGAAAATGTTTTGGGTATTTTTGCAAGCTGATAAGTTGTAAAACTTTAAGTAAGAAGTTAGTGAAAAGTAAAGTAAAAATGCATGAAGTAAATGGTAATTATTTAATGAGATGGTAAAGTAAAAATGCATGAGGTAAATGGGAAGTGGTAAAATCTTTTTAATTTTTAGTAAAAAAATTAATGAAGTGGTAAAAACCAAAGTAGTAAAATATTTTTATGTTTTGGTATTCTAGCAATCTTCACCACTTAGGTCAAGGTGCACTAGGCACTAGTGGGAATCATATTGCTAGATCATCAACCAACAACAAAAAAGAACATCTAACACTAAAATAAAATATTAACAACAAGATTAAACATCACCAAGCAAAGAACAACAACAAAATTAATTTGAAAATGTTTTTAAACATAAGCATGCGAACCCAAAGGGAACATAGATCCACACTTTTATTTAAAAAAAACACAAAAGTTAACATAAAGCAACATAGATCCATTTTTGCAAAGGATTCACATGATTAAGCAAGGAAGTGCAACAAAATCATATCAACCCTAACTTTTTATGATATGCGAAATGCTAAAGCCCATAAACACAATTTTATTTATGAAATCTAGTGCAAAATATGTAAAGATGCAAGGGAAATTGTTCAAAGAAGAATAACTCCTTCAAGGCCAAGGATGTAACACCCTAAAATATTTAATTAATTTACTTAATTAAGTATTTAGGAATTTATTTTAATTAATTGAATATAATTTAATTAAGCGAAGTTATATTAAATAAATTGTGTAAGTGGTATTAGGAGATGGAGGCGCCAATTAGCTAGACTTGGGCTTAAGTGAAAAGCCCAAGCCCGTGATCCATGTGATATGCGAAGTGGTGAAGTCTTGTGAGGCTAGGGTTTTGGTGTTAGCATTCGCAAATTGAGAAAAAGAGAATAGAGAGAAAGAGTGAGAAGGCCGTAGAGAGGAGAAGAGAAAGGAGAAGGGCGCGAGTTCAAGGAGGAGGAAGGGACGTGATCTGTTGCTGTGGTTCCGCTCGTGTCTGTCTCTAGGACTTCTATTCTTCAGATTCGAGGTAAGGGGATGTCCTATCAATTTCTATAATAGGTCCTATGATAGGTTTTAGGTAGTGATGGCCTAGATTGAACTATGATCATGAGTATGTTTGCGATTTCATGTTCTTGATGTTGATGAATGCGTGATTCATGTTTGGGCTTAGGATGTTGTTGATTTTGATGGTTGGTGTATAATTTTGACGATTTCAATGTGTGTCCATGATAGTTGTAATGGGTGTTGTAATTGATCAAGTAACAATTTGAAGAAAAAGATGTTTGTGCTGAAATTGTGTTAAATTCTGTTGCTGGAAGTGTTCTGGGCGCTGGGTGCCAGCGCTGGGCGCTGAGCGCCCGTGTGTGTTGCTGCGCGTGTTGCGCTGGGCGCTGGACACCAGGCACTGGGCGCTGAGCGCCCGTGTGCGTGTGTTTCGTGTGGGTGCCAGCGCTGAGCGCCCCTGTGCGCGTGTTCCGTGTTGCGCCAGGCGCTGGGCGCTGAGCGCCCGTGTGCGTGTGTTGCGTGTTGCGCCAAGGCGCTGGGCGCTGGGCGCCCGTGTGTGCGTGTTGCGTTTTGCTGGGCGCTGGGCGCCCAGGGCGCCAGTTTTTCAGGATGTTCCCAAAATGTTTTCGAAAACTATTTTCGCTATATCTTTTGACTCGGACATCCGTTTTAGACGTTTCAAAAAGTGTTGGGAAGCTTTTTTCATTTTCCTATCTGCGTTTCCCATTTTTAAAAATAAAAACTTATTATTTCTGAAGGTTGCTGGGGCGCCCCAAGTGGCTGTTCCCGGCGGTCGTTGTTGTGACGTTGAAACGATGTTTTGGTGCCTTTAAAAATCCCTTTTGTGTATAACCAGTGGTTTAACGTTTTAGTGTCAAAATTGATGATTTTGACGATGATGTCCTTAGTGGCTAGTTAAATGACCTTTTTACCCTTAGTGGCCAATGTTGTTAATTGTGATGTGTAAATGATGAAGATGCCCTTAGTGGCTAATTAAATGACCTTTTTGCCCTTAGTGGCTAGTTAAATGACCTTTTTGCCCTTAGTGGCCAATGTTGTTAATTGTGATGTGTAAATGATGAAGATGCCCTTAGTGGCTAGTTAAATGACCTTTTTGCCCTTAGGGCCAATGTTGTTGATAATTACGTGTAGATGACGATGATGCCCTTGGTGGCTAGTAAATGACGTTTTTGCCCTCAGTGGCCATTGTTTGAGTTGATGATGTTTATGAATAAGTGACGATGAAAATAAGTGACGTTGAATTGTTTGAGTTGATGATGTTTATGAATAAGTGACGATGGAAATAAGTGACGTTGAATTGTTTGAGTTGATGATGTTTATGAATAAGTGACGATGGAAATAAGTGACGTTGAATTGTTTGAGTTGATGATGTTTATGAATAAGTGACGATGAAAACCCAGTGACGTTTTGAGGCCCAAAAGGCTAAGTGATGTTAAGGCCTAAAAGGCTAAGCGATGTGGTTATGTGTAAATTGTGAATTGACAGGTGCTGTGCCTCTTATTGGGCAAATTGGTAAGTGACGGGTCACATAGTTGACCGTGATTGTGTGATTTGTGCGTGATGCATGTTATAGTGTCTCATGCATCCCATATGCATAAACCCAGTGACGTTTTGAGGCCCAAAAGGCTAAGTGATGATGAGACCATAATGGCTAAGCGACGTTTTGTGAAAAGGTACCTCATGCATATGCCCGCGAGTGGGTTGCATTTCATATGCCTACATGACGTAGTGATGAGTTATTGTAGTGATGTGATTGATGACTGTGGTGTGATTATTTTAGAGCCGTGACTTGACTTATTGCTTATCATATGATTTATTATATGGATTGAATTGGACTCACCCTTTTGTTTGAATGTTACCCCTATGCGGTAACGTGCAGGTGATCACGAGTGAAGGACTAGGTACCTTCACTAGCTGAGTCGGGTCGTCTGCTCTGATTATGTAACACTAGGGGGGGATGAACGTTGTTTAAGTTATTTATGACCATTGTTGTTGTTGGATTTTACTATTGTGAGCCTTGCATAGTTGCAATGCCTTTTATGATTAAACTGGTTGGATTTTCCGCTGTGAAGTTGTATTTTAATTGACGATGACGTTTTGAAAGTATTATAAGGCCATTTTCGAAAAGCGAGTAATTTGGCGAGTGATGTTTAATGAGGTAAGTGTGACATCCCTTGTGATGTAACTAAAAATTTGAAACTCTGATTTTGCAAACAACTTAGCGGGTAGAAAAGGGGTGTTACAAAGGACCCATCTCAAACACCCAAAGCTCCCTAAGTCTTTGTCAAAATGTTTGAAATGGATCCTCAAAGCAAACAAACAATCAAGAAGGAGTTTGGAGTAGAGGAGAGATTATGCAAGAAAATTAAATATAAGGTGCAAAGCTTCAAGGATTACCTCAAAACTACAATGAAATGAAGAAGGAGATGATAAGCTCAAAAATTGCTAGCTCTTAGCAATTTGATGATGCAACCTTGAAGAGAATGGAAGGAATGATGGTGATCTAACAAGAAATGGAGGATTTGATGGTTGATTTTTGAAGAAAAATGGGTGAGGGAGAAGAGGATGGTTTCGCAAGAAGAGAGGAGAAGGGAGAAGCTTTGGTGTGCTAGGGTTTTGTGTAGGAGAATGAGAGGCTAAAGGATCAAATGAGAAGCAAAAAAAAGAGATCCCTCTTAGGTGTGGGAATGAGGGGGTATTTATAGGATGAAACTAGGTCTAAGGGTAGTTTAGTCTTTGTGCTTTTAATGTGCTCTAGGATTGAGTCTCAATTTTGAATCAAGGGTTGAGATTAATCCTCACATGGATTAAGGGTATTGAAGAAGCACAAAATGAGAGTGAGGGAGAGAGGGGGGGCGAAAATGAAGAAGGAAAAAAAAAGGAAAAGAAAAATGAATTTTCTTATTTTGGGAAAGGGATCTCATGTGAGGTAGGGTTAAGGGCATTTTAGGGATGGATTGTTACCAAAGAGGGAAATTTGTGTTTTCTTAGGAATAGGTTAGCGTAAGTGAGTGAAGTAATTTACCAAAGAGGGCAATATCCTTAGGTAATGATTACAAAATAGAAGAGTGTGAAAGGGCTTGGAGAGAGAGAGAGAGGGGGGGGGGCGAATTTGAGGGGATAAGGAGGAACAAAAAACTTGTTTTTTTGGTCTTTTTGTCTTATTTGAAGACACTTCCTTATTTTGAGTTTGAATTTTGGTCATGGGAATAAAAGTGCACCTATTGGAAATGTGTCACATATTTTTTGGGCACCATAAAATATTCCCTCTAGTCACTTATGACAATAAAAATTGTCACTTAAGAATTGAGGAATATTTAATGGTCCTTTTTTATTTTTCTATACACTAAAAATGGAAAAATACATTTTTAATTATTTTTGACTAGGGTTTTCTTTCTAAAATATTGTACAAAAATTATCCTTGATAGAATAAAAATGTACTTTTTATGGATGTGCATTTTTGGCGAGAAAATCATCTTTTTGCGAAAAATGACCAAAATGCCCTTTTTGACCCTAAAACCCTAATTTGCCTAAAAAGTGCATTCCAACCCTAAAAATGATTTTAAAGACCTTGGAATGACTTCTAGGACCCAAAATGCAATGCATGATGCTCTTCATTCTTCAATTTATTTATTTTTTGTGGAAAATTAGGGTTTTGACCTAAGCCGGACAAAATTAGGGTATGACAACTATGCTAGATACCAATTGATGTTGAACTCTTACATGTATTATATATAACTAGTATGTATGACCCGTGCGCCTGCACGGGTATACACTTTTTTTTACCTTAAATTTAAATAATTTTGTTTGAAAAAAAAGGTCACTTGTATATTTATCTTTATTAGGTGAGATTTAAAATATAGGTATAATCTGTTTTGGTTGAACTTAATTTCCTTAACTAAATGTAATAGATTTGTCTTAATTTTTGATGAAACAATTATGATGAGTTAAACCTATTAAGGTGTATACCAGTGAAAATATAGATTATGCACTGTATGGTTTGTTTTGCATATCATTGGATAAATATACATGTCCAACATACATAATGATATTTACAACCAATACTATTAGATTGATTACACGCTGTTTTCCGTTTGAATAATTTGAATGTCTTTACATACGATGATTGGTGTGTAGAATTGTTGTTACTAATTTTTGCCTTTACGATAAACTAATTAATATGAAGTAGCATGCATCGTTTAGATATTACTAAATATTAATTATTATTTTTTGCATTGTTGACAATAGATACTTAAATGTGTAAATTAAGCCGAGTTATTTAGGTATGAAAAATTCGGTAAGTTTGTATATTTTATTTAATAAAAACTGTTTCTAATAAATATAAATTCGATTTTAGAAACCCCAAATTCCTGCACATATAAGTATGATTTGAAGAATATATTTCCAATGAATCATCTATATTTTGATTTTAATATGAGAAGGATTGGATACAAATACTCTACGGTTATCATTAAAGTAGCCTAAAATGTTGTTAAGGAGATTAGAATCATGCATTTTTTCACAATTAATTGAATGAGTTTCACTCAATATGTATTATGGAGACATCCAAAACGGCAGTATTAACAGTTAGTGATATATGAATCACGCTTTTTAGATGGTAAATTTGGATAAATCTTCAATTTGCTAAGATCGGTTTACTGTTTTTGAAATAAAAAATTTCATTTAACTAAATTTGTCAGCCGAGATATACCTTAGTTTAGTAGAAAAGCCTCAAAGTTGACCAATTTGGGAATAAGCTCTCAGTTATTCATTCATGGTTCCTTCAAACCTTGTCAAGCAAAGTAATACAATGAAGTACAATTAGAATATTTGAGCATTTGCTAGCATAGTATAAAGTATTAATCATGATAATTACACTTTTAATAGAATAATTTCTCCAAAATAGATAGAATAAATCATAGTAAACCATACCAGTATTAAATTCAGTTTAATAAACAATTAGAAGGCTACATGAATTAATTTGCACTTTACCCATATAAATTTCCCACAAATGTTTTCCTAATTTACCACTTTTATTCTATAGAAATCTGAAAGAACTAATGCATCGCGTAATTGAACAACTCTAAAGCATTTTCTACAAAATGATGTCGAACCATATATTCCCCCAAGTGATTTGAGCATAACTACTGAACATAGAAGAGTGCATAATTGGTATTCCACAACCACTGATAACAGAAGCACGTATTCGGAGTGCATAATTGGTATATTCCACAGCCACAGATTAGGAGCACTCATTTGATGAATAAACCAAGTTGAAAAAATAATTTGTTTGATATTCACCCCACTGGTTATTCGCAAGTCCAAAGGTTGCAAAGCCGGAGGCTGATGACGTAGGGCTTTTATCCCGAACCTCGTAAAAATCACGGTGTATCTCTTTCCCTTCTCTTTACTTTGTTTTTGTTTATGTTTGTTTATCGTTATATTTGATTTCATTGCGCTGCATTATCGTTAAATTTGATAATAGTGTGGTTAGCCTAAAATATCACTGTAACTGGATCTGTCATAGGTATAGCTTGCTTAGGTAGGTACTGCGTATAGTTTAAATCCTATTTTCCGCATTTGATTTAAACGTGCATCGTTAATTTTTGAAAACAAAAAGAAATCAATTTTAGCGTATAACCTTATTCACCCCCCCTAAGGTTATCATATAGCCCAACAGACCGGTGCGACTTGCACCATTTTAACCGGCCATCACCGAAGCTGGCGCACGGTCCGTGTGCTCTGTTCAGCACACCAAAATCAATTCGTTTCTCTCGTTTCGCTTTTCCGTTCGTGTCCAATCCATATTCCGATCAAAATACAACCTCATAACAGATAATACCAGACAATATTCCAGTGCAAACAATATCATTAAATCACAATGCATCAACAATCGATTCGTTCCATAGTTCAAAATACTAGTTTTTGTAAAAATACGGTTTTCGACTCAAAATCACTCGAAACAACGGAACATTCACGAAATCAGTCACATAACATTCATTTCAGAACGAAAATAATCCTAAACGTGAGTAGAACTCACCGATTTGACGAACTCGCGAAATATCTCGTCCTCACACGAAACGATCGAACCGTAACCTTTCGAACAATCCCCGTAATCACGAACTCGCACCGAACTTGGTCAAACTTCGAAACCGCACTCCCCACACTCCAAATTCGAAACTCAACCTCCTTGAGCTACTGAAATCACTCTCTATCAATGCCAATCTACAATGAGGCTACTGTACTTGCTCAAAACAACAATGTGGTTTCACAATTCTACTCTCACTAGCTCCAATATAGCATGTAAGGCTTTGAAACTCCAAGAGCCCCATTTTGAGCTTGTAAGTTCAACAATGGTAAGTGAAGATTTAGGGAGAGTTAGGTTCTAAAATTGGTATCAATGAGAAGAGAATTAAAGATGGGAGAGAATGGTGTAAAAAGAACTTACATGCATTAAGGTTGAAAACTTGATCCTCTCCTTCCTCTTCCTTCTCCCTCACGAGTTCCCTCTCTCCCTCTTGTTGAACCAAGGGCAAACACTCTTTGTTTTGTATGATAACAAATTACACCTTATCTACTAATGGTTCAAGTTGAATTAAGTACGGGACATAAAGCAAAGAGCAGGAAGATTAAAATGGAGCAGCCTGGAGAAGAAGCCACCTCAGCAGTTCAAGACCTATTTATTTATCCGTTTTCTTTAGGACACTGTGTAAGGTCCTATCACTGAAGGTCTATGACTTTTAGTAGCTGAGAGATGAGTTTTTCAAAACATGCATGGTGCATCAAAATAGTTTTGAAAAATATTTTATAAAATTGCATGCATGCATAAGGTGGCAACAAAAACCCTAAAACTGTGTTTGTTGAAAGCTTAAACCCTAAAAATAGTTTTGTTGAAGGCTTGAAATCAAAATCCTATCTCTTGTACTCCCCTTAATAAAATTATTTGGATTATCAAAAAAAAGACTGGTGATTAAAATAAAATCAACGCATAATTAAGAATGACCGCAATTGAAACTCAGAAATATGATCCAACAAGTGAAGCATCTTTTTACAATAGTATAAGTTGCAAGCCTATTAGCACAATTATTTCATTCCCTATGAATGTGAAAAACCATCAGTGACATGTGATGAAATCATTAAACAGTTTTTGCATCCAGTGTTGGATATTTGTAAAATACTTTTTTAGAGTGTTTTTGAACAATGGTTAGATACGTGTTACAAAGTTGCATACGTGGGGTTCAAACCGTTAACCTTGAAGCGATCAGTCACCAACTTTTGGTGAGAGATCAACTAACCATTTGTTAGCTCGGGTAAAGTTCGTTAGCTCGTTACACTTTTGAAGCCGTCGATAAATGAGTTTTTATCAGATGCCCCACAGTGGGCCAATGTTCTTGTTGCAAGATGGGATAAAACCACAATGTCTTTATGTAAAAGGAAGTTTTTAAATTATATATTTTTAGAATAGAAATAAAACCAGTATGGTATACAGAAAAAAAATAAATATAGATAATGTGATAAGAGTGACAATGTGGGATCTACAAATATGTTTTTTACCAAACATAAGTCGATACGGAGAAATTTTCTTCTAGAATAGGTTTTCTTTATTAATCCGTCTGATTATTGTTGAAGAATTGAGTATCCTATATTTTGTTTCATATATCGAGAAAAAAAATATTTGAGTTAATACATTGGATACAACTACATTACATTTTGAGTTAATTTCATTATTATATTAATGAAAACTTACTTATTAGAAAAATTAATAAATGAAAAAATTAATTTAACAATCAAAATTATTAAATCATAATAAATACACGAATTGATTATAAGACACGAATGATTTTTTCATAGAAAAAATTAATGAAAGACGCACACTACATGATCTGACAGTTACTATTCTAAAAACTCTAATAAAGAAAAATGAGATTGATTGTTTGTTTGAGCCATTTACATTTTACTATAAAAGCATGCAATACTACACTAAGATCGACAAGCAAGTCTATTTGTTTAACAAGAGAATTGTAAAAATGATCAACATATTATTCTTTTTCATGTGTTTGGTGGCTTTCAGTGCTAGTTATCGAATTGAAGCTTTACAAAACACAATGAAAGAAGATTTGGAGTTGGAGAGAATGTTAAAAATCATTAACAAGCCTCCCGTCAAGAGTATTCATGTATTCAATACCTCTAATATATATATATATATATATATATATATATATATATATATATATATATATATATATATATATATATATATATATATATATATATATATATGTCATTGTTGATATGCTTCTTTTTGTTGAACTTGATCTTACGAAATGGTTTAACAAATTTTCTTTTGTTTGTTTTTGCTTTTTCTAGACAAAGTTTGGGTACATTGTTGATTGCATTGATATTAACAAGCAACCTGCTTTTGATCATCCTTTACTGAAGAATCATAAGTTGCAGGTATACACTCAATTTGAATGAGTTAATACGACTTAATTTTAGTTTAGTTTTGTTGATTAGGTTTCCCCTTTCAATGATAATCTTCTATCATTAATCGTAGAGAAAACCTAGCTTCCAAAATACAAACAGAAAAACAAGTGCAAAGATTCCACCAACTAAGGCCATATTTGGACTTGGGAAAGACGAGTGTCCAACTGGAACTGTTCCTATTCGAAGGACAACTAAAGACGAGCTCATCCAAAGTCAATCATTTATAACAAGTCTTAGCACAGATAGCACCCTTAAAAATCAGGTAAGTTTGCTCTTATATGCCTTCACTATTAAATACTTTTTCTATATGTTTACAAACAAGTTGTTTTCAATTATCGAGTACTTATATGAATCTAATAAAATTATAGGTTGCAGAAGCAACAAGTTGTTGAAAGCTTAAACCCTAAAAATAGTTTTGTTGAAGGCTTGAAATCAAAATCCTATCCTTTTACAAAGATAATCTATTATGGTAATAGATTAGGTGCCTGAATGTTTCAGAGCACATAATCGATTACTCTCCTATTTTAACTAAAACAAATAATTGATTAAAAGCTTGCCTTACCTTCCTTTTTTAGATCAATAAATCGATTAGTGCATAAAGATAACTACCTACATAAATCGATTATTTGCTTTCCTTGCTTTCCTTTTTTAAACAATAATCGATTAGAGCCTAAATTGCACTATATATCATAATCGATTATTGGCTTCCTTCCTCTCTTGACAATTATAATCGATTATTGGCTTTCTTCCTTCCTTGACAACAATAATCGATTATATCATCATTTAACCAAGTAACATAATCGATTATGAAGCCATCCTTGACAACAATAATCGATTATCCCATTCCATAACTATATGTCATAATCGATTATCATGCATTCAAGATGTTTTCATATTTAATCATAATCGATTATGCACCTTCTTCACTACTTTCAAATAATCGATTATGCTTGCATTAAATGGTTTTCAAAAATCAATTTTTTCCTACGCCTATAAATAGGAGGTGTGTTTCTCATTTTCAAATCACACCTCACACCACAATTCACAACTCCTCTCTGCTTCTCACATACATTTTCTAGATCTGAGAAAGAGAGAAAATAGAGCTTCAACTTTCATATCATTTTCTATTTTCCATATCACTCATCTCTTAGTCACTATACTGTCATTATATCTGAGGTGATTGGATCGTAGATCTCTGTTTGTATTCGTTACTCTATTTGTGGGGTCACGCTGAAATCCTGGGAATTGTTCTTGGGTCTCTCAATCAGGAGATTGAGTTGGTTTGAAATCCTGGGAAGTTTACTTGGGTCTCTCAATCAGGAGATTGAGTTGGCTTGAAATCCTGGGAGGTGATCTTGGGTCGTTCAATCGGGGAAGATTGAAGTGGTATTGAAATCCTGGGAGCTGCTCTTGGGTCGTTCAATCAGGAGATTGAAGCGGTGTTGAAATCCTTAGCTGTGTGTTCGGGTTCTCAGTTCGGGGGAATTGGGATTTGCTATTTGGAGTTGATTGTTTGTAAAACATTTGTTCTTCATATAGTGGTTATCATCAAGTCCAAGGGTTGCAAAGCCTGAGGTCGAGGACGTAGGGCTTTTATCCCGAACCTCGCTAAATTCCTGGTGTATCTCTATCCCTATCTCTTTACATTTCTTATTGTTTATATCTGTCCATATTATACTATTTTAGATCTGTTTATTATATTGCTCAGTAGATCTATTGTATAACTATATCACTACTCTGATCTGAATCTGTTAATCTGGTTATAGTTATACTCACTGTACTACAAATCTGTTCATCTATCATCTTCTCTATCACTACTGTAGATCTGTTATATTCAATATCATTGCGTTACTTATAAAACAACCTTATTGTGAATATTGAATATATAGTAATATCTCATTGTGTCTGATCTGCCTGCTCGCATATATCGAATAAGTTTAAATCTCTTTTTCCGCATTTAATTTAAACTAGCATTATCTTAAAATTGAAAAGAATCCAAGATTTACACATAACCTTATTCACCCCCCCCTCTAAGGTTATACTATTGTCTAACACCTCTCTATTCTAATTTCTGAAATGCTGAAAGTGAGGTAAGTTGGAGGAGTGTTTCAGCTGAGTTAGGTTTTAAGTGAGTGGGAAAAGTCATTTTTGCCCTTACTTATTTGTCTCCAATTACTAAGCTACCCCTCTATTCCTAACACATCACTACACTATTAAACCATAACTTATATCATTTCTAACTTTCAGTTTTGCCGAAAACAAAGTAAGTTTTGGGTGTTTTTAATAACTGTGAGCTGAAGGTGTTTTAAACACTAGGAAACAACCAAAATGCCCTTGCGCTCTAATTCTAATTTAAACTCTATTTTTACCCGAACAATCACACACAATCACATACTTCAAACTATAACGAAATCGAATCAAGTAATCACACAATTAAGTGACGATTTCATTCCTCGAATATGACCATGACTCGATTTATTATTTTATCGAATAATAATTCGCTAGTTAATTTCATAAAACGAAATTAACCGAAATTCAGGGATGTTACAATCACCCCAATTTTTAAAATTTTGTCCTCAAAATTGAACAAAACATACCTCATGAAAATAGATATGGATATCTAGCATGCATGTCGTCCTCCAATTCCCATGTAGCTTCCTCGATCGGAAATCCATCCCAAACCACTTTGACAATGGGATTTGTCCTCGTCCGAAGCGTCTTACGTTCCATGATGTAACTAGGATGAGGTTGAAATGATAAATCCGGCCTAAGGTCAATCGTCTCAAAACTTAGTATTTGCTCGGATCAGAAATATATATCCTTAGCTGAGATACATGGAATACATCGTGAAGAATGGACAAAGCTGGAGGTAAAGCAATACAATAAGCTACTAGCCCAATACGCTCGATAATTTGGAAAGGTCCAATATACCGAGGACTGAGTTTCTTCGCCCGCAATGCTCCACCGGTACCAATTGTTGGAGAAACTCTTGAAAACACATGATCACCAGACTCAAACTCTAGTGGTCTTCTTCTCTTGTCCGTATAGCTCTTCTGCCTACCCTGGGTAGCCTTCATTCTTTCTCTGATCTGTCGGATCTTTTCGGTTGTCTCAAGAACCAATTCAGGCCCTAACAACCGATCTTCACCGACATACCACCAACACAATGGCGTTCTGCACTTCCTCCCATACAAGGCTTCAAAGGGAGACATTCCGATACTGGAATGATAGCTGTTGTTATAAGCAAACTCTACCAATGGAAGATGATCCTCCCATTTTCTTCCGTTATCAAGCACACAAGCCCGGAGCATATCCTCTAAAGTCTGGATGGTCCTCTCAGTCTGACCATCAGTCTGCGGATGATAAGCGGTACTAACAAACACTTTTGTTCCCAAAGCTTGGTTTAAAGCTGGGATCACGATCTAACACAATACTTGTAGGAACTCCATGTAACCTGACTATACTCTTCAGATATTCCTCTGCTAACTTGGAAGCCTTACTGTTCGAACGAACAGGAATAAAATGAGCTGATTTGCTTAGCCGATCCACAACTACCCAGATGGAATCGTTACCGGCTTGGGACCTTGGTAATCCCATGACAAAGTCCATAGAAATATCTTCCCATTTCCATACTGGCACATTCAGCGGCTGTAACTAACCAGCAGGCTTCTGGTGCTCTGCCTTAACCCTTTGACAAGTTAGGCATCGAGACACAAATTCTGCAATCTCTACTTTCATCCCTGGCCACCAGTACATCTGTTTCAAATCCCGATACATCTTGGTAGACGCACGATGTATGGAATATTGACTCTGATGTGCTTCCTCTAACACTTGCCTTTTGATGTCATCATCCTTTGGCACACAAATCCTACCGTTGAAGCAAATAATCCCATCACTATCTTCGGTAAAATTTGGTAACCTTCTTTGAGCTTGCAACTCTACATCAATTTCTTGAGCTGAGCGAATCAGATTTCTCAATAGACTCGAAATCTGGATATGACTCAACACTAACCGGTTCCTTCTTTGATTCACATTCAGATTTAAGTCTCTGAAAGACTCTAGCAGCTTCATCTCATGCATCGTTAATTCTGCCGTATGAATAGATTTCCTACTCAACGCATGCATCAGCTACAACATTGGCCTTCCCGGGATGATACTTCAACTCGAAGTCCTAATCCTTCAGAAACTCAACCCATCTTCTTTGCCTATTATTCATCTCCTTTTGGTCAAACAAATACTTAAGGCTCTTTTGAACACTAAAGACTTCGAAACGAGAACTGTGTAGGTAATGTCTCCAAATCTTTAGAGCATACACAATTGCTGCCAACTCTTAGTCATGAGTTGGGTAACTCTCTTCATGAGACTTCAATTGCCTGGATGCATAAGCTACCACCTGTTGATTCTGCATTAAAACACACCCTAAACCCTTCCCAGAGGCATCACTGTAAATTTGGAATCCCAGTGACGGATCTGGAAGAATTAGGATCGGAGCAGATGTCAACCTACTTTTCAACTCTTGAAAACTTTCCTCACAATCAGAATTCCATTCAAACGGCTGACCCTTGCGAGTTAACCGAGTAAGGGGAGGGACTAACTGTAAGAACCCTTCAATAAACCTTCGATAGTAGCCAGCTAGACCTAAGAAACTTCTTACTTATGTCACAGACGTTGGTTCTTCCCAATTCAACACTGCTTCTACCTATCCACTGCGACTCCCGACTGAGATATCACATGACCCAGAAACTTTACCTCAGGCATCCAGAAATCACACTTTGAAGGCTTCGCATACAACTTCTTTTCTCGGAGTACATTCAGAATGATGCGGAGATGCTGAACATGTTCCTCAATGGTCCTTGAGTACACCAAGATATCATCAATGAATACCACCACAAACTGATCTAGGTACGGATAAAAGACTCTGTTCATGTAGTCCATGAATACCGCGGGAGCATTAGTTAGACCGAACGGCATCACTACAAACTCGTAATGTCCATACCGAGTACGAAAAGCTGTCTTCGGAATATCTAAGGCTCTCACTTTTATCTGGTGATATTTCGACCTTAGATCAATTTTTGAAAATATTGCAGCACCTCAAAGTTGATCATGCAAATCGTCTATCCTTGGCAGAGGATACTTATTCTTGATAGTTACCGTGTTCAATTGACGGTAATCAATACACAATCTCATGCTCCCATCCTTCTTCTTGACAAGCAATACCGGAGCACCCCATGGCGGTGCACTAGGCCTAACAAACTTCTTCGATATCAACTCTTCCAGTTGAGATTTTAATTACTTTAATTCTAAAGGAGACATTCTATATGGAGCAATAGAGATTGGCCCTGTGCCCAGAACCAACTCTATCGAGAATTCCACCTCACGATTTGGAGGTAAAGAGGAAACTTCATCCGGAAAAACATCCAGAAATTCATTAACAACTTGTACAGAGGACAAATCTAAACCAGTTTCAGTCAATGTAGACAACATAATAATATAAGCTTCCGCACCTTGAAATAGAGATTGATTTGCCCACGTGAAGGAGATAATTGCTTCAGAATTTGACTTTGGTAGTTCAACTGATTCCGAGGCGAAACTGACAGTCCGATTGAAACAATCGATGGTGACATGATTTGTCGTCATCCAGTTCATACCCAAAACGATGTCCATACCTCTCATAGGTAAACAAATAAAGTCTATAACGAAGTTTCTGTCTCCTATGGCCAGAAGACAGCCCTGACGCGACCCTTGGCAGCAGTTAAGATAGTTATCGGTTCGGATAGCGTAGATAAGGCTAATCCCAACCGGTCAACACATGCTTGAGGAATAAAACAATGAGTCGCACCCTGTAACACCCCATTTCTAACCGGTAAAATAATGCGAAATCAGAGTTCATAAAAATCTTTTTCGACAAACGACGGAGTGCCACATTTGCTTCGTGGAAACAATAAACGGTTTAATTCGCTTTTGAAAATAGATACCTAACACGTTTGGACGAACCGATAAAACGACATCTCAAAACAAGTCAAACTTCTTTTAACTACGCAGCGGAAATTCAAACGGTTCAACTACACAATCGTGGCAATTATGCAAGAATTCATGACTCAAAATCCAATAGTAAACAACTTAAATAACATAAATAAACGTTCATCCCCCCGAGTGCTACGTATCAGAGCGACGACACCCACTCGATCAAATGAAGGTACAACGACATTCATTCGAGGTTACCTGCACGTTACCAACATTGGGGTAACATTCAAACAGAAGGGGTGAGATATCGAACTATATAATGAATCATATGAAAGACAATATATATCAGGTCAGGACATCAGATCATTATTTCACAACGGTCAATATCATCATATCACAACGGTCAATATCATCATATCACAACGGTCACCATCATTACGTCACGACAGTCAAAATCATTTCAATCGCATAAATATGAAACATGAATGCAGAATGTGACTCGACTCAGGGCCACCGCCCTATAATGCTTGTGGTACCATAAATCAAACCCGTAAATAGGGGCATCAACATCGCAACATCGTCGTCGTGGTTTGAGCATAGCTCCATCGTACAAATATGTTATGCATGCGACGCTATGTAAATGCACAAACAAATTACAACGGTTACATAGCAACGCAACAACATCGGAAAGCAACATTGGCCGTAGGCCTACAACACATCACCTGCCAATGAATAGAGGCAAATTCGTCTTCGTACAACCTTCGTCGTCAACAATTTAAAACTTAGCAATTTTCAACATTTTGGCAACATCGCAATATTTTAGCAACTTTCAACATTTTGGCAACATCGCAATATTTTAGCAACTTTCAACATTTTGGCAACATCGCAATATTTTAGCAACTTTCAACAATAGCAAACAACGGCGACAGCAACAGCAACACTGCGACCACAACAACAATAGCGACAACGGCAGCAGCAACAATGACAACAACGGCAACAGCAACAGCAACACTGCAACAACAGCAACAATGGCAACAACGGCAGCAGCAACAATGGCAACAACGGCAACAGCAACACAACAACAACAGCACAGCAGCAGCAGCACAGCAAGAGCAACACAGTAACAATAGTACAGCAACAGCAGCCCATCAACATCAACACAGCGACAGCAGCAGCAGCAAGAGAGCACAGCAACAGCAGCAGCAACACAGCACAGCAACACAGCAACACAGCACAGCAACAGCAGCAGCAACACAACACAGCAACACAGCAACCAGGGTGTGGCGCCTAGGGACAGGGCGCCAACACCAGCAACACGGAATTAGGGTGTGGCGCCTAGGGACAGGGCGCCAACACCAGCAACAATAAAATGCATCATCGTTCCTAGGGACAGGGCACCATCATCAGCCAAACAGAAACAGGTTGTGGCGCCTGGGGACAGGGCGCCAACACCAACAGCACAGAAATAGGGTGTGGCACCTAGGGACAGGGCGCCAACACCAACAACACAGAATTAGGGCATGGCGCCTAGGGATAGGGCGCCATCAATCGCAAGCAACAAACACAGGTCACAGGGCAAATTTCCGTCAAACATACCTCTACTTCGGTGAATTAATTAACCTATCAAACGGTTTTGAAACTTAGCAAAGGACCCCTCTATGGAAAGCTAAGAATGTCTAGTTCCTGACTATAATTGTTATTTTGCAAAATAATGGTCCAATTCGTACAATTTCAGTAAATAAGCAACAAGGTTCAGAAAACAGGACAGCCACCATGACCTAGCTTGTGACACCTCTAAAATTATCAGAAGTCAACCAAATGACATGGGACTTGAGCCTAACCCGAAACAAATTGAGTGTAGTTTTCAATGAATCAAGAATCATTCAAAAATGAGTTCAAACGAAAACGTTATACACGAAATACCGAACCTGTATCCAGATTGTTTCCAGAATGTTAACCTAATTTGTGACACCTATAACTCGAGCCATACAACTCCAAATACAACCAAACTAGTGCCAAATTAACAAGCATTAAGTCTAGTTTCTAAAAAGGTAAACCACATAATTTTTGGACCACTAGATTGTTCCCAGTTACTGTATAACCGAGCCTATACCCAGATCGTTTCCAGAATTTTAACCTAACTTGTGACACCTATAACGCGAGCTATACATTTCCAAATGCAACCAAACTTGTGCCAAATTAACAAGTATTAAGTCTAGTTTCTGAAAGGGTAAATCACATAATTTTTGGACCACTAGATTGTTCACAGTTATTGTATAACCGAACCTATATCCAGATTGTTTCCCTTATGAACATGGCAAGCACACATATAATTCTAGGGCTAATAACATAGAACACCAATCACACAAAAATTGTTCAACAAGGCAACATAAACACATGATCATACATGGTGACAACTTATCAAACCCTAACCCCTACATAAAGCCATTCATAGGACCCATTATAGAGCTAGAACCCCACCCTTACCTTAGCCTTAGACGATCACAAACCCTAGCCTTCTCTCTCCTCTTGGCGTCGCTCCCTCCTTCTTCTCTCCTCTTGGCCGTCGCTCTCTCGCTCTTCTCTTCTCTCTAATTCTATTTTTTGTTCCTTCTAAATGAGCCAAACCCTAAAACACTGTTATTTATACTTATTTAATTTTATGGGCTTTTCTATAGCTTATGCGAATTACATCATGGGCCTCGCTTAACACTTCTCATATTACTACTCCCAACCCTAACAATAGGCCCACCTATACTAGCATTATTATTATTCTATTATTTTTCTACCAATTAAATTCCCAAACAATTCAATTAAATAAATAATTAAATTTTTGGGGCGTTACAACTCTCCCCCACTTAGAATATTTTCGTCCTCGAAAATTCACCTGATTCGAACAACTCGGGATTCTCTGCCCCTGCCAAAGTGAACACTCTTCCACTAGCTCGTTCCTTCTTCGGTTTCTGACACTGACTACTGATGTGCCCTCCTCCGCCACAGTTGAAACACACCACCTCCTTGTGCTCACACCCGGAAGCCTCATGCCCGATCTTACCGCAACGGAAACACCTCTTCGCCTCAGCTTTAATTTGCACGCATTACTCTTATGACCAGCTTCGCCACACCTGAAACACACGATACCAGCCGAAGCATCTCCCCCACTAGTCCTCTTGCCCTCAGCAGCTTTCGGTTCACCTCTACCCGCAGGAGCATCATACGGCTTACCACGACTCTGAGACTTGCTCCTCTTCTCATTAACAATCTTATAATGCGCATTGTTATCCTCTTCATAGATTCTGCAGCTATCGGTCAAATCAGCAAAGACACGGATCTTATGATATCCAATGGCCTTCTTGATCTCTGGTCGCAACCCGTTCTCAAACTTGATGCACTTCGAAAATTCAGCAGTTGCTTCACTGTAGTGCGGATAAAACTTAGCCAACTCCACAAACTTAGCAGCATACTCAGTGGCCGACAGTTTTCCTTGCTTCAGCTCAAGGAACTCAATTTCCTTCTTACCCCGACATCTTCCGGATAATACTACCTCATAAACTCCCTACGGAACACAACCCAAGTGACCTCTTCACCTGCAGCTACCAACCTTTGACTAGTCTCTAGCCACCAGTCCATCACACGGAAGATCCTCTCCATCTCCTTCAGCCAAGCCAACGCTCCATCAGGATTATACTTGCCTTTGAAAGTAGGCAGATTCTGTCTTTGAAAGGTCGCCAAACTACGAGACCCAGCATTCTCACCAGCATTCTGCTGACCCTCCACGGCCTGAGCCATAGCAGCCAACGCAGCAGCAATAGCAGCATCGTTCCTTCCAGCCATCTCCACTAATCACTTCAACATAAACAACAGTTAGAACTAATTGACAATACTTGATCGTCAATGACACAATAACTTGACAACTTGGCCGGACAGACTGAAACTGCTTTGATACCACTAATGTAACACCCCATTTCTACCCGGTAAAATAATGCGAAATCAGAGTTCATAAAAATCTTTTTCGACAAACGACGGAGTGCCACATTTGCTTCGTGGAAACAATAAACGGTTTAATTCGCTTTTGAAAACAGATATGTAACACGTTTGGACGAACCGATAAAACGACATCTCAAAACAAGTCAAACTTCTTTTAACTACGCAGCGGAAATTCAAACGGTTCAACTACACAATCGTGGCAATTATGCAAGAATTCATGACTCAAAATCCAATAGTAAACAACTTAAATAACATAAATAAACGTTCATCCCCCCGAGTGCTACGTATCAGAGCGACGACACGGACTCGATCAAATGAAGGTACAACGGCATTCATTCGAGGTTACCTGCACGTTACCAACATTGGGGTAACATTCAAACAGAAGGGGTGAGTTATCGAACTATATAATGAATCATATGAAAGACAATATATATCAGGTCAGGACATCAGATCATCATTTCACAACGGTCAATATCATCATATCACAACGGTCAATATCATCATATCACAACGGTCACCATCATTACGTCACGACAGTCAAAATCATTTCAATCGCATAAATATGCAACATGAATGCAGAATGTGACTCGACTCAGGGCCACCGCCTTATAATGCATGTGGTACCATAAATCAAACCCGTAAATAGGGGCATCAACATCGCAACATCTTCGTCGTGGTTTGAGCATAGCTCCATCGTACAAATATGTTATGCATGCGACGCTATGTAAATGCACAAACAAATTACAACGGTTACATAGCAACGCAACAACATCAGAAAGCAACATTGGCCGTAGGCCTACAACACATCACCTGCCAATGAATAGAGGTAAATTCGTCTTTGTACAACCTTCGTCGTCAACAATTTACAACTTAGCAATTTTCAACATTTTGGCAACATCGCAATATTTTAGCAACTTTCAACATTTTGGCAACATCGCAAGATTTTAGCAACTTTCAACAATAGCAAACAACGACAACAGCAACAGCAACACTGCGACCACAGCAACAATAGCGACAACGGCAGCAGCAACAATGGCAACAACGGCAACAGCAACAGCAACACTGCAACAACAGCAACAATGGCAACAACGGCAGCAGCAACAATGGCAACAACGGCAACAGCAACACAGCAACAGCAGCACAGCAACAGCAACACAGTAACAACAGTACAGCAACAGCAACCCAGCAACAGCAACACAGCGACAGCAGCACAGCAACAGCAGCAGCAACAGAGCACAGCAACAGCAGCAGCAACACAGCACAGCAACAGCAACACAGCACAGCAACACAGCAACCAGGGTGTGGCGCCTAGGGACAGGGCGCCAACACCAGCAACACGAAATTAGGGTGTGGCGCCTAGGGACAGGGCGCCAACACCAACAATAATAAAATGGATCATGGCGCCTAGGGACAGGGCGCCATCATCAGCCACACAGAAATAGGGTGTGGCGCCTGGGGACAGGGCGCCAACACCAACAGCACAGAAATAGGGTGTGGCACCTAGGGACAGGGCGCCAACACCAACAACACAGAATTAGGGCATGGCGCCTAGGGATAGGGCGCCATCAATCGCAAGCAACAAACACAAGTCACAGGGCAAATTTCCGTCAAACATACCTCTACTTCGGTGAATTAATTAACCTATCAAACGGTATCGAAACTTAGCAAAGGACCCCTCTATGGAAACCTAAGAATGTCTAGTTCCTGACTATAATTGTTATTTTGCAAAATAATGGTCCAATTCGTACAACTTCAGTAAATAAGCAACAAGGTTCAGAAAACACGACAGCCACCATGACCTAGCTTGTGACACCTCTAAAATTATCAAAACTCAACCAAATGACATGGGACTTGAGCCTAACCCAAAAAAAATTGAGTGTAGTTTTCAATGAATCAAGAATCATTCAAAAAGGAGTTCAAACGAAAACGTTATACACGAAATACCGAACCTGTATCCAGATTGTTTCCAGAATTTTAACCTAACTTGTGACACCTATAACTCGAGCCATACAACTCCAAATACAACCAAACTAGTGCCAAATTAACAAGCATTAAGTCTAGTTTCTAAAAAGGTAAACCACATAATTTTTGGACCACTATATTGTTCCCAGTTACTGTATAACCGAGCCTATATCCAGATCATTTCCAGAATTTTAACCTAACTTGTGACACCTATAACTCGAGCTATACATTTCCAAATGCAACCAAACTTGTGCCAAATTAACAAGCATTAAGTCTAGTTTCTGAAAGGGTAAACCACATAATTTTTGGACCACTAGATTGTTCGCAGTTACTGTATAGCCGAACCTATATCCAGATTGTTTCCCTTATGAACATGGCAAGCACAAATATAATTCTAGGGCTAATAACATAGAACACCAATCACACAACAATTGTTCAACAAGGCAACATAAACACATGATCATACAAGGTGACGACTTATCAAACCCTTATTAAATTCCCAAACAATTCAATTAAATAAATAATTAAATTTTTGGGGCGTTACACACCCGAATCATATAAAATACCAACGGAGTTATTGAAAAGAGATCCCGTACCCCTTAGTTGATCGTCGGTGGCTTTGAATTTCTGAGCATCTATAGTGTAGATTCTGTCATGAGTAGATCATGCACGATCATCTTCACGCTTCTTCTTCACAGGACATTGGGTAGCATAATAGCCCTCTTTCTTGCAGTAGTAACAGGTATTAGACCCAACTTGGTACTCACCACGATGAGGCCTAAGACATTTAGAACAAGCACTGAACTTTGAGGAATCAGATGGTTGGGCTTGCTTTCCTCTGCTGAAGTTACCCTTTGACTTTGCCTGCGGGGTTGATGATTCAGCCACCTTCTTCTTTCCTCTCCAATACTCTCTTTTCTCTTCATACATTCTATTGAGATCTGCTTCGGCAACATAGGCCTGTTGCACCAAAGCAGCATATTTGGTCATAGCATAAGAGCTAAGACCTTCGCAATATCAACACGGAGACCTGCCTTATACATCAACATCTTCCATTCATCATTCGGAACATACCTTGCTAACTGATAGAATTGAGACAACTTCTCAAACTTGGCGGTGAATTCACCCACCGTCATATCACCTTGCTTGAGATTGACAAATTCGGTCTGCTTACTTAGCTTCATCACTGGAGGAAAGAAATGTCCAATAAACAATTCCTTGAAGTTAAACCAGGTAATAGGAGTTTCCTGATTCATCATCAGTTCATGAGCATTGGTCCGCCAGGTTTGGGCTTCCTCTTCTAGCATATGAGCTGCAAGAGTACCTTTTCTTCTCCGCTGCATTGCAGGGTTCTAAAAATTTTCTCCATAGAGTCCAACCAGTAATGAGATACCATCACATCCGGTCCTCCCTTGAAACATGGGGGATTCATCTTTTGGAAACGGAAATAAGCTCTATTCGGATCTTCCGGAGGAGGTTGCACATTGGGCTGGTGATGAGCCTGTTGTTGCATTTGCAGCATATCCTGCATCATCTTTTGCTGATTCTCAATTACATTCTGCATCCACTCGGAATGTGGATCAATGGGTGGGTTTCTGCTACCTCTTCCAGCCATGATTCTACGAAATATGCACAAAGTATTAAGTTGATCAGACTCAATGTCTAATAGCATACTAAGAAGAATCAGACTTAGAAGACATAAAAGACTCTTAACATCAAAGTCCGACTAGGTCGAACCGCTCTGATACCAAAATGTAACAGCCTAATATTTCTAGCAAGTAGAAATACTAAGATGCACGAAATGGCATACATCAGAGTAGAATTTCCTGTTTCAGATATTGAACAAAAACTAAAAATTCTTAACTTAACCCAAAATCAAGAGTCATACATACATCAAGACATCCGAATTATAATCATGTACTATGTTCTTCTTGCTAACAACTCCTATTGTTCAATATCCAACAACAAGAAAATCACGGAAACGATCATTAACTAGTAGCTAGTACAAGTCATCAAATCGAAGTACAATCACTAGGGGAAAAACAACATGAACATAAGTTTAAAACTTCATGCTCTCCTTAAGGTCTCATCAACCATGCTTCCTTGCTTTGTTCTTTCCCTTAGTATCTGTAAAACAACAACATATAAAGGGTGAGATAAACATTATCTCAGTGAGTTCTACCGTAACCCCTCACAATGACTCTCAGTCCATTTATTATCTTCAAACAATCGTAGCTCACAAGGATACTACGTGCATAAAGCTTTTCCTGACATTCCATAGTACATCTCCTGTAATGACTAAGCCTTTACCGCCGAACCTCTCCACTAGCTTACACTAGCTTCAAACCTCGTGAGGCCTCGGTTCTGGGGCTCATGACTTCCCCTCCCCTAGTATACTAATTAATTGGGTCGTCACCCGCGCTTTGATATAATTTATATATCTTAACCTTGCTTGAACATTTAGTTCCATGAATAAACAGTCGCTTGAACATTTAGTTCCATGAATAAACAGTCTTGAACATTTAGTTCCATGATAGTAAACAAAACAAATGTTCGCTCACGTGTACTACTTTACGGTTTTTGAAACATTTATGACATCCAAAAAAATTCACTTTAAACCTTGCAATGATGTTCAAAAACAGAGTATCATTGGTTCCATGACATGAGGGACGGCTGGGAAGTAGATTAGAAGAGGTTTGGAATCGAAAGGAGCGACGAAACGAGAATTTTTCACCTTGAACCCGAACCACACGCACGGTCTGTGCCCTAGGGGCGCACAACCCGTGCGTATTGCACCATTTTAACCGGCCAACACCGAAGCTGGCGCACGGTCTGTGTGCTCTGTTCAGCACACCAAAATCAATCAGTTTCTCTCGTTTCGCTTCTCCGTTTGCGTCCAATCCGTATTCCGATCAAAATCCAACCTCAAAACAGATAATACCAGACAATATTCCAGTCCAAACAATATCATTAAATCACAATGCATCTACAATCGATTCGTTCCATAGTTCAAAATACTAGGTTTTATAAAAATATGATTTTCGACTCAAAATCACTCGAAACAACGGAACATTCACGAAATCAGTCACATAACATTCATTTCAGAACGAAAATAATCCTAAGCGTGAGTAGAACTCACCGATTTGACGAACTCGCGAGAAATCTTGTCCTCACATGAAACGATCGAACCGTAACCTATCGAACAATCCCTGTAATTACGAACTTGCACCGAACTTGGTCAAACATCGAAACCGCACTCTCCACACTCCAAATTCGAAACTCAACCTCCTTGAGCTACTGAAATCACTCTCTATCAATTCCATTCTAAAATGAGGCTGCTGTACTTGCTCAAAACAACAATGTGGCTTCACAATTCTACTCTCACTAGCTCCAATTTAGCATGCAAGGCTTTGAAACTCCAAGAGCACCATTTTGAGCTTGAAAGTTCAACAATGGTAAGTGACGATTTAGGGAGAGTTAGTTTCTGAAATTGGTATCAATGAGCAGAGAATGAAAAAAGGGAGAGAATGGTGTAAAAAGAACTTACATGCATTAAGGTTGAAAACATGATCCTCTCCTTCCTCTTCCTTCTCCCTCAGAAGTTCTCTCTCTCCCTCTCTATTCTAATTTCTGAAATGCTGAAAGTGAGGTGAGTTGAAGGAGTGTTTCAGCTGAGTTAGGTTTTAAGTGAGTGGGAAAAGCCATTTTCGCCCTTACTTATTTGTCTCCAATTACTAAGCTACCTCTCTATTCCTAACACATCACTACACTATTAAACCATAACTTATATCATTTCTAACTTTCAGTTTTGCTGAAAACAAAGTGAGTTTTGGGTGTTTTTAATATTTGTGAGATGAAGGTGTTTTAAACACTAGGAAACGACCAAAATGCCCTTGCGCTCTAATTCTCATTTAAACTCTATTTTTACCCAAACAATCACACACAATCACATACTTCAAACAATAACGAAATCGAATCAAGTAATCACACAATTAAGTGATGATTTCATTCCTCGCATATGACCATGACTCGATTTATTATTTTATCGAATAATAATTCGCTAGTTAATCTCATTAAACGAAATTAACCGAAATTCAGGCACTACAAGAATAAGTGTTGTTTTTTCCGACGAACTCTAGTCCGTCGCTATTTCCGATGGATTTCCGACCAAAATGTCGTCGCAACGGTTAAGAAGAAGGGGCGCTAATATTCCCACTTACGTTTCCGACCAAATCGGTTTTCGTCGCTAATTTCCGACGGCTATTTTCGTCGGAAAACGCTAAAAGTCCGTCGCAAACGTAAAAACCCAATTAAAATACAGCCTCTTCCCTTGAACCCTCTCATTTTTCCAAACCTCACTCACTCACTCTCCTGCATCCTCCTCCATCGCTAAGCTTGCTCCGTGGCTAGAAGACAGCCTCTCGTTCTCCCTCTTCCCGTACCTTCCACTCTCCCCCTCCTTGCGCGTCCACCATTTCGCCTCCACCGTTTCCCCGCCGTATCTCCGCAGCTTCTGCACCTCTTCTCCACTTGCAGGTAATTTCTATTACTTTCTTTAATTTGTCCCAATTGTTTTAAACGAAACCCTAACCTTCTTCCCTTCCAATTTGTTGCAGCTTCTGTTTCTTTCATAACTTGAACCTGTTACGATCATGGTTGTCAAACTCGCGCGGTAGATCGTTGGAGCGTACGATTTCACGCGTTGCACAGCCTTCAACGTGGCGGCGCGGTAGAGAGATCGCCAGAAAGGGTGACGCGGTCGGCGCGACGAGGAAGAACGTGAAAGCGTAGGAACAACGCTCTTCTCCCGCGTCAGTGGTGATGGTTTTTGTGAGTCTTCGTGTTTCTCCTTGTTCTCTCAAAGACGAAGATGCAGCATGCGGCGTGCTTTCTGTGCAATGAAGAGGCAAGAGCCACTGAAAGACAAACCCTAAAAGTGACGAACCCTTGTTACTTTGGTTACCGCCTAAACAGTTTGGGCTTCAATATAGGCCCATATTAAAATATCACCCCGTACCAAAAAATGAACCAGCCCAGAATATTAATCATTTTTTTTCTTTTTGATAATAACTGTTAAACTTCTTTGTTCAAAAAATTAAAACATAATAAACGTGTGATACAAATATCAATCTTAAAATAATTATCTACTAGTTACTAAAATTATATTTATATTTTGTTAAAAAAGAATTATATTTATATTTTATTTTATTAACTAATGATATTATCGTATTTTTATACTATTAATTAATTGTATTATCATATTTTTATATTAAAACATATTTTCTTACTTTTGGTGGGATCTTACGATCCGTGTTACGATCTTACGATTTACGATCTTGACCTCCCTTTCCGATCTTTGATGGGATCTCGAGTTTGACAACCATGGTTACGATTCCTTGTTGCACTTGCAGCCCACAGGTCAGTTTTAGGTGAGAAATTGGTTTTCCCCCAAAACCCTAAATCCCCAATGTTGAATCTTTTGAATCTCTGAAATTGGCTTCTACCGATTCTGTTAATGCATGCGAAATTAATATTAGAGATGATTTCTGCTAATTCCTATCAAATTGAATTTGTTGAATAGCACTTCGTTGTAACTGCTGTAATTCGTTGTGAAATTGTAACTATTGAATAGCAATTAGAGGTAATTTCTGCTAATTCCTATGAAATTAATATTAGTGAGATGTAAATCTGTTGCTAGTTGTCTCAATTGGCCTTTTCTTTCATGGTAAGAGTGTATAACTGAATATTACAGCTTTCTCTGTGGACTTTGAGCTACTTAAAGGGGTATGCATGAAGAAAGAATGATACCTTCACCTCCAAAGGAAACTTACATTAGCTTCACTCTGTTGTGAAAATTTGGAGACTGAAATTGGAATGCTTTGTAAGTTGACTCATCAATTTTCCTAAAACTCTTTCAGCATGTTGAGTCAAAGAAGTCTCTAATTTTCCTTATAATTTTTGCTGTTTTCCTTAATTGCCTTGTTGCTAACCACTTAATCTAATTTCATATTCTTCAGTTTTCCGTTGGAACCAAAATTTGTGTGTTATGAGGAATTAATGATTCAGATTATCAACTATGTTTTTTTTATCAAAGATCATCAACTATGTTATTTAGTCTAAATCCTTTAATTATGTAACTAGTTCCTTTTCATGAGTTGATTTGAGTTTTGAACTAACGTGTCAGCATAAAAAATTAGTTTGGTCTGCATATATTAATTGCATAATTTTTCCCTTGTTGCTAGGGTGTTTTCACAAAACCATGATTTTGGGGCATTAAAGGAATTGATAATCTGTGTGTTTATTAGTTTTGAAGACACTTGCCTACTTAATGTATCTGTCTATGAATCAGGTTGTGCAGGAACATAAGTAACATAAGGCCACGATTTCAAGGTGATAGATAAGGTAGATTTAACAGACAAAGAACAGTTGTTGGCAACTTTGCAGACATAAAGTCAGTGGAATTGGTGGCAGGCAATCAAATACTTTGGGAATTTCACTCTGGTTTCCATAGTTTTTATGTTTTTGTATGTGTTGTTGCATATTTTAAGGTGTGGTCCAAGTCACCCTCAGGGATTGGAATTTAGAGGGTTTGAATTGCCTGATAGCTTTGGAGAACTCATTACAAGTGGAATTTTAGTCATCCAGTTGCAGCGTGTTTATTATATGGTCTCCCACTTTGTGCAAGCTAGATTTCAAATGGGTAAGCATGTTTTTCGAAACTAATACTATTACCTAAGAGACACATATACACACATATACAGATACCAGATATCAGACACGATACTGACACAAACATACACACTGATAATAATTTGAGAAAAATGGAAGTGATTTAAGTGTCAGTGACACTGAGCACACCTTGAATCTAAAGTATGTGTTGCATAGATTATTACCCTCATTATAACTGTCGAGCAATGTTTCAAAACCATGATGTCGCAGTTCAGATCTCATTTGGACCCTTTTCAAAACCATAACTATTAAGTGACTTGTCTAAGAGTTTAGTTTTTGAGTCTTCATTCTCTTCTGACAGGAACTGACCATGGCCTGAAAGCACAGGGTGATGGATTGGTTCTTACTGTGGCTTTAATTGAGGGAGTTGACCTGACCTCCTTGGAGTCAACAGGGTTATCAGTATTATTCCTTGTATTTTGTCTCTAGTTTGTGTTTATAGTTCATTGCTGCAACCTGATTATAAAAGGTTCATTATGTGGTGCCATTGCATTTCAATTGGCAACATTATTTTGGTCAATGCTAGGTTTCTTGCAAAAAAGTGATGGAAAAGAGGAAAGAGATTGAAAATTTGGATTAGAAAGCAAAATCTTTAAGTGAATTCTTGCATAATCACTGCAAGATGGAAGGGGATCAAAGCAGTACCAACATCATAAAATCTGTTATGGCCAATTTCTTCTGTAGCTGGAAGTGAAGCTATATTAATGCTTGTAATAAAATATGGGTAAGTCACTGTTTTTTATAGCTTGTTAGTGAGTTAGTTATTAGACCCTTAGGAGTTATGAGTTGTTAAGGCATGTTGCCTATATATATAGGCATGTAATTTTACTGACAATAGTCATTCTGAACAAGTTAATATTTGTTCTGGAGTGGACCGAGGGGTCCCATCAGCAAAACCAGGAGGTGCATTCAGCAATTGGAATGGATCAGCCCAATAAATCCAACCAATGTCCACCTCACGCGAGCCCAACATGATTGGACAGTCAAGATCGACTCTACCCATCCAACGACCTACGAGAGGGCACGATTTCCTATACAGGCAAACTTTGCCCTAAGAAAGGTTCAATCTATAATCCTTAGTACCTTCACTCATATATTCTATATACTGACTTGAGCGTCGGAGTAGCTTGCAGGTACCCCCTCCGGGCGCTCATTGACCTCCTGCCAGGACAGCAAGAGACCTACCAACAGCAACCGACCAAAAAGCTGCTCGGTACAGAACATTGGCGACCACAGTGGGAGATTTCTATCTTTCACATCATCACTCGAACTTTTCTCTTGCTACTCCATGACTCTCAGAGGCAGACCCCGGGTTCAAAGCATTGTCATGCCCGCACCCCGACCAGATGGGACTCCGGAAGGCAACGTCGTAACCCTACCTGACAAGGATACAAGTCAGCCTGCTCAGCCTTATGCTGCATCAGGAAGACCAGTAGAGTGCTAAGGACATGCCCAACCCAGGAGGGCGCCTGGCACGACACCAAGACAGCCTCAGGCAGCGCCCATGAGGGCGCCAGGGAAGCATCATACAGCGCCCATGAGGGCGCCTAGCAGGGCGCCATGGCAACAACAAGAAGGACCCAGCACCATACGAGGTGCCTGGCACCCGGCACCCAGGAGGGTGATCTAGTCGGCAATCCATAACTTTGTCCATACTTGTCCAATGGAGGCGTGTGAGCATGCGTGGGAAAGCTAAGAGGAAGAGCTACAATTCTCATGTTGGCCTCAAAGTCCAATTTGGACGTATCCGCACCAAGGAAGGGCGCCCATGAGGGCGCCAACAGCATACTTATCTGATGGAGGTGTGTGAGCATGCGTTGGAAAGCTAAGAGGAAGAGCTACAATTCTCATGTTGGCCTCAAAGTCCAATTCGGACGTCTCCACACCTGGGAAGGGCGCCCATGAGGGCGCCAACAGCATCCTTTGGCACAAGGCGCCCACTAGGCGCCCATGGCACCCATGTGGGCGCCAGATCTTGCTCCAGACGCAACAAGGCGCCCATGGCACCCATGTGGGCGCCAGATCCTGCTCCAGACGCAACAAGGCACCCATGGCGCCCATGAGGGCGCCAGATCCTGCTCCAGGCGCAATAAGGCGCCCATGAGGGCGCCAGATCCTGCTCCAGACGCAACAAGGCGCCCATGAGGGCGCCAGATCCTGCTCTAGATGCGACAAGGCGCCAACATCAGGGCACACCATCTTGGCCCAAGGCGCCCAGGAGGAGGGCGCCAACTTCAGGATGTTGCGTTTTTACTCAGTCCACTACTTCTTCCATGCTTATCCGATGGAGGTGCGTGAACATGCGTTGGAAAGCTAAGAAGTAGAGCTACAATTCTCATGTTGAGCTGAAAATCCAATTCGGACGTCTCCACACCCAGGAAGGGAGCCCATGAGGGTGCCAGCATCAGAACGCAGCCCCATGGCGCAAGGCGCCCAGGAGGGCGCCAACATCAGGATGCAACACACTAGCTTGGTACACGACAAGACAAATGAAGTAACGCCTGGGGCGAATCAACGAAAGTGCTTCAAGCCAAGACTATACTCCAAAATAATCTCGTCTTAGGGGGCAACTATTCTGGACTATTCCATCTCCTCCGAAGGTTACTTACTAGCTTCACGACTCCCACTCCATGACCTCCTCACACACATTTCCCATGGGAGGTCGAGGAACCGGGACAACCCCCACCAGAGACTCCATCGGGGATCGCCGTCGAGGAAATCCCCTGACCGGCGCAGGTTTCAAAATGTGGACTATGAATACACATTCCCCGCAACTCAAGAAGGTTCACAGATGACTTCATTGCCTCCCGTTTGAAACCCAAGTCTGAAGAAGTGCAGAGGGCAGTCTAACAGCATGACAATGAAACACTACGAGAATACATGGAGCGCTTCAACAAGGAGGCCCCATGTGTGCGAAACTTGGAGGACCAAGCAACCAAACCCCCCGGAGACCAATAAGCAAAGATTTCGATAGGAGCTGGACTTCATCGAGGAAGCTAGAAACCAAGCAGCATTAAAAGACACGGTGATCCAGCAAAGATTACGTAGAATGAAACTCGTGACCCCGAATAAGGAGCAGAGCATCAGGACTCGAGCCTAAGGCTAGGCCTAGTTGTGAATTTGTTGTTTGAGCACAAAAGAAGAATATCAAGAAAGAAAAAAGGTCCAACTCCATAGTCAGGAGTGGAGCGAGACAAGTCTGAGACCTAACATACCATGCAGGGAGGGACTGCCTGGATCGTAGGGGGCAACCTCAACATTAACCTAAAGCAAAGATCATCTCTCCAAGTATGGGAGTCAAGAATGTCATGGTGCGCCCATCTTCCTAAAACAAAGCAACAAGGATCACGGCACCCACCCAGCGGGGATCCAAGGTATGAGACCACGATGTCTAGGGTAACAGGTGCTAAGAAAGGCGCAGAAGTCAAGCAAATGACGAGACCATGAGGTCACAGACACCAGAGATACCCACCGACAAGGATGACATTCAGTCTACAGGCCATAACCTCATCTGTGTTTTTCCGACGGAGGTGCGTAAGCGTGCGTTGGAAAGCTAAGAAGCAGAGGTACAATTATCATGTTAAACTCGGAATCCAATTCGTAAGTCTCCACACCCAGGAAGGGCACCACCAACGGAAGAAAGGGAACCTCCCCCTACTTGCACATGGTAGAAAACAATTGCTCCAACAGAATAATCGCTGTAATCAGCTGACAAACTTAGCAGGCCCGACAACGACACGAGCCGAAAGGGCGACCTAACCTACAAGGGCATTCTAAACGACAACGTCAAGTCAAGACCATCCCCCAGGATAATCTCGACTTAGGGGGCAACGGTGGAACCAGGTCAATATTCACCAGAGACACCGCCGCGGATCACCATTGAGGAGACCCCCCCGATCGACGCAGCTCAATACCAACGCAGGACGGCAGCAAGAAGGATGATCTGGCTTGATTAGGCAAAGAGAATGCAACACCCTCAGGGACGACATTAAAGAGCAGATCCATGACACTGGTCCCTAGCAGTAACACTTATTCTCAAAGGAAACTTCCCCAAGATAAAAAAAAAGGGTCCAACTCCATAGGAAGGAGGGGGCAATGCTAGTTTGTGATCCTACCTACCGGGCAGGGAGGGACTGTTTGGATCGTAGGGACACGAGTCGACCTACTCGATTCACGAAGCGGCATATCGAAAAGGTCGCAACCTCTAATGGGTGAGTTAAATTCGGACAGATTCTGATAAACTCCTGTTAGAGTCCCTAGATGGGCGAAGTGGCATCGCAAGATGTCACAACCTCGAAGCGGCATATCGAAAAGGTCGCAACCTCTGATGGGTGAGTTAAGTTCGGACAGATTCTGATAAACTCCTGTTAGAGTCCCTAGATGGGCGAAGCGGCATCGCAAATGTCGCAACCTCTAATGGGTGAGTTAAATTCGGATAGATTCTGATGAACTCCTGTTAGAGACCTAAGGCGTGAAGCGGCATTTTGAAAAGGTCGCAACCTCTAATGGGTGAGTTAAGTTCGGACAGATTCTGATAAACTCCTGTCAGAGTCCCTAGATGGGCGAAGCGGCATCGCAAATGTCGCAACCTCTAGTGGAGAATTTAAATCGGATCGATTCTGATAAACTCCTGACAGAGACAACATTGCCACGAGACGATAGGAGGTGATACGTTCAAAAGCGTGAAAAATAAGCAAGACAAAGGAATCGTGGATATAACGTAAAATCATCAGTCAAGCTCCATAAAGCAAACGTACAACGAAATCCAACGGGACAAAAAGAAATTACAAGTCAAGAACAACTGAACTTCTAGAAGAAATTGACAGGGGGCAGAACAAGCAGTCACGAGACAGACAGGAAAACTTAGAGACAACCCCCCTTCCCCGAGGTTGGAGACTTTGCAAGACAAGACATGCTCAAAAGAACAAAGAAGCTTGAAAGATAAACCGAAAGTCCGCCCGGAAGTTACCTCAGTAAATTAGAAGCCGCAAAGACTCGTGGGAACGTCAATGGATGATGGTAAGAGAAACTCCCCTCGGCACCAAGAAAGCCCTGAAAATTCATAGGTAAGAAGGCAGGTTAAGAGTCAAGAGGAATGGCAAAAATAAAACGGAGTGCCAACCACACGTCCACACAAAATCAGCGCCCATGAGGGAGCCTGGCGGGGCGCCAAAGAAGACAGCCAGCACCCATAGGGGCGCCTGGCAGGGCGCCAATTAGGCAGCCAGCACCCATGAGGGCGCCAGTTAAGGCAGCCAGCGCCCATGAGGGCGCCTGGCAGGGCGCCAGCCAAGGCAGCCAGCGCCCATGAGGGCGCCTAGCAGGAGCAGCCAGCGCCCAGGAGGGCGCTTGGCAGGAGCAAGCAGCGCCCAGCAGAGGGGCGCCTGGCAGGGGGCAGTCTGAAAGCAAATCCTTCGCAACAGGGTGGTCAGCACTATGCAGTAAGACACCCACGAGAGCACCAAACCTTGTCTCGCAAAATTTGCTCCACGATAAGCCATCCACCACACGCACGCAGGGAGGCGCCAACACCAGGAGATGAGTCACAGTCACGACAAAGAGACATTGCACAATTCAACGAGTCAAAAGAAATGGTGAATAAAGATAAAATCATGTATGGCATAGAAGTCATCATTGAAACAGCAAAATCCTATAAGGCAAAATCCAGCCACCCAGCAAATAAAAGAAAAAGTACAGGTGAAAAGCAAATCAACCAAAGAGAAATGGTCAGGGGGCAAGGACATCGAAGTCAACACTATTGGGATGATATCTGACAGTCCCCCCGCCTAGAACCTAGGAGGGCGCCTGGCAAGTGGGCGCATGGCAGGAGGGCGCCTGGCAAGAGCACTTTGACACAAGGCACCAACATCGGGATGACTGGGCACTCCGGCACTTTGGCAAGCGGTTTCTAACGCTCCATGTAGGTCCACCTCAAAGAATAAGTTAAAAGTTCCAAGAGATCACCCAAAAAGGACTACCGGGATGAGGTCGACACCCCATGTGTCAAGGCTGTCTCCATCATCCTCACCATCTCCCAACCTGCTGGACAGGGAGCAACACAAACAGTTAAGTACTAGACAAACAACACCCTATCCCGAGGTGGGAGGCTTCAAAGAAACGAGACGAGCTCGAAAGCCAAGAGGCTAAGAAAAGAAACTAAGTGTCACCAGAATTACCAAGTGATAGAGAAGCAGCAAGGTCGGGCGAACAATCGGGAAAAAGACAAGTCCCCTTGATGGCAAGAAGCCTGAAAATATCAAATCAAAGAGCAAGTCAAAACAAGCAACAAAATGAACAACAAAGAAGGAAGTACAAAGCGAAATCTAAGGCCGAAACTGATGCCCAAGGGGGCACCCGGCAGGGCGCCGAGTCAGACAACACAAGTCGCCCAACACAAGGCGCCCATGAGGGCGCCAGATCCCTTCTCGCCAATCACCAAGTGCAAGGCACCCACGAGGGTGCCTGTAACACCCTAAATTATTTAATTAATTTATTTAATTAAGTACTTAGGAATGTATTTAATTTTTTGGGTATAATTTAATTAATTAAAAATTATATTTAAATGGTGTAGGTGGTATAAGGGAGTAGGGCGCCAATTAGTTAGACTTGGGCTTAAGTGGAAAGCCCAAGCCCATGATCCAAGATCATATGCGAAGAGGGCAAGCCAATTGGGGGTTAGGGTTTTTGGCTATTGTGGCGAAATTGAAAGAGAAAGGAAGAGAGAAAGAGAGGAGCGTGAGAAAGAGAGAGAGAGCAAGGGGGCGGCCAAGAGGAGAAGGAGAAGAGGATTCGAAGATCAAGAGGAAGGGATCTCCGTTGTTGCTGTGGCTCTGTAGGTGACTTCTCCTAAGGCATCGAATTCTTCTTCTTGGAAAGGTTAGGGGAGCTCTATCACTCTA
Organism: Astragalus membranaceus; assembly: GCA_039519185.1. Classification (NCBI taxonomy): domain Eukaryota; kingdom Viridiplantae; phylum Streptophyta; class Magnoliopsida; order Fabales; family Fabaceae; genus Astragalus; species Astragalus membranaceus. The sequence continues at coordinate 158,124,445 of CM076849.1, read as the reverse complement.
TCTAATAAATTATATGATGGGTCCTAGATCTAGGGTGTATACTAGTACCATGTGTTCTTGAGATTCTTTAATGTTTTTGAATGTTTTTGGGGATGATGATGATCTTCTTATACACATATATGTATGCCATATGCGAATTGATTTAGTGTTTGGACCTTGAGATATACGAATTATGTATGTGTTTTGATGATGTTGGTAATTGTGAGTTCATGGGATTAGGAATTTGGTATGTTGGAGAGCTTGATGTTTTGTATTTTGGGTGTGGGTGTGCAAGGGCGCCTAGGGCGCCAAAGTGATGATGATTTTAGTGCTCCAAAAGAATTTTGTGGATTGATTAAATTAAGTGTTATTTTGAGTGTTGAAAATTATAGGATTTTGATGAGCTAAATTGCTAAAAATCAGTTTTTAGTGTTTTGGAAAAATTGCTGAAAAATTGAGTTTCGTTGCTGTTTCAGGCGCCCCCTGCCTGGACGCCAAGTTCCCATGTGAGTCTGTGTGCTGTGGCGTTGTGTTGCCTGTTGCAGGAAACGGCTCCCAGCGCCTGGGCGCCGGATCCTGCGTGTTGCGTTTGTTGCGCGCGCCCGTGCCTAGCTGCGCCAAGTTCCCTGGGCGCCGGATCCCCAATGTTGCGCGCCTGTTGCGCGTATTGCCTGTGTTGCGTCTAGGCGCCCAGCGCCTGGGCGCTAGTGTTCCCAGAGTGTGCTGATTTTCCCTAAACTTGTTTTTAACGTAATTTTTGACTCGGGACTCCGTTTTTGACGATTCCAAGTGCGTTGAAAACCTTATTTCAGTGTCTGTGTGATTGTCCAATTTTAAAATGCAGTGACCCAATTTTCCGAAAATGGTTGGCCGTGGCCCAAGTGCCCGTGGCCCTGCGTCGTTGGGAGATGACTTGTGCGGTAATGTTTTCTAGAAACTTGTAACTTATTTAGTGCCTTGTGGGTGTTGCTGAATGGGCGCCATGTGGCTGCCCCGGTGCCTCTAGTGATGTTTTTGAGTTAAAAGTCTGTTTTGCCCTTGGTGGCTAATAATAATTGTAATGACGTGTAAAAGTCTGTTTTGCCTTTGGTGGCTAATAATAATTATAATGACGTGTAAAAGTCTGTTCTGCCCTTTGTGGTTATTATTATATATAATGACGTGTAAATGACTGTTCCGCCCTTAGTGGCTGTTGTTAATTATAGTGATGTGTAAATGACTGTTCTGCCCTTTGTGGTTATTATTATTATATTGACGTGAAAATGACGTTTTGCCCCCAGTGGCTATTGTTTGAGTTGATGATATTATTGTATAAGTGACGATAAAAACCCAGTGACGTTTGAGGCCCGAAGGGCTAAGTGATGTTAAGGTCTAAATGGCCAGTGACATTGTGTGCTGGTTGTGAATTTGACAGGTGCTGTGCTCTTACGAGCAAAAACCGGTAAGTGACGGGTCACATAGTTGACTATGACTTGAGTAATTGTGTGTTTGTGTGTTGTGAGTGGTGCATGTCATAGTGTCTCATGCCCATATGCATAAACCCAGTGACGTTTTGGGGCCTGAGTGGCTAAGTGACGATGAGGCCTTAAGGGCTAAGCGACGTTTTGTGAAAAGGTACCTCATGCATATACCCGCGAGTGGGTTGCATTCTCATAAGCCTTCATGACATGAGATGAGTTATTGTAAGTGATGTGAACGATGACTGTGATACGGATATTTGGTGTTTTGGATGCTGATTGTTCTAGCGTGTAGCCTATGATTAGTACTTATCATATTTTCTATTATATGGAGTGAAATGATGCTCACCCTTTCCTGTTTGAATGTTGCCCCCATGTTGGTAACGTGCAGGTGATTCTTAGTGAAGGCCTTTAGCTTCACTCCTTGAGTAGAGTCGTCATGCTCTGATATGTAACACTAGGGAGGGGAATGAATGTTGCGTAAGTCATTATGACTGTTGTGGTTATTGGATTTTAGTATTGCAAGCCTGGCATAGTTGTAATGCCTTTTATGATTAAACTGTTGGATTTTGGATGCGGAGTTGTAATTTAATTGATAACGATGTTGTGAAGTTATTATAAGACTGTTTTCGAAAAGCGAGTTATTTGAAGTGTGACGTTTGACGAAGTAAGTGTGACATCCCTTGAGGTGTAATTAAATTTTGAAAACTCTGATATTTTTATTAAACAAATTACCGGGTAGAAAAGGGGTGTTACATGAGGGTGCCAACCTCTCTGGTGCAAATCATCAAGCATGTGGCACCCACGAGGGCGCCACACTCCCCTAGGTGTGCGATTCACCAAGTGCAAGACACCCACGAGGGCGCCAACCTCTCTGGTGCAAATCATCAAGCACGTGGCACCCACGAGGGCGCCACCCTCCCCTAAGTGTGTGATTCACCAAGTGCAAGGCACCCATGAGGGCGCCAACCTCTCTGGTGCAAATCATCAAGCACGTGGCACCCACGAGGGGGCCACTCTCCCCGATGGACGATTCATCGAGTTCAAGGTACCTATGAGGGAGACAACCTCACTAGTGCAACACATCAAGCACAAGGCGCCCACGAGGGCGCCACTCTCTTACTTGGGCAAATCACCAAGTGCTAGGCACCCATGAGGGCGCCAACTTCACTCATGCAAATGATTGAGCACGAGGCGCCCACGTAGGTGCCACTCCCCCATCCTTGCACATTGCCAAACAACAAGGCACCCATGAAGGCGCCACTTCCATGTTTGCAAACTACTAAGTACGAGACTCCCATGAGGGGGCCAATCCATCTCGCAGACCGCCAAGTGTGAGGAACTCCTCCTCAACCACCTACCTGGCGCAAGGCGCCCATGGGGGCGCCACCCCATGGCTACAAATCGCCCATACAAAGAACAAAGCGCCCAAGGGGGCGCCTCCCCCCTTCTCACCAAAACAGTGCCCAAGGGCCCATAAGAGGCACCATCAACCAAATGGAAGCAAAAAACTTATCAAGGCATTTCGGTGTCAGAGCAAGAGCATCCGATCGTCTGTCTTCTCTCCAAACCAGTGCTTCAAGGAATAGATTTTCCTCTCCAAGCTGCGCCCCAAAGAGATTTTTTCTTCACCACGCAACAAAGTTTCTACATACCTATTTATTAGGTTAAGTCCATGAAGAAGGGGACCTCGAAAAACAGTCATCACTGAGGCCGCGTACCTCGCCACATCACAAATCCTACAAGCCGACGAAACTCCGTCAAGCCAAGACCATCCACCAGAATAATCTCAGCTTGGGGGGCAACTGTTCTGGATTTGACTTATTTTTGGCCTACCCATGTAAGATTAAAGTGAACACTTCATAGTATGTGAGTATATGGGTGTATTTTCTTGGTTGAAAAGATTAATGAACTGATAACACTATTGAGATCATCTGTTTCGTTTTGAAATTTTGTATTGAATGTTGGGAGTTCAAGCATTTTAAATTTGAATTTAGTTGGTAATAATAAGCCTCTAGGTAGTGAGACAAATGGCATCTTGCTATTTATTTTTTTTAATTTCCGACGGATTTGCGATGACTTTGCCACGGATATTTGCGACGACTTTGCCACGGATATTTGCGACGGATTTGCGACGGAAACATTTGCGACAAAAAAATCCGTCGGAAACGATTTGCGACGAGCGATTTTGCGACGAATTTCTGTCCGTCGGAAACGTCAATTTGCGACGAAAATCGCTGCATTTGCGACGAAAATCGCCGTCGGAAATTGTAACACCCCCTTCTAATAACCTTACTATTTAATAAAATCAGAGTTTCTTTTTTTTTTGAAAACAATATAAGAGAGTGCTACACTTACTCCATTAAATTAACAACTTCAAAATTTCATGCCTCGGCTAAAAGCCACAGGATACATAGCACCATAAAATACCGGTTCAGTTCGCATCAACTAAATACAGTCACTACCACAGCGGAAAAATATTAAGTTCGAAAACAAATCCAATACATCACCAATAACAGTCTAAACAGTATAATTAAAATAACACATAAACATAAGACGCCCCCCCCCCCCCCGGTGCTACGTATCAGAGCATGACACACTCTACCAGACGAAGGCATAAGGGTAACCTTCACTCGCTAGTACCTGCACGTTGCTGACATAAGAAGCAACATAAAAGCAGTAGGGTGAGTCTCTTTTCATAATTAATAACTTACAGAATAAGCACTGCATGGGAAAAGTAACTAGGCACACCGATTCACAACAATGTCAGCAACCACATCAAAATTACATTTCCAAACAACACTACAAAATATATGGTTATGCATGAAATGCAACCCAAACTCCACGGGCACATGCATGTCGGATCCGTCACCAAATACAATTAGGCCGTAGCCTCTGCTCACCAAATAAAATTAGGCCGAAGCCTCTGCTCACCAATAATGCACATGTTTCATGAAACACCATGACAATGCACTACAACACACCACACAACTCACCAATTCACCATTTCATCAACTCACCATATAAACTCACCAATAAACTCACCAATAACTCACCAAATAAACTCACCAATAAAACTCACCAATAAATCAGTACCAATTTAATTAAATTGTTTTAGGACATTGACACGGAATAGGAGAAAGTGAATAAAATTTGAAATTAGACACCTTGAAAGACTTCTGTCCAGAACCACCAGTAAAATAATTCATTTTTGCATAAAACCAGAACATTTGGATAGACACCGAAATTATCTTCGAAACACATTTTGAACCGTCAAATTTGGATAACCGAGTCAAAAGTTATGATTGAAACAAAATCGGGAAAAACACTTAGACATTCTGAAACTGGCGCCCATGCGCTGGGCGCCCAGGAGCAACACAGGATTGGCGCATAGGCGCTGGGCGCTCAGGAACAGCAACACTGGCCTGGCGCACTGGCGCAGGAACTGGCGCAGGGGAACACGGCGCCCAGGCACTAGGCGCCTAAGGCCAACATGCAAGAAAACTCATTTGACTTCGAAATTAATTTTGCACGAGCCAAATACTCAGAATATGGGAACCCAACAGAAATTTTGGCAAAATGTGACACGCATCATTGGCGCCCATGGACTAGGCGCCTAAGGCCAGGACAGGGAACAACACCTATGACTCCAAAAATTATTTTACACGAGCCATTTATCTTGGACATGAAAACCCAGTATCAATTTTCGCAAAATGGACAACAGAATATTGGGGCCCTTGGCGCCCATGGCACAAGGCGCCTAGCGCCAGAACTGAAAACACAGAGACACAGGCGCCCAGGAGGGCGCCCAGCGCCTGGGACAGCAGCAGAACACAACAGGCGCAGCACAGCTCTTGGCGCCCAGCAGCAGGGCGCCTAGGAGCAGAATTCCAGCAACACAAGTGTCATACCCCAATTTTGTCCGGCTTAGGTCCAAACCTTAATTTTCCTCACAAAAATAAACTATGCATTTTGGGTCCTAGAAACCGCTCCAAAGTTTTTGAAATCATTTTTAGGGTCAGAATGCACTTTTTAAGAAATTAGGGTTTTGAAAGATATGTTGTGCATGCATGGCAAGCTTTGGAAAATATTTTATGCAAGCATGGCAAAGACCTAAAAGCATTTTTGTGGAAAGCAAGAATTGATTTCTATTTTGTTCCAAAGGCCAAGAATCGATTTATAGTATATTGCATAGGCCTTGAAATCGATCTTCAGGCTCTTCCATAGGCCATGAATCGATTCCTAATTGTTTTAACTAAGTGAAGAATCGATTCCTACCTTTTAGGATGTCCTGAAAATTGATTTCCCTTGCCTATGTTTAAAGCATGAAATCGATTTCTACACATACTCATGCAAAAGCTAAGAATCGATTTCCTTAAATTTTAAAAGACTATGAAATCGATTTTCAGGATCTCCAAATGTCCTGAAAATCGATTCCTACCTTTTTCCATAGGCCATATAATCGATTCTTATCATTTCCAAAAATAAAGAATCGATTCCTACATATTTCCAAAGGCCACATAATCGATATTCAGGATCTCCAAATGTCCTGAAAATCGATTCCTACCTTTTTCCATAGGCCATATAATCGATTCTTATCATTTCCAAAAATAAAGAATCGATTCCTACATATTTCCAAAGGCCACATAATCGATTTTCAGGATCTCCTAAAGGCCATCAATCGATTCCTCCCTATTTCAACTAAGCAAACAATCGATTCTTTTAATTTCTAAAGGCAATGAATCGATTATACACTTGTTACACTTCATACAATAATCGATTCTTCACTTACATTAATTGTCTTTCCAAAATTCTACTGTTGCCTAAGCCTATAAATACGTAGGTGTGATTTTCATTTTTTACGGACACACATCTCACGAGATCAGAGAAACACACACATTTGCTCCAGACATTTTTCACGAGATCTGAGAAGACAACTCTTGCAAGTCTCATTTTCCAGTTCTACGCTTCATTTTTGCTCTATTCGCGCCGTTGGTCCGTCTGAGCTGATCTCCTGCAAGGGTTAGTCGGGATTTGCGTTCTTCAGAGTTGTAATATCTGCCTTCATCAGAGGTATTTCTGTTTTTATATTTGTTAAAATTCAATCATTCTGATCCATGCCAAAATTGCCCTATGTGATTTAATTTAGCTGTAGCGTCCTTGTTGATGATGTACCACATGATTCCCACTTATGCCTAGTGCATCATTTTCTAAGTGGTGAAGAGGCTCTCAGATGATTCAACCTCCCCCCTTTTTAACTTCTTAATGAATAAAATATAGTTAGGTTTGTGGTTTAAGGTCCATGGGGTATTGCAAAGGATGGGTTTCCCAAAACCTTGATGCTCCCTCCTCTTTGATTGTGTTACTAACCTTTGGGCACATATTCATGAATGCAAAGGATAGGCTTACCTTAGCCTTGATGCAATTTCCCCTTTTCTCATGTTATTGAGAAATCATTGTTCATATGTTCCTTAGTTTAATTAAGATCATTCTATGCCTATGATCAATTGCTTGCTTGTTATTGGATGCATTTTAAATGTCTTGATTCAATGTGCCATTCCATCCATGTGTATGACCTCCTAATGAAGACGTAAGTCTACATGCCTGTTGTAGCATAGAGTCATTAGGGTAAATACACTCCCTCCTACACACACACTTGCTTTGAGAACTTTTACCTTGCATCCCTGATAGGTGGGTCTCTTGATCATGTCGGCATGTTTAGTCTTGATTAAATATTCAACATATGCATGATTTCGTGATAATTGAATGTGTTTAAACTTTGTAATCAATCATTGATAGTGCCTTCACCCTTTCTTCCAAAAATCCTTCAAACATTTTTCCAATTAACGCGAGTTATTAGTGACTATCACTCAAAGCCTTGGCTTGTTTGATTGTCGTGAACGCCATCAAGGGTTATTAGTAATGATCGCTCAAAGCCTTTGCTTGCTCGATCGTTATGAAAGCTCTTCCCCTTTCAAACCCTTTCAAAAACATTCTCATTAGAACTACGTCGCTTTGATTCCCGTTCGGGATACGTAGGAGCGAGTCACGTTCTCGTCAAGCGCAACAAATAAAAATCCTTTTTCAACCGTAAACAAATCATTTTCACAAAACAAGCAAAAAGGATCATTTTCAAACCCACTGTTGCTAGTAGCTCATCAGAGCCTTTGTTCGTTTAGCTATTAGTAGCAATGTCCTTTCCTCATAAGAATAATAAACGATGATCCATCATAACCTTTGTTAGTTTGATCATCGTACAAATCAATCTCTTTCCAAAATCATTTTCAAAAAGATAATAAAAACGAGTGGTTATCAATAGTCCATCAGAACCTTTGCTCGTTTGATTAGCGGTACAACTCTCTCTTTTTGAGCATTTAGTAGTGATTCATCATAGCCTCTGCTAGTTTAATCATTCACTAATGCTCGTCCTATTTCAAAAACTCACCAAAAAAAGATTAAAAAATAAAAACTTTTCAAAAAGACAACCAAGAACTACGTAGCTTTGAATTCTCCATCGCACCGGGAGATACGTAGGAGCGGGCCATGTCCCGTCAAGCACTTTTTCTAAAAACCCTTTTTTTCCCCCCTTCTCACCTAAAATAAAATTTTCATTAAAAATTTCCCATTCATCTCCAAATAAGAAATAAATAGGCAAATCTATGTATTTTTCAAATCAAACGTTAAAACCACACATTTAATTAGAGGTTCCCTTTCGGTAGAAAGGACGTGCGCGGTGCTAACACCTTCCTCGCACGTAATCGACCCCCGAACCCATATCTCTAGTTTTCAAAAGACCATCCGCCTTGTCCAAAAGACCTTTTTTCAATGTTTTGGTCTTAAAATTAAAATATTGGTGGCGGCTCCAAAATTTTCCACGTTGTACATTGAGAAACCCAAAGGGGGATTTTTCGGGGTGCAACAGCTGGCGACTCCACTGGGGACATTTTTTTTAAAAGGACGAGGGTCAAGCCTAACTAATTTAAATGTGTGGTTTAATGTATTGCTGATTCGATTAATACCTTGTTTGCCTTTCTTTCTTATCATTGATTGTAGGCATATGCATTTGTCTTCCTTGTTGTTCCCTGTCTCTTCTTTTAATCCTTTTCTTTTTATATGTTTATGCTCATGCATTCTTCCAACCCCCATGATCCCTTCTTCTTCGCTCCCTTTCTTCGGTAAGTTCATGCATCTTTCCCCCTATTCTATCATGTCCCCTCTTCTTGGCTCCTCTTCTTAAAGTAAGCAATATCCTTGTTTATAGATATCCTAGGTATGAAACCCTAGGGTAGATAACTTGTTAGTGCTCGCTATTGTCTGGACTGCTCTGGTTTTCATTTCAGGTGGGGTAGTGCTAGGGAAAACGCCCTTGACACACACTACACTTATACCCTGTGACTATGTGTTTTGAGTGGGACCATAACCCAGGTCTGCAAAAACTTAGGAGAGTGGATTCGAGTAGTGAGAGCCCATCAGGACCTTTGTCCGTTTGGCTACTTGCGAAAGTTTCAACCAGAGTTGTGCTCTTTCATGATGCCTCACATCTAGCAGTTTGCTGCATTTGTGGGGAGGTTTGTGAAAAAGACTGTAGCTCTGGTGGCCTTGTGAGGGAGTGAATAGAGCTACATGGATGGATTACCCTTTAAATTGCCCTAGATCATAGGTCTCACCTCTTTTTTAGGTCACAAGGGCTTTTCCAAAATTGTGTGTTGCATTATTACATCTAGCTTAGTTCATTTCCGCCAACATTTTTTTGAAAAAAACAACAAAATCAAAAAAAGAATATGTTTTTCCTTCTCTTTCATGAATACCTATATGAGGTGGCATATAGGGTATACTGCCCTAAAATTTCAAAACCCCCACCTGTAAATATCTGTCTTTCTAACAAGCATCCTCATCACCCGCATTTTACATCATAACAGCATGCATTACATAAGCAAAATTCTGAAAAATTCATACAGCATTCCTCATGCATCTAAATACAAAAATAACATAAAACCATATGCATTGCATTCATTTACGCATTCATACTTGTACTCATAAAAAATGTTCTATCATCAGAGAGAAACAAAAGGCAAGCTGGTTCACCAACACCGATACTCCACCCTTCTGCAATCAAGGTTGATGGCTAGTAATCGGAATCTAAAGAATAAGGGCCGCCGGAGCCAAGAGGAGTTAGTTGCAGAGGTTCTTAATCCTGAGCAGCTGGATCGGGAGAGTCAAGCTCCGAAGACTAAAGCTGGAGAAGCACAGATAACCGAGGAAATAAGTATGCTGCAGAGGGGTGAGGCCGATGTTGGGGCTATCGCTATTGAAAATCCTGAAGGAGTTGTTACTTTCATTCCTCCTAAATTCAAAGTACCTGACTTTGATCAATATCACGGCACTGGGTGTCCATCTAACCATCTGAAGATGTATGTTAGGAAGATGGCAGCTTATGCCCATGATGATAAAATGCTGATCCATTTCTTTCAAAACAGTCTGACCGGAGCGTCTCTAGACTGGTATATGCAGCTGCCATCCTCCGATGTTCATAGTTGGAAGAATCTCTTTAAAGCATTTCTGAAGTACTACCAGCATCACTTGGACCCAGCTCCAGACCGGTCTCAGTTACAGTTTATGAGCAAGAAAGATCGTGAGTCTTTTGAGGAATATGCCCAGCGGTGGAGAGGTGTAGCTGCACAAGTGAAGCCCCCGTTGACTGAGAAGGAAATAGTGTCTATGTTCATGGATACCCTCCCAGCTGTTTTCTACAAACGTCTGATCGGAAGGGGACCTTCAAGCTTCTCAGATGTGATCAGAGTAGGGGCAAGACTCGAAGTCGAGACAAAAAGAGGAAGAGTCCCCTGCAATCCTATTGGCGCCAACAATGCTATAGGGGAACGAAGAAAGTCGCGTCAGTTTGACTTCATCCCCATGCCATACACAGATCTCTTTAACTACCTCATCACAAACAAGCTCATTACCACAAGACCAATGAAACCCGTCCGACCACCATATTTCAGAGGATACAACCCTAACAGTACCTGTGCCTTCCATGAGGGAGCGGTGGGGCATGTCGTGGAGAGCTGTAAAGCCTTCAAGCATGTAGTGCAAGACCTAGTAGATGCTAAGTGGATCTCGTTCAAACAGGACAGCCCAAGCACAACGACTGATCCAGTGCCAGATCATCAAAGGCCAGCTATCAATGCTTTAGAAGGTTCTGTCGGGCAATTGGTAAAGGACGTGAAGAAGGTTAAGACCCCGTTGGATGTTATCTACTCTGAGTTATGTCATGCTGGAGTGGTTAAAAAGGGGTGTTGCCATGAAGAAGGATGTGCTGATGCCGCATGCGTGGGGAATTGCGAAAGCTTTAAGGTGATCCTGCAAGACCTGATAGATCGGTGCGTGGTTCAGATAGGGACCCATGATATTGAAGACGAAAAAGAAATCAATGAGGAAGTAATAGCGGTGCCTATGAAAGAGAGATGTTGGGATACCCTAGGGGAGTCCAGTGGAAGGTTTGACTACTTGGTCAGATATGACGCTCCCGAGAGTGCTCAAATCCGAATGGAAGACATCCAGCCCACAGGATGGGATGAGGAAGAGGAACAACACGATCAAATTGCTGTCATCAATGATGGTACTAGGTCAGAAGAGGGTGGTGCAAACCTGGTTTGTCGCTGCAGTGCTGGTGAAAGAATTAAAGAATTGAAAGACTGTTGATCCTCCTGGGACCTTTGATTTAAAGTAGTCATTTGTAATGCAACCCTGTGGCTCTGCCCAAGGCCACAGGACCAGTTGTTAGGGGCGCACATGTTTTTATTTTCTAAATCATCATCATCAATAAAAACGTTGTTTTTGAATTCCAATCAATAAAAATCAATTCCTTTTCATTTCATGTGTCTCTTCTTTTCTTTATTATTTTTGCCTGCATGTCTCACCTTCCATTCTGCTTTTTCGCCTCGGCAAAAAGCAAATCCACAGCAATTGTCTCTCAAAATAACAGTGCCAACGGTCCATATTTTGACTTTGATCACCTTATCAATCAAGCAGGGTGGGACGTTGAGAAAGACCGGGAAAATCCTCTAGAAGGTTAATGAAGCAAGGAAAAGGGGTTATTCAGCATCACGGGGGGACCGCTGAGAACAAGAAAGAGGTCAAGATGGGTACTTCAATAAAGGAAAATTAGAGCGCAAAAAGGAAATAAAGAAGAAGGGCAAGTGCATGAAAATAAGTGAATTATTGTCCCAGAGTTAATTTTTGAGGAAATAAGCAATCATGATTTGAAATGAAGTCGGACTACCATTCCATATCCAAAAACAAAATCCTCTCCTAACCACCTTAAGCCAAGAAAATCCCAAAGAGAAAAACAAAATCCCTCCTACCCACCGTAAGCCAAGAAAATCCCAAAGAGAAAAACATAATCCTTTCCGACCCATCTTAAGCCAAGAAAAAGCCAAAAATCCAAAAGTCACCTTAGACAAGGACCACCTCGGAAAAAACGGTGCATCGTTCTTTATCAGTTCACCCAAGCTCAAGAAAAAGAAGAAGTCAAAGAAGGAAAAATCATTCAAAAGGAAAATCCCAAAACCAAAAGAAAAATACAAAAGAGATGTAAATAGTGAGTTGATACATGTTACCACAAAACCCAAGAGGTCCTCGTCTCAATAAACCTTCAAACACTTTGTCATTTCCATGCACCCCTCCTCTCATAAATCGCAAACACTCTCATTTGACCTCGACAGCCCGCCCTCCACAGACCTTTAGCCAGGAATAAAACCTCCTAATACCTCATCAAGCCAGTTAACCATCATAAATCATCGATCAACAGCCAACACCGAATAAAAACCATCCTGCCATTAGCCCCAAATACTTCATTAAGCTTACTCATCTCTCCTCCACAAAACACCACAATCCCGAAAGGTCCATCCCGATCAATGATTGATTGCTGTTGTTTTCTCAAAGTTTTAGCTCAAGGAAAAGTAAATTCATTTGTTTACAATATGCCAAGTGGGGCAATTCTGTCGCTCTTCACTCCTCCTACAACTGGGGAAATTGACCTTACACCTATCTCATCCCTTGTCGCACTCACATTCATTGAAATCATACAGGGGCAACCCCCTTTTTTTCTCTAGTGTATGGGTCAGAAGCGGTTCTTCTCATCAAGGTTGAGATACCTTCTCCACGAGTAGTCATGGAGGCCAAGTTAGAAGAAGCAAAAGGGGGTCCAAGCTCGTCTAGATCAACTGAATCTCATTAAAGAGAAAGGAATTGCTCCCCTGCGCCATGGCCAGTTGTACCAACAAAAGATGAAGGCAGCTTTCGGCAGGAAAGTCCGTCTTCGAGAATTCGGCGAAGGAGACCTTGTACTCAAAAAGATCCTACCTGTCCAGACTGACTCCGTGGGAAGTTGATACCCACTTATGACGGTCCATATGAAGTCAAGAAAGCTTTTTCCAGAGGAGCGCCGATACTCATAAATATAGACGGCGAAGATCTCGGGAATCCAGTCAATTCAGATTAAGTGAAGAAGTATTATGCCTGAAAGAAATATAAAAAAAAAAAGAGAAAGACAAGCCAAGTAAGAATTAGCTCGCTAGGTTGAAAACCCACAAAGGGCGGCCTAGGCAAAATCAGAGCGACCCGGTGGATTGAAAACCCGCAAAGGGCGATCCAGGCAAAAATTAGGGTCTAAAAACTTAGGCATGAAAAGTAAAGAAAGGCATACAACTCTCCTACAAGCTTGGATGAGGGAGTGGTCAAGGTCAAGGACATAGATGTTTGGCACTGTTCCACAGAGACGGACAGTCAGAATTTAGTTTCTCCCTTTTTTCGTGTCTTTTTATAGTTTAAACTCTCAAATGCAATAAACAATCGGCGTAACTTCTTGTGCGACCGGTTTCCGCATTAATAAAGTTCAAATTTCTCGTATCTGTTCACTCTTTTATTTTCTGCTTTTTCTGCTCAAAATAAACGTTTTATGATGATGATGGTCCTGAACTGTAAAACATGTGCTTATATCATAGAGCATTGCAAATCATTACGAGATTCTTAAGAGTCCTGAGAGAGAGCACATCCTCAAAATCAGTCAATCATGCAAGAGAGCAACTACATCCACGATTGCTTCAAACCAGCAAAGTCAAGACCAACATGCACCCGGCCCATGAGCCCCGCAAGTCCAACAGGTTCCTCAGTCTCGTGTCATGAGTGTCGCGGGTTGGCTGAACCAGCAAAAATAAAAAATAAGAAAAAAAAGGCAATAAACAAACACAGTCATGCATTACATTCATCATGCATAAAATCATGCATTTATCAGGCAGGAAAATAATGATAATAAAGTAAAGAAAATGAGAAATTCAGGCATTTGCATTCATCATAAGAGAAAGAAAAAGAAAATAGCAATCATGACATTTGCATCATGCATCTCATAGAAAAAACAAAACGAAGCCTTCCATTGCATACACTGGCATCCCAGGCGGTCAAACCAGACCTTTGTGTCCTTAAACCAGATCATTGTGATCCATAAACCAGACCTTTGTGTCCTTAAACCAGACCTTTAGGGTCCATAAATCAGACCAGTATGCAGACACATATTGCTCCATAAATCAGGTTTGTCGGCCCATAAACCAGACTCGTTGTGGTCCTTAAATCAGACTAATGTCAAGTCCATAATTTAGCATTCCATCAAATAAACCAAGGCATTTCACAACTCTCAAGCATTGCATTTGCATACCCGCACTTCATAAATAAAAAAGCAACCATCAAGGAAAGCCAAAAGAGAATATCAAAAGCGTCCAGCATTGCATGCATCAGCGTCACATGCATCCACGTAGCATACATCTGCATTACATGTGCATAACCGCATCTTGTGCAATCATCACATGACGAAAACCAAAGTAAAAGAATCAGGAATAGCGTCTCATTGCATTGCATGCACATGCATAACATGCCCTTGCATAACATGCACTCACACTCCATGCACTATTCCTTGCATCAACTGACGTATGCAGGTACATCAATTCAGTGCGGCAGCATCGGTCATTCCAAATCAACCAATCAGCAGAATTTGTGAGCCCCCTGCACTCCTCCTGAGCCCTCTGCGCTCCCCCTGAGCCCTCCGCGCTCATCCTGAGCCCTCCGCGCTCATCCTGAGCCCTCCGCGCTCATCCTGAGCCCTCTGTGCTCCTCCTGAGCCCTCTGTGCTCCTCCTGAGCCTTCTGTGCTCCCCCTGAGCCCTACGCGCTCATCCTGAGCCCTCTGTGCTCCTCCTGAGCCCTCTGTGCTCCCCCTGAGCCCTCCGCGCTCATCCTGAGTCCTCTGCGCTCCTCCTGAGCCCCCTGCGCTCCTCCTGAGCCCTCTGTGCTCCCACTGAGCCCTCCGCGCTCATCCTGAGCCCTCTGTGCTCCTCCTGAGCCCTCTGTGCTCCTCCTGAGCCCTCTGTGCTCCCCCTGAGCCCTCCGCGCTCATCCTGAGCCCTCTGTGCTCCTCCTGAGCCCTCTGTGCTCCCCCTGGGCCCTCCGCGCTCATCCTGAGTCCTCTGCGCTCCTCCTGAGCCCCCTGCGCTCCTCCTGAGCCCTCTGTGCTCCCCCTGAGCCCTCCGCGCTCATCCTGAGCCCTCTGTGCTCCCCTTGAGCCCTCCGCGCTCATCCTGAGCCCTCTGTGCTCCTCCTGAGCCCTCTGTGCTCCCCCTGAGCCCTCCGCGCTCATCCTGAGCCCTCTGTGCTCCCCCTGAGCCCTCCGCGCTCATCCTGAGCCCTCTGTGCTCCTCCTGAGCCCTCTGTGCTCCTCCTGAGCCCTTTGTGCTCCCCCTGAGCCCTCCGCGCTCATCCTGAGCCCTCTCTGCTCCTCCTGAGCCCTCTGTGCTCCTCCTGAGCCCTCCGTGCTCCTCCCGAGCCCTCCGCGCTCCTCCTAAGCCCTCTGTACTCATCCCGGGCCCTCCGCGCTCATCCTGAGCCCTCAGTGCTCCTTCCTTACTGCTTTCTTTACCGCGTTCTTTACCGCTTTATTTCCTGCTTCTGCACGCCAAGTGCCCATTTACTTTTCTGTTTGCACGCCAAGTGCCCATTTACTTTTCTGTTTGCACGCCAAGTGCCCATTTTACTTTTCTGTCTGCACGCCAAGTGCCCATTTTACCTTTTCTGTTTGCACGCCAAGTGCCCATTTTACTTTTCTGTTTGCACGCCAAGTGCCCATTTACTTTTCTGTTTGCACGCCAAGTGCCCATTTTACTTTTCTGTTTGCACGCCAAGTGCCCATTTTACTTTTCTGTCTGCTTTAGTTGAACATTTCAATCAATCAATCAATAGGATTCGTGAATCCCTTCAGGACCCAAGTGTCCCTTCAAAAGCAGACTTCACCCCGCATTCAAGCTGCGGGTAAGTCCTTCAGACCCCGAGTGGTCCTTCAGACTAGTTGTGTCAGCCTAAGACACAGTGGACGTCCTTCATGGTCAACATATCAGTTCCGGATCTGATCTTGACCCATCCTGGCCGCTCGGAAAAGGCCACCCCCCCCCCAAGCAGACCGTTTTACTAGTACCGTTGCTAGTTTGCGTTCCATCAGACCCATTGGTCCATCAGGCTTAGGCATGCCCTTCAGACCTCGTCGGTCCTTCAGTTTAACTCTAATCAATGCGCCAAGCATCGACTGCGAATTAGACCTTCAGAGCCTTAGTGCTCCTTCAGACCTTGAGCGGTCCTTCAGAGCCTTAGTGCTCCTTCAGACCTTGAGCGGTCCTTCAGAGCCTTAGTGCTCCTTCAGACCCCGAGCGGTCCTTCAGAGCCTTAGTGCTCCTTCAGACCCTGAGTGGTCCTTCAGAGCCTTAGTGCTCCTTCAGATCCCGAATGGTCCGTCATTTTCTCTCTCGGTTAATGCGCCAAGTGTTAACCGTTCCCCGTTTGTTCTCAAGCCCATCTATTCAAAAAATATAGAAAAAGAAAAGAGAAAAATTCGGGTTTCCCCAAGTGGACAAAATTTGTATAATTTCTGAATTCTTTATTTCTCTTTTACCTTCGAAATATGTCTCGCGCAATTCATATTTCTTGGTAAAATCCAAATAAAGAGGGGCAGCTGTCATACCCCAATTTTGTCCGGCTTAGGTCCAAACCTTAATTTTCCTCACAAAAATAAACTATGCATTTTGGGTCCTAGAAACCGCTCCAAAGTTTTTGAAATCATTTTTAGGGTCAGAATGCACTTTTTAAGAAATTAGGGTTTTGAAAGATATGTTGTGCATGCATGGCAAGCTTTGGAAAATATTTTATGCAAGCATGGCAAAGACCTAAAAGCATTTTTGTGGAAAGCAAGAATTGATTTCTATTTTGTTCCAAAGGCCAAGAATCAATTTATAGTATATTGCATAGGCCTTGAAATCGATCTTCAGGCTCTTCCATAGGCCATGAATCGATTCCTAATTGTTTTAACTAAGTGAAGAATCGATTCCTGCCTTTTAGGATGTCCTGAAAATCGATTTCCCTTGCCTATGTTTAAAGCATGAAATCGATTTCTACACATACTCATGCAAAAGCTAAGAATCGATTTCCTTAAATTTTAAAAGACTATGAAATCGATTTTCAGGATCTCCAAATGTCCTGAAAATCGATTCCTACCTTTTTCCATAGGCCATATAATCGATTCTTATCATTTCCAAAAATAAAGAATCGATTCCTACATATTTCCAAAGGCCACATAATCGATTTTCAGGATCTCCAAATGTCCTGAAAATCGATTCCTACCTTTTTCCATAGGCCATATAATCGATTCTTATCATTTCCAAAAATAAAGAATCGATTCCTACATATTTCCAAAGGCCACATAATCGATTTTCAGGATCTCCTAAAGGCCATGAATCGATTCCTCCCTATTTCAACTAAGCAAACAATTGATTCTTTTAATTTCTAAAGGCAATGTATCGATTATACACTTGTTACACTTCATACAATAATCGATTCTTCACTTACATTAATTGTCTTTTCAAAATTCTACTGTTGCCTAAGCCTATAAATACGTAGGTGTGATTTTCATTTTTTACGGACACACATCTCACGAGATCAGAGAAACACACACATTTGCTCCAGACATTTTTCACGAGATCTGAGAAGACAACTCTTGCAAATCTCATTTTCCAGTTCTACGCTTCATTTTTGCTCTATTCGCGCCGTTGGTCCGTCTGAGCTGATCTCCTGCAAGGGTTAGTCGGGATTTGCGTTCTTCAGAGTTGTAATATCTGCCTTCATCAGAGGTATTTCTGTTTTTATATTTGTTAAAATTCAATCATTCTGATCCATGCCAAAATTGCCCTATGTGATTTAATTTAGCTGTAGCGTCCTTGTTGATGATGAACCACATGATTCCCACTTATGCCTAGTGCATCATTTTCTAAGTGGTGAAGATGCTCTCAGATGATTCAACCTCCCCCCTTTTTAACTTCTTAATGAATAAAATATAGTTAGGTTTGTGGTTTAAGGTCCATGGGGTATTGCAAAGGATGGGTTTCCCAAAACCTTGATGCTCCCTCCTCTTTGATTGTGTTACTAACCTTTGGGCACATATTCATGAATGCAAAGGATAGGCTTACCTTAGCCTTGATGCAATTTCCCCTTTTCTCATGTTATTGAGAAATCATTGTTCATATGTTCCTTAGTTTAATTAAGATCATTCTATGCCTATGATCAATTGCTTGCTTGTTATTGGATGCATTTTAAATGTCTTGATTCAATGTGCCATTCCATCCATGTGTATGACCTCCTAATGAAGACGTAAGTCTACATGCCTGTTGTAGCATAGAGTCATTAGGGTAAATACACTCCCTCCTACACGCACACTTGCTTTGAGAACTTTTACCTTGCATCCCTGATAGGTGGGTCTCTTGAACATGTCGGCATGTTTAGTCTTGATTAAATATTCAACATATGCATGATTTCGTGATAATTGAATGTGTTTAAACTTTGTAATCAATCATTGATAGTGCCTTCACCCTTTCTTCCAAAAATCCTTCAAACATTTTTCCAATTAACGCGAGTTATTAGTGACTATCACTCAAAGCCTTGGCTTGTTTGATTGTCGTGAACGCCATCAAGGGTTATTAGTAATGATCGCTCAAAGCCTTTGCTTGCTCGATCGTTATGAAAGCTCTTCCCCTTTCAAACCCTTTCAAAAACATTCTCATTAGAACTACGTCGCTTTGATTCCCGTTCGGGATACGTAGGAGCGAGTCACGTTCTCGTCAAGCGCAACAAATAAAAATCCTTTTTCAACCGTAAACAAATCATTTTCACAAAACAAGCAAAAAGGATCATTTTCAAACCCATTGTTGCTAGTAGCTCATCAGAGCCTTTGTTCGTTTAGCTATTAGTAGCAATGTCCTTTCCTCATAAGAATAATAAACGATGATCCATCATAACCTTTGTTAGTTTGATCATCGTACAAATCAATCTCTTTCCAAAATCATTTTCAAAAAGATAATAAAAACGAGTTGTTATCAATAGTCCATCAGAACCTTTGCTCGTTTGATTAGCGGTACAACTCTCTCTTTTTGAGCATTTAGTAGTGATTCATCATAGCCTCTGCTAGTTTAATCATTCACTAATGCTCGTCCTATTTCAAAAACTCACCAAAAAAAGATTAAAAAATAAAAACTTTTCAAAAAGACAACCAAGAACTACGTAGCTTTGAATTCTCCATCGCACCGGGAGATACGTAGGAGCGGGCCATGTCCCGTCAAGCACTTTTTCTAAAAACCCTTTTTTTCCCCCTTCTCACCTAAAATAAAATTTTCATTAAAAATTTCCCATTCATCTCCAAATAAGAAATAAATAGGCAAATCTATGTATTTTTCAAATCAAACGTTAAAACCGCACATTTAATTAGAGGTTCCCTTTCGGTAGAAAGGACGTACGCGGTGCTAACACCTTCCTCGCACGTAATCGACCCCCGAACCCATATCTCTAGTTTTCAAAAGACCATCCGCCTTGTCCAAAAGACCTTTTTTCAATGTTTTGGTCTTAAAATTAAAATATTGGTGGCGGCTCCAAAATTTTCCACGCTGTACATTGAGAAACCCAAAGGGGGATTTTTCGGGGTGCAACAACAAGCAACACTCTAGGGCGCCTAAGGCTCCTACACTTTTTGAGTTCCTCTCAACAAAAATTCACCAAATTAAATCACCAATGCTAATTATTTATATAAACAATAGCCATCACATTTTCCACCAAAAATTCATTCAATCATAACACCAAACAATGGGCATGCACAACTCCTATTGTGTACAATTCAACACCAATCAAACATATCCTTGCACAATTTAAAATTCAGCATAGCAACAACATCGAAACACACAATTCATTCATAGAAATCACCCTAGAACCTAACCCTAGACACTATTCATCACATAAGCTATTAAAGATAAAAAGAGGACCCCCTAACCTTATGGAAGTCGAAATTACTAGGCAAGGCTCCAAGGAATTGCAAGACACCAACAAGCTTTCCCTCCTCCTTGAGTGCTCCACGAAATTCCTCTCCCTTCCTCTTGCAAGTCGCGCCTCTCTTCTCACTCTCTCCCTATTCGCTTCTTTTCTTTCTTTTGGATGGAATGAGCAAAATGAAAACTAACCCACAAGACCCCTAAGTGAGTCGAGTCCTATGACTAGCCAAGACCGGAGTGACTCTCAGAAACACATGATCACCGGCCTGAAACTCTAAATCCTTCCTTCTCGTATCATGATAGCTCTTTTGTCGACTCTGCGACGCTTTCATCTTCTCACGGATTAATTTTACCTTCTCAGTTGTTTCTCGCACAATCTCAGGCCCCAACACTGCACTCTCTCCCGATTCATACCAACATAACGGAGTCCTACATCTCCGACCATACAACGCCTCAAACGGTGCCATTCCAATACTAGAATGAAAACTGTTATTGTAGGTGAACTCTATCAACGGAAGATGAGAATCCCATGAACCTCTCTGCTCGAGAACACATGCCCTCAACAAGTCCTCTAACGACTGAATAGTCCTCTCCGTCTGACCATCTGTCTGCGGATGATAAGCGGAGCTCAACCTCAACTTAGAACCCAAAGCTTCTTGCAAACTTTTCCAAAATTCAGAAGTGAATCTTGGATCTCTATCAGATACAATACTAAGCGGAACGCCATGCAACTTCACAATTGTCTTGATGTAGATCTCTGCTAACTTTGGAACTGGATAAGTGATATCAATTGGTAAGAAGTGAGCAGACTTCGTCAGCCTATCCACAACCACCCATATAGCATCAAATCCTCTCACGGTTCTAGGCAAACTAGTCACAAAGTCCATGGAAATGCTATCCCATTTCCATTCCGGAATCTCCAATGGTTGCATCAACCCCGCGGGCTTCTGATGCTCAATCTTAGACTTCTGACAAGTCAAACAAGAATACACAAACTGTGCCACATCCTTCTTCATACCAGGCCACCAGAACAACTTCTTCAAATCTTGGTACATTTTCGTAGCCCCTGGATGGATACTCAACTTGCTCCTATGGCTCTCCTCAAGAATCATTCTCTTCATCTCAACATCATCAGGAATGCAGATCCTATCCCTGAATCTCAATACACCTTGGGAATCTAACTTGAAATCTCCATTCACAGCTTGATCATTCGCAACTAACAAGTCCACCAACTTTATATCTGACTTTTGGGCTTCTCGAATACTAACCAAAAATTCATTGCCAATTTTCAACATTCCCAATCTGACACTCTGCGGTGTCACTTCACAAACCAGACTCATATCCCGGAACTGCTCAATCAGCTCTAATTCTTTCACCATCATAGCAGACATATGAAAGGTCTTTCGACTTAAAGCATCAGCCACGACATTAGCTTTGCCGGGGTGATAGTTCAAGCCGAAATCATAGTCTTTCAACAATTCTAACCAACGTCGTTGTCTCATATTTAGCTCCTTCTGATCAAACAAGTATTTCAAACTCTTATGGTCACTAAACACCTCAAATCTAGTACCATACAGATAGTGCCTCCAAATTTTCAGCACAAACACAATTGCAGCTAGCTCCAAATCATGGGTAGGGTAGTTCTTCTCATGGGTCCTCAATTGTCTAGACGCATAAGCTACTACCTTACCTTCTTGCATTAACACACCTCCCAAACCCATCTTGGAAGCATCGCAATATACTACAAACGGTTGATCCGGAACAGGCAAAGTCAAAACGGGCGATGTTGTCAACCTCTTCTTCAACTCATTGAAGCTCTCCTCACAGCGAGCATCCCACACAAATGCTTTTCCCTTACACGTCAATTGAGTCAACGGAAGGGCTAACTTCGAGAAACCTTCAATAAACCTCCTGTAGTAACCAGCTAACCCCAAGAAGCTTCTAATCTCTGTAACTGACTTCGGGCTCTCCCATTGCAACACAGCATCAACCTTGGCTGGATCTACCGCTATACCATTACCAGAGATAAGATGACCAAGGAAACCTACTTCATTCAGCCAGAACTCACACTTAGACAACTTTGCATACAATTTCTTTTCTTTCAACACTTCTAGTACTAACCTCAAATGTTCTGCGTGCTCCTCTTCCGTCTTAGAATACACCAGAATGTCGTCAATAAACACAACTACAAACCGATCCAAGTAACTATGGAAGGTACGATTCATGTACTCCATAAACACTCCCGGTGCGTTGGTAACACCAAACGGCATCACAGAATACTCATAGTGCCCATATCTCGTTCTGAAAGCTGTCTTCTGAATGTCTTCATCCCTTACCTTGATCTGGTGATAACCCGACCTCAAATCGATTTTGCTAAACACTTTAGCACCCACCAACCGGTCCATCAAATCATCAATTCTGGGAAGCGGATACCTGTT
Organism: Astragalus membranaceus; assembly: GCA_039519185.1. NCBI lineage: Eukaryota > Viridiplantae > Streptophyta > Magnoliopsida > Fabales > Fabaceae > Astragalus > Astragalus membranaceus. Next base: position 158,102,171 of record CM076849.1, on the reverse strand, counting down.
ATTTATTGTCACCTTGTTCAATTGCCTATAATCGACACAAAGCCTCATACTCCCATCCTTCTTTTTCACCAATAATACCGGAGCACCCCACGGTGACACACTTGGCCTTACGAATTTCTTCTCAAGTAGGTCTTCTAGTTGCTTTTTCAATTCAGACAACTCTGAGGCTGACATCCGGTACGGTGCCATAGACACAGGCCTCGTACCAGGTATGAGATCAATAGCAAACTCAACCTCCCTCTCTGGCGGAACACTTGGAATTTCATCCGGGAACACTTCAGGAAACTCACACACTACTTGTACCCCTTCAATGATCGCCTGATTCTCAGCAGACAATGACGCTATCAAAGCAAACAGATGAACTCCCTCTTTCATTACCTTATGCAGTTGACCAGCAGGCAACAAGACGGATTCTTCTTCTTCGGGAGGAAGGAAACTCACAGATTTATGAAAACAATTAATGTGCACATGGTTAACTACTAACCAGTCCATACCAAGAATGACATCCAACCCTCCCAACGGCAAACAAATGAGGTCAACAAGGAAATCTCTGCCGAAGATTGACAGAGGGCACTTAGCACACACAAGAGAGGTAGTTACTGAACCCTTAGCTGGAGTGTCAATAACCATCTCCCTCATCATAGAAGACAAAGCAAGGTCCAATTTCTTAGCACATAAAGCAGCAATAAATGAATGCGTAGCACCAGTATCAATAATAGCAATCAAAGGAATACCATTAATAAAACATGTACCTCTAATCTCATTAGTATCCTCTGATCCTGCGAGAGCAAACACTTTTCCACTGAATTTCTCTTTCTTCGGCTTAGTACACTTGGTACTAATATGACCTACTTCCCCACAGTTGTAGCACACCACATCCTTTTCTCACATTTGGCAGCTACCTGACCTTCTTTACCGCACTTGAAACATTTATTATCCGAGCAGTCAAAACTCTTATGGCCCGGCTTGCCACATCGGTAGCACACAACCTTCGCAGGGGCATCTCCCCCACTTGGCTTCTTACTATCAGCATACCTCTGCTTACCCTTACCAGCCGGAATCTCATATGGCTTACCCCGGTTCTGAAATTTACCCCTCTGATCTCTCATGACCTTGGAGTGAGCATTACTATCATCTTCGAATATCCTGCATGTCGATTAAATCAGCGAATACCCGAATCTTCTGGTACCCTATAGCTTTCTTTATATCAGCCCTCAGTCCATTCTCAAACTTAATACATTTTGAAAATTCAGAATCAGCATCAGCATAATGGGGATAAAACTTAGCCAATTCAGTGAGCTTGGCAGCATACTCTGTCACTGTCGTGTTTCCTTGCTTTAGCTCAAGGAATTCGATTTCTTTCTTTCCCCTCACATCTTCTGGAAAATACTTTCGTAAGAACTCTCTACGGAAAACCGCCCAAGTTATTTCCTCATTAGCAGTTTCTAACCTCTGTCTGACCTCCATCCACCAATCATCAGCTTCTTCTGCCAGCGTATGGGTACCATACCTGACCTTCTGCGCATCATTACAATCCATGACACGAAATATCCTTTCAATCTCTTTCAGCCATGCTAGAGCACCATCTGGATTATACTTGCCCCTAAAGACGGGTGGATTCTCCCTCTAGAACGTGGCTAAACTGCGAGTCCCAGTATTTTCAGCACCATTTTGCTGGTTCCCAACAGCCTGAGCCATAGCCTGCAAAGCAGCAGCAAGAGCAGCATCGTTTCTCCCAGCCATCTCAAATTGTCACTGCAGCACAAACAGAAATTTAGAACTAATCTAACAATTCATATTTGTCATAAGACACTATGACAGGACGACTTGGCCGGACAGACCAAAATGCTCTGATACCACTAATGTAACACCCCCTTCTAATAACCTTACTATTTAATAAAATCAGATTTTTTTTTTGAAAACAATATAAGAGAGTGCTACACTTACTCCATTAAATTAACAACTTCAAAATTTCATGCTTCGGCTAAAAGCCACAGGATACATAGCACCATAAAATACCGGTTCAGTTCGCATCAACTAAATACAGTCACTACCACAGCGGAAAAATATTAAGTTCGAAAACAAATCCAATACATCACCAATAACAGTCTAAACAGTATAATTAAAATAACACATAAACATAAAACGCCCCCCCGGTGCTACGTATCAGAGCATGACACACTCTACCAGACGAAGGCATAAGGGTAACCTTCACTCGCTAGTACCTGCACGTTGCCGACATAAGAAGCAACATAAAAGCAGTAGGGTGAGTCTCTTTTCATAATTAATAACTTATGGAATAAGCACTGCATGGGAAAAGTAACTAGGCACACCGATTCACAACAATGTCAGCAACCACATCAAAATTACATTTCCAAACAACACTACAAAATATATGGTTATGCATGAAATGCAACCCAAACTCCACGGGCACATGCATGTCGGATCCGTCACCAAATACAATTAGGCCGTAGCCTCTGCTCACCAAATAAAATTAGGCCGAAGCCTCTGCTCACCAATAATGCACATGTTTCATGAAACACCATGACAATGCACTACAACACACCACACAACTCACCAATTCACCATTTCATCAACTCACCATATAAACTCACCAATAAACTCACCAATAACTCACCAAATAAACTCACCAATAAAACTCACCAATAAATCAGTACCAATTTAATTAAATTGTTTTAGGACATTGACACGGAATAGGAGAAAGTGAATAAAATTTGAAATTAGACACCTTGAACGACTTCTGTCCAGAATCACCAGTAAAATAATTCATTTTTGCATAAAACCAGAACATTTGGATAGACACCGAAATTATCTTCGAAACGCATTTTGAACCGTCAAATTTGGATAACCGAGTCAAAAGTTATGATTGAAACAAAATCGGGAAAAACACTTAGACATTCTGAAACTCGCGCCCAGGCGCTGGGCGCCAGGAGCAACACAGGATTGGCGCATAGGCGCTGGGCGCCCAGGAACAGCAACACTGGCCTGGCGCACTTGCGCAGGAACTGGCGCAGGGGAACACGGCGCCCAGGCACTAGGCGCCTAAGGCACGAGCCAAATACTCAGAATATGGGAACCCAACAGAAATTTTGGCAAAATGTGACACGCATCATTGGCACCCATGGACTAGGTGCCTAAGGCCAGGACAGGGAACAACACCTATGACTCCAAAAATTATTTTACACGAGCCATTTATCTTGGACATGAAAACCCAGTATCAATTTTCGCAAAATGGACAACAGAATATTGGGGCCCTTGGCGCCCATGGGACAAGGCGCCTAGCGTCAGAACTGAAAACACAGAGACACAGGCGCCCAGGAGGGCGCCCAGCGCCTGGGACAGCAGCAGAACACAACAGGCGCAGCACAGCTCTTGGCGCCCAGCAGCAGGGCGCCTAGGAGCAGAATTCCAGCAACACAAGCAACACTCTAGGGCGCCTAAGGCTCCTACACTTTTTGAGTTCCTCTCAACAAAAATTCACCAAATTAAATCACCAATGCTAATTATTTATATGAACAATAGCCATCACAGTTTCCACCAAAAATTCATTCAATCATAACACCAAACAATGGGCATGCACAACTCCTATTGTGTACAATTCAACACCAATCAAACATATCCTTGCACAATTTAAAATTCAGCATAGCAACAACATCAAAACACACAATTCATTCATAGAAATCACCCTAGAACCTAACCCTAGACACTACTCATCTCATAAGCTATTAAAGATAAAAAGAGGACCCCCTAACCTTATGGAAGTCGAAATTACTAGGCAAGGCTCCAAGGAATTGCAAGACACCAACAAGCTTTCCCTCCTCCTTGAGTGCTCCACGAAATTCCTCTCCCTTCCTCTTGCAAGTCGCGCCTCTCTTCTCACTCTCTCCCTATTCGCTTCTTTTCTTTCTTTTGGATGGAATGAGCAAAATGAAAACTAACCCACAAGACCCCTAAGTGAGTCGAGTCCTATGACTAGCCAATGGGTCATGGGCCTACTTGTGGATCATGGGCCCCCATGCACACCACCTAATTCGTGACAACACCTCCTAAACAAATAAAATAAAATAAATTAAATTAAATTCTGAATTAGCTAATTAAATTAAATAAATATTGTAAGCCTTAAATAACTTAATTAAATAAATAATTAAATTATTTTGGGGCGTTATAGAAATCGTCGATTTTCTTGTAGTGATAGGGCATCCAGTGGCATAATGTCCATAGGTATCACATCTATATATTGGACTTTAGATTTATCCTTTTTCTTATTTCTTGGAGGAGTCACCCTTACCTTTAGGTTTTCCTCCCTTACCTGACCAGTCCTTTGATGGCTGCTTGCTGTTTTTGTTGCCCTTCTTGCCTTTGTTGGCAACAAACAGTGCCTGGTCCTCCACTTCATCACCATCCAGCAGCTTGATCCTGATTTCTTTTGCTTCAAGCTTGCATTGAAGCTCTTCAACCTTGAGATCATCCGGTGCATTAGTATCTTCAATACTGTTCACAACCCAGCCAAACTTTTTGGTTAGTGATCTCAACACTTTCTGAAAAATTACCTTGTCAGTCAGTGTTTCTCCATTCAAGGACATAACATTGGTGATCTTCTTTAGCTTTCCAAAGAGGTCAGCAATGCTATCCCCATCTTTCATATTCAGGTTCTCACATTGTTTCCTTAAGGCCTATAATTTTTCATCCTCGATTGGGGCAGCCCCGTTGTAATACTTGTCTAGGGCATCCCAGGCAGATTTAGAGGTTTTGAAGCCTCTAATTCTGTCAAAGTTTGTCTCATCACACCCCAGGTGGATGAGATACAAAGCTTTCCAATCTTTTTGCTCATTTTCATTAAATGTAGCAGTTTGTGCTTCAGTTGGGTCTTCACCTAATGGATCAAAACCATTGTTTACAATCCTTAGCAGACCATGGAAGCCAAATATGGCTTCCATTTACAGGGACCATCTGTCCCAGTTCTTGCCATTCAGTTTAGGAACCTGAGTGGATAAACTTGTTGTTGCCATCTTGTTTTTGTACCTTAGTTAACACCTTTTAACTTCTGAAACAAAAACAAACTGTTAGAACATTCACACACAGCCTTCTTGATGTGTGTTTTAAGAAGGAGAAAACTTTAAACACCTATACAGTCACTGTATAGGCAAAGAACCAGAAAGAACTTAAAGAAAGATACAAGAATTAGTAGAGAGTATAGAACCAATGGATATAGGTTGATCCAACTTCAGGTACTATAAAATCTCTTCTGAACCGGCTCACTTCATTTTTTCTCTCTCTCTTCTCTTCTTCTCCGCTGTGATTCTATCCCTTCTCTTCTTCACGCTTTACTAGGGTTTTGAAAAACCAGCAGAGAAATCAACGATTGAAGCTTGCAATTGCTTAAATCTTGATGGTTCTTCACTGCTATACACGCTTAACACAAAAGCCCCTTGGTTTTGTGTCAATTTCAGGAAGATTTCAGAAACCCTAGTTTCTGAAATTTGTCTCCAAGCAACTTTGATGGTTGGGTTTTGGATCAGACCACACCGAGAAGGTAACCACGTTATTATTTTCCTATTTTGCTATTTTTGTTGTTGATTTCTTAACAAAAACCTAATCTGGTTTTTGTTGTTTTGTTTCATGAACGAGCTTCTTCAACCTATGATCTTGCAAGGATCTTCACCACCTGTGAAGATTGCAAGATTGCAAGATTGCAAGGATCTTCAATCAATGATCTTGCAAGGATCTTCCTCTCTTACTTTCCCTCTTTGATATTTCTTCTTTTCTGTGTGACACTTAACTCAAACTCACTGTTTGTGTTTTAATGTATGCAAGGTGCACTTCACCAACGCTGGTTCATCAACTCTCTCCCACAGAACTCAGAAATACAAAAGCACAAGGAAGATGAAAGAAGACTTGAAGAATTTTTGTAAAAAAGCAATGTAAAATTTCTATGTATTAATTCATCTGTATGTACGTATATTTATAGCTTTCTCTGGACAACCTAGCTGTTAGAAAGAGTTTGTTGTAGCTAACAAACTCAGTTTGTTATAACACTAACTAACTAGAATAGTTAGTTAGAAACTAACTTCTTACAAACTGTAAACAGGGACTTATTTGGACATTTTGAACTTCCAACGGCTAATTCTGTTTTAGAATAGCTGTTAGGGTATATTTTTTAGGGTTTTGGTTAAAACCCAATAGAAAGGACCATTCTCACCAACTGGTTATAGTGTACACAGTGTCTGATCCTGAAATCTTTACTCGTGGGCAGTGGCGGAGCTTGACAATAATTTTTAGAGGTGCCAAATTGTTAAAAAATATATATAATTTTTCACTAAGACTTTAGCAATTATCTTTTGAGTTGAATTGATTTTTTTCATTTACCACAATATAAATGTAAGGAGCTTTAGATATGAATGGTAGTTCCATTTACAGCCTGATAAAAATAAGTAACCATCTTTCCCTGTATGATGTCCCTAATTGTATAAGTTTTTAAGCACAAATTTCGTTTAAGCAATCATAATTTCAACTTAAAACGTATTGCAAATGCCAAAAGGGGAAACAATTCTTTTTAAAGATAATCAAAACACAAATTTCATCTATTTTTCTATTTTATATCTAAGTTTTATAGCAACAAACTGGCTTCAACTACAAAAGCCTCCCTAAAGCTAATAAACAATAAAACAAAAACTGCACATTTGGAGAAAATTGCACAAAAATTAGGTGGAGCTTGATTTGAAAATTGCACAAAAATTGGCACATATGTTGATATATATTTATCTGTATGTTGGATTTATAAATTAGGTGGAATTTGATTTGAAATTGGTTTTTGATTTGGAATTTTATTTGGAAGTTTGTTGTTGGTTGCTGGTTGTTTGTTGTTGTTGCTGGTTGTTTGTTATTTGGTTTTTGATTGCAGGGAGCTGGGAATTGGTAATATAGAAGAAGCAGACAAGAAATTCTTTAGAAAAGAATTAGGCATAAGGAGCGCTTTTACAAGAAAGCGCTACGCTTGGTTACATGCGCTAAGACCATAAGGAGCGCTTTGCCAAATAAAAGCATCAAGCAGCATGTGATATATAATTGAGATCAGTAAAAGTGATGAATAATGGCATGCTTGTTATTGGTCGGATTGGAGTACCTGTTCTCCTTTCAATAAATTATTTGTCTATCAGAAAAAATGAATAGTGGCACTGGCATTGTAATAGTAGCGTTCCACATTAGTAGCGAGTCAAATATTATACATGTATTTATTAATAATATTAATTATATCCCTGACATTGTTAATCATGCATCTTAGGTGATTCAAAAGGGGATTGTATGGACTGTGTGGGTGATGGCCAAACTATTGGTGTTTAGAGTAATAATTGGTTGCCATATCAATATGTTACAAAGTATGGACAGTGAAACCACAAAACTGTGAAATCTCCATAGTTGCGGATCTTGGCAGAGAACTTCTGGAACCAAGTTTTAATTGAGTCAATTTTTTTGCCTTTTGAAGCGATGCAAATCCTTCAAATTTCTCTTACACAAGAAAGGAAAAAAGATGGATGGGTCTAGGGTCCGGATAGAAAAGGTCTTTTCACTATGAAATCTGCATATCATAGCATCAAGAAGTGGAATCTATCTATACTATATACAAATGAGAGTTGTTCAAATTTATTTCTTCACAGGTGTCAACGTATCAGTGCACCACGCAATATGCCATGTAATTCTCAAATTGATGACGTAAGCTGCCATGCATATCTCCATTAATGAGCCCATTCAAAATTCCTTAAATTCACATTCAAACCAAAAATCGTTTATGGTAATTAATAAATTCTATTATTATATAAAATAAACTGTCTTAAATATGGAAAAAGCGTTTGGAAAGAAAATTCAAAACTTCCAAATCGGTTGCATAAAATTCGTATAGAATCATTGCTATTGGAAGAATATCCCTTTCATGGCCCTTTTTGGAAAAATGGAATGAACAATCAACTTTGCAACAATCAATATTTGCATCACACTTAATTTTATGGGTCAATAAAACATAATCAATCTTATTTTATAATATAACAATTACAATACGTGTTAAACCAAAGAATATTATAAATTATTGATAAAAAAAGAATATTATAAATTGGTCTTTCAAAAAAATATTGGTTTAATATTTTTGAAATAAATTACCAATTCAATAGCAATTTGAAATATCATACTACTCAAACTACAATAACCACTATATTTACATCACGTTAAATACCTTTCAGATTCTGGAGTACTCAAACTCAAGTCCTAAAATATCATATGCCCATTAACAACAGCCACTAATACGTTTCCTTTTCACAATTACAAGACTTGTGGAAGCATTTTATTATCTGCTCTCACAAAGATCAAATTTGAATAATTATAGTTATAATTATAATTAATGTATCAATCATGATATTTTCTATATAAACTATGTCATATATTCATTGTTCAATCTCAACACCATTTACGCACAGATTACAGAAGATCAGAGGAGAGGAGAAGAGAGGATTAGGGTTCGTGGTGGTTCTCTCTAATCGCCACACCCACACACGCCTCTCACAACACACACAGCGCACACTCATGGAATGTGAGGAGCACGTGACTCTGATAGTCACTCACACAAACACGGAGTAAAAATAACACTACAAGAATATTTGTATTATGTACATGTTAAAATCATTGTTCTTTTGTTGCAAAGTGGACAAAAGTACAATGCCTTGCATAATCATAGAATGATCAAACAATTGTTACTTCCATTTAGTTTCTTTAAAAATTACTCATATTTGTATATGATTGTTCAGTTTTCAACGAAATAGAAGATCCATTTTCTTAACAACTATATTGACAGGTGTTAAATGATTAAAAGATTTTGAGAAAGTTAATAGCCCCCTGCCAGGCAAGGCATCCATTTATTTTTCTGATACATCCATCTCAAGGTACTTAAGGGCACGAAATTGAATTGTCAAGAAGGCATCAAAATTGTTGAAGCAAACCCTGAAATGGAAATAATACAAACTAGAAGAGAACCGTTGGGTAAATAGTTGTCTGCCTTTCTTCATTTATTTTGATTTGACTTTTGAATCTTGATACATAGTAGGACTGTACATTGTTCAGTTCATACGACGAACTGAACCAATTCAAATGGTTCACATAAACTGAACCAATTCAAACGGGTCACATAAACTGAACCAAATTGCGTTAATGGTTGTGCGAATCGAACTGAACTGTGTTAAGGGTTTGGTTCACAGGTTTTAATCACAACACCGATGTTTTGGAGCTTCACTATTACATTTTTACCATTTCATCTCATACTTTTTCTTACCTTTTCCATTTGAATCAAAGCTTTCCTTATCTTGAATGGAGACACATCCTCCTAACAAACATTATGTTTGGCACTTTCAGATGTTGCCCAGTGGATTCGATGCTTACTCATGTGCTTCACACCCCAAGTGTATATGAATGCCTCTTGGATATTAGATGTATACATTATCCGTTTTCAAAGGATATCTATCAATCAATCACCAAATCTCATATTTCATCTCATTTGATTGTTGATTTTTGGTATCCTTCATTTCCCTCTCTACTACCTTGATCCTTAGTGTGTTTTTGCATTTGTTCATTCGCATCATCATCATTATTCAGTCATTGTTCAGAAAGCATAAAAGCTTTTCCATGTTCTTTCTGCAGCTAATTGCTTAACTGATATAGTGAAGAGAAAGTTAATCAGCATTTTTGAGGCAAGGGCAAAGATGTTGGGGATTTTCAAAGAGAAGTTGGTTAATGCACTAAACTGATTGGTTCACAGTCCAACTACTTTGAATTCATACACTAAGCCTAATATGACCATGATATTCATCAACATACCCTCTATTCATCAGTGGTATGCTGGATTGCTTGAATTGAGCCTTATAAATATATTTATAAAAGAAAATCACATAGTAGTTAAAGGATAAATTATGTAGCTTTCCAAATTTCATGGCTACACATAATATGGCCATGATATTGTTAGCCTAATATATAGGCCATTTACATGATTTTCATTTAGACTAGAAGTAGGATATGTTCTTTATGTTTGTCCCTCTCTCATGTGCATGACATCTAATACTTTAAAAATTTTATCTTTTGAGATACAATGAGCAAAAGTGTCACTGATCAACATGATCTTCTTTTCCTTAAGATCCACGTGCAGTACCTTTTTTACTTAATTCTTTTACTTAATTATTGCATCATCTAATTACTTTCCAACGAGAAAGTCCCTTATTGAAAAGACCAGACCCATTTGGCGGTGATGGAAATTTGGACGAGTTTGTTCTCAACCATGCGAAGATCGAAAAAGACTAAATAGTTTGATATCGTAGTTATTATTTCCTGGATGATCCTCATGTTTGTCATTTTGTTGAACGATTGTGGTATTATTTAAGTCAAATAGTTTGCTATTTGTTCATTGTTCTTCTTTTGTGTTGTGTAATTCGAACAAAATTACTATTACTTCATCTTATTCTAATAAATAAATATGGTGATGGAGTCATAGCTTTTTAAGAACACGGGCCAAAGATTTTAATCGCGAAGAAGTATTCTTCTTTACTAACACTATGAAACAGGATAACAATAAAGATTCTCGATGATGCAACTTAGCTGAAACATCCGCCCATCTTCCGGTTGTGTTTTAATATCTTATTATTATAATTATTATTATTATTATTATTATTATTATTATAGAAACTGTCAATATTTACATATTACTTTTTCTATGATTTAATAAAACACAATAGAAATTCAAAAATGAATTTTGAAAATTGTGATTTATAGAGATTTTTTATCTAGGGAAATTTTAGTATTTTTAACATATTAATTTTAAATGTAGAAAATGCATGCTAAAAGTATAACTCAAGGATAAACTCTTGGCGTATTAATAAAAATAATTAAATATATACTATGCTTATCACAATACTACAATTACATGGTAAAAAAATTATCAAATATTTTGTTATTATAATTTTCTTTTGGTAATGTATATATAATTCAGATGAAATTTTACAAGACTTCATAATATTTTACATAAAAACATTGATATTTATATATAAATTATTATACTTTAATATAATTCATGATTGAAATAAATCAGACATTATATAAGTTTTTATATTTTTTGTAAATAATATATATGCTTAAATACCATTTTGGTCCCTGCAATTATACTGAATATCCATTTTAGTCCCTGTAAAAATGTTTCTTTTAAAATAGTCCCTGCAAATATATTTTTTATCTCTTTTGGTCTCTACTATGATTTTTATACTGATTTGGCATATTTTAGCGGATGTGGCAGGGACCAAAACAAATAAAAAAATAATATTTGCAGGGACCAAAACAGATAAAAGAATATTTGTAGGGACCAAAATAGATAAAAAAATATGCCAAAATCAGTATAAAAATCATAGTAGGGACCAAAACAGATAAAAAAAATATTTGCAGGGACTATTTTAAAAGAAATATTTTTACAGGGACTAAAACGGATATTCAGTGTAATTGCAGGGACCAAAATGGTATTTAAGCCTAATATATATATATATATATATATATATATATATAATTTTTTAGTTATTTCATAAATTTGTTTTTAAGTCACAAATACATGTAATTTTATTGGTACATGAAGGAAAAAACAAACAAAAAGAAAAATAACTAAGAATGTTGGAAACCTATTCCACAAGCGTCGGCTTGGAGAGGCATAAAAAGTTATAAAGTGTCAAATATTGTTTAGCTTATACTTCAACTATATTTATGTCAAATATTGTCTAGCTTATCCTAAAAATTTTCTTGAAGATAAATTTGCAACTACATTTTAGTGTTTATTTGGGTTTATTTATGTTCATTGCATTATATAATTTCCCTCATGTTTTTCGGTCGAGTCAAATACCTAAATTGAATTGAGTCAATCATACTAATACAATGGTAACTATGAATATAAAGAGTCAAAACTTTAAAAATATTAGACATGCATCGAATATATTTTCACTATACATATAATTTACTAAAAAGACGATGTATACTCGTGCAGAGCACGGGTAATAGACACTAGCCCTTCCCATATGTGACTTTTTTGAAAATATTGTAGTCAAGTTTGTATGTATCGCATGAATGACACATTCGAAATTAAAATTATTGAAAAGATACTGATATGTATTTTCAAAATTTTTGTGACATCTTGGGTTATATTACTAATCATTTATGCAAAAAATTTAATAGTTTATATAATTAAATAAATTAGTACCGAATCACAGGTTACTTTTTGTGTTCCGCTAAGTTAATATAAAAATGTTTAACCTTTTTTTACCTAATCAAACTTTAAATAAATACAATAAGTATATATACAAAAATATCATTCGTCACTTTGGTAAAAAAACATAATTAGTCAACTCAAAGTATTTAAACGAGTATATATATATATATATATATATATATATATATATATATATATATATATACATACATATATATATATATATATATATATATATATATATATATATATAAAGAGAGAGAGAGAGAGAGAGAGAGACTAGTGCAAAAAAGGGATTTAAAGTCAGGCGAAAAGGGGATTTAAAGTCAGGCGGGCGCTTGACTTTTATTAAGTCGACTTTGTATGTCTGGAGTTTTAAAGTCAAGCGATAGCCTGACTTCGTAAGTATGTTTTAAAGTCAAGCATTTATTCTTGCCTGACTTCGTATGTATGATTTAAAGTCAAGCATTTATTCTTGCCTGACTTCGTATGTATGATTTAAGGTCAAGCTTTTATTATTGCTTGACTTTAAATCATACTTACAAAGTCAAGCAAAAATAAATGCTTGACTTTAAATCATACTTACGAAGTCAAGCATTAATTCTTGCCTGACTTCGTAAGTATGATTTAAAGTCAAGCTTAAACTTGCTTGACTTCGTATGTTTGATTTAAGGTCAAGCTTTTATTATTGCTTGACTTCGTATGTATGATTTAAGGTCAAGCATTATTGCGCCTGACCTTAAAAGTTTTTTTTTAAAATTTTTTTTTACACCCTGATTATACTAAATTCATCACTAATCAAACATTTACATGCAGCCCTTGTTATACTAAATTCATCACTCTAATCATCTGTAACTTGGAATATGGCCAATCCAAATTACAGACACCACTAATTGATTGCCAACAAATCAACAAAACAAACATTTCAAAGAACAAAACAATTATACAGCCAATCACATGATTCACTTAAGTACAAAACAAACATTCTACTATAATTGGTCAGTTTAGGTACAAAATACATTCTACAGCCAAAAATACATTCTACAGCCAGTCACATGATTCATCAGTTTAAGTACAAAAAAATACATTCTACCAACACAGTCACTTACTTACATTCTACTATAATTCTATTCACAATAGCTCCGTATATATGCATGAAGCTGTTTCACATGATTGTGCCAGGCAGCTACATTTTGCCCATCCATTGTTACCCAGTCAACAACCGTTGATGCAGGTTGCTCCCACCACTCATCAAGCTGCAGAAGAGTTTGCAATTTCAGAGTAGAAATCAAAATCTTACAGTTATAAAAAACATGAAACAGCCACCAAGAGTAATAGAAAATGCTTATTCAGTCATATGTAAATAGTAATTGCAGCAGTAATAATAATAAATTAATAATAGCAGTAATAACTCACCACCCCCTGACATATTTGCAGTCTTCGAAGCTCTGCTGAGCATTCAAAACAGCAGTCTTGAGTTCAGGCAACCATTTTTCCGTGACAGTTTTTTCTTGTTCTGCTGCCAAATTTAAAGAAAAATTTGTCGTCCTGCATCATTATACCAAAGTTAAAATATGCAGACGAAAAAGCTTCTAACAAATTCTCAAGATATGAATTTGAAAAGCATGTTAGGCAATTTTTCTTTCAACCGTTGCATCTCTGCCTGCATATACATGGACATATATACATGATCATGAAAATTTCTTGCTTATATAATTGAACAACCAAATTATAGAATAAACAATATAATATATATAGAATAAACCTTCCTTTTCAAATTCCTTTTCTGCTATTCTTTTTAACATTCCTTTTTTTTGCCTATAGATTTTGGTTTAAGTGGTATTTTGGGGCTGAGATATACCTGCATAATCCTTCTCTGTTCCAGCCATTGCCTCAAAGGCATGACTTTGTCATTTTCATCCTTTCATTCATTAGCCACATCAGTAGCAATTCTGTTGGCTGAAACTTTTACCTTTGCTAGCTCCCTCTCTAGTGTCCTCTTTCTGCTTCAAGCAATGCCGACTCTTTTGACTTAGTAAGCCTTTCCAAAGCTTTCTTATCTTCTTGTAGTGCTGTAATCTAGAAAACAGAATGGATGCTTGTATTATCATCATGCACAATACACAGACATTATGAGTTTGTAAAATCATCTTTCGCGGAAAATCGGAAATTGCATTATAAGTACCTCAGTTCTATACATCTTAATCTCAGCCTCAAGAGGAGAAATGACACTCTCAAGTGGAAAAAAATCATCTTCCCTTTGATCTGTGTGTAATCTTTCAAGAGCTGTTTCTGCAGCATATTGTGCAGCAAAGCATCTTTCTTTTCTTCTGTCAGTTTCTTGATTTCTAGATTCTGTACATGAACAAATTTTGTAGAACATGCATTTTAGAATTTAGCATTAGTATCCTTCCAATTTTCAATATATAATTAAGGGGAACTTACACAAATGAGATGATCTAATCCAAAGAAAACTGTCATTTACTGAGAATGAGAATTTATAAGCAATGAATAAAGCAAAAAGCATATCAATATGGAACTTAAATATTGAATTTCAAACATGAGAAAGTGATCCAACAGTGGCGACTATATAGAGAAAGTAAAAGAAGAAAAGCAAAAAACTAACTTAACTAACCTCTTGTGGGGTCATAAAACCTGGTTATTAGAGAAATAACAGTGCTCTTTCCACACCCACTGCTACCAACCAGTGCTACTGTCTTTCCTGCAGCTTTTGCCTGATTGAATATTTGCAGGGACTGCTTGTGCATAGCCAAGAGTTGCACCAACAGACCATCCAATTGATCCATATTGCATTTGGAACTCATACCTGTATACAAGATTTTGTCAGCACCATAAAAATACAAGAGAACTAGAGATGACAATAGAACAAATCACAACCAAAAGAGTGTTTATTAGAGAAGATTAACTATTAATTATTCTTTAGTGTATGAATTTCCACCAAATGATTTAGCTTATCGTAATTATTGTTAAGAAAAATGTGACACATCATGCAAGTACACCTAGCAATTCCTTCTTTGGCTTGCCCACCCTTCCTTTTTGGCTCGTTGCCTATTTCTTCTTTTGCAGCCTGCATTAAAAAATAATTTAGTACAAAATACATGGAAAATATAGGTATTCAATTGGCACTAAGAGGACATATCATCAGTTTAACTGTCTCGGAGTGACGAATCACATACCTTCTTGACCTGCCCCCTTATCCCACTGACTGTTCGAATAGCCGCACCTTCAAACCGGGCTACTTCAAGATATGAAGTAAACATATCCTTGGTAAGTGCTGTCTTGTTGAATATCTTGCATGGGTAACCAACCAATTTGATTTTCTTCACTATCTTTGCAGCATGATTAAACTCAAGTACAACTGCAGTTGCAGTAATCCTAAATGTTGCCTGAGAAATCAAACACAACCTTTTAGGCACTGAGCAAAACTATTGGAAAAAATAATAAAGTACAAAAATAGCATCCACATTCTGAGAGGACTTGAAGGAAGGCTATTTAACAAAAGAAAAGAATGTGCTGCCTGACCTGATTGTTTGATAAATTCTGAACAGCAACTATTCCAGTGTTGGGAGGTGCAAGAGGGCCCCAAAACATAGCAAGGCAATGCATGTGTTCTGGAGTGTATTTTAGCATACACTGCCTTCCATTGCGATCCTCCATGGAATAAATTGGGGTTGTCTGGTAACGCCTCCATCCAGTAGAAACAATAATTGGGTCTCTGGTCTTCAAAACTTTTTTGTGCCACCTATGCCGCTTTAACTTGGCCTGGAAGGAAGGAAAAAAAAATAGTTTTAAAAAACAGAGTGGCGGGGGAGAATAAAGAGAACAGATCAATTTAAAAGGGAAGAGACAAGAAAAACTCAATCAACTTGGCAGTGGCACATTAAACTAAAAACTGCTAATTAACAAGTCATGACATGTTTTTGAAGCCAATTTTTCATCTTCTATATGAAGATCTCGTTATTGTTTTGTTCCTCCATGTAGATGGCCCATGTCAAAATTCAATTTAAATTGTGCAAATACTGGGAGCACCTTGCTTCTGCTGTAGCATTGAACAAATACTGAAGCACATTCTTTGCCTCTCCGATTGAGCGAAACTGATTCCAACGTCCTCGGTTATTCAACGTACGTTCCCTTTCTTCTGCCTCAGTAAGTTGGGAAGTCATTGCTTTCAAAGCAGCTGAAGACATGGCCAGCATGTTCTCAAGAGAAGTTATTCTCGCAACTTTTGCATCTGGCGACATGCATAGCAGTCTAACAAATGGAAAAACGAGAAAAAATAAGTTTAAGAAATAATAATTTACTCCTAAATAGCAATAGAAACACACCCTGCGGATACACATGCATAAAAAAGTTCTACCTTGTATATCGGCTGTTTACTGTGGGGATATTCTGCCTATCTGAAAACTGATCCAGGTGTTTCAGGAAATCCAATTCTTCTTCCAGTGCAGCATGACTAAATATAATATTCAAATAATAAATCATAAATAGTAAAAAGATAGTTTTGAAATGTGATATATTAATATTGTACTCTAGGAGAAAATGAGGGAATTTTTTTGATCACATACACTTGGTTTTGTTTGTCAAACTCAGCACGAACTTCATGCACATGTACCATGACCTCCAGCTCCTCATCAAGCCACCTCTGGAGGGATTTTTCATTGATCTGGACATACAAGTTAGGTTAAAATTGTGTTTAAGACAAATTTGTTTGAAATAGTAAACATGAGAATGAGATAAATCATTTTGAAGGGTAACATCCCAGTTTAATGAGTAAGAAAAGAAATTCAACAGGGGCTTTCTACAATTCTAATAAACTTTCCAGCCCGATTTCATATTGCAAAGAAAGATTAGCAATTTCTCAAATGGATGCATAAGAATGGCATTGTTTCAATTATGGTTGGTTTAAAAGGCAGCAACTCCAAGCATACCAAGCGAAGTTGCTTTATTGGAACATTTTTGGTTGGCTCTTAAGTTGACAAATTGCATAACATACAAGCTAAGTATAGCTCATTACCTGCCCAGGCTGTAGATGTCCATTTGAGAAACCTGAAAGGGACAGAAAATAGTTAGCAAACTCAGTATGTAGTAAAAAGAGAACAGTTCAAAGTCAAGTTCTGCTAGAGGAAAGGAAGGAACACATCGTAGGAAGGGAATGCAGCTGGTTGGAGCTGCATTATTTTGACTGATCCTGTAAATATATCCACTTGTATACTTAACTTAGGGGGAACCTTAATTTTCCTCCATTCATTCACCATATACTATATACTAAATATATAAAAAAATTAAAGGCTTTCATCGATAGGGCATTTATCTGGTGAGGCTTATACTTAAACCTTTTTTGTCTGAACAAGAGAGAAACAACAACTAGTGTTGGTAATTGTAAATTATTCTCTACTTTTCACTTAGACGTCAAAACCTATTAACTAAACTAACTGAAACAGAAATCAAAACCCTAAACTAACTGAAACAGAAATCAAAACCCTAAAATAACTGAAACAGAAATAAAAAAGCATTAATACCTCTTTTTTAGCGTGGGTGACCGAATCAAAACCTATTAACAGCAAAAGAAAAACAAAATCAGATTAACATCTATTTTATTGCAAATTAGAAGCAAAAATAAACATTAATACCTGTTTTTTAGCGTGGGTGACCGAATCTGAGAGAGAAGAGAGCCAGAGTGAGGAACATTGGCGTGGGTGACTGAAAATATAGAAGAAGAAGAGGGTAGAAGCGAGAAGAGAGAAGAGATCGAGACTGAGAGATTGTGAGAGAGGAGGAGAAACGCGACCGTGAGAGGTGAGAGAGAAGAGAGCCAGAGTGAGGAGAGAAGAGGAGAAACGCGACCGTGAGAGGTGAGAGAGAAGAGAGCCAGAGTGAGGAGAGAGGAGGCGAACGGCGAACGACGAGAGAGAGGAGGCGAACGGCGAACGGCGAACGACGAGAGAGAGGAGGCGAACGGCGAACGACGAGAGAGAGGAGGCGAACGGCGAACGACGAGAGAGAGTGAGAAGAGGGTTCTGAGATTGAGAGTGAGAAGGTGAGAAGGAGAGAATGAGAGGCTTAACGAAAAGGTAGGGTTCGTGAAAATTATTTTTTTGTATTTTGGACTTTAGAGGTCAAGCGGATACACGCGCCTGACGTCTAAAGTATTAGAACAGAAGAAAAAAAATTCACCCCTAATTACAAGTTTGCCACCGTGTCACTTATGTAGTCAGGCGGATACACGCCTGACTTCTAAAGTCTTATTTTTTCCCTATTTCTTCACTTTAGACGTCAGGCGTGTATCCGCTTGACCTTAATACTCGCGAGTTTTGCCACTTATTTACAAGTTTGCCACCGTGTCTACCTATGTAGTCAGGCATCTGGGCGCCTGACTTTAAATGTCTAATTCTAATGTCAATTTTGCACTAGTGAGAGAGAGAGAGAGATAAATTTAAAAATAAATATTATACTAAAATTAAATTCAACAAAGAAAATGTCGACCCGTGCAGCGCACGGGTCATACACACTAGTAATAATACATCACCAAATCATTGCTCTACATCTTTTGTTGACAACGAGATTTGGAAAAATTGTGGCAGCTTAAAACTATTCCTAAACATGTTCATTTAGCTTGGAGGGTCCTAAACAATTCTCTTCCTGTAAAGAATAAATTGGCTTCAAGAGGTATTTCTTGTGACCCTTTTTGTTTAAGATGTGTAGATATTCATTTGGAGAATATTAATCATGTGTTCAAAGATTGTGAATGGGTAGAGACAATTTGGTTCTCATCTCCATTGGAAATTAATTTTGAGGAGGAAGTAGTAAATTTTAAAGATTGGTTGGCTCACTGTGTTCTTCATCTACCTGATGATGTGATTGCTCATTTTTTCCATTTGGTGGGCAAGAAACAAATTATGTTTTGAAGACAAATATATCACTACAGAAGCGATCATTGAAGGGGCTTGGAGTAAACTAGATGAATTCAATTCTTGCAATTGGCCAAAGCATCACCAGCAAATGTTCTTCTAATAAATCCTCCAGGACCTACTCGATGGATACCACCTCTGAATGAGTTTTACAAAATTAATTTTGAAGCTGCAGGACCAATTAATGGCAAATGGGGCGTAGGTGCAGTAGTCAGAGACTATTCTGGCTCCTTTTATGCTGCTGCAACCAAGGTTTTAAAAACCGGACCGGACCGGCCGGTTCAACCGGTTGAACCGGGAACCAGACCCCTGGCCGGTTGGTTCAACCCCATTTGAACCGCAGGCTAAAGAACCGCCCAGAACCGGATTGAACCGCCAAGAACCGCTTTGAACCGGGAACCGAACCGGGTTGAACCGGTTTAAACCGCCCGAAATGCAATTTTTTATTTTTAAATTTACTTTTTTCTCCAAAATTTAATATTTTTTATTTTTTATTTAATAAATTACTTATCCGGTTCAACCATGGTTGAACCGGTTGAACCGATTGAACCATGAACCGGAGGTCTCGCCGGTTCGATCTCCGGTCCGGTTTTAAAAATATTGGCTGCAACTTGGTCTTTTATGGGTCCACCAGATCCTTATATAGCTGAAGCAATTGCTATGAGAAAGGCTTTATCTTTTGTTTTTTAATTGAGTTTTTTCAACCTGTAGGGAGAAACAGATTGCTTGCAACAAGTTAATAACTTGAGGACTTCAACATGAATGTTTTCCTACTCTGCACGAATTTTACATGAGTGTAATGACTTTTCGAATTTATTTAAAACCTTTCATACTTATCAGCTGTTAATGCTCCAAGGAATGTGATTGATGGGTGATTCTAGCCGATGGTGAGAAAAGAAAGCTGAAGGGGAAAAAAATAGGCTTGAAACTGTGGAGTGGAATACAATGACATGTGAATTGTGATATTCAAAATTAAATATCTAGTGGAAACATGGGTTTTTCAATTCCGGACTACTCTTTTTACTCCTTGAGTTTTTTTCTCATGGTTTTTAATGAGTCTCATTGTATGTGTAAGGGTTGGGTACCCCTAGTACTCCATTCTTATTGATATATATTTTGCTTATAAAAGAAATCGGACTTTTGTGGAATTTAATTTAATTTTTTGATGTAACTATGTATTTCTCATTTTCAATCTCAAGTCCTGTACGCAACCTAGAAGCAACATTACTCGCCCTTAACCATTTTTTTCATTATACGTCACACCTTTGGGGCCCTGTGCGGATTTGATGATTTGATGATTTAAATTGAAATAAAAAAAATTGTAATTGTAATAATTTAAAAACAGATTTGATGATGTGTTATTTCAATTTGATTTAAATAATATTTTTTTCTGCCACGTCAATTAATTATTACACATCAGATGGACGCCACGTCAGTAGTTAACTGCCAGCGTGGCGTCTGTTAAGGTCATGGACAGAAAAAGACCAAATTGACACACACAAAAAAAGATGAGGGACTAAAACAAAAAAAAATAAAAGATAAAGAACCAAAGTGACACCAACCCAAAAAATAAAGGACCAAAACCGCAATTTAGCTTTTTTTTAGCTCAAGTTTCATTTGCCAAGGAGAGAGGAATAATGTCATTGTTTCTTTTTGGCTAAATTATAGTTTTGGTCTCCCTACTTTCAAAAATTCAGACATTTGGTCCCCCTATTTTAAAACTCAGACATTTGGTCCCCCAATTTTAAAAAATCAAATACATTTAGTCCCAAGAGGAATTTTCAGTTTTTTATGGCTAATAATCAAAGACATTTGGTCCCTCAATTTTAAAAAATCAAAGACATCTGGTCCCCTAATTTTAAAAAATCAAAGACATTTGGTCCCTCTTTGGACTAAATGTATTTGATTTTTTAAAATTGGGGAACCAAATGTCTGAGTTTTAAAATAAGAGGACCAAATATCTGAATTTTTGAAAATAGGAGGACAAAAACTATAATTTAGCCTTTCTTTTTGTTGACAACAATATCATTGTTTCTAAAAGGTTAGATAAATGTAATTTCCAAAAGCTACAGTTGACCATTTAGTTAAGCGTCATTCTGACCATAATCCTCTTTTACTATGATGTAACCATATTGATCCCAATCATCATCATAATCGTTCTTTCAACTTTCAAGTTTCATGCGGAATGGTGCACTGATGATGATGGTGATTGCTTGGGCATCGTTCAAAACGTTTGGAAGAAATCTTAGGAGTAGTCGGTTCCTTGGTTAATGTGTCCATTAACTCCCCAACTTTTACCGGATAGCTTTGGTAATACTATTTACGTTAAAAAGAGGAAATTGGAGACTAGGTAGGCTTCATGGTATTTCATTTTGAGATCAATTCTTAAATTTAAATACTATACTCTCAAATTTTGCGTCACTTTCTCCATTTATGTACTCCTATGGACTCAATCATAAACAAAAACAAAATGCTTAGTTTTGATATTTTATTAATTTGGAGTAAATAAAAAATTTGATTTGTATCCAAAATATTTTTATATAATCAGTTCAAAAATATTTGGTTGATTTTAATAATATATTATTGATTTTTTGGGTATGCAAAATTTTAAGTAAAATCTAAAAATATTCGGTATTTAGGATTTGAGTCTAAGAAATTTATTTGGGAAATTCACTCTTATACTCGGAACACTAAGGTAAAATATTTTTCTTATTCAAGTCTTATGATTGTGAAATTATTTTTTTCTTAGTTTTGTTGATTCTAGTGCCAGATATAATTGATTTAATTTTTTTGATTATTGTATAAATTCTTTTTGCATAATAAATATTTTGTAATATATTGTGTTTTTATAATTATTTCAAAAATCTTCATTTTCAATTAGTATGATTTTCCAATGTGAAAATCCAAAAGTTTCAAGCTGAGGTGAGTCAACTCACTGACGTGACCGAGGTGAATAATAATACTCATTCGGTCCCAAAATATTAGAGGGCTTTTCAATTTTTACTTATCCCAAAATATAAGGTTTTTTACAATTTTTTAGATACATATATTACTCTTTTTCCAAACATGTCTTTATTAATAGTACTAAATTGTGCTGGTATATGAAAAATTAACATTGAATATTAGGGTAATTTAGTAATAGTCATACTAAATTTTAACATATTAATTACACCACCAACTTTTCTTAATAACCGTGAAAGAGTGCAATGAAGTCTTATATTATGAGACGAAGGGAGTAATAATAAAAATGTGATTTTTAATGTTAGTGGTTCTGAGTCAAAATTTGGTTGATCAGAATTTTTTGAAGATAGGCCCTGGCAACTAGGCCTGCCGGGAGCAATGAGTTTTATTAGTTGGAACGTTTGGGGCTTGGGCAACACGAGTGCAGATTCAATCTATTCGTGACCTCGTTTGGGCGTACCAACTGGACGTGATTTTTTTTCGGAAGATATTTGAAGTAGCGTTTCAGTTAATTGTATGAAGAGTTTCATTTCTTATTTGGTTTTTACCCTTACTAGTTTAATTAAATTTTTCATTTATCCTTAACTAAATGAATATTCTCTCTCATTTTTAAGCATTAATTACAAAAGTTCATATATGTAATTTTATATTTATAAACTAGTTTTACCAAATACTTTAAATTCAATTCGCTGACTTATCCGCTATCCGCAACCTCAACCGTTATAAGCTAGATTATCCGCTACCCGCTAGCGTATCCACTATCCGCTACTTTTTACTAAGCAGAGCCTTAATTATAGGATTTGGATTCGCATAAATCACTCTTTCCTACATTCACCTTCATCTAGTCAAAAGTGTGATGAGAAAGAATATTCAGAAGGAGTTGGTGAGTTAATGCCCTTTAATTTAATCTAAATACATGTGAATGTAGGTGGCGGTGGGAAAATATGACTTCAAAGAAACCAAATCCTCTTTCAATACATTTTTTGAGTTCCTCCAATTTAAGGGGATTTGTCTTGGTGAGGGAAAGTAAACTTTCCATTTAAGTTGATGATATATATATCCCTCTCCTCGTCCTTCCTATTTCCCTCCCCTCGTCTCCCCTATCCTCCAAACTCCATATACGATAAATTAAAAGTTGGATCTCTTGAGGTAGAGCTTTACCGTCAATTGTGGTCCTACCCGACTCGAGGGATTAGTCTCTGCAATTGCGCGCAGAAGATACCCAGTTTATACAAAAAAATTATATGAATATCATAGTCGCCAGAGTCACCCAGAGCTTTGAGTCGATTGAGGACACTAGCTGACATCATCTTATCTGCAAAGAAATAACGTGTCAGACTTGCGTAACCACTAGTAAGCACAACCAAAAACAATAGACAGGAAAGAAAGGGAACTCTCCCCGACCAAGAACGGCTTGCATCTTGCAAAGGGAACTCTCCCCGACCAAGAACGGCTTGCATCTTGCTCGAATTTCCAGCTTAGACCAGACCGTTGGTGTCAATCAACCCTATTCTAGAGACGTACTTCGACATTCACAGTCAAAGAACCTTCAAAGTCCTTTTGTCAGCCGGGCCGAGCTGGACCTCCTTCCTGGAGTAGGTGTTGTTTTTTGCCAAAAAATGGTCGTAGGACCAATCAAAATGAAATCGGGTGGCTTCTATCTTGCCTAGAATTAGGATGTAGCTTAGAGGGGGCAACCTGAAGCCAACATAGGACCCCTCTCTCGAAAGGGGTGAAGGGAGGTGATCAGACCCGCAACTCGTCCAGCATGATGGGGTATATGAAGAATTTATAATCTTTCAATGCCGAGCTTACCGCCAAGTCAGCAGGAACGCCCTCTACCTTCAACACTTGACCATTGACGCTTAACAACCTTTCATATGAAAGAAACTTCGCGCTTGGAAGGTACATGCTTTTACGCTCAGTCACATGTCGGGCAACCCAATTTTCCAATTCTCCGACCTCGCGAATGGGAGCTTCCCTCACAGTAGAAGGGTCACCGCCCTGTTGAAATTCGGCCTGGGACACTTCTAAGTCGGAAACAAGGTCTATGTCGGGGTGGGATATTTCCGTCGAGATCCTTCCAACGACATTCCCCATTGAGGTCCCTCATTTCTCTTCTTCACCAGAAACGTACTCCAGATCAGTAACTTGGAAGTCAGAGAAATAGCGCGACAAGAGAAGAAAACGCCAAATGAGGAAAGGAGGTCCTATACTAAAGGGCGTGAAATTCCTGACAACGAAACGTCACTTCATGATGACAAGACATCGAGCCGACCTACACCAAAATCTAGGCGATGTGCCGCCAAAACACACCAATCAGCAGGTTGTCATTAATGACATCATTCCCACGCGCCTCAAACCAAGTGAAGTACCACAGGCCCAACCGAGCTGCACCAAGGAATCTGGCCACCGCCTCGACATTCTGGTTGTGATCGCACTTCGACCTCGGCCTGGGGGGCAACTATTCTGAACCGAGCTCTGCTTTGGACCGACCTCGAGGAACCGCGCAGGGCAACTCGACCTAGATGCTACTAAGGCTAGGCTTAGGTGAATCTCCGCCTCTAGGCACGAATTAAGATCTGTGTCATGCCTGGATCAATGGCCACAATCAACACGCATCCAACGGCGCATGAATGACCAACTCGCCTAACCTATAAATACCAGTACGATTTCACGCCCCATGTACGATCTCATAACCCATCTCGCCAGATAATTCACCATACTGACTTGGGCGTACCACACTCAGGTCGGTCATCAACTCGTAGTTTGAAGGGTATGTCAATTGAAGTCGTTTCAACCTCATCAGTTAAGACAAAAACATAAAAAAAAAAAAAACAAAGGTCTGTAAAGAGAAACATAACATCAATTTTTTACAAGCGACGGCGAGTGGTTGGGGGGAGAGAGTGAGGGGAGGGGGAGAGAGAGAACATGAGAATTCTATGATAAAAAAGTTACAATTCAAAAAAAAATTTAGATTCTAAGTTAGGGTGCTTACAGGATGAGAGACCAATTAAAAAAAATTCGTTGTTTGAATGTTTTACGGTGGAATGGAATAAAGTTCATGTTTGATTGAGTGAATTGGAAGCAAATTTGATTGAGGTCGTGTTTGGATAAATGATTTAAGTAATCTTAAGGGCTTAAAACATAAACGCTTTTGAAGTATTTTTCTTACAAACCACCCCCAAAAATATGCTTAACTTTACATATAGTCTTAGGAACTCTAGACAGTGCTCCTTGATAACTCCATCTTATATAGAGTTATTTATACATCTAATCATAACTAATTACTTGAAATCAAGTAGAATATGTGTTAAATATAGTAGTATAAGTAAGATAACAACATTCTAGGAATTATGTGATGAATAAAGCATTTTGTATATATATTGGTATGTTTGATGTGTTTGTTCAGCTTACCTACAGATGATGCTTCTGCACCATGATGCTCCTGCACTTAGTGCTTCTGCACCATGATGCTCCTGCACTTAGCCCAAAATGTTCCTTACGGATTCTCTCTATTTTATAATAAGTAAAATGAGCTAAATTCCTTTAGTTGAGATGTTCTAAACTTATAATGATCTTTTGAGTAAGTTATTATGCTTTTAAGTGTTGTAGCATTTTGGGTCTTGTGTTATACTACATCCATCTTATTTTAAGGTTGATCGCTTACAATAAGTAGAGTTATATTCACAGACATGGTTTATAATTAGAAATCAATACTAATAAGGGTGAGTGTTTTAATAAAGGCTTTGTTAAACTTGTTTAATAAAGAAACTGTGTTAAAACCATGTTAAGTCCTAGACATAGGATAACATAGTCCTTAGGGTGAAACAGTGGGAACTTCAAAGGCAGGAGTGAAGTTATTTAGCAAGCCCAGACATGGGAAGCTTGTAACGAAACTCTGAAGAAAGTAGCTGACAAGCACACACTTATGCAACTGCACTCAATGCTACTGCACTTGATGCTACTGCACTTGATGCTTCTGCACTTGATGCTTCTGCATCATAGTGCTTCTGCATCTCTAAAAGCATAGAAACTCTCAAAAGAAACATTATCTAGTAAAGACATCTCAACTATCTTTCTCAACTGATTTCCTTCATCTTATTTTACATACTTGCATTCAGTTTTTACTTTAAACTAAAAACCCCAAAATTTGTGAGTAGAATAGTACTACTAATTTATATGCTTTCTAAACATACACAAAGTTAATCCAATCCCTGTGGGTTCGACCTTTCTTATCATTATATTACTTGTTTGTGACTGTGTATACTTGCACATCTTTTCACACACCAAGTTTTTGGCGCCGTTGCCGGGGATTGCCATTAATTTTTGTTGTTTAGATTTATAAGTTAGTATTTTATTACTCTGGTATTTTGTTTTCTGTGCAGAAGCATTAGGTGCAGAAGCACTAGGTGCAGTTGCACTGAATATTTGCGCAGGGTCAGAACACCAGAATTTCCATTAGATCCTGGTCAATTTGGTGGATCTCTCCATGAGGATCCCCATGAGCATTTAAAACAGTTTTTAGAAATATGTTGTAACTTTATCTTTCCTGGTGTTAGTGAAGATGCATTTAAACTTAAGCTATTTCCATATTCTTTGAAAGATAAGGCTAAATATTGGTTGAATTCATTAGAGCCTAATTCTATTCATTCATGGAATGAAATGGCTGAAAAGTTTTTAGCAAAATATTTTCCACCCATCAAAAATGCCAGAATGAGAAATGATATTACATCTTTTAGAGAAAAAGACTTTGAATCATTGTTTGAAGCATGGGAAAGATGGAAAGAGCTTTTGAGAAAATGTCCACATCATGGTCTTCCTGTCATTATTCAAATGGAAACTTTTTATAATGGTTTAGAACCCCAAACCAGAATAATGCTTGATGCATCATCTGGGGGTGTGTTATTAAACTTGTCTTATAATGAAGCATTTGAATTGATTGATAGAATTGCAACACATAGCTCTAGTTGGCCTACTGAGAGGGTGAGTGCCCAAAAGAAACCTTCAGGGGTACATGAAATTAGTGATGTATCAGCCCTATCTGCTCAGTTAGCCTCACTGACAAATTTGTTTAAAAACTTCACTTCAACCAGTGCATCTGCACCTGGTGCAGCTGCACCAACAGAAAACACTGCAGCAACCATAGAACAAACCCCCCAGGTGATACAAGTTGTGTGTATTGTGGAGGAGGTCACTTATATGAAAAATGTCCCAGCAACCCTATTTCTGTTGACTATGCAGGGTACAACCGAAATAACAACCCTTACCCAAATACCTATAATCCAGATTGGAACAGTCACTCAAATTTCTGGTGGGGGAGTAATAATGATGCTGCACCTAATGCAGCTGCACCATCTACTCCACCAGGATTCCTTTCTCAACACGTCCAAAGACCATCTCCACCAGAAATGGACAACTCCATGGAAGCCTTATTGAAATCATTTATGGATAAAACGGATTCATTTATGGATAGGACAGAAGCATTTATGAGTGATACAAAAGTTCAAATTCCAACTCTTAATGCCTCCATCAAAAATTTAGAGAATCAGGTGGGACAGTTAGCAACAGCTCTGTATCAAAGACCAACAAATACATTACCGTCAAATACAGAAGCTACCACAGCCCACAGGCTAGGAAAGGAGCAGGTGAAGGCCATTGCTCTAAGAAGTGGAAAAGATCTTGCAGATCCAGGTGAAAATCAAAGTGAAGGTAAGGGAGAAAAAAATAAAAATGAAAAAAATACTCGTGATGCAGAAGCACCAGATGTATCTGCATCTCATGAAGTTCCAACTCCAAGGTTAGTTCCTGAATACCCTCCTCCTCCTTATCCTCAAAGATTAAAAAAGGCACGTGAGGAGAAGCAATTCAGTAAGTTTCTTGAGATTTTAAAACAGATACACATCAATGTTCCCTTAGTTGAAGCACTTCATCAAATGCCTAATTATGCTAAATTCATGAAAGATGTGCTTTCAAAAAGAAAAAGATTAGGGGATTTTGAAACAGTTGCTATGTCTAAAGAATGTAGTTTAATTTTGCAAAACAAAATTCCAAGGAAATTGAAGGATCTTGGCAGTTTTACAATTCCATTCTCAATTGGAAAATTTTATACAGGTCATGCATTGTGTGATTTAGGTGCAAGTATCAACTTGATGCCTAAATCAATATTTAAACAACTTGAGATTGGAAATGCTAGACCTACAACTATAACACTTCAACTTGCTGATAGATGAATAGCCTACCCAGAGGGAATTATTGAAGATATTTTGGTTAAGGTTGACAAATTTGTGTTTCCTGCAGATTTTGTTATTCTTGATTTTGATACAGATAAAGAAGTCCCAATCATCCTTGGAAGACCATTCTTGGCAACTGGAAAAGCACTCATTGATGTACAAAAAGGACAACTAACCATGAGAGTGAATGATCAAGAGGTGAAATTCAATGTGATGAATGCTCTGAAATATCCTGCAGAGGAGAGTGAAGAATGTTCAGCAATCATTTCTCTTGACCATTTAGTGCAGAAGCAATTCCATAAGCAGTATGATCATCTCACCAGTGCACTTGCACCAGATGCAGCTGCACCACCTGAAGAAGAAATCAATGGAAAAAGGGTGAAGCAGTATAATGGAGCACATGTGGTGAGGGACAAAGGCACCACTCATTTCCAAAAATCTCTAAATCAAGGAGATAGTCAGGCTGAAAGACTCTTAAATCAAGCGCTTATGGGAGGCAACCCATGATTTTGAATTATTAATTATGTTCTTTTTTCAGTTTTATGTTTTGAAGTATTTTGTAGGAAAACAGAGGTGGATGGTGCACCTGCATCTGATGTAGATGCACCAAAAGCTGAGGAGCCCAAGAAGAAGAGACAGAAGGTGAAGCATTCTGCAGTGAGGTCTAGCTCAAAGCTAAGAAATGGGGCATCAAAATAGTAATTATATTTGAATGTTGTTAAATATTATGTTTAATTATGCTTTTGATAATTATATCATGCACCATGTTATTTTGTGAACTAATCCTCCTCCCATGGTTTTATTTTTAAAAGAGCAGTGAGGACACTGCTCAACTTTAAGTTGGGGGGAGAAGTTAACTTATTATATTATGCATGTGTGTTTAACTATAGTATATGTGTGTTTGCTTTGATATATATATATATTTTTTAATGTGTATCCACATGTTTAAATATGTGTTAGGATTTGATAGATTTTAAGCATGATCAGCTAAAAAAAAAATCTTTTTCACAAAAATAGACAAATGCACCTCTTTGAACTGATTTTTAATGATGAAAAGAAGAAAAAGAAAATAAGCCTTGTTTTCCCCAAATGACCAATTTTATTATTACTTTGACACATTAAAACTGAGTTTTGAAAAGAACCTTGCTATTTGAAAAACTATCTGATGCAAGAGGAATTTTCAGAAAGCCAAGGTCAAAAACAAATTTTTACTAAAAATATAGAAGAGCATAAAAAATTAAGTTTGGGGGAATTTCCTTGAATACTAAGGCTGAGTATGAGAAGCTCAGAGTAGTCAAATGCAAATAGGTTACCAAAAATCACTACAAAAAGAGCTCAAAGTGTTATAAACTAGCTATATTTACCCAAATCATTAAACTGAACCTGTTCCAAATAAGTGCATTTGGTTTGAAAGAAAAGAAATGCAAAAGAAAAGAAAGAAAAAGAAGAAAAAGAAAAGCAAAAATAAAACCAAAGAAAAAAAGTATGCACAAAGAGGTCAGTGAGGAGGGCAATATATGCTACAAATCTTGAAATGTAGGATCAAATGCAGTTTCACTCAAATGCATCTACACCATTACAAAAAAAGTTCAGTGCTTCTGCACTTCACAAAAAAAACCCAAGTGCTTCTGCACCCAAGTGCTTCTGCACCCAAGTGCATCTGCACCAAGGAAAAGAACCACCAAAAATAAGTATAGTACATTGACTCAACAGTTTTGAAATTCTCAATCAAAGTCATTAGTTGTACTTAAAGACCCCCAAGTCTTGAAGACGTTGTTAGTCTAGTCTATATTTTGAAACACCTTTGTTTTGACCAAACGTGATCTAATATTTTCCAAAAGCGTAAGAGAAACTTTTCACTTAGTTTTGGAACTGATTGGATCTCAGTGGGGCACACACTCACACAAATGAGTTTTAATAAACTTTGGATGTTTGGGAATTCAAAGGCACAAAGACAAAATGTTCTGAAAAATGAAGTTCATCAAATGCAAAATCATTCTTTGAAAAGATATGAGCTGATCTATTCTTCTTTTAAATTGAAAATCCTACTTGTGTTTTCTTTTTGTCATTACTTGAGGACAAGCAATGGTTTAAGTTTGGGGGTGTGATAACTCCATTTTATATAGAGTTATTCATACATCTAATCATAACTAATTACTTGAAATCAAGTAGAATATGTGTTAAATATAGTAGTATAAGTAAGATAACAACATTCTAGGAATTATGTGATGAATAAAGCATTTTGTATATATATTGGTATGTTTGATGTGTTTGTTCAGTTTACCTACAGATGATGCTTCTGCACCACGATGCTTCTGCACTATGATGCTCCTGCACTTAGTGCTTCTGCACCATCCTGCGCTAAATGTTTATAACCCCACAATGGAAGCACCTCAATTCATACCACTGCACCAAAACTTCTATGACATCATGCTTTGTCACAAATCACATGGAGGCACATGCCCACATGCATAAGGAGGTTCCCACCATAAACATCATCATGAAAGGCTACTCATCTAAAGACACATGGCTCTCCACAATTGGACCTCCCCTTTAGACTCAATCTTCTCAATCAAAGCTCTGAAAAGTAACCATGGTTAAGCCACCTTTGGTCAGCTTGATCTCCAAGCAAACCCTCACTTGAAGGAAACCTCCAAAGCTATATAAAGGCTTCCACTTCTCACTTGAAGATGATCGCATATCTCACTTGATAATATGTAGATCAAACACCTTACTTATATTTTAGTAGTTTCAATTCTTGCATTTTATTTACTAGTTAGTTGTAAGAAGGTGAGGAAGGAATTGACACCCTCTTCCTCCACTTCTCCATAGATAGATGAAGGAATCAGCGCTTCTGCACCTGTCAGAATTCATGCAAAGGAACGTCAATTTGTGTAACTTCTACCCTATTGATATCTTTTATATGATTCATGTTATCATGTTCCTTACAGATTCTCTCTATTTTATAATGAGTAACATGAGCTAAATTCCTTTAGTTGAGATGTTCTAAACTTATAATGATATTTTGAGTAAGTTATTATGCTTTTAAGTGTTGTAGCATTTTGGGTCTTGTGTTATACTACATCCATCTTATTTTAAGGTTGATCGCTTACAATAAATAGAGTTATATTCACAGACATGGTTTATAATTAGAAATCAATACTAATAAGGGTGAGTGTTTTAATAAAGGCTTTGTTAAACTTGTTTAATAAAGAAACTGTGTTAAAACCATGTTAAGTCCTAGACATAGGATAACATAGTCCTTAGGGTGAAACAGTGGGAACTTCAAAGGCAGGAGTGAACTTATTTAGCAAGCCCAGACATGGGAAGCTTGTAACGAAACTCTGAAGAAAGTAGCTGACAAGCACACACTTATGCAACTGCACTCAATGCTACTGCACTTGATGCTACTGCACTTGATGCTACTGCACTTGATGCTTCTGCACTTGATGCTTCTGCATCATAGTGCTTCTGCATCTCTAAAAGCATAGAAACTCTCAAAAGAAGCATTATCTAGTAAAGACATCTCAACTATCTTTCTCAACTGATTTCCTTCATCTTATTTTACATACTTGCATTCAGTTTTTACTTTAAACTAAAAACCCAAAATTTGTGAGTAGAATAGTAGTACTAATTTATATGCTTTCTAAACATACATAAAGTTAATCCAATCCCTGTGGGTTCGACCTTTCTTATCATTATATTACTTGTTTGTGACTGTGTATACTTGCACATCTTTTCACACACCACTCCTCTAAGCAATGTATTATTTCTCTCCATCCAGATCCCACAACGATACCATATTAAAAGGATCACCTACTTAACTCTTTTATCCTGAACTATGGTTCCCAAATGTTGGAATTCTTCCACCCAATCCATAGAGGAATAGGGTGGAAGATCTAACCAAATGTAAATGTCGTTCCAAACCTGCTTAGTAAACCTGCATAAAAATAAAGAGATGTGGAATAGTTTCATCTTGTTCAAAGCATAGAGAACATCAATGTTCATGAATTCCAAGGGTAACCTCACTATGAATGAGAGAATCTTGCGTCGGTAATCTACCCAGTAGTAGTCTTCAGCGAAACACGCATATCTTCGAAGGCGCTGGTACCTTCGAAGGCGTTGTTATCTTCCAGATTAGTCCCAAACATTGCTTTACTGGTTCCAAACCCAATCTATAACGATCCTTCATTAATGTCTGGTATAAAGATCTTACAGAAAAACGTTTTGAGGGATCCAGTGACTAATCTACGTCGAGGAACCTGGCTGGCCACGAGTACCCGACTATGCCAGCCTATGTGGTTCTTGTAACGCCCCAAAAATAATAGATTAATTTATTTAATTAATTAAATGAAATTGAGTGGTAGAAATAATAATATAATTATTATTTATTACTTAATAAAATAATTATAGGTGTTATTATATGTGAGCCATAGTTGGGTTGGAAATAATTTTTTAATTTGAAGGGAGTGGTGATGGTAATTCCGGATGTTAGGATTTGGCCCAAGCCCAAGCCCATTGACTTAGGCCTAGGCGAATTAGTAAGGGTGGGGGACAAGTGTCTCATTTGTCCAAGAAGAAAGAAAAGAATTCGAAGAGAGGAGAGAAGAGAAGAGAAAAGAAAACGTAAAAAAGAAAAGAAAAGGAGAAGTGAGAGGAGAGGTCGCGAATAGTGAAGGAGAAGGAGGAGAAGGGCGAATTACTCAAGGAGGAAGAGGAGGCTTGTAGGTGTCTTGCAATTCCTTGGAGCTTTGCTTGGTGGTGCGAATTCTAAGAGGTTAGGGGGCTCTTCTTTTCGTTTTTAATAGTGTATGTGGTGAGTATTGTGTAGGGTTAGGTTTTAGAGTGATTATATTGAATGAATTGTGTATTATAATGTTGTTGCTATGCTGAAATTGAATTGTGCAAGAATGTGCTTAATTGGTGTTGAAATGGCTATGTTGCGCAACATGCATGCTAGGGGTTTGATATTATGATCGAATGAATTTTTGGTGGTAAATGTGGTGGTTAGTGTTTGTATTGATAGATGGTATTGGTGATTTAATTTGGTGAATTTTGGTTGAGAGGAACTCAAAAATTTATGGAGCCTTAGGCGCCCTAGGTGTGTGTGTGTTGCTGGAAATTCAGCCACTGTGTTGCCACTGTGTTGCTGTTTGTGTTGCCACTGTGTTGCTGTTTGTGTTGCCACTGTGTGCTGCTTGTGTTGCCACCGTGTTGCTGTTTGTGTTGCCACTGTGTTGCTGTTTGTGTTGCCACTGTGTGCTGTCTGTGTCACTGTGTTGCTGTGCCTGTTGCCCTGTGTTGCTGTGTTCTGTGCCACTGTGCTGCCAGTTTTGGCGCTAGGTGCTTGTGTCATGGGCGCCAAGGGCCCCAATGTTCTGGTGATAGTTTTGTAAAAATTGTTTTCAGGTTTTCATATTCAGGTAAAATGGCTCCTGCAAAATGATTTTGGGCAACAAAAGAGTTGGATTGCGTGTTTTCACTAGGCGCCTAGTGCATGGGCGCCAAAAATGCTGTTCACTTTTTGACAAAATTTTTGTTGGGTTCTCTTATTCTGAGCATTTGGCTCGTACAAAATAAATTTCGAAGTAAAATGAGTTGTATTTCGTGTTGGCCTTAGGCGCCTAGTGCCTGGGCGCTGTGTTCCCCTGCGCCAGTTCCTGCGCCAGTTCCTGCGCCAGTTCCTGGGCGCCAACGCCTATGCGCGTGCTGTGTTCCTGGGCGCCAGCGCCCATGCGCCAAATTTTTATGTTGCTCCTGGGCGCCCAGCGCCCTGCGCCAAGTTCTGTGTTGCCCCTGGGCGCCCAGCGCCCATGCGCCAGTTTCCAGGATGTCTAAGTATTTTTCCTATTTTGTTTTTAATGTAACTTTTGACTCGGTTATCCAAATTTAACGGTTCAAAATGCGTTTCGAAGCTAATTTCAGTGTCTATCCAATTGTTCCAATTTTATGTAAAAATAAATTATTTTACTGGTGTTTCTGGGCTGATGGTGTTCAAGTGTCCAAATGGCTATTTTCACCCACTTTCCCTATGTCGTGTCAATATCCTAAGTTGGTCTATTTGAGTTGGTGTTGGTGTGAGTGGTGGGCTGAATTGGTGAGTGTGATAAGGTGAGATTGGTGAGCAGAGGCTTCGGCCTAATTTTAATTTGGTGAGCTGATTAATGCACTATGGTGAGATTAGAAATTAAAATGGTGAATTGATTGAATTGTGGTGTGTTGCGATTCATTCTCCATAACACCTCATGAAACATGTGCATTATTGGTGAGCAGAGGCCACGGCCTAATTTTAATTGGTGAGCAGAGGCTTCGGCCTAGTTTTATTTGGTGAGCAGAGGCTACGGCCTATTTGTATTTGGTGACGGATCCGACATGCATGTACCCGTGGAGTTTGGGTTGCATTACATGCATAATCATATATTGTGTAGTGCTGCTTGGAAATAGAATGTTGATGTGATTGTTCCCATTGTTGTGAATTGGTGCCTGGTTTCCTTTTTCCTATGCAGTGCTTAATTCCCATATGTTATTAATTATGAAAAGAGACTCACCCTACTGCTTTTATGTTGCTTCTTATGTCGGCAACGTGCAGGTAATAACGAGTGAAGGTTACCTTATACCTTCGTTTTGGTAGGAAGTGTCATGCTCTGATACGTAGCACCGGGGGGCGTCTTATGCTTAAGTGTTGTTGTTTTATACTGTTAGACCATTTTTGGTGATGTATTGATTTTGTTTCGAACTTAACTATTATTCCGCTGCTGGTAGTGACTGTATTTAGTTGATGTGAACTAAACGATTTTTCTTATTATGGTGCTATGTATCATGTGGTTTTAATTGAACTATGAAAGTTGAAGTTGTTGATTTAATGAAGTAAGTGTAGCACTCGCTTAGATTGTTTTCAAAAAAAAAAAAAAAAAAAAAAGAAACTCTGATTTTTATTAACTAGTAAGGTTAGTAGAAAAGGGGTGTTACATTAGTGGTATCAGAGCAATGGTTGGTCCGTCCGGCCCAGTCGTAGAGTCGTTGTGTCGGTGTACGACCAACTGTTGTTTTTTTTTTATGTGCTGACCAATAATTGTGTTGCAGGTAAACCAAGAGTTGCTAATGGTAAGTGAACTAGTGGGGGAGATGCCCCTACTGGTACTGTGTGTTGTATTGCATTTCTGTGTGTGAACTCTGTGTCCCTGTTGTTGGTTGCTGTTCTTTAACTTTCTTGTGGGACGAATTCTGACTTCGGTTGTGTGGTTTTCAATAACTTACCTTGTTGTTTAATATTTACATGTGTTTCGACTGGTTTAAATTTGTTTCGACACTAGGTCTTGTATGAACTCCTTGGTGGTGTGTCTTGATGTGGAGTCTAAGTATATTGTGAAAATTGTTTTGGTAAATTACGTCAAACTGTTGCCCGACACACAAAAATGTTTTGATCACTCTAAGTGATGTCGTCCATACTTAAAAATGTTGAGTTTTGATGTTCCTTGATTTGTAATTGTTTCCATGATGAGACTGTCTGTATTTATTTTAAGGGATTATGACATCTTCTGCGTTAGTTGTTTATTTTTGGTGTTGTTCCTGATTGTTTTGACATGCAGTGTCGTAAGTTAGGGTCTTCATGAGTTGTTTTGCAATTTCCATGCTACTTGGAGTTTGACATTGTACGCTTGAATTTTATGAAAATTTTTGGTCGTTACTTCTTGAGTTGTGTTATGTGGTTTTGAGATCTGAAAAATAAGGTGATTTCTGAAGTTGCTTTTGGACACCTGAAAACAATTTTGTGGTTGAGTGCTAGTATTGGTATGAAATTTATTTTAATAAATGAACACTGATTTTGTATAAAGTTTTTACTATGGTTTGGTTTTGATTTTGTATTATATTACGCACTAAGTACCGTGTGAAATGGTTTTGAAAAGCGGACTATATTTTATGTTGTCGTTATCTACCTTATTCGGTCTTTTGCCTAATTTTCCTCAACATGTGATGTTTCCAACTCCGAATCCTTGCGAACTATTTCATGACCGTGAGCTGTAATCCCTACACCGGATTGTCCCTGATTTTGTTTTGGTTATTGTACTCTTTATAAATGGTGCTACGTGATTTTGGGAAACCATAAACATTTAAAATGCGCATTGGCACGGTTTATGTATTTCATTGGGTTAGCTTTTATTGTCGTATGTTCTTAAGAATGCTTTGTTCAAATTGTTAAAGTTGATGTTTAATTGATTGATTGGTGTGTATTGTTGTGTTTGTAAAATGTTGAGATGTAGTGCGTAACACTGTTTCGGTTTTCGTGAAACTGGGACTGTTCGGCCAGTCCAAAAATTTCGTGTTTAATTGTTCGTGAAAATAGATTTCACGCCGGTCGTTTTGGTACCGGTTTCGTTCAATTTGGATTTGTGAAGCTCTAGTTATAGGCTCCACAAGTGAGGTTAATAATCTGGGGGCATTCTGGACATAGGTTCTGTATTTTTAAAACTGGAAACCTTTCGTTTGTCCAAAAATTATGGAACATATTTTGTTAGGGAATAGACTTAATTCTGGTAATTTTGGCTTTGGTTTGGTCGCATTTGGAGTAGTATAACTCCATTTGTGGGTCTCGCAAGTTAGGGTAAAAATTCTGGGGACCGTCTGAACATAGGGTCAATGTTTGATTGTGGTGTTTTCAAATGAACTCCTTTTCGAATGAATCCAATTTCTTTGAAAACTAGACAAAATGATTTACTGTTTAGGCTGAAGTTTCGTGTTATTTGAGTTTGTTTTGGGCATTGAAAAAGAGTCACAACTTTGGACACAGTCGCTGCCCCATTTTCTGGACCAGCTGCCTTGTTTGTGAAAACTGTACTATTCGACTCATCATTTTGAAATTCTAAAAATATAGCCAGAAACTAGACTCCGTAAGTTTTCCGTAGAGGGGTTGTTTGCTAAATTCCGATGTCGTTTGATAGGGTAAATAAATTGTTGAAGTTTATGTGTGAGTGCTGGAATTTCCTGCGTTGCTTAGTTCGTACTGTCACTGTAACTGAAAAACTGTTTTTGCAATATCTTTTGAACCAGGAGTCCGATTTGAGTAAACTAAAATGTTTCGGAAAGCTTATTCAGAGGCCTAACTGAATATTCTAATTTCAAGGCAA
The DNA here is from genome assembly GCA_039519185.1 of Astragalus membranaceus. Classification (NCBI taxonomy): domain Eukaryota; kingdom Viridiplantae; phylum Streptophyta; class Magnoliopsida; order Fabales; family Fabaceae; genus Astragalus; species Astragalus membranaceus. Next base: position 158,064,631 of record CM076849.1, on the reverse strand, counting down.
ACTTGACGGGTTCTGGTGTTGTTGATTTTTAGGCGTGTTGGTTGATTTAAGTTGAGGTGGCGTTGTCGGTGCCGTACTGCCCGAAATTGTTGTTGCGTTGTCGGTGGCCTAGTGCCCTAGTTGCTGTTGTTGTTGGTTATGGGATAGTTGGTCCCGGAGTTATCTCCGCATTGTTGCTTTGCTGTGCTTTGTGGTTGCCTTGTCGATGATAATGATTTTCTTTGATGTTGTTGGTTGTTGTGTTGTGGGTAACGCCGAATGGCCCACAGTGTTTTGTAGTGGGTACCGCCGATATGGCCCACGTTGTTTTGCTGAGGGTACCGCTGAATGGCCCGAAGCGTTTTGATGAACTTTGTGTTGTAGGCCTATGGCCGATGTGGTGATTTAGTGGTTGATGTCGCCTGAGTGGCAACGTTTTTTTTTTGTTGATGTTGCTGTCGTGTTGTTAAATTATGTGGCTTGTTGTACAGCTGTGATGCACTTTGTGAATTTCGTTGTGATGCTGTGACGATCGATGTATTTCGTTATCCTTAAGGGTAGATGAGTGAGGTAGAATGCGAGCTAGTTTATCAGAGTGGCGCAGCGGAGTAGAGAGTGAGTCTGATTATTACTGCTTGAAGTTACCTGGCTGAACAAGTAGGAGGGACGGCCGCCCAAGCACTTACCGCCGGTAATCAAAGTAATAGTAATCAGCGTGATAGGTAGCACTAGTTGTCTAGATGGCTGTAGTTGGTAGTGGAGGAGTGTTGGCTTTAGCAGGAGAAAATTTCGAGGACGAAATTCCTTTAAGTGGGGGAGAGTTGTAACGCCCCAAAAATAATAGATTAATTTATTTAATTAATTAAATGAAATTGAGTGGTAGAAATAATAATATAATTATTATTTATTACTTAATAAAATAATTATAGGTGTTATTATATGTGAGCCATAGTTGGGTTGGAAATAATTTTTTAATTTGAAGGGAGTGGTGATGGTAATTCCGGATGTTAGGATTTGGCCCAAGCCCAAGCCCATTGACTTAGGCCTAGGCGAATTAGTAAGGGTGGGGGACAAGTGTCTCATTTGTCCAAGAAGAAAGAAAAGAATTCGAAGAGAGGAGAGAAGAGAAGAGAAAAGAAAACGTAAAAAAGAAAAGAAAAGGAGAAGTGAGAGGAGAGGTCGCGAATAGTGAAGGAGAAGGAGGAGAAGGGCGAATTACTCAAGGAGGAAGAGGAGGCTTGTAGGTGTCTTGCAATTCCTTGGAGCTTTGCTTGGTGGTGCGAATTCTAAGAGGTTAGGGGGCTCTTCTTTTCGTTTTTAATAGTGTATGTGGTGAGTATTGTGTAGGGTTAGGTTTTAGAGTGATTATATTGAATGAATTGTGTATTATAATGTTGTTGCTATGCTGAAATTGAATTGTGCAAGAATGTGCTTAATTGGTGTTGAAATGGCTATGTTGCGCAACATGCATGCTAGGGGTTTGATATTATGATCGAATGAATTTTTGGTGGTAAATGTGGTGGTTAGTGTTTGTATTGATAGATGGTATTGGTGATTTAATTTGGTGAATTTTGGTTGAGAGGAACTCAAAAATTTATGGAGCCTTAGGCGCCCTAGGTGTGTGTGTGTTGCTGGAAATTCAGCCACTGTGTTGTCACTGTGTTGCTGTTTGTGTTGCCACTGTGTTGCTGTTTGTGTTGCCACTGTGTGCTGCTTGTGTTGCCACCGTGTTGCTGTTTGTGTTGCCACTGTGTTGCTGTTTGTGTTGCCACTGTGTGCTGTCTGTGTCACTGTGTTGCTGTGCCTGTTGCCCTGTGTTGCTGTGTTCTGTGCCACTGTGCTGCCAGTTTTGGCGCTAGGTGCTTGTGTCATGGGCGCCAAGGGCCCCAATGTTCTGGTGATAGTTTTGTAAAAATTGTTTTCAGGTTTTCATATTCAGGTAAAATGGCTCCTGCAAAATGATTTTGGGCAACAAAAGAGTTGGATTGCGTGTTTTCACTAGGCGCCTAGTGCATGGGCGCCAAAAATGCTGTTCACTTTTTGACAAAATTTTTGTTGGGTTCTCTTATTCTGAGCATTTGGCTCGTACAAAATAAATTTCGAAGTAAAATGAGTTGTATTTCGTGTTGGCCTTAGGCGCCTAGTGCCTGGGCGCTGTGTTCCCCTGCGCCAGTTCCTGCGCCAGTTCCTGCGCCAGTTCCTGGGCGCCAACGCCTATGCGCGTGCTGTGTTCCTGGGCGCCAGCGCCCATGCGCCAAATTTTTATGTTGCTCCTGGGCGCCCAGCGCCCTGCGCCAAGTTCTGTGTTGCCCCTGGGCGCCCAGCGCCCATGCGCCAGTTTCCAGGATGTCTAAGTATTTTTCCTATTTTGTTTTTAATGTAACTTTTGACTCGGTTATCCAAATTTAACGGTTCAAAATGCGTTTCGAAGCTAATTTCAGTGTCTATCCAATTGTTCCAATTTTATGTAAAAATAAATTATTTTACTGGTGTTTCTGGGCTGATGGTGTTCAAGTGTCCAAATGGCTATTTTCACCCACTTTCCCTATGTCGTGTCAATATCCTAAGTTGGTCTATTTGAGTTGGTGTTGGTGTGAGTGGTGGGCTGAATTGGTGAGTGTGATAAGGTGAGATTGGTGAGCAGAGGCTTCGGCCTAATTTTAATTTGGTGAGCTGATTAATGCACTATGGTGAGATTAGAAATTAAAATGGTGAATTGATTGAATTGTGGTGTGTTGCGATTCATTCTCCATAACACCTCATGAAACATGTGCATTATTGGTGAGCAGAGGCCACGGCCTAATTTTAATTGGTGAGCAGAGGCTTCGGCCTAGTTTTATTTGGTGAGCAGAGGCTACGGCCTATTTGTATTTGGTGACGGATCCGACATGCATGTACCCGTGGAGTTTGGGTTGCATTACATGCATAATCATATATTGTGTAGTGCTGCTTGGAAATAGAATGTTGATGTGATTGTTCCCATTGTTGTGAATTGGTGCCTGGTTTCCTTTTTCCTATGCAGTGCTTAATTCCCATATGTTATTAATTATGAAAAGAGACTCACCCTACTGCTTTTATGTTGCTTCTTATGTCGGCAACGTGCAGGTAATAACGAGTGAAGGTTACCTTATACCTTCGTTTTGGTAGGAAGTGTCATGCTCTGATACGTAGCACCGGGGGGCGTCTTATGCTTAAGTGTTGTTGTTTTATACTGTTAGACCATTTTTGGTGATGTATTGATTTTGTTTCGAACTTAACTATTATTCCGCTGCTGGTAGTGACTGTATTTAGTTGATGTGAACTAAACGATTTTTCTTATTATGGTGCTATGTATCATGTGGTTTTAATTGAACTATGAAAGTTGAAGTTGTTGATTTAATGAAGTAAGTGTAGCACTCGCTTAGATTGTTTTCAAAAAAAAAAAAAAAAAAAAAGAAACTCTGATTTTTATTAACTAGTAAGGTTAGTAGAAAAGGGGTGTTACAGTTCTCCCTTTCCAACAGAGTTTTTGCCACACCCAAAATTCGAACTCGAGACTTTAGGGTGGGATCCAAGTTTATTACCATTTGGACCAATCCTTGTTGGTAGAAAAAATAGTAGATAGTATAGTAGACTAATTTAACTGGCTTACATAAATGCAAATTCAATAATGTAACTTTTTTTTTGGAAAAAAACATCAATAATGTTTCTTGTATGAACAAGACCCCAACCTAAATGGTCAAGGATAATGACATTATTCTTAACAAAATAATTGACTTTTCTTCTCTCTCGTAACTCAGAACCTATGAAGCCCCGATACTTCAAAAATGGAGACGTACCCGTGTCGGATACGTATTCGATACCGATACTTCCCGATACTTCCCGATACGTACCCAAAGAGTATCTAATAATTTTTTAATTCTTTTTAAAAAATATTTGACTCGATACTTTTCAGATACATCTTTGATACTTCTTACCAACTAAGGATACTTCTCAGATACTTTTTCGATACCTCGTACCAACTAAGCACATGATTGTCACTCATATATGATACATTTTAATACCTCAATAACTAAAAGACAAAATTATATGTTTTTTCGTAATACAATAATAGAAGAAATAATACATTGTGATATGAGTGGGATAAATATACGTAACTATATCTATTTGATAAGATCACGAGTATTTATTTCTACAATGTGATGAATATATATTGACTAATGATATGCTTATGTTTTATTGACCAATTACGTACTAATATGAATATCTTAGTCTATAAAAAGTCATCTATTTCTGCCACTGACTATTCGTATTATACAATTTCGGGTGCTCTAAGTTACTTGTCCACCATTACTTTTTATGACTAGTCACTCATACATAGGTGTGTCGGTTGTCCTCTTCCTTTCATCCATATATTTTCTGTGTGATTTTTTTTATCTATTTGGGCAGTTTTTTTTCATATCTATAAAATGCAATATTTAAGTTTTTCATCTTTGTTTTTTTCTATTTGTGTTTCTATTCTATTTTATTTTTTCTGTTATGTTTTTATATATTTAAATTTTAATTTAATTTTTTATTAAAGTATCCCAGCCGTGTCGTATCTTGATTTTCAAAATTTTCCCGTATCCCCGTATCTGTATCGTGTCGTATCCCGTATCGTATCTGGTATCCAGGCTTCATAGCTCAGAACCTTCCATTTCAATATGCCCACATAAACAAAAAAAACAATTGTTTGAGCTGGTCTCTCTCCCTCAGATCCAAAAGAACAACCTTTAAAAATCAATATTGTATACTACTACGATAAACAAAATCCTATAATTTACATAAACAAACTAGAATTTTTTTGAAGAAACTAATTTTAATTTTTTTTGTTTGTTTCAGATTGTTGTTGGCTATTCATGGAGTGTCTCAATCCTTTCAATGAAAGTTTAATTTTCGTTCGTACTTAGAATAAAATTTCAAACTAACCGGCAATGAGTTTGTCCACTGCGAGAATTGAACTCAAAAGCTTTAATTAATAGTTTGAAGTTTTTTTTTCTCAAAACCACCCCTTCTATTTTGGATTTTTGAAAGGCTATTGTGATAGCTATATATGTTATGCCAACAATGGTCTATTGAGCATCATTTATTAGGCTGTTTTTTTACCCCCTTATACCATATACCCCTCTGACCAAACGGACGAAACTACCCCTTAAATCCACAAAATTTCTAGAAATACCTCAAATCTAGATAAATTCGGAAGTATATTTTTTTGATTTACCGGATATATCGCATTTTACGGTATTTCCGGAACACATTTTACATTCCGGAAATACCGTAAAATGCGATATTTCCGGAAATACCATATACCCCCCTCAATATTACCTTCCGGAATTATGTTAAAAAGGGATATTTCCGGAATTCCCAAATAAATGGCTTCCGAAATTATCTTAAAAAGAGATATTTCCGAAATTGAAAATGTTGTTTTGGAAATTTTAAAAAAACTGAACTTTTACCCACGGTTTTGTCCGTAGGTAAAAGTTTTTTTAAAAAACATGGACTTTTACCTATGGACAAAACCGTGGGTAAAGGTCTTTTTTTTAAAAAACACTTTTACCTACGGACAAAACCGTGGGTAAAAGTGTTGTGTTTTATTGAAAAAAACAATGGATATTTCAAAAGTGGAAAGTCCCACATTGCAAGGCTTTGGACTCACCAAAGTCTTTAAATATTAAAGCTTAATGAGAGCTTGTAAACAAGCAAATAGAAGGGACTCTCTCACGCGCACAAACAGGGATCAACATGGCTTGGTTCAGTGCAAATCTTCCGATTTCTCCCCCTGCACGCACGATTAGCCTTGCGCTTATTTTAATTAATGAAATATTATTTTTTATACTTGAGACGAGACCGGTTGTACCTCACAGGTTTTGTTCAACAGATTCAACATGCTTTCAACCACACACACACTACATAGAAAAACGTTATTTTCTTCTCAGATTCAACATGGTTTCTTGTTGCTCTCGCAGCTGTGATTAGTAATAAAGCTTTCGATGAACACATAATTCCGGAATTATGTGATTAGTAATAAAGCTTTTATGTCAAAAACACATATTTCCGGAAATTTTTTATACCCCCAATTTTTTAAACTTTCCGGAATTTGGCTTCCGGAAATACCTCTTTTCAAACCATATTTCTGAAAATACCTCTTTTTGACGTATTTCCGAAAAACCATATTTCCGGAAATACCTCTTTTTTAAACTGTATTTCCGAAAATTTTTAAAAAATATTTTATTTTTACGAAAAACTAGGAGTATTTTAGGAATTTATTGAAAAAAGGGGGTATGGGGTACAATAGGGGGTAAAAAAAACACCCCATTTATTATAGCTACACATTAGGTAGACACACGGTATACAGTTTTAATTAAATTGGCATATATCAGTGAAATTAGGCTAAAGTGCTCCCGGGGTCCCTTATCTTTATTTAGAGTAACGATTTTGTCCCAAATCAGTCCTTTATGTTTTAAAATTTTGACACATAAATCCTTTTCTGTCCCAAATCAGTCCTTTATGTTTCAAATTTTTAACACATAAATCCTTTTTTTGACACATAAATCAGCACTGTTAACGGAAAAGGATTTATGTGTCAAAAATTTGAAAGATAAAAGACTTATTTGGGACAAAAAAAATATAAAGAACTAATTTGTTACTTTAAATAAAGATAAGGGACCCCTTAAGCACTTTAGCCGTGAAATTATTGCCACCACGTAGTTCTTTTCTATTCCATTGTCCACTTTTAAAATTGATGTGATATTTTTTCATTTCTTTTTGCTTTTTTTTTCTTTTTTGTTAATTAGAAAACTAAACTCCACACTTCATTCCACCTCTTGAATTGCTATGTTATCTTCTTAACTTTTTTTTACCTTTTCTCAAATTCTTTTACATGTGAGTAACATTTAATGTGGGTCTCTGTTAGAATTGTAATGCCAACCAATGTTTCAAATTGCGGTTGCGGTCGCGTTGCGGTTGCGGTTGCGGCAGTTGCGGTTGCGGCCATTTGCAGTCGCTGCGATGTGTATTGCGGTCGATGCGGCGTGAAATAATTTTATATTCGCACAAAAATTTAAAAAAATTCCTATAATATTTGTAATTCTTTATATATATTTTATTTATAGTTTCTTTTATAAACTTTCATTCATTTTCAAGACATTAGATCATTAGTGAAACGAACATAATCTAAATAATAAAACTTTCTAAAATCTATTATTTAAGCAAATATAAGCATGACATAAAGAAGTAAGAATTTCATAGTATATAATATATAACATATCTTGGTCAAGATATATATATATATATATATATATATATATATATATATATATATATATATATATATATATATATATAATCAAATTGAGATTACACGTCATATTGTCATCACACAAGACACACACTTTCAAATTTCAATACAAATCATTTAATTAACTATAAATTAATTATAAATTAATACTAATTGTCTTTTTTGAGCAAATTAGTACTCATTGATAAAAAAAAACAAATTGTGCAAAAATGTGATGCTGCCCAACGGACACACTACAGCCCACGCATGATCCACATTTGGGGTAAAAAAATGACAAAACAAAAGTCACAAACCCACCCATTGGCCACTACCAAAAACCCACACACACAAATCACAACACACGAGTCACACACAAACCCCACACTTCTCAACCACACACAGACCCCCCACCCCACGACACACACACAGTCACACACCATCACTCACTCCATCACAACCCAAACCCCAAAGTGGCACAAAACAACCCCACAGCAGCTAACTAATACCAAAGAAGAAGATTAGAAGAAATGAAAAATCAAATGAAAAAAACAAAACAACAAAACAGAGACATCAAATCTTGGTGGAGCAGCAAGGAAATGAGAAGAAAATAGAACCAGATCAGGAGAGAAACATTACCAGAAAGAGTGAGAGAGGTGGCGTGGAGTCTTTGAGAAGAGAGGAAAGGAAAGTAGAGGAGAGAGAGGAAGGAAGGTAGATCAGTAGATGTAAATCTGATTTTTCTTCTAAATGAGTAAAGTGGAAGAAAAAGAATAGTAGAAAGGTAAGAGAGTCTCCTTTTCAGTCTGGGAAATTTGATTATCGGATTGTACTGACTACTGAGTACAACAGAGTACTGCTTGAAGCTGATGTGGTTAAAACAAGGTCGTTGCGGTGTTGTTGCGGTTCCATTGCGGTTACGATGCAGTTACGTTGCGGAAAAACAGGGGATTGAAGATCACAATGCAATTGCGGTGGGATGCCGTTGCGGCGACTCCCGCAACCGCAATATTGCGGCCGCAACAGGTGTTGCGGTCCGCAATTTGAAACCCTGATGCCAACTAGCTATAATATATTATTAAGGAAGTGCAACAAAAATATTGAGCCCACAAAATCTATCAAAATGAAAGGCGAAGACTCAAATTAAAGAATACTACATTCAGTCTAAAATATATAAAACAAATTCATGAGAACATTGTGATAGCCCAGGAAATGGCCCACAACATGGCTGAGATGATAAGCTTAATTGGAGTTTTATTTGGCATATTTGGATTGAGGTTGGCTCTCCGGAGAAGCTCATCAACCTCATTATCTTCTCTGTCACTAATGTTAAAACTATTGTGAAGTGGAATGGTGGTCGAGCCGACTACTTTTTTCCTTAGAGAGACATCAGAGATGGTGATCCAATTTCACTTTATCTCTTTGTGTTGTGCATTGACAAGCTCTCTCACTTGATCTCTAAATATGTGGAATATGGGCTTTGGAACAGGGAGGAATGGGCCTGTTATTACCCACCTGATTGTTGCTGACGATCTACTCCTTTTTGGTCAGGCTACTGAGGAGCTGATGCAGTGTGTCAAGAATGTGTTGGAGCTTTTTTGTAGCATGTCTAGGAAGCAGGTTAGTAATGAAAAAACCAGCATTATGTTCTCTCAAAATGTTTGTAGAGATGTAAGGGACAAGCTGGTGCACATCTTTGGATTTAGACAAACTGCGGATTTATGAAAATATTTAGGAGTGCCTTTGATTGGTAGGCTCCAAGGAGATCAGATTATCAATACCTTATAGATAAGGTAAAGTTGAAGTTGTCTGCTTCGAATGCCAAGCATTTATCCGATATGTGATTGAGGCCATGCCCTTGTACACTATGATGACCGCCGCTATTCCTAAAGGTGTTTTATTGGATATTCATAAAGTGCATAGATCCTTCCTCTAGGGAGATGACAACAATAATATATAGAAGGGTGTATGCAGTGAGCTGGGACATAATGACTCGACCTTAAAGTATAGGAGGTTTGGGGTTGAGGAGATGACTACAATGAATACACGGCCTACAGAGGGCCGTCCCATACAATTTGGAGGCCCCGTGCAAATCATAGAAGTGGGGCCTTAATTATATTATTACTAAATAAATCACTAAAACTTAAACTTTGTTATTTAAATTATAAATATCATCTCAATACAATTTTAAACTAATATCAACCTTCTAGCTACTTAAAAAGAGCCATCCTTCTAGCATTTTTCGAAACAAATTCGTCAATAAAGTCTTCATATTGTATTGTCTCAAAAAGATCATTCTCAACTGCTACCAATGCTCATCCATTAAGCCTTTCTTGTGACATGTTAATTGGCCTCTACCATTCCCCCCTTGAAAAACTTTACAACAAAAACAAAAAACTCTATCAAGCTCTTTCGAATAAACAAGCCAATCTCTATCGCACTCCTCTCTATTGGATAAAACTCTAGTATATAAATTAGCCGTAAAGCGTCTGGAAAATTTATCTTTAGGACCATTGACAATTGAAGAATCTCTTTTAGGACCTTTCTCAACTAATAAATCAATCATTTTAGAATCAAGAGCATTCCAGTTTCTTGGATCAAATATATCAAACAAATGTTCCAATGGGTTTCCTTGCTCAACATTGTTGTTAACGTCACCATTTCCAGCATCAACATTTTCATTTTCAAATTCAACATTCTGATTAACATCAACATTCAAATTAACATCATCACCAACTTCAGTAATAACCACATTTTCACGAATCTCAACTTCAACCGGCTGATCATCAACATTCAAATTAACATCATCACTAACTTCAGCTGTAACCACATTTTCACTAATCTCAACTTCAATCGGAATTCGTTGATCTTTTATTAAAAATTTATCAAGAGCTCCCGTTTGAGAAAGAGTTAATTCTTCAATTCTTTTGTTTTTCTTACGCTTCTCACATCCAAAATCATATTTTCTAATCTTAGGAAGCATAGTAGAAAAGCAAAACCTGATAATTTCGCTTTCCGGTGGTGGTAGAAACGAGGATGACCGCCAGTCCGTCACGCGATCTCAACTTCAATCCACTGCCAAGTACACAGATAGATATTAAATAGGTTAGTATAATATGTTTGTCTCAAATCTCAATATAATAGTATTTTAAGAATGCCAAGCAAAATTGTAGAAATAAGAATACCAATCTGAATTAATTAATTTGCTCTTGAATGGTTGAACGATTACTGTATGTATGTGTGATTGGATTCGTGATTGGAGGGTAATGCGTGATTGGATTCGTTGGATTCATGGACGGTTACTGTAGTCTGTAGGTATGCGTGATTACTGTAGGTATGCGTCATGCGTGATTGGATTCGTTGATGGTTAATTAAATAGGTTAGGTATGCGTGTTGTTGTTGGGCTGATGATATGAAGGGGATTCGGAATGGACTGGTATGGGGGTATGGGCCAACAAAAAATTTGGGGCCCCTAAAATTTTTTTCTGGGCCGAGGCCCTGTGCGCCTGCACAGGCTGCACTGCCTCTAGGCCGGCCCTGGGCCTACATCATGAAACTGGGGTGGGAGCTATGATGCACAGATACGATACGCATATTGGATACGATACGAATCCGATACGACGATACGGATCGGCAAGAGGCATAGACTCGTCCCTATGGAAGGCATTGATGGGAATGTGGGATAACTTTGAGAGGTTAGGTTTGATTTTAGTGTGATTGGCAACAGCATGAATACACACTTATGGAAAGATTGTTGGATTGCTCGTGGTGTCCGTTTATCTGAGATTTTGCAAGAACCACCTGATGGGCTAGATAGCGCTGGTGATGATATTAGAATTTGGCTTGGTGACAACCAAGGGTGCTACACTGTCAAAAGTGTTTATTGGTTGTTGTGCATTTTTTATGAAGATTGCAACATGGCTATGTGGAATAAGGTGTGGAAGTTAAATGTGGTCGCTAACCTATCACATTATATAGATATCTTCCTTGTTTATTTATTTATTTATTTACAACATTATGTTCTCCCGATTGAATATGAATGAATAAGTTGATAAAAAACAGAAAAGAAATAAATTGAATTTCAAATACGTTATTAATTGAACAAGTGTAGAATGACCTTCCTTTGTTAGCATATGTGCCACCAACACACCTAACAACCCTTCTACCACAACCACAAAATAGAATAACTTGTGGTGAAGCTCTTGTTCGAGATGATGATGATGATGCATTGCTCCTTTGCGACGGCAGTGTGGATAGCAAGAGAGAAAGAAATGGTGTGATTATGGAGGTCGAGTGAGATGATTAGAAGTGCAAAGATGGAGGAGGATGTTAGAGGGCTAGGGTTTCTACCTCTGAAATTGGGATTTTTAACGAAGAAGAAGGATATATGTTTCTGTTTTACTTTCATTTTGGTCCCTCCCAACAATAAGAAAAGGCAACTAACATTAAAAATCCACATAAGCAGATTTAAGTGGCACTAAACGTGCCACATCAGCTAATTTGACAGAGTAAACGATGTCCATTAACGTGAGGGACGAACGTGAAGGACAGAATACACATTGAGGGACTTGTTTGCTTTTTGGTTCGAATGAAGGACCAAATTGACAGCGAGATACACTTTGAGGGACCAAATTGATCATTTACCCTAAAAACAACTGACAAAGATTATTAAATTATATCTATTTTCTTAAATGTGGTCGCTAACCTATCACATTATTGGTCTCTTCCTTGTTTTATTTATTTACAACATTATGTTCTCCCTATTGAATATGAATGAAAAAGTTGATAAAAAAACAGAAAAGAAATAAATTGAATTTCAAAAGAAAATGGGAAAGACATAATAATAAAAAAAGACTTAATTATTTTTAATTTTTATTTTAATATGACAATGGTTCACAATATGTGTAAGATAAATAGAGCATCAAAGTTAAAGTTTCCTTTATGAGTAAATTATAAATAAATATTAGTATAGGTAAAATTAATGAGAAACATTCTAGATGCTCCATTTAAGCTAAAATACTAAAAAGAAGGTGGTTTATGGCTTTTATGTAATAGTTAGATAAAAGAATTATGATATTTAGTAATAATGCAAAAAAAATTGGCAATACCTCTCTGCCACCTTGATTTTCAAGTCTTTTAAACTCACAAACACAATTACAACATTGGAATGTAAAAACTCTAATAAAAAATACGGTTCTTTCTCAAAAAAAAAAGAAATAACGTGCATGTGAAGCTCATAGTATTTATATCTTATTGATAAAAAAAAGTATTTATATATATCTTATTTCATGGTGCTTTCTCAAAAAAAGAAATAATGTGCCTTATTTTTTAAGCATTTTGAAAATATATAATACAACAACAAGTGCTCTGTTTATTAGTAGCTTATGTAATTAATAAATTCCTAATCGTGACTTTTTTATAAAAAAAGAAAGGGAAAAGTATCATCCTTATCTTTACTACTAATAAACAGAGCATTTGCTTTTCCATTAACACTTTTAGAGTGAAGCCTTAATTTATATTTATTTGATAAATCACTAAAGAGTATATATACTATATATGGTTGTATTTGAATAATTTACTCCATCTCCAATTTATTTCACTAATGTACTATTGAAATTGAAAGATAAAGGTGATGACAAGCTAAATGTATTAGAGGAAGCTGAGGAAGAAAGCATGCCAAAAGTGTACTCAAGTGAATTGAAGGCAGTGACATCACGCGCCTAGTGTAAATGACTCAAGTAACCCTGCACTAAAAGACAAACTGGTGAAAGCCGTTTTTCATTGGATTCTCATATCATGAGATATTTTAGCGTATCTCCAGCTGGCACAAGCTCATTGTGCATGATATAATCCTTTTATTTTTATTCCTTTATTTTTCTTGCTTGCAATAGGTAGTAGTAGGGTCCATGATAGACCACCTCCTTTTAGTATAAAAGCACTGCACTCTCTGTACTACTTGAATCAATGAATTATGCAGTATTCCTTTTCTGATATAGTACTGTTTCATTAGTTTTATGCTTTATGGCTCGATATTATAGTTCTTTCTTCTTTCAATTTTACTGCATTATGTTTCATTCTTACTTTAAGATGGTATCAGAGCTTTAATGCTCTGAATACCTTGCTCGTTTTTTCCATTGTTTATCTCTTTTATTCTCCTTTTTCTTTTCATCATGCCTCCAAAAGATGGTACAACATCTGGTCACGGTGGTGGTGATCCTCCAAAGGATCCTGCATCTGAACCAACCAGTGTGTACTATGTCCATCCTAGTGATGGCCCTTCTACTGTTTCTGTTACTCCCCTTTTGAATTCCAATGGTTCAAATTACCACAGCTGGGCTAGATCCATGAGGAGAGCTCTAGGTGGTAAGAACAAGTTTGATTTTGTTGATGGAACTATAGAGATTCCAGATTCCTTTCACCCCTCTTTTAAGGCTTGGTCTAGGTGCAATATGTTAGCACATTCTTGGATCATGAATTCTGTTTCTGAATCAATAACTCAAAGTATTGTTTTTCTTGAAAATGCTTTTGATGTTTGGAATGAACTCAAGGAAAGATTTTCTCAAGGTGATCTCATATGCATTTCTGAGTTGCAATGTGAGATTCACACCTTGAAACAAGGTTCCTTATCAGTAACTGAGTACTTTTCTGAGCTAAAAGTACTATGGGAAGAACTTGAAACTTATCAACCTGAACCTGTGTGTGGTTGCCCTCGAAAATGTGTCTGTACTACTGGTGTGAACAAAGCCAAACAGCATTATGCTCAAAATAAGATCATTCGGTTTTTGACTGGTTTGAATGAAAATTTTGCCATGGTGAAGTCTCAGATTTTGATGATGGATCCTTTGCCAAAATTGAACAAAGTTTTTTCTATGGTTATCCAACATGAGAGGCAATTTTGTAACAATGATGAAACTAGAACTGTCATAGCTGCTGTTAACAACAAGAAATTTTTTCAAAACAAGGGAAATTTTCAGAACAATGGAAACAAATACACGAGCAAGGAATGTAGCTATTGTGGAAGAATTGGGCATACAGTTGAGACATGTTACAAAAAGCATGGAATACCACCTAGTTGGAAGAAAGCCACGATCAATGCTGCAGAGAACTCTGAAGAACAGAATGAAACAGTAGCTGATGAAGCTAAAACAGTGGGAATTTCAAAGGAGCAGTATGACAAATTGGTCAATATGATTCAAGCTGTCTCAACATCAAAGGAGCAGTCAAAGTCAGTAAACATGGTAGCAGGTCCTTCCTCTTTCTTATCAGGTAGTATTTCTCACATTTGTTCCTTGAAAATGAGTCCTCTAGGTTTGTGGATAATTGATTCAGGTGCTAGTGTACACATTTGTTCATCCCTTAAACACTTTAAAAGTTTTGTTTCAATTAAACCAGTTAGTATAAAACTACCAAATGGCCACAAAACCTTTGCAACTATTAAAGGAATAGTTGAATTCTCACCTAAACTGTATATTGTAGATGTTTTGTACGTACCTGAATTCTATCTCAATCTTATCTCTGTACCAAGACTTATGATTGACTTACAAGTTAGTGTTCTCTTTGATATTCCCAAATGTGTCATCCAGGAGAAGAAGACCAAGGAGATGATTGGTTTGGGTATGATCTTTGAAGGATTGGTGTACTTGGAACTACCAGAAAATGATGATGTTGCTGCTGTTAACAATGCTGATACAAGACCAGACACTTTATCCTTACCAAATTCTGCTCTTTGGCATTTTAGATTAGGACACCTCTCAAATCAAAGAATGAAATTGTTGCATAATGATTTTCCTTCTATTCATGTTGATGAAGGATCCGTATGTGATATTTGTCATTATGCAAAACAAAAGAAATTGCCTTATAAATTAAGTACAAATAGAGCAACCAAGTGTTATGAGCTTATTCATTTTGATATATGGGGACCTATTTCAACATCTTCTATTCATGGTCATAAATATTTTTTGACAGCCCTTGATGATCACTCTAGATACACTTGGGTGATTCTCTTAAAAACCAAAAGTGAAGTGAGCACTCATGTTAAAAACTTCATAAACACAGTAGAAAAACAATTTGAAGCAACTGTGAAAACGGTTCGCACAGATAATGGACCAGAGTTTCTGATCCCTGACTTTTACTCCTCAAAAAGCATCATTCATCAAACTTCATGTGTAGAAACTCCTGAACAAAATGGTAGAGTAGAAAGAAAACATCAACATATTTTAAATGTGGCTAGAGCATTGCTTTTCCAAGCAAAATTACCTAGACAGTTTTGGTCCTATGCAGTCACTCATGCTACTTACATCATAAATCGGGTCCCCAGTCCTCTTCTTAAAGGAAAAAGTCCTTATTACCTGCTATATGGTACTCTACCTGATATTAGTGCTCTCAAAATATTTGGTTGTCTTTGTTTTGCATCCACTCTCAAGATTCATAGAACCAAACTTGATCCTAGAGCTAGAAAATGCATTTTTCTAGGATATAAATCAGGAGTTAAAGGTGCTGTGTTGCTTGATCTTAATAATAGAGAGGTGTTTGTGTCTAGAAATGTGACATTTCATGAACACATACTACCATACAGTAACTCACAGCCCCTATCCAAATGGACTTACCTTTCACCAAACTCAAATAAACCACCTACTGATAACAATGCACCAGTTATCAGTACACCAGAAACCGATCATTCACTTACTGATAATAATTCACCAATTATCAGTACACCAGAAAATAACCCTTACTCACCTGTACAGACACCTAACTCACCTCTAACCTCTTCACCAGAACCTTTAACACCATCACTTGAGTCTCAAACACTTCAACCTCATTCACCAGAACCTTCGACCTCAGAAACTAGCCTCACAAGTCCTCAACCTCCCCCCAAACCTGTCACACTCAGAAAATCAGCAAGGGAACTGAGGCAACCTCATCATTTATCTGATTACATCTGCACCAATCGTTCAAATGGTCATTCCAAAGCATCATCTACAGGTATTTCTTATCCTATTTCTAACTATCATTCTTTCACAAACTTATCCAAACAACAAATGCTTTTTTCTTTATCTTTGAGTTGTGTCAATGAACCACAAACCTATGAGGAAGCATGCAAGAGTGAATGTTGGGTTGATGCTATGGATAAGGAATTGGAGGCACTACAAAAGAATGGCACTTGGAAACTTGTTGATCTACCTCCTAATGTGAAACCTATTGGATGCAAATGGGTGTACAAAATAAAACATAAGGCTGATGGTTCTATTGAAAGGTACAAGGCTAGGCTTGTTGCAAAGGGGTACAATCAAATAGAAGGATTGGATTTCTTTGATACTTTTAGCCCTGTAGCAAAACTCACTACAGTCAGATTGTTGCTAGCTCTAGCATCAATGAAACATTGGCATTTGCATCAATTGGATGTGGACAATGCTTTTCTCCATGGTGATTTGCAAGAAGATGTGTATATGGAAGTGCCTAAAGGAGTTACTTGTATCAAAGGGAACCAAGTTTGTAAATTACAAAAGTCTCTATATGGACTCAAACAAGCTAGTAGAAAGTGGTATGAGAAATTAACCACTTTACTACTAAGCAAGGGATATGTTCAGTCAAACTGTGATCATTCCTTGTTTATTTATGAAAGAAATGATGATTTTACAGCCTTGTTGGTGTATGTAGATGACATTATACTTGCTGGAAACTCTCTCACAGAATTTTCAAGGATCAAGGATATACTTGACAGAGCCTTCAGCATCAAAGATCTTGGTTCCCTCAAATATTTTTTTGGACTTGAGATCTCTCAGTCTAAGAATGGCATTGTGCTTAGTCAAAGGAAATATTGTCTTGATTTATTGCAGGAAACAGGACAACTTGGTGCCAAACCTTCATCTACTCCTTTAGATTCAAATTCTAAAATCTGCCAGGATTCAACAGAGATGTTTCAGGACACTGCTCTTTACAGGAAACTCATTGGAAAGCTGCTCTATTTGACTAATACTAGGCCTGATATTACTTTTGCTACTCAACAATTAAGTCAATTTGTCAATTCTCCTACTGTCACACATTTTAATACAGTATGCAGAGTTCTCAAATATCTCAAAGGAACTTCAGGCCGAGGCTTATTATTTCCAAGGGATTCTATATTACAATTGTTTGGTTTCTCTGATGCTGATTGGGCTAATTGTGTGGATACTAGGAAGTCAGTTTCAGGATACTGTTTCTTTTTAGGCTCTTCTCTTATTTCATGGAGGACAAAGAAGCAACAAACTGTGTCTAGATCATCTTCAGAAGCTGAATATCGTGCCCTTTCTACAGCCACTTGTGAACTTCAATGGCTCTCTTTTCTGCTTACTGAATTAAAGGTGAAGTGTGATAGATCACCAGTTCTATATTGTGATAATCAAAGTGCCATACACATAGCTGCAAATCCAGTGTTTCATGAAAGAACTAAGCATTTGGAAATTGATTGTCATTTTGTTAGAGAACGACTCCAACAAGGTCTTATGAAGTTGCTGCCAGTGTCATCTAAATGTCAATTAGCAGACTTTTTTACAAAAGCTTTAACTCCATCTATGTTCTCTTCTTTTATTTCCAAGCTTGGAATGATAAATATATATCATGGTCCAGCTTGCGAGGGGGTATTGAAATTGAAAGATAAAGGTGATGACAAGCTAAATGTATTAGAGGAAGCTGAGGAAGAAAGCATGCCAAAAGTGTACTCAAGTGAATTGAAGGCAGTGACATCAGGCGCCTAGTGTAAATGACTCAAGTAACCCTGCACTAAAAGACAAACTGGTGAAAGCCGTTTTTCATTGGATTCTCATATCATGAGATATTTTAGCGTATCTCCAGCTGGCACAAGCTCATTGTGCATGATATAATCCTTTTATTTTTATTCCTTTATTTTTCTTGCTTGCAATAGGTAGTAGTAGGGTCCATGATAGACCACCTCCTTTTAGTATAAAAGCACTGCACTCTCTGTACTACTTGAATCAATGAATTATGCAGTATTCCTTTTCTGATATAGTACTGTTTCATTAGTTTTATGCTTTATGGCTCGATATTATAGTTCTTTCTTCTTTCAATTTTACTGCATTATGTTTCATTCTTACTTTAAGATGTACATTATAACACGGTGCTTTCTCAAAAAAAGAAAAACACGAGGTGCTTTCTCAAAAAAAGAATTAACGTGTATGTGAAGCTCACCAACATTAATTTAATTTTTTTTGACGTGTATCATTTGTCACCAACATTAAGACATTTATATATATATTATAGGTTGTTGAGAGCACTACTACGTACCCATTGCTCAATATTCATCGAGAGGTATTATTAATTTGCTAGAATTCATACTTTTCATTATGCATGTATGTGCGTGTGTCCTAATTATATGTCTTTGCTTTGTTAAACAGAAAGTGTTAATTTGTTGCAAGTGATCTCCAGATTCCTCTCATCAGTGACACATCTGCCTGTAAGTGATTCCCTTTCTTTCTTTCTTTCTTTCTTTCTTTCTTTCTTTCTTTCTTTGTCTGTCTCCTAAAAGAAAGTTGCACTTGCACCTACACCCACAATATATCTATTAGTTGAAGGTTATCTAAATATTTTCAGTTGCAAATGTTGTTGAGGCATTTTTTGTTCTAATAATTAAACACTATTTTTCAGCGAGCATGACGACACCTCAATACTCAAAATCACACACATATACTTTTGACGATGCCGAAGGAGGAACTGTTGTGATTTCTACCAAAATTCCAACTGTGGTGGCAATTGTGATTGTTGTTGCTTTTGTGGTTCTTCTATTGGCAATAGGCATATTCTGTTATTTCAGCAAAAAAAAAACAAATGGGGTTGCACTGGCACCAACAATGGCACAGACTCTATTTCCGGCATCACCATCTGCACCGCCAGCAAGAGCACCGGCTCTATTTCCGGCATCACCATCCGCACCGCCAGCAAGATATAGGGATATATGATACATTTTATATTCCAATGGAGCTATATTATATGTATTGATTATTGACACTTTAAATTGGCCTTCTGTTTTACATTTTATATCAATATTTTAAATTGCGATTCACTGTTAGTTAGACTTGATTTTGTTTCATATATATTATGTGAACCGAACTTGAAACATTACTGAATAAAGGAATCAATTTTCTCTTTTGCTGGGACTGTGATAACAAAGTAAAAATGTGCAAACTGTTTCTTCAATTTGTGAACTCTGCACAAGAAAAACTTAAATCAGGCACAAACTCTTTGATTGGTACAAATGCAAAAGTAACACACCATTTGTTCCAATCCCAAGAGCTATCAGCAAACATAACCACAGATAACTCTTTGAAGCATATTTAGACCATTTATCAGGTAATGTGGTAAATTCTGGATGTCCTTATAAAAAAAACTAAAACAAAACATGAGGTCCTAAGACCTCATTAAGCATATCAACCCCATCCATGACCTTATAAGGTTATATGACTATTTGTCTATAATTGAAATCAAACCTACTAATAGTCATTTAACACCAATAGCTGCATCATAATTTGCAGAATAGTAAGGAAGTTGATAATTAATGAATGGCGTGTGGCATTTAAATAAATGGATGGTGCTCTTGCCATGCATTTATCGGGTTGTTGAAGCTTACTTTGATAAAATACTTGGTTCAAAAAAATTGGCTGTGTCTACCTATGAAACATCCCAGAGTCTATATTGATGACTATTTTCTTCTACTTGAGCACAAAATCCGAAAGAAGCTTTAAAAGAAGGAAGAAAAAACCGAATTTCTAAACAAAAAATCAAGGAAAAAGTGTGAAAGGAGGGAAGTGAAAACAAATCTTCAAAGAGACATGGTTAAAGGAATATCACTATCTCCTCATTTAACAAACAGGGTTTCTTTCATGTACTCATCTTTCTATTGGCGCCTCTTTAGGACGTCATGTATTGTCCTCATCTTTCTATTAGCGCCTCTTTAGGAGTAGTATTTGTGAAATCACAGCCAAATTGGGTCTTCATCATGTCCTCATTAATTAACCTGCACAAGAGGGATAGAAACTTCTATTACTAATCAAGAAAAATTACCTTAAAATATTCTACATTAGCTTTATGTCAAAGAAAAAACAAACTGAAGATATTACCATTTAGCAGACACCAAGGAAGTAGTAATAGTGCATATTGAATCAACTTTTTCCCAACCAATGCAGAATCAGAACAAAAGCAAAGGAGAACAGGAAAAACCAAAAACATAGGGAGCAGGGAAAAAAGTGTGTGAATGGCATGATATTTCAAATCCACACATAAAAGAGGTCTTTATGATTATACCTCTAGTATATGGAGATTCAGTGTGACACCAACATATGATCCACTTGATCTTCATGTGCTTTTGATCAAACATTTGGTATTACAGAGAACACGATTGAGTGTGAGTGAAGCCAGAAATCGAGTGAATTGGTGAGATTGAGTGAAGGATCTTCATTAAAAACCTTCAAATGGACATCCGAGCTATGTATTCTGAGACATCTGCAATGCATCTTTCTTCGTTATTCCATGTATTTCCACACCAACAGAAAAGGAAAAAGAAGACAATATCACAAATAACCCTAAAATACATTTGGCACATTAAGCTTTTAGCTTTATTAGAGGGTTAATGCAAGCAAGTGTTACATTTCACTCTGTTACTAAAACAATTCATCAATGAAGAGGGAGATTTTAACAGATAAGGCAAAATCCATCTGTGACTGTAACTCCCTTCAATTAGAACTCCACTGCCTATCAATTAGAACTCCCTTAAGAGGGAAATTTTAAACATTTCACTCTGCCACTGCCTATCAATTAGAACTCCCTTCAGAGGCCAAAATTCATAACGTTCTGTATGTCTCCCAGCTCAAACTATGTCCAAACCCTACTGTGGTTACTGTAACTCCTCTGCCAGGCTCATCTGTGACTGATCCTACTGCTGCTAGAGTGCCTGAAGCCACTCTGCTAGAGTAGCACACCATTTGTTCCACTCCCAAGAGCTATCAGCAAACATCACCACAGATAACTCTTTGAAGCACATATAGACCATTTATCAGGTAATGTGGTAAAATCTGGATGTCTTTGTAAAGAAAACTAAAACAAAACATGAGGTCCTAAGACCTCATAAAGCATATCAACCCTATCCATGACCTTATAAGGCTATATGATTATATGTCTATAATTGAAATCAAACCTATTAATAGTCATTTAACACCAATAGCTGCATCATAAGTTGCAGAATAGTAAGGAAGTTGATAATTAATGAATGACACGCGGCATTTAAATAAAATGGATGGTGCTCTTGCCATGCATTTATCGGGTTGTTGTAGCTTACTCTGATAAAATACATGGTTCAAAAAAATTTGCTGTGTCTACCTATTAAACACCCCAGAGTCTATATTATTATTGATGACTATTTTTTCTACTTGAGCACAAAATCTGAAAGAAGCTTTAAAAGAAAGAAGAAAAAACCGAATTTCTAAACAAAAAATCAAGGAAGAAGTGTGAAAGGAGGGAAGTGAAAACAAATCTTCAAAGAGACATGGTTAAAGGAATATCACTATCTCCTCATTTAACAAACAGGGTTTCCTTCATGTACTCATCTTTCTATTGGCGCCTCTTTAGGATGTCATGTATTGTCCTCATCTTTCTATTAGCGCCTCTTTAGGAGTAGTATTTGTGAAATTACAGCCAAATTGGGTCTTCATCATGTCCTCATTATTTAACCTGCACAAAGGGGATATAGAAACTTGTATTACTAATCGAGAAAAATTACCTTAAAATATTCTACACTAGCTTTATGTCAAAAAAAAAAAAATGAAGATATTACCATTTAGCAGACACCGAGGAAGTAGTAATAGTGCATATTGAATCAACTTTTTCCCAACCAATGCAGAATCAGAACAAAAGCAAAGGAGAACATGAAAAACCAAAAACATAGGGAGCAGGGAAAAAAGCACGTGAATGGCATGATATTTGAAATCCACACATAAAAGAGGTATTTATGATGATACCTCTAGTATATGGAGATTCAGTGTGGCACCACCGTATGATCCACTTGAAATTCAAACCAAAACAATCACAAACCCCATATGACTGATATGAGAAAGAAACTTCATATTCCAGCAGAAATATAAAAAATAAAAAGATCCATTTCATCAAATCAAATCCCATATGAGGTTGTTTAATCAAATCTCAATGTTATCCATTTCACCATTATAAACATGATATAATAGTTAAATTTACTCTCTTTGATTATTGCATAAGCCTAAAAATTAATTTCATACATCAGTTCCAGCATCCAAATTCCCAACTCCAAACCATTTATATAATTGACAAAATGGCTGCATAAGCCTAAGAAATAATTCCATACAACAGTTCCATCATTCAAACCATTTACCTATAACCTATAAACCTAAAAACTTACATTTTTGTATTCCTGTAAAGGAAGCAATATGCAGCAGTGTGTGTGTGTGTGTAAACTAGTTCTTATTGCTAGTGTGCTGCTGTAGCAGTTGTTACTGGTGTAAGTGATTAGTGAGGTGCAATGTGCAGGATATGTGTTCAAGTGTGAAACAGCACCTTAGTGTAATGTGTAATAAGTAGCAAAATGAGTAGCAATTAGTTAGTTAGAGTTTGTAACCATTTTACGTTTCAGTTAGTTATAATAGAATTGATGAAGTAGAATAATAAAATTTCAGTTTTACCGTAATCATCTCTCTCCAATTTCCTTTCTGTTCTTGATCCTCATGTGCTTTTGATCCAACATTTGGTATTACAGAGGACACGATTGAGCGTAAGTGAAGCCAGAAATCAAGTGAACTGGTGAGATTGAGTAAAGATCTTCATCAATTGAGTGCTCAGCGTGAGGGAGCCAGAAACCCTAAATGCAAGCCTAAAAAAGAGTGAAAGGTGGGGAACGATTTCTGTTTCACGATGAGTTCTTCGTATGGCGGTGGAAATCTTCTCAGCAATTTTGGATGGAAAGAACTATGAACAGTGGTATCATTAAACATGTTATGCTATGGATGAGTTTGGTAAGCTTTCTTCTGGTCAGAAGATAAACTTTCATAAGTCCAAAGTTATCTTTTTCGATAATCTATATATATATATTTATATGTAAAGGATACCCAAAAGAAGCTCCACAATTTTTCTCAATGTTTTTATGTATTAAAATATTTATTCATAATTTAGACATAAAAAAACTTTAATTTCAATTAAAGAACATAATTGCCACTAACTTATTCAATGATAGTGGAATATTAATTAGATATTTATATCTATATGAAAATGATATTTTAATTTTAACTAATTAAATATGTTTAAGAACAATATAATATAATATAATATAATATAATATAATATAACATAATATAAAATAATATAATATAATATAATATAATATTTTGTTTATTTTAAACATAGATAAGTTATATTTGCCTTTTGGTGTCTCTAAATTTATATTATGATTATTACTAATTATTATAGTTGGTTTTTAATATACATAAGTTACAATTTTTTCATTTTCTTTCACTTTAAGCCTTCTTTCAGAGATACTATAAATACTTAAGAAGAGAAGTCACCAATTATATTTTCATTTTTTACATCACAATTGTTTAGTTGTTACATGACTTATGTAAATTTTTTGGTTTTTACATCACTAATATTTAAGCTTGAATAAAGCCATTGTGGTAGTTAGCGTCCCAAAGTTTATTTGTTTAAATTTGTCTTTTATTCATAACCTTTAATTGATTGTTGATTAAGTATTGAGATTGTTATAGGTTTCAAGTTTAATGTATACATCATATTCTTATAGTGTGTAAACAAAATAAACTATCTCTTCTTGGATTGAAGTATATCTTCAATTATTATTCGTAATTTTCTTGATTATATGGTTGAACCGTAACTTAGATGATGTTGTGATTTTTCTTTCTCTCCCCCCCTCTCTCTCTCACTCTGTCTTTCTCTTTATATATATATATATATATATATATATATATATATATATATATATATATATATATATATATATATATATATATAAAGGAAACCCCAATGGAGCCTCCAAAATACTTCTCACGAGTTTTACTTATTATAATATATACATATATATATATATTATTTACCATATAATTAAGTGATAAAACAAACAAAAATGAATAGCCATACCTTACGTTCTAACCAAAAAATAAAAACTTTGAATTTTTGATTCATTATATAATTAATTGAAAAAATTGTTTAATTTAGGAGTACAATGCAAATGAATAGTCACATTCTAACCAAAAAGATATGAATAGCAATATTCTACGTTGTACTATTAGTACGTTGTTTTTTTTGATGTAATTGACGTAATATAAAGAAATATATATATATATATATATATATTATTTACTATAATGTTTATTTATTTATAAAAATTAATAAGTTCAAATCAACCTTTATTGAAAACTTAAAATTTAAGTTCAAATATATATATAGTAGATGTAATGAAAAGTTGTAACAGAAAAAGCTTTCTATAAAATAGCTTTCTATTATTAAGTAATTTTTCATTTTTGTAACTAATACACTATTAAGTATCAAAATATTATTTATGATTCATTCTAAATTATTGTCATAATTTTTTTGTTTAGTTATTATAAAATAAATAAAAATTAGTTTAATATATATATATATATATATATATTAAGATTAATAAGTTGAAATCAAACTTCACTAGAAAATTAAAATATTAGTTCAAATACATATATATATATATATATATATATATATAACTAATTTCAATTATCGGAATAATTTAAAACTTATATTTAATGTAAAAACTTAAAATAACCTTATATATATATATATATATATATATTATTTATAATATAATTAAGTGATAAAACAAAAAAAAAATGAACAACCATACCCTACGTTCTAATCAAAAATTGCATAAATTTTAATAGCTCATTTATTACATAATCAATTGGAAAAATTATTTAATTTAGTACGATAATAGAAATGAATAGTCATATTCTAATTCATTGTATAAATATTTTTAACTAAGAAATAATGAGTGGGTCTTTGAAATTCTTTTTGGTGTAACTGTTATACATTGTGGAGTTTCATATTAATATGAACCATTCCTTAGTTGCCAATAAATTCATGAGATACTAAAAGATAAGTGCAAGATGTGTAGTTTTAATTAGTTATGATATGACAAAACTATTTATAGGAGAATATTTTAAATGGCGAGGGAAGTGGTTTTGGCAAAAAAAATTAAAACAAAAATAGGATGTGCATGTGAGCACTAGAAAGGAGCGGTAACACGAGAAGAGGTAGAGTGCGCATAGAGAAATATTAGAGTGTGCAGTCAAGGGAGAAAAAATGAAGTTTATATGTATAGAGAAGAAATAGAAAAGACAAATCATAAGATTTGAGGTTCATGTTTTTGACAATTCTAATGTAGTCAAAAGGACAAAAAGAAAAATTGGGATTAGTTATTGAGTTAGACAATTGAGCCACAATTTAGTGGTAAAGGTATAGACATGTATGAGTTATGTTTAATTTTAAAATTGTGCCTTAAAAAATGTTTAATTTTAATAGCTTCCATGAAACTCAAATACATATATATATAACTAATTTTAATTATCGAAATAATTTAAAACTTATGTTTAATGTAAAAACTAAAAATAACCTTATATATATTATTTATAATATAATTAAGTGAGAAAACAAAAAAAAATTGAACAACCATACCCTACGTTCTAATCAAAAATTGCATAAATTTTAACAGCTCATTATTACATAATCAATTGGAAAAATTATTTAATTTAGTGTGATAATGGAAATGAATAGTCATATTCTAATTTATTGTATAAATATTTTTAACTAAGAAATAATGAGTGGGTCTTTGAAATTCTTTTTGGTGTAACTGTTATACATTGAATGTGGAGTTTCATATTAATATGAATCATTCCTTAGTTGCCAATAAATTCATGAGATACTAAAAGATAAGTACAAAGATGTGTAGTTTTAATTAGTTATGATATGACAAAACTATTTATAGGAGAATATTTTAAATGGTGAGGGAAGTGGTTTTGGCAAAAAAAAATTAAAACAAAAATAGGATGTGCATGTGAGCACTAGAAAGGAGCGGTAACACGAGAAGAGGTAGAGTGCGCATAGAGAAATATTAGAGTGTGCAGTCAAGGGAGAAAAAATGAAGTTTACATGTATAGAGAAGAAATAGAAAAGACAAATCATAAGATTTGAGGTTCATGTTCTTGACAATTCTAATGTAGTCAAAAGGACAAAAAGAAAAATTGGGATTAGTTATTGAGTTAGACAATTGAGCCCCAATTTTGTTGTAAAGGTATAGACATGTATGAGTTATGTTTAATTTTAAAATTGTGCTTTAAAAAATGTTTAATTTTAATAGCTTTCATGAAACTGGATGATGTGCTATATCTAACAGTTTTTGTTATATTGAACATTCACAAACGAAAGTTCAAGCATAAAAGAAGACGTTTTTGTCTCTAATTAGAAAGTTAATTTTTTTCTTTTTAAAGTGAGTGCATGGATCAGAAACTATGAATATGGTATTCTGTTTCTAATTTTAAAATACAATTTTAAGAAATTGCTCTAATTTTGTGACTTCCAAAAATAGTCCTAAAATTAGTTACCATCGAACATAATTATAATGTTAAATAATACAAAATATGATTCAAGGAAATTTAAAATCACATCATAATAATTCATTCATATATATTTTACTAAATAGACTACATATAGTTTGCAAGAGCGTAATATTCAACAAAATTGTTAGTTAAAGAAGAGCGTAACATTGAATTACGAATATGCGAAAATATCATTAGTTAAAGAAAAGGATAACTAATATCTATATCTTCTTCACATGTCTTCTCATTATTGTTATCACCCTCCTACATTTTTAGGTGATAGGTATAAAAATCAATATAAAACATAAGTCTTTCAAATTTCAATTACAAAACGTCGTGTTATTTAATTTCTATTATATTATTTAAATGACATTATAAAAACTATCACTTATTCAGAAGTTATTCTTACATTGTGCATAACTTCAATGAAACCGAAAGAAACGTGTGAATTGAATTGGTACAGAAATGTAGAGTTGTTCATTTTTTTACTGATGTAGAGTTGTTCTTAACTTGAGTCAGAATTGATTCTCTTAGTAGAATATTGATTAACTATTTTTATATTTATATGAAAATTATATTTTCTTATGGAAATATAGAAGTTGATAATAACAAACTAACAATATTTTTATGTATAATATTTTTTTGATACAAATGAAAGAAATATTTTTATCTATAATATAATATAATATTTATAAATAAATAAATAAATAAAAGAAGCTTGACTCTTGAATTGTCAGTTTTTCTCCATTTTTCAGTTTTATTTTAAAACACTTTTTAGATAACTCTTAACTCATTACTATTTTTCCGACAAATTTTAACTCATTACTTGATGTTTTGTTTTTTGTTGCCTTTTTGTATCTCTAAATTATTATCATGATTAGTAGTAATTATTATAGTTACAAATTTTTTTGACATAATTATAGTTACAAATTAAATACACAAATATAAGTATTGAGAGGGGAGAACCACACGGACTGGCAAAGCCGAGTATACACGTGGCCAGTCAGATTCTCAGGTGTAGATTAGTCATCGGCAAAGCCAGCGAAAACTGCGCACCAATAACATGGTAGCAAAAAAAATACACAAACATAAGTCATTACTTTTATGATAGAGAAAATAATGGTAGAGAAAAAAAAATAGAGTCTAATAAAACTTAACAGAAAGATAGATTTATATCAAGTATGTATTATTTTTAATTTTTTGAATGATAAATATAAATATAAACAGATACAGAATTTAAATATCAAAATATGCAATAATTACTATAAAAAAGTGAATTAAATATAAGATCAATTAATTAAAACTTTACATCTTCAATCCATATTTTACAAACTCATAAGTTTAATCGAAATTAAAGGAATACAATTTATAAAAAATATTTATTCTTAAAATTTTATGTCTTTAACTAAAATTTACATTTTATATACGTTTTCCAATTTATTGTATAAATATTATGTAAACATAATATTTTGTGTAGGAAGCTCAAATGGAGCCTTTAGGTTGCTCCTTATTTTTATAATTTATTTTCATATTAAATCCCAAATTTCTTATTTTAAAGTATTTATTCAACTTTGTAAATTCGTTTCACTTTTGTAAATTTTTTTTCAAAACAATTAATTTGATAAAGAGTATTAACAAATATTTATATTTAAAAACACATACTTTATATAAGATTATTGCCTAAAATAAATAAGTTTGATATAAGAAATTAAAATTATATTAATATCATACTATATTCTATATTTAAATAACAATATTAGAACAACCCATGCAACGCACGGGCATTCCCCTAGTGTTTAATCGGAAGTGGAGTTTATTTTGGTCAGAATATCATTTCTTTTTAAGTAATATCATTAAATTAATTATTAATTGATTTCACCATTTCTTTCTCCTTAATTAACCAAATAAACGAATTGCTACTATAAATCTATAATTATAACCATTGCAAGAGACAACAAAAATTATGATTGCTCACATATTTGGGGAGAAACATTAGAAATTTGAGAGGATAGCAAATGATATAGGTTTTTCATATATCAAGTGAATAATAAATTGGTAAGAGATGTTTAGAAATATTTTTATGTATTTAAATTATAAAACTTTCAAAATTTAAAAAAATTTGAATATTTTTCAAACAAATTAAGTTGTTAAACCACATTTATAAGGACATAGATTATTCTCCCATTTTGCAACCAAATCTTTGTTGGGAAAAACTGCACACGTCAACGGATTCACCCACACGCCCAAGGATATTTGAAGGAATATACACGAACACACAGCAATATTGAGGATCTTTGAGTTAGTTTCGGGATTGCGTGTGAACTTTCATAAGAGTTGTTTGATTGGGGTTAGTGTGGATGAGGAGGAGGTGGAGGTCGGAGCTAGATTTTTGTACTGCAACACCGGAAGCATACCATTCAAATTTCTAGGGGTACCAATGTTGAGGACCTTCAAGCTATCCCTCTTCTAGTCGACCTTCCTTCGATTCCTGTGATTCCCCCTATACCTTTAGGCCCTCAACCGATCCCCGTGGAGGATTCATCTCATGGTACCTCGGAAAAAAAAAGCGGAGGATATGGAGAATTCTTCAAGCTCCGATCTTGGTCTCACTGGATCAAAATCATTATGGGCTGATTCAAGCTTGTCAAAGGAAGAGAAAATGTGGAACTTCGCTAAGTTGTTTGGAGTGAGTGGTAATGGTACTGAGATTGATCAATTGTTCATTGAAAAGATTAAAGAAATGGAAACAAGGGACAAGGATGCAAAGAAGAAGATGGTGAACCTAAAAGGTTCTAAATGAAGATTATGACCTTAAACGTCCGCGGCATTGGCAATAAGGCCAAACAAAGGAGGATTAGGAGTCTTATCTTGAGAGAAAAGTTTGATTTTTGCTTTCTTCAAGAAACTAAGAAGTCGGTGATTGAAGCTTCTTTGGTTTCCCGCATGTGGGGTGGAGACGATGTGGAATGGTGCTTTTTACCATCTAGTGGTCTTTCGGGTGGAATTCTATCATTTTGGAGGAAAGGTTTGTTTAGTGTCTTTCATACCTTCTCGCAGTCAGGGTTTGTTGGTGTTGCTGCTCAGCTAGGTGATAGGTTATGTTACTTTGTTAATATCTACTCGGGATGTTCAGTAAGAAGCAAAAGGGAACTATGGGCTAGGCTGATTAGGGAAAAGGAGAGCTTGAGTGTCGGTGAGTGGGTTATAGGGGGGATTTCAATTCGGTGTTGAGTAGGTCCGAAAGAAGGGGTAGGAATAATAGGTTTAGCGAGAGAGAAAGCGAGGATTTCAAATTCTTTTTGGAGGAAATGGGAGTAGTGGAGCCGGTGTGTTTGGGTAAAAAATACTCGTGGTTTCAACCTAATGGAACGGCGGCAAGTAGGATCGATAGGATTTTTTTGTCACAAGAGTTGGAGGCGGAATGGGGAATAAAAGCACAATGGGTTGGAGATAGAGATATATCGGATCATTGCCCGGTGTGGCTTTTATCTTCAGAGAAGATCGAATTGGGGTCCTAAACCTTTTAGGTTCTTCAACGGGTGGCTTAAGCATGAAGAGGGGAAAAATTTTATGGAGGAAAAATGGAAGGAATTAGAAGTGGAAGGGTGGAAGGCTCATGTAGTGAAGGAGAAACTAAAGTACCTTAAGGAAAGTTTGAAAGTGTGGAACAAAAAAGCGTATGGGATTAAGGATCTTAGAGTTGAGGAAGTGGTAAAGGAAATAAATATTATGGAGCAAGGAGTGATCAACGAGGATGAATGGGATTCGGAAAGATGGAAGGCGTTGAACATGGAATTTTGGAAGGAGTTATACCAAAAGGAATCCATTCTAGCTCAAAAAGCTAGGACGGATTGGATTCAACAAGGAGACGGAAATACTAAGTTTTTCCATCAAGCTATTAAATCAAGGGCAAGAAGGAACCAAATTGAGTTACTCAAGGTGGGGGAGGAATGGTTGGAAGATGTAGGGGAGATTAAAGAAGAAGTGAAGAGGCATTTTAAACAACAATTCACCGAAGCATTCTCTAGGAGGCCCACCCTTGATGGGGTCGGTTTCAAGAGCATCTCTTCGGATGAGGCGCAACACCTCACTTCTCCTTTTTCTTTAGAGGAGGTAGAGGAGGCTATATGGAGTTGTGACGGAAACAAGAGTCCGGGGCCCGATGGTTTCAATTTTAATTTCATCAAGTCTTGTTGGGATACTATAAAAGAGGAGGTCATGGGTGTCATGCATCAATTTCACACTAATGGTAGACTACCTAGAGCTTTTACATCATCCTTCGTTGCGCTAATTGGGAAAAAGAAGAATCCACAAGAACTTGGTGATTTTCGGCCTATTTCGCTAATAGGTTGTATGTACAAGATTATTTCCAAGGTTTTGGCAAGGAGACTCAAAGAAGTGCTCCCCGGTGTCATCTCCGATACTCAAACGGCTTTTATTAAAGGAAGACAAATATTAGATGGAGTGTTAGTGACGAATGAGGTCATCAATTTCGCAAAAAAGAAGAAGAAACCATTGGTGTTGTTCAAGGTAGATTTTGAGAAGGCATATGATTCGGTGGCTTGGGGTTTTCTAGAGTACATGATGAAAAGAATGGGGTTTTGTGATACTTGGAGGTCTTGGATGAAAGCGTGTATCTTCACGGGCAATGTGTCGGTTTTGGTCAATGGTAGCCCAACCGGTGAATTTTCAATGGAGCGGGGATTAAGACAAGGAGACCCTTTGGCACCATTCTTATTTCTCATGGTATCGGAAGGGCTCACGGGCTTGACTAGGAATTGTGTCGATCAAGGTTGGTTGGAGGGGTTCGCGGTTAGTGAGAGAATCTCCTTTCCGATGCTTCAATTCGCGGATGACACTTTATTTATGGTTTCAAAGTCAAGGGAGAATTTGTGGTGTCTAAAAGCAATATTGAGGATCTTTGAGTTAGTTTCGGGATTGCGTGTGAACTTTCATAAGAGTTGTTTGATTGGGGTTAGTGTGGATGAGGAGGAGGTGGAGGTCGGAGCTAGATTTTTGTACTGCAACACCGGAAGCATACCATTCAAATTTCTAGGGGTACCGGTGGGGGCAAATCCTAGAAGGAGTAGTACGTGGCAACCGGTGATTAAAAGAATGAAAGATAAATTATCAACATGGAAGAGTAGGCAACTTTCCATGGGTGGGCGGGTGACTTTAATAAATTCAGTCTTGGCTAGTCTTCCACTCTATTATTTTTCTTTCTTTAAAGCACCTAAAAAAGTTGTAAAGGAAATGGTGGCAATTCAAAGAAATTTTCTTTGGGGAGGTGGAGGAGAGGGGAGGAAGATGGCGTGGGTGAGTTGGAATAAGATTTGTATGTCAAAGGAAAAGGGGGGGCTCGGCATTAGAAATATGGAAGCATTCAATAAAGCCTTGTTGGGAAAGTGGAGATGGAGAATAATAGAAGGAAAACAAAACGTGTGGAAGGAGTTGATAGAAAAATTATACGGGAAGGATAAGATTTTAGCGCTCACTCAAAGCTCGGTATGGTGGAAAGATTTACGATTAAATGATAAAGGGTTAGGCGGAGACGAAAATTGGTTTGATGATATGATAAGAATTAAGTTGGGCAGAGGTAACAAGGTGAAGTTCTGGCAAGATAGTTGGTGTTCACCGAGGCCGTTTGCTGAGACGTTCCCGCAACTGCTCGCGGTGACAGAATGTGCAGCAGCAACCGTAGCAGACTGTGGCGTCTGGGTTGACGAAAACTGGGTGTGGAAGCTTTCTTGGCGCAGTCCAATGACAGATGAACAGGCTGAACAGGCTGCTGAAATTGATATCATTCTGAGAGAAATCAGTCCAACTAGAGAGCGCGACGACAGATGGTGCTGGACGGCAACACAGTCTCGGCAGTATACTGTCAAATCTGCATACTGCAGACTGGTTAATTACAGTGAGGAACAGCAGCTGTCCGACGAGGAAACAAAGCGGTTAAAACAGTTTTGGCGCACAGCAGCTCCTTCAAAGTTCTTGGTACACGGCTGGAGAGTATTAATCGATCGACTTCCTACTCGAAAGCAGCTGATGCAGCGCGGCATTCTATCTGGAAATCACAGCAGCTGCTGCGTTTTTTGCTTCAATGCAGAAGAGGATTCTAATCATCTCTTTTTTAATTGTTATGTTTCAGCCACCTTGTGGAATCGCATTTGGCAGTGGCTGGGCATAGAAGGAGTGGTCTGTATTGGTGCTTGGGATCATATGTGGTCGCATAGAATTAAGATAGGAGGAAAGAAAAAGGAAAAAGTACGGTTCTTGGTTTGGGTGGCTGTATTATGGGTAATTTGGATTAATAGGAATAGAGTAATTTTCAATGGAGGTATCCCAAGTGTACCCCAAATGTTACAACATGTAAAAGGATTATCTTGGGGGTGGATAGTATATAGATTGGGGAACCACGGATCCATGGAGTTCGAAGAATGGGATTCGAACCCGTATAATTGTATGAACCGGTTACATTAATTGTAAACGGGATGCGGCACCCCTAGTGCCCCTATATAATAATACTTTTGACTTATCAAAAAAAAAGCAAGAATAAAGGAAAGGAGAACATAAATAACTTACGTGATTCGACACCTCTTGTCTACGTCCACGAGAATATATCAACACAATTCATTGATTTCTCACAGAGATCGTTCCCCACCTTTCACTCTTTCTGGGGTGGGTATTCATTGTTTTCTCACAATATACGTATCACCCTATAAGACTCTCTCACTCTAAGAGTTACAAGAATGATAACACTCACATCTCACAACAACTAATCACCAACACTCTCCTCTACCTAGGACATTGTTGGTGATTCTCCAACTCTACATATATAATCACCCAAGGAGGAATACTCACATCTCCAAATGATGATGTTTCACTTCTATATGGTCACCCATGGGGGGGATGAGATGTTTCACCTCTCCACAGATCACCCGAAAGGGAATGTCTCATATCTTTACAAGTCTCTTTATTTATAGGGGAGAACATGACTTTCATGCATGCATAATAGAAAAAAATTGTGAACAATAAAATGGCCCTGTAGGCATAAGACGTGTTATTTTCTGCATTTATCTTTGTAAAAATAAAAGATGGATGATAAAAGAAAAGATCGAATGAAAGCAAATATTTGCCAAAAGGTGTGTGCAGCAAATCACATTTACCAGAAGCTTCTCTCGCTTCAAAAACAAGTGTGACCTCATCACTTTTTATTTTCTATTACTTCAAAAAAGCTTCTTAGTTTTTAAAAATTGCAGTACTATCTAGACACATTTTGCATTAGATTTTCTCTTACTTTCCTCTACCCTAAATTTGTCTCCAATCAATGCCATTAGTCATGGTTCGTGATATCTCCTTCTTCCTTCGTCCCACAGCTGGTCCTTCGTGATACTCCTATACCACTCTTCTCATCGTTGTCTTGGTAGCATTCTTGTTGTAGTAAACAACTAATCTATGATTTGACTGAATCAAATATGATAAAGTCGTAGTTATTTGATTGCTTGAGTGAATTTCTCTATTTAACTACAATTCTTTAAGGTTCTACTTAATTTACAACTCTCTACAAACATAATTCAATGAGTTCCAACTAAATCCAAAGATCCAGGGAAATTAATAGCTTATGCTTATAGGTTTTAATTCACGTGCAATTGATACCATGCTCTACTTGATCCTCTTAGATCCTGGTGCTAAACCACCACTCTCATTCTCAAGCCATATCAAAGAGCTGTGGGGGTCCCGCTCTGAGTGGGGTATCTATCGGTGATTCCGGCATTCAGGTTGGTAATAATCGTTTATGAGTTCTTCAATGAAAGGCCAATGCTGAGAAGGTTTTGGAATATGGCACCCAAGTTGGGGGTGGAAGGGGTATGCCCGGATTCTGTCTACGTGGATTTAATTGCCACAAGGGAAGCTAGGGATCAAGCGGCTAAGGAGCAGTGGGAGATTGAAAATGGTGCCTCATGAATATTGTATCCTTAAATGTCAGAGGGATGGGTGATAGCACCAAGCAGAGACAGATGGCTGCTCTCATCAGAAGACGTAATTTTGATATTGTTTGTATCCCAGAAACTAAGAGGGAGTCGTTAGATGATGTAATGATTCGTAATATATGGGGTCATCAAAGTTTTGAGTGGATTGCAAAGCCTTCAGTGGGTACTTCTGGGGGTATTCCTTTGTCTTGGAAAGCGGGTTTGTTTGAGGATAAAAGTTGCAACAGTGGTTCTAGTTTTGTGGGGTTGTGTTGCATGTGGCAGAACTTGTTATTATATGTGGTGAATGTTTACGGTCCAGGATCGACAGCGGGAAAAAAGGAGGTGTGGGCGGCCATTTTGGCTGTGAAACATCAGGTTGATCAAGGTGAATGGTGTGTAGTGGGAGACTTTAACGCGGTTTCGTCTATGGATGAACATCAAGGTAATAGTGCGCATCTGCGTAGGGTGGACATGACAGATTTCAATGCTTTTATCTCAAATATGGATCTTGTAGATATCCCTCTATATGGGAAGCAGTTTACTTGGTTTTGTTCTGATGGCTTGTCTAGAAGTAGGTTGGACTGGTTTTCAATTTCTAATGGTTTGGTCTCTTCATGGACGATAAATGGTCAGTGGGTGGGCGATAGAGATATCTCTGATCATTGTCCGATTTGGTTGTTGCGATCCACCAAATATTGGGGTTCGAAGCCTTTTCGTGTTTTTAATGGTTGGTTAGAGCATCCTAATTTCA
This sequence comes from Astragalus membranaceus, assembly GCA_039519185.1. Lineage (NCBI taxonomy): Eukaryota > Viridiplantae > Streptophyta > Magnoliopsida > Fabales > Fabaceae > Astragalus > Astragalus membranaceus. Next base: position 158,028,991 of record CM076849.1, on the reverse strand, counting down.
AAGGTTTAGTGGAGCAGTGGTGGAAAGGTTTCTCGGTTTGGGGAAAAAGGGGGCATGTTATAAAAGAGAAACTCAAATTGTTGAAAGCTAAGCTCAAGGTTTGGAATAAAGAGGTGTTCGATCATTTAGATCTTAGTATTAGCAACTTTGTTTTTGATATGAATGAGCTTGATCAGGTTATTGCAGAGGGCGGTGCGTTGGAAGATGTGACTAAGTTGAAGGAGGTTTCATCGTCTTTTTGGAGGCAGTTACATATCAAAAAGACTATGATCAGGCAAAAATATAGAGCCAATTGGATCAGAGAAGGGGGTCATAATTCTAAGTTTTTTCATGCTTGCATCAAGAATTGTAATAGAGCTAATCAGATCGTTTCTCTGAATAAGGATGGGAGGAAGTTGGAGGAGGTGATGGGCGAGATGGGTGTTGGTTCAAAGTGGATTGATTGAATTAATTCGTGTCTTCACAATTCTTCGATGTCTGTTCTTGTCAATGGGAGTCTGACTGGGGATTTTAAGATGCATAAGGGTCTTAAGCAAGGGAATCCTTTATCCCCTTTCGTCTTTCTCATTGTCACTGAGGGTCTAACCGGAATGGTCTAGAAGGCTATGCGTGAAGGATGTTTTTCTGAGTTCCAGGTTCATAATAATCTCAACTATTCGATGCTTCAGTTTGCAGATGACACTATTTTGGTAGGCAAGGGCACTTGGGATAATTTATGGTATATAAAGGTTGTTTTTAGAATTTTCGAATTGGTCTTGGGGCCGAAGGTGAACTTTCATAAGAGTTGTAATCATGGCATTAATTTAAAGGATGATTTTCTGGAGGTGGCTGCAACTTTTTTGTCTTGGAGTACGGCGGTTATTCTGTTTAAGTTTTTGGGTATTCTGGTGGGAGCCAATCCTAGAAGAAGATATACTTGAGTTTCGATTATTGATATGGTGAGAAAGAGGCTTTCATTGTGGAGTAGACTTTTTTTGTCGATCGGGGGTAGAGTGACTCTCATTAACTCGGTCCTCAATAGTATTCCGCTTTATATGTTTTCTTTTTATAAGGCCCCCAAAATTGTTATTCAAGAGCTTGTCAAGATCCTGAGGGATTTCTTGTGGGGTGGTTCTAGAGAGGGTCGTCCTGTTTATTGGGTGTCTTGGGACAAGGTTTGTAGACCCAAGAAGGATGGTGGCTTGGGGGTGAAGAGTCTAGAAGCCTTCAATTTGGATCTTCTGAGCAAATGGAAGTGGAGATGTATTAACAACAATAGTGCTTGTTGGTGGCAACTTCTTTCACACCAGTATGGAGATTTTAGGCATATCTCCACAGGGGCTCTTTTACCTAGAGGTAGTACTAATGATTCTCTATGGTGGAGGGATTTATTACTTTTGGAAGAAGGAAATACCTCGTGGCAGGGAGCCTTTGAATATGCGCTTAGGCCTACGTTGGGGAAGGGGAATTTGATTTCTTTTTGGAGACATAAGTGGGCCAGCAATGAGACTTTTAAGGATTTATGCCCTAATATTTTTGAAGTGGCAAAGCTTAAGCATGGTAGTATTATGGAGCATGGATATTGGCTTAACAACATCTGGTGTTGGAATTTTGAATGGAGCCGTGATTTGACCGCGGAGGAGAGCGTTGATCGGGATTTGCTCTTGGCCACCCTTCATCATCCGTTTCATCCTGACGAATCTTAGTAAGGTCGCTGGAGATGGGGCGTGTTTCCCTTTTTGTTTTGAGCATGATGAGTCGATTCTCCATCTACTTTTCTTGTGCAGGTGTTCCGGGTTAGTTTGAACTGCTATTCAGAATTGGTCGGGCATGACGATTTCAGATATTTTAGTAGGGGTCGAGCACTTTTAGGCTTATGGTTTGCATCTGGAATCGAAGAAGGCGTGTAGAATGAAGTATTTGATATGGATGGCTGTCACTTGGTGTATTTGGTTTCATAGGAACCATATTCTATTCAGAGGTCGCGTTTTTAATACGCAGATGGTTGTTAACCATGTTAAGTCTATTACTTGGACATGGTTCATAAGCATAGAATGTCGCAATTCTACTCTTAAGATCTCTAATTGATTGGTGGGATAATCATTTTGTGTGTACAAACTCGGTGTAATTGACTTTTTGTCTCATTCTTCTGAGGTACTCTTTTTCTTCCCTGTGTATTTTTCCCATGGGGTTTTGGCCCATGGAGGTTTTAATGAGGCCCATTGTAATTGTAACGGTTGGGGTGCCCGCTTGCACCTCTATTAATATAATTTTTGCTTATAAAAGAATGACTTAGATGCATAATTAGTGCTTTGTATTAATTGCAGAATATTGAGTGTTCAATTAGAGAATGTTTATAAATATACAGTAACTAACCTAGTTTAGGTATTTTTATTGGCTGATAATTGAAATTGCGAGTTGACTTCCAGACAAAACTTAATTATTTTTACTTGGAGACAGTGTTATCAGACCCGGACCGGCCATCGACCCGGTCAAGGCACCGGGTCACTAGACCCGGGGTCGGACCGCGGGTCTCTAGTCGGACCGGCATGACCCGGTCTATATTAAATAAATTCAAAAAATTATAATATATACTAAGAAAGTATACATTTATTAATATAGAAATTTTATTATAATTTTATTTATAATTATACATTTACTAACATGTTTATGAGTGTTGAACTTGAATCAATTTGTCAAAAAAATGTGTTTAATCAAAACTATTAATGAAAGAATGTGGAAAAAAAATTAACATATCCGGAATTGATTATATTTAATGAATGCGGGACAGTATCAACAAATAATAGATAGCTTAGTGGTTAAAAAGTTGAAATGTTGAATACTAGGGAGGGGGTTCGAACCCCACCCAAGCCTTTTTTGTGAAAACATGCAAAATTTATAATTGGTTTATCTTAAAAAAAAAAAAAAAAAAAAAAAAAAAAGAGGACCAACCGGTCCGACCCGGTTTTTCACCGGTCCGACCCGGTTTTTTCACCGGTCCGATGACGTCATCACCGGGCCAACTGCAGATCCGGTCCTGCACGCTGCCCGGCCCGGGAAGACCACCGGGTCCCGGTCCGACCGGTCCGACCGGCCGGTCCGGACCGGTTCTGATAACACTGCTTGGAGATTCATGTGCAATTGGAGAATTTTTTTATTGTCTTGTTTTTTCCTTAATTAGTTTTTTGCATAATTCTTTACAATTACAAACACATTTTTTGGACCGTTATATTTTGTTGTGGATATGTGCAGGGCCACATCAAAACTTCTACACAAATTTACTAATTTTACTTGCAATGTGAAATCATTCCATTTTGCGAAAACAAGTGATTATTTTTACCATCAGTAGCTATTTTTTTTGGTATATACCAGGGTATCCACCGCCGAACATAAGGTACACAATTTCTAACCCTTATTTACTTGTATTTTGCTTGATTTGCTGTGTTTTATCAATTTTTCACTTCTGCATTTTCGCGAAGCATTCGGTTGACGACAACCGAATGCTCCTGGGGACGAAGCAAAATGGACTCATTTGGTTGAGCTCAACCGAATACGTTCGGTTGAGTTCAATCGAATCATACTGATACTGATTGTGTTTGATATGTTCGGTTGCAGGTATGATCCAATTCGTTACCCTCATTGAACGAAATGATGGGAGGATTTCCATTCCAAATGGGATTTGGAGACTAGACTTGCCTTCTTCCTTTTATTTTGTCTTAGAAGTTGGCCTTTGTATTCGTGGTGTCAACAACATGCGTTGTGGCAACATCCTTACTGATACGCATGCCATCTGCCAAGTGTATGGGGGTGTTAAGAGTGTGGAAGCCTCGTTAACATACTATCAGACCGGGAGCTTCAAGGTCGCCAGGATTATGCTGGCAGTTGCCTCTGATAGGAGTGCGAGTGACAGTGATACTGCGAGTGATGCTTGTAACAGCCAAAAAAAATTGATTAATTTATTTAATTAATTATTTAGGATTTATGTGGTAGAAATAATAGAAATAATTATTTATTAGTATAAGTGGACCTAGTTATTAGTGTTAGTATTAGTAAATTAGAAGTGCTAAGTGGAGGCCCATAATTAGGTCACATAAGATAAGAAAAATCCCATGAGGTTAAGTGAGTTTATAAAAGGGCTAGGTTAGGGTTTTGTTGTCATGAGAAGGAAAAAGAAAAATAAGGATTAGAGAAGTGAGAAGAGGAGAGGGAAGGCGTGATCCACAAGCTAGAAGAGAGAGAGAGACGTGATCTACAACCAAGGAGAGAGAGAAGGAAAGCTAGGGTTTCACACATCTCCTAATCTAAGGTTTCGTTTTCTCCAAGCTAAGGTAAGGGTGGGGTTCTATCTACCTAATAGGTCCTATGAAGGGTCATATGTGGGGGTTAGGGTTTTGACTTGTGAATTACAATATATGCTCATGTTATCTTTCTATATAATCTGAATTACTATGTGAACATATGATGTCTTGATGATGATTTTGCATCCATATGAATTCCTATGTGTTACATGACCTTGTTGATTTAATTGTCATATGAATGATGTCCCCATGCCCTAAAAGTGATCCTATGCCTCGCCATGATTTTAAAGTAATTGAATTACTATGCTGAAAGTGGAGCCCTAGGCGCCCAGTGCCTGTCCCCGTTTCCCGTTTCGTTCGCTTTTGGTACAGGTTCAGTAAATCTGTGATCGTGAGTGTTCTATTTGTCAAAAAATTATGTGGTTTGTTTTTCTGGAAACTAGACACAATTTTCTACAAATTAGGTGCTGAGTTTACTAAATTTGGATAAGTATAGTGGGAGAATTCTTGGTTGCAAATTGGGTCAAAAATCTGGGACGGTTTGGGATATTTGTTCAGTCTTTGTCTAATTGTGAATGCCCTGATCCTCCGAATTTCGTGGGGTTTGTTTTGTTGGAAAGTAGACTTAATTTCCTACTGAATAGGCACTGAATTCGCTAAATTTCGTTGAGAAATGAGGGAGAAGATTTGATTTCAAAATGACTAATAATTCTGTCCGAATTTTGTGGGGTTTGTTGCTCCGAATTTTGTGGGGTTTGTTGCTCCAATTAAGTTGTCAATTATTAATTGTTAATTTGCTAAATTAGTTGGTTGATAATTGTTTGTTTTGGGGCGTCCGTGTGGCTGCCCGGTAGGTGCTGTCCTAGGTGTTGTCAATTAAAATGATGTTGAGTATGTGATTAAGCCAAATTGTTGTGATGTTGCAAATTGTGGTGATGTGGCCAAAGCGCTATAAATTGTTAAGTTGTAATTGTTGACGACGATGTTTATATGACGACGACGAGTTGCCTCTATTTATGGACAGGTGATGTGATGTAGGCCTATGGCCAGTGACGTTGATGTGTGATTGTTTGACTGTTGTGCATACATCATTGAGTCGCATGCATACCATGAACATTAGGCCTTGTGCCAGCGACGAGAAAATTAGGCCTTTGGCCAGCGACGATATTTTAGGCCCTTGTGCCAGCGACGAGAAAATTAGGCCTTTGGCCAGCGACGATATTTTAGGCCCTTGTGCCAGTGACGGAAATTAGGCCTTTGGCCAGTGACGTAGGTTGGTACCACATGCATGTGCATTGCTTGAGTCTCATATCGCATTCATATTGCACGACTGATTGAATGAAGTTGTTTGGCCATTGTGATGTGTTGTTAAAGTGATGTGTTGTTGTGAAAGTGACGTGTTAATGTATACTTAGCTGTTATTAACTGTTAAGAGTGATGTTGCTTACTGTGATTAATTGATGTCTTGAGCTTCGTATGTGGTCTTTCATACACTTCTTATATTGTATGGAATCTCACCCCTTTTTGTGGTTGTTACTTTATAGGTGAGCCCGAGTGAAGATTGTAGTCTTCCTTTTGCCTGGTGTCGTCTGCTCTGATAGGTAGCACTTGGGGAAGGGTCGATTACTGTTTTTAATTAAATTTCGGTTGATGTTGAATCTTTTAGTAATTGGTGCACTTTGCACTTTGTCGGTTGTTGATGTTTTTAACGATGTCGAATAGTTCCGCTGCATGTTTTGAGAAAACTACGAGGTTTTGTTTTACGTTGAAAAATGCGACACTCTTTTGGCACGAAAAACTCTGATAAATTATGAATAAACGATGGGTGAAAAAAGGGTGTTACATTAGTGGTATCAGAGCAATGGTTAGTCCGGCCAAGTTGTCGAGTCGTTGTGTCGTGTGACGGTCAAGTGTTGTCTTTTAGTTCTAACCATTGTTTGTGTTGTAGTAATGCTCCTGCAGGTAAAAGTAAACCGAAAAAACCGCCGATGGTAAGAGAACTAGTGGGGGAGATGCTCCTACTGGTATTGTGTGCTTTATTGTGTTTCTGTGTGAACTTGTATGTAGTTTGTTAGTGGAAGAATGTTAGCTTAGGCGGGTAAATTTCGAGGACGAAATTCTTTTAAGTGGGGGAGAGTTGTAACAGCCAAAAAAAAAATTGATTAGTTTATTTAATTAATTATTTAGGATTTATGTGGTAGAAATAATAGAAATAATTATTTATTAGTATAAGTGGACCTAATTATTAGTGTTAGTATTAGTAAATTAGAAGTGTTAAGTGGAGGCCCATGATTAGGTCACATAAGATAAGAAAAATCCCATGAGGTTAAGTGAGTTTATAAAAGGGCTAGGTTAGGATTTTTTTGTCATGAGAAGGAAAAAGAAAAATAAGGATTAGAGAAGTGAGAAGAGGAGAGGGAAGGCGTGATCCACAAGCTAGAAGAGAGAGAGAGGCGTGATCTACAACCAAGGAGAGAGAGAAGGAAAGCTAGGGTTTCACACATCTCCTAATCTAAGGTTTCGTTTTCTCCAAGCTAAGGTAAGGGTGGGGTTCTATCTACCTAATAGGTCCTATGAAGGGTCATATGTGGGGGTTAGGGTTTTGACTTGTGAATTACAATATATGCTCATGTTATCTTTCTATATAATCTGAATTACTATGTGAACATATGATGTCTTGATGATGATTTTGCATGCATATGAATTCCTATGTGTTACATGACCTTGTTGATTTAATTGTCATATGAATGATGTCCCAATGCCCTAAAAGTGATCCTATGCCTCGCCATGATTTTAAAGTATTTGAATTGATATGCTGAAAGTGGAGCCCTAGGCGCCCAGTGCCTGTCCCCGTTTCCTGTTTCGTTCGCATTTGGTACAGGTTCAGTAAATCTGTGATCGTGAGTGTTATATTTGTCTAAAAATTATGTGGTTTGTTTTTCTGGAAACTAGACACAATTTTCTACAAATTAGGTGCTGAGTTTACTCAATTTGGATGAGTATAGTGGGAGAATTCTTGGTTGCAAATTGGGTCAAAAATCTGGGACGGTTTGGGATATATGTTCAGTCTTTGTCTAATTGTGAATGCCCTGATCCTCCGAATTTCGTGGGGTTTGTTTTTTTGGAAAGTAGACTTAATTTCCTACTGAATAGGCACTGATTTCGCTAAATTTCGTTGAGAAATGAGGGAGAAGATTTGATTTCAAAATGACTAATAATTCTGTCCGAATTTTGTGGGGTTTGTTGCTCCGAATTTTGTGGGGTTTGTTGCTCCAATTAAGTTGTCAATTATTAATTGTTAATTTGCTAAATTAGTTGGTTGATAATTGTTGGTTGTTGGGCGTCCGTGTGGCTGCCCGGTAGGTGCTGTCCTAGGTGTTGTCAATTAAAATGATGTTGAGTATGTGATTAAGCCAAATTGTTGTGATGTTGCAAATTGTGGTGATGTGGCCAAAGCGCTATAAATTGTTAAGTTGTAATTGTTGACGACGATGTTTATATGACGACGACGAGTTGCCTCTATTTATGGACAGGTGATGTGATGTAGGCCTATGGCCAGTGACGTTGATGTGTGATTGTTTGACTGTTGTGCATACATCATTGAGTCGCATGCATACCATGAACATCAGGCCTTGTGCCAGCGACGAGAAAATTAGGCCTTTGGCCAGCGACGATATTTTAGGCCCTTGTGCCAGCGACGAGAAATTTAGGCCTTTGGCCAGCGACGATATTTTAGGCCCTTGTGCCAGTGACGGAAATTAGGCCTTTGGCCAGTGACGTAGGTTGGTACCACATGCATGTGCATTGCTTGAGTCTCATATCGCATTCATATTGCACGACTGATTGAATGAAGTTGTTTGGCCATTGTGACGTGTTGTTAAAGTGATGTGTTGTTGTGAAAGTGACGTGTTAATGTATACTTAGCTGTTATTAACTGTTAAGAGTGATGTTGCTTGCTGTGATTAATTGATGTCTTGAGCTTCTTATGTGGTCTTTCATACACTTCTTATATTGTATGGAATCTCACCCCTTTTTGTGGTTGTTACTTTATAGGTGAGCCCGAGTGAAGATTGTAGTCTTCCTTTTGCCTGGTGTCGTCTGCTCTGATAGGTAGCACTTGGGGAAGGGTCGATTACTGTTTTTAATTAAATTTCGGTTGATGTTGAATCTTTTAGTAACTGGTGCACTTTGCACTTTGTCGGTTGTTGATGTTTTTAACGATGTCGAATAGTTCCGCTGCATGTTTTGAGAAAACTACGAGGTTTTGTTTTACGTTGAAAAATGCGACACTCTTTTGGCGCGAAAAACTCTGATAAATTATGAATAAACGATGGGTGAAAAAAGGGTGTTACATTAGTGGTATCAGAGCAATGGTTAGTCCGGCCAAGTTGTCGAGTCGTTGTGTCGTGTGACGGTCAAGTGTTGTCTTTTAGTTCTAACCATTGTTTGTGTTGTAGTGATGCTCCTGCAGGTAAAAGTAAACCGAAAAAACCGCCGATGGTAAGAGAACTAGTGGGGGAGATGCTCCTACTGGTATTGTGTGCTTTATTGTGTTTCTGTGTGAACTTGTATGTAGTTTGTTAGTGGAAGAATGTTAGCTTAGGCGGGTAAATTTCGAGGACGAAATTCTTTTAAGTGGGGGAGAGTTGTAACAGCCAAAAAAAAAATTGATTAGTTTATTTAATTAATTATTTAGGATTTATGTGGTAGAAATAATAGAAATAATTATTTATTAGTATAAGTGGACCTAATTATTAGTGTTAGTATTAGTAAATTAGAAGTGTTAAGTGGAGGCCCATGATTAGGTCACATAAGATAAGAAAAATCCCATGAGGTTAAGTGAGTTTATAAAAGGGCTAGGTTAGGATTTTGTTGTCATGAGAAGGAAAAAGAAAAATAAGGATTAGAGAAGTGAGAAGAGGAGAGGGAAGGCGTGTTCCACAAGCTAGAAGAGAGAGAGAGAGGCGTGATCTACAACCAAGGAGAGAGAGAAGGAAAGCTAGGGTTTCACACATCTCCTAATCTAAGGTTTCGTTTTCTCCAAGCTAAGGTAAGGGTGGGGTTCTATCTACCTAATAGGTCCTATGAAGGGTCATATGTGGGGGTTGGGGTTTTGACTTGTGAATTACAATATATGCTCATGTTATCTTTCTATATAATCTGAATTACTATGTGAACATATGATGTCTTGATGATGATTTTGCATGCATATGAATTCCTATGTGTTACATGACCTTGTTGATTTAATTGTCATATGAATGATGTCCCAATGCCCTAAAAGTGATCCTATGCCTCGCCATGATTTTAAAGTAATTGAATTGATATGCTGAAAGTGGAGCCCTAGGCGCCCAGTGCCTGTCCCCGTTTCCTGTTTCGTTCGCTTTTGGTACAGGTTCAGTAAATCTGTGATCGTGAGTGTTCTATTTGTCTAAAAATTATGTAGTTTGTTTTTCTGGAAACTAGACACAATTTTCTACAAATTAGGTGCTGAGTTTACTCAATTTGGATAAGTATAGTGGGAGAATTCTTGGTTGCAAATTGGGTCAAAAATCTGGGACGGTTTGGGATATATGTTCAGTCTTTGTCTAATTGTGAATGCCCTGATCCTCCGAATTTCGTGGGGTTTGCTTTGTTGGAAAGTAGACTTAATTTCCTACTGAATAGGCACTGATTTCGCTAAATTTCGTTGAGAAATGAGAGAGAAGATTTGATTTCAAAATGACTAATAATTCTGTCCGAATTTTGTGGGGTTTGTTGCTCCGAATTTTGTGGGGTTTGTTGCTCCAATTAAGTTGTCAATTATTAATTGTTAATTTGCTAAATTAGTTGGTTGATAATTGTTGGTTGTTGGGCGTCCGTGTGGCTGCCCGGTAGGTGCTGTCCTAGGTGTTGTCAATTAAAATGATGTTGAGTATGTGATTAAGCCAAATTGTTGTGATGTTGCAAATTGTGGTGATGTGGCCAAAGCGCTATAAATTGTTAAGTTGTAATTGTTTACGACGATGTTTATATGACGACGACGAGTTGCCTCTATTTATGGACAGGTGATGTGATGTAGGCCTATGGCCAGTGACGTTGATGTGTGATTGTTTGACTGTTGTGCATACATCATTGAGTCGCTTGCATACCATGAACATCAGGCCTTGTGCCAGCGACGAGAAAATTAGGCCTTTGGCCAGCGACGATATTTTAGGCCCTTGTGCCAGCGACGAGAAAATTAGGCCTTTGGCCAGCGACGATATTTTAGGCCCTTGTGCCAGTGACGGAAATTAGGCCTTTGGCCAGTGACGTAAGTTGGTACCACATGCATGTGCATTTCTTGAGCCTCATATCGCATTCATATTGCACGACTGATTGAATGAAGTTGTTTGGCCATTGTGATGTGTTGTTAAAGTGATGTGTTGTTGTGAAAGTGACGTGTTAATGTATACTTAGCTGTTATTAACTGTTAAGAGTGATGTTGCTTGCTGTGATTAATTGATGTCTTGAGCTTCGTATGTGGTCTTTCATACACTTCTTATATTGTATGGAATCTCACCCCTTTTTGTGGTTGTTACTTTATAGGTGAGCCCGAGTGAAGATTGTAGTCTTCCTTTTGCCTGGTGTCGTCTGCTCTGATAGGTAGCACTTGGGGAAGAGTCGATTACTGTTTTTAATTAAATTTCGGTTGATGTTGAATCTTTTAGTAATTGGTGCACTTTGCACTTTGTCGGTTGTTGATGTTTTTAACGATGTCGAATAGTTCCGCTGCATGTTTTGAGAAAACTACGAGGTTTTGTTTTACGTTGAAAAATGCGACACTCTTTTGGCGCGAAAAACTCTGATAAATTATGAATAAACGATGGGTGAAAAAAGGGTGTTACATTAGTGGTATCAGAGCAATGGTTAGTCCGGCCAAGTTGTTGAGTCGTTGTGTCGTGTGACGGTCAAGTGTTGTCTTTTAGTTCTAACCATTGTTTGTGTTGTAGTGATGCTCCTGCAGGTAAAAGTAAACCGAAAAAACCGCCGATGGTAAGAGAACTAGTGGGGGAGATGCTCCTACTGGTATTGTGTGCTTAATTGTGTTTCTGTGTGAACTTGTATGTAGTTTGTTAGTGGAAGAATGTTAGCTTAGGCGGGTAAATTTCGAGGACGAAATTCTTTTAAGTGGGGGAGAGCCACGCTATCGTGTTAGTAGGAAAGGGATGAGCAGAGGCAAACTGGTTGCACGAAAAGCAATGTTCTATTTGCCGCTTATACCAAGGCTACAGAGGATGTTTACTTCAATGGAGACTGCGGGTAAAATGACGTGGCACCATCAAAATAGAAATAATTCTGGTGAATTACGTCACCCATCTGATGGTGAAGCTTGGAAGCATTTTGATCGTGTTCATCTAGATTTTGCAAGTGATCCACGCAATGTTCGGCTTGGTTTATGCTCTGATGGTTTCACACCATATATTCAAGCCTCGGCAACACCGTATTCATGTTGGCCAGTTATTGTTTGTAGATATCTTGTGTTGCAGGCTAAGTTTTGATGATGAAGTGGTTAAGAGGTTTTGATGATGAAAAAGACAAAGCCAAAGTTGATGAGAGTGACCAAAGGCAAAAGGTGATGAAAGTGACAAAGCATCAAAGTCAATCCAAGACAATCAAGCTCATGGATTGAAGATTCAAGTTTAAGGGTAGTCCTTAAATATAAGGGTAGTCCTTAGGGTTGGGTGTGTCTTAGGAAAAAGTGTAAGCTCTTCCGAAGGTCAGCTCATCTCTCAAAGTCTCACACACTCACACAAGTTTTCAAAATGCATGCATGCACACGTAAACACAAGAAGCATTTTTGAAAAGCATAAAATCGATTTTCTCTATTTTATTCTATATATAAAAATCGATTTTCAGGTCAATACAAAAGCTAAAGAATCGATTCATACTAGTTTCACTAAGTATGCAAATCGATTCCTAAGTATTTCTAAAAAGGAAGAATCGATTCATACTATTTTTTACTAAGCATAAAAATCGATTCTCAAGTGTCTTTAAAAGGAAAGAATCGATTCATATTATCTTTACCAAAGTGCATAATCGATTCACAAGTATTTTTCAAAAAGGAAAGAATCGATTCACACTATCTTTCACTTAGCAAAAGAATCGATTCCTACATCTCTCGGGAAAGCCAAGAATCGATTCATACAAATTACATTGAGTATAAGAATCGATTCCTAGCCCTCCTGGATCTCAAGAATCGATTGCCACCTCTTTTCAAAGCAAGTCAAAATCGATTTTTAATTAAAAGAAGAATCGATTCCTAGATCCAATGTTTTAAACAAAGAATCGATTCCTACATCTTTTTTAACGTAAACCTTATTTTTTCATAGCCTATAAATAGAGGCCTCATAGCCTCCATTTCTTGCCAACCCATCTTCACGATTCAGAAACACATTTGAGAAAAACTCTTCATATTTTATTTTTGCTCTTCTCGTACCGCTGGTCCGTCAGAGCTGATCTTTCGCTAAGAGTTAGTTGGGGTTGCGTTCTTCAAGTTGTAATATCTTCCTTCATTAGAGGTATTTCTGTCTTTACAATTGTTTATTATTTAATTGTTGTGATTTGTTCTAGGGAGTGGGGTATCTCTCTAGGGTAGCTGTTTGTACTAGGAAGTGGGGTATCTTTCTGGGGCAGCTGATTGTAACAGGGGCGGGGTATCTCTTGTTATTGTTATATTAGATTTGAGGGCTCTCCATAGGTGGGGTATCCTAGGAGGAGAGTGCCTGAGTCCGTAAAGGTTTTCCAAGGCACCTGTAAGCCTTGTTGTTTTGGTTAGTGGAAAATCTCACAAGGGTGTGAGGACTGGACGTAGGTCACTAGGAGGTGACCGAACCAGGATAAATCTCTGCGTGCTTTACTGCTTTCCTGCTTTACTGTTATACCGCTTTACTGCTATATATTCTAATTCCTTCGCTTCCACTTAACCTGCGCGAAAATTGATCTAAGTCATTGAAAAGGGGAAAAACGTTTTCGAAAGATCTGAAAAGTTTTTAAATCTCAATTCACCCCCCCCCCCCCTCTTGAGACTGAAGCCACTTGGTAACAAGTGGTATCAGAGCTAGACTCTTGTATAAAGGGCCTAGCAGCTTCAAGAGAAATGGCTTCAGGTTGGTCTACGCAAGAGGGTGCATCTCTTTTCCGTCCTCCGGGATTCAACGGAGAAGACTATGCATATTGGAAAGAAAGAATGAGAATTTTTATTGAAGGGGTAGACTTAGATGTTTGGGATGCTGTGGAAAAAGGACCTTTCGTCCCCACACACATAGTAGATGGTATTCTTACAATAAAAAGTAGAAATGAATGGTCTGATGATGAGAAAAGAAAAGTGCAACTTAATTTACGTGCCAAAAATATTATTACTTCTGCTTTAAGTACTGATGAATTTTTTTGAGTTTCAAACTGTAAAACTGCCCAAGAAATGTGGGATAATCTTCAAGTTACTCATGAGGGTACAAGTGAAGTGAAAAGGGCAAGAACAAATACTCTTACCAGAGAGTACGAATTGTTTAGAATGAATGCAGGTGAAACAATATCAGAGATGCAGAAAAGGTTCACTCATATAGTGAACAAATTGGGTTCATTAGGAAAATCTTTCCTCCCGAAGACTTGATCAACAAAGTGCTGAGATGCCTAAACAGAGAATGGCAACCAAAGGTGACTGCAATAACTGAGTCAAGAAACTTGACTACCATGACTCTCGCCACCCTGTTTGGGAAACTACTAGAGCACGAGTTAGAGCTCACTCGCCTAGCAGAGCATGAAGGAAAAGACAAGAAGAACAAAAACTTAGCTCTCAAAGCTTCCAGTTCAAGCTCATCCGACGATAGTGATGATTCGGAAGATGAAGATGAAGACGAGGAGAGAATGGAACTAATGGTTAGTAAATTCAAAAAGTTCATGAGAAGGGAAAGATCTCTCAAAAGGAATTCTCCAACCAAAAGAGGCTCAAGCAAAGAAAACTTCTCAAGTCCACCAACTTGCTACGAATGTGGTAAATCCGGACACCTGATGATGAAGTGCCCGAACTTAGAAAGAAAATTGTCAAAGTTCAAGAAAAAGGGGTCCAAAGGAAACAATGGTAGAAAATCCTACATAGCTTGGGAAGACAATGACATGAACTCATCAGATAATTCAGAAAGTGAAAAAGGTCAAGTTGCTCTCATGGCCGACCACGACAGCGAAAGTGAAACTGAGGTATATTCTAACTCTGAATCTTTACAAGATGCCTATGATGAATTATATGAAGCTTTTACTGAATTACACGATAAATCTTCAAAATTAGCTAAAGCTCTAAGCAAATCCAAGAAAGTTATCACTCATCTTGAAAATGATATTATTGCTTTAACTAAAGAAAAATTAGAACTTAGAAAAGAAAATGATGATCTTGTCTATTTCAAGGAAAATTATGCATGTGATAAGTGTATAGAACATGAAAAGAAAATCAATGAGCTTGAATGTACAATAGGCAAAATGTCCAAATTACATCATGTACATCCTAGGATTCCGAGAAATAATATGCATCATAGACCTAAGTTTTCCACTAGACCTTATATTAAATGTTATTATTGTGGTAAATCTGGACATACTGCTTCCGTTTGCAGAGCAAGAGGTAATCAAAATGTGAAAAAGGTATGGGTTCCAAAAGGGACCATGCCAAACACTAACCCACAAGGACCCAAAGAATTTTGGGTACCTAGAACCTTGTTTTAGATCAGTGCAGGTATGCTTCAAGGTATGGGGGCATATTGATACCTTGACAGCAAAGACTCATAGCGCATGACCGGAGACGCAATAAAGTTCTTAACACTCACCCCCGGAAAAAGCCGTCATGTGACTTGTGATAAATAGAGGAAGAATCACCGGTAAAGGTCAGATTGGTTAAAATTTTATTTACCTCTATTTTGAAAATGTGTTTAAGAATAGTTTATTAAGTCAAATATGTGACTACTGAAATAGAGCAATTCCTGAACCTCATTTCATGCATCTTTAAAGAATAGAGCAGATTGATGATGAAGTGGTTAAAAGGTTTTGATGATGAAAAAGACAAAGCCAAAGTTGATGAGAGTGACCAAAGGCAAAAGGTGATGAAAGTGACAAAGCATCAAAGTCAATCCAAGACAATCAAGCTCATGGATTGAAGATTCAAGTTTAAGGGTAGTCTTTAAATATAAGGGTAGTCCTTAGGGTTGGGTGTGTCTTAGGAAAAAGTGTAAGCTCTTCCGAAGGTCAGCTCGTCTCTCAAAGTCTCACACACTCACACAAGTTTTCAAAATGCATGCATGCACACGTAAACACAAGAAGCATTTTTGAAAAGCATAAAATCGATTTTCTCTATTTTATTCTATATATAAAAATCGATTTTCAGGTCAATACAAAAGCTAAAGAATCGATTCATACTAGTTTCACTAAGTATGCAAATCGATTCCTAAGTATTTCTAAAAAGGAAGAATCGATTCATACTATTTTTTACTAAGCATAAAAATCGATTCTCAAGTGTCTTTAAAAGGAAAGAATCGATTCATATTATCTTTACCAAAGTGCATAATCGATTCACAAGTATTTTTCAAAAAGGAAAGAATCGATTCACACTATCTTTCACTTAGCAAAAGAATCGATTCCTACATGTCTCGGGAAAGCCAAGAATCGATTCATACAAATTACATTGAGTATAAGAATCGATTCCTAGCCCTCCTGGATCTCAAGAATCGATTGCCACCTCTTTTCAAAGCAAGCCAAAATCGATTTTTAATTAAAAGAAGAATCGATTCCTAGATCCAATGTTTTAAACAAAGAATCGATTCCTACATCTTTTTTAACGTAAACCTTATTTTTTCATAGCCTATAAATAGAGGCCTCATAGCCTCCATTTCTTACCAACCCATCTTCACGATTCAGAAACACATTTGAGAAAAACTCTTCATATTTTATTTTTTCTCTTCTCGTACCGCTGGTCCGTCAGAGCTGATCTTTCGCTAAGAGTTAGTTGGGGTTGCGTTCTTCAAGTTGTAATATCTGCCTTCATTAGAGGTATTTCTGTCTTTACAATTGTTTATTATTTAATTGTTGTGATTTGTTCTAGGGAGTGGGGTATCTTTCTAGGGTAGCTGTTTGTACTAGGAAGTGGGGTATCTTTCTAGGGCAGCTGATTGTAACAGGGGCGGGGTATCTCTTGTTATTGTTATATTAGATTTGAGGGCTCTCCATAGGTGGGTTATCCTAGGAGGAGAGTGCCTGAGTCTGTAAAGGTTTTCCAAGGCACCTGTAAGCCTTGTAGTTTTGGTTAGTGGAAAATCTCACAAGGGAGTGAGGACTGGACGTAGGTCACTAGGAGGTGACCGAACCAGGATAAATCTCTGCGTGCTTTACTGCTTTCCTGCTTTACTGTTATATCGCTTTACTGCTATATATTCTAATTCCTTCGCTTCCACTTAACCTGCGCGAAAATTGATCTAAGTCATTGAAACGGGGAAAAACGTTTTCGAAAGATCTGAAAAGTTTTTAAATCTCAATTCACCCCCCCTCTTGAGACTGAAGCCACTTGGTAACATTGTTACCCCATACAACCTTCCTCCAGAAATGTGTATGTCTAAACCATACATGTTTTTAAATTTTATTATTCCAGGGCCAAGTAATCCAACAGCTGGTATTGACATATATTTGGAACCTTTGATTGATGACCTAAAAAGGTTGTGGAATGGTGTTTTAACTTATGATGCAGCACGCAAACAAAATTTTGTGATGAGGGCGGCTTTGATGTGGACCATTAATGACTTCCTTGCCTACGAAATGTTGTCTGGATGGGGGACACATGGTAAGATGGCGTGTCCGATTTGCATGGTTGACACAAAGGCTTTTAGTCTTAAATACGGAGGAAAAACTTCATGGTTTGACTCGCACCGTAGGTTCTTACCTATGGATCACCCATTTAGAAAGCAGAAATATGTGTTCATCAAGGGAAATGTTGAAACAGCTGAACCTCCTCGTAAAATGACACCAGAGGAAGTTTGGAATAGTGTTAGGGATATCCCTCCTGTGGAAGTCGTAGCGGGTGTTGTTTCTCGTCCAGATGGCTATGGACAATGGCACAATTGGACAAAAAAAGTATTTTTTGGGAACTTCCCTATTGGAAAGATAATCTATTGAGACACAATCTCGATGTCATGCTTATAGAGAACAATTTTTTTGACAACATATTTAACACTGTCATGAACGTGAAAGGCAAAACGAAAGACAATGAGAAAGCTAGGGCGTCATGTTCAGCCTGCTCCTATTGTTGTTTCTGGTGGCAGATATTTGCCACCACCTGGGTCTGAGGGTGCTAGTACTAGTACTGCAGAGGACCCAGTGATTCCTGCTGCTACTGAGGGCTTAGCCCTGACAGATGCTGACTCTGATGGGGTACGCACATTTACTGTTGACCGTGAGGTGGTGAGGTATACACCAGATGGGCATATCATATTGGAGACTGCTGGCGATTCGTAAGTTTATATATATATATATATATATATATATATATATATATATATATATATTATTTATTAATTTATTTTTGTTGCCTTTTATATAACTTATATAATTTGGTGTAATAAAATTCATCTTTTTTTAATGTAGGTTTCTTCCTTCGAAGGCTACAGCTACCGCCATCACAAAAACAATCAAGGAGAATTTCACCAGCAGCTGGAAGAATTGGACGGCTTCTAGAAAAGATGAAGAGGCAATTGGGAGAATGTTAAAATCATTTTTGGTAAGTTGTTCTACGAAATAATTAATTTGGTGTATTATCTTATTGACTTGATTAATTAATTTGTCTTATAATTAACAACATTATTGTAAATTTCTTAAATGGGAAAAATGTACATGGTTACCAGAGCAGCAAAGAGAAGTTGAGAGAGTGTTCCATAAGAGATGTTCCCATCACTATTCTGAATTACTGCGGGAGGCGTGTAACATCCTCAAAATAATTAATTGGATTATTTGGTTGTTTTTAGAATCGCTAGTCAAGTTACACCGAAATAAAGGATTAAGGGGCAATATGGTCATTTGGCCATATTACCACTTAAGTGTGTGTGTGTGACTTAAGAAATAAAAAGGAAAAGAAAAGGGTTAAACAAAGAAAGAAAGAAGGGAACGTGGAGCAGCAGAGGAGAAAGAAGAAAAAGGAAAAGAGAGAAGAAGGAAGAAGAAGAAGGGGAATCACCACATAGCATCCCACCCTCTCAAATTTCATCACCATCATCCTCTCATTCTCCTCAACATAACCCTATAACTTGGTAAGATTCTCTTCAACTTTTCCCCCTTCTCATGACCTACGAATTTCTAGGGGTTTTTGGAATTGATTTGTTGAAATCTCAAGTTGTGAGCTGGAATTGATGATTGAATCATGATTAGGATCGAAGCCAAGAACGGTGGAACGCGATATGGAGCTCGAAACGAAGTTGGGAGCGGTTTGGTGTTGATTGGACTCGATTTGGGGTTTTGGTGAAGTCTCGGTGATTTTGAAGTCTCGGCGTCGCCACTCGCTTCGAGGTGAGTTTTACTCACGCTTAGGATGTTTTTGTGTCTCGTTAGTTTTTACGTTAATTGATTTCGAGAGATTTTGGAACGAAAACCGCTATTTGGAAAATATGTCGTTTTTGATAAAAACCGTTTTGATTGAGACATTGATTGATTTGAATGATTGTGTGATATTGGTTGAATCTGTTTTTCTGTTTGTTTAATCTGTTTTCGATCGGAATTAAAATCGGAATTGAACGGAATCGCGGTTTTCGCGCGAAATCGCCAAAATCTGTCTTAACAGACCCCCTTCTGTCTGTTCGCGTGTCACTTGCGCTCCAGGCGCGACTTCAGCGCAATTTGACAGAACTTTCTGCCAGTTCGCGCGTCACTTGCGCGCCAGGCGCGACTCCAGCGCCATTTGGCAGAATTTCAGCAACCAAACACTGTTTTTCGTTTCGCGATATCTTTTGATCCGGGAACCCGATTGAGGTGTTCTAAGATGCGTTGGAAAGCTTATTCAGAGGCCTAACTGGATATTCTATTTTTAAGGCAAAATGAACTGTTTTTGGATATTGTAAATTGCTTTGGAAAAATGACAAACTAGAGTGCGAGAGCAAACTTAGATAGAGTTTCGAAACCGGTTTAATAATCGAATTGGTACTGCTTTGTGTTCTTGCCTTCGGTTTTTAGACTAAATATATATATGGCGTACAAGTCTAATAATCGAATTGGTACTGCTTTGTGTTCTTGCCTTCGGTTTTAGACAACATATATATAAGGTATACATGGTTAAATAATCGAATTGGTACTGCTTCGTGTTCTTGCCTTCGATTATTCGACTAAAGTGTAAAGTACGATGATAGGATTACAAATCGAATTGGTATTGCTTCGTGTTCTTGCCTTCGGTTTTAGACTAAATATATATATATATATATATATATATATATATATATATATATATATATATATATATATATATATATATGGCATACGTGTTTAATAATCGAATTGGTACTGCTTTGTGTTCTTGCCTTCGGTTTTAGACAACATATATATATAAGGTACACATGTTTAATTGTCGAATTGGTACTGCTTCGTGTTCTTGCCTTCGGCATTAAACAAAATATATATATAGCGCACAGGTGTAATAATCGGATTGGTACTGCTTCGTGTTCTTGCCTCCGGTTTATTATGTCTGGGGTAGAGCCCATGTTAGGATAATAGGAAGGGGCAACTATATCCCCTCATCCTAGACCCTTATACCCTCAACCCAATTGATTCATAATTGAACCGAGAGTGTTAGTAGGGGTCGCGGTAGAACTCACTGAGATTGTATCTCACTGTTTAAATGTTGTTGTTTTACAGATAAACAGGGACAGAAGAAACCTCAGAGGCACGAGTAGGTGGCCCCCTGGTGATGGAAGATGACTTAGTTTTATGTTTAAGTTTAATTTCCTTCTGTTGTCCATGTATCACAACACCATGACATTAGTGTTTTGTTATCCTTCTTTCCGCTTTCTTGTGTGACTCTGATTACCACAGTTGCTGACAGTTTTTGGTCTGAGTACCGTCTGATCTTATTTGTGTATAAGATGGTTATGTTATATTTCAGCAAAAATTTTATAGTGGTATTCAGTGTCTGAACAGGAATTATTATCTCTGATTGTTTGTACTTTGTCTCACTTGGGTATTTTTACATGTTAAATATACCGGGGTGTTTCATTTGGTATCAGAGCGGTTCGACCTAGTCGGACTTAGCTTATAGGGTCTTTGCTTTTTCCAGTCGTGATTTTCTTAGTATGCTATTAGACATTGAGCTTGATCAACTTAATACTTTGTGCATATTTCGCAGAATCATGGCCAGAAGAGGTAGAGGCGTTCCTCCTCCTGTTGATCCAAACTTTGAATGGATGCAGAATGTCATTGAGAATCAGCAAAAGATGATGCAGGATATGTTGCAAATGCAGCATGACCAAATGGCTCTGCAGCAGCCCAATGTTCAACCTCATCAGGAAGATCCTAACCGGACATATTTCCAATTCCAAAAGATGAAGCCCCCGACTTACAAGGGTGGATCGGATCCAATGACTGCTTATTATTGGATTGATTCAATGGAGAAAATTTTTCAAACCTTGCAATGCGGGGAAGAAGAGAAAGTAATATGTGCGGCAAATGTGCTCGATGAAGATGCCCACACCTGGTGGTGTAATGCAAGACAGATGATGGAACTCCAAGGAACTCCTCTCACTTGGGACAACTTCAAGGAATTGTTTTTGAAGCAATATTTCCCTTCGGTGAAGAAGCTGAGTAAGCAAGCAGAGTTTGTAAATCTTAAGCAAGGTGATATGTCGGTTGGGGAATATGCTGCGAAATTTGAAAGACTGTCTCAGTTCTATGAGTTGGGAAGGTATGCCCCAAATGATATGTGGAAAATGAAAATGTTCAAAGAAGGTCTCCGAGCTGATGTGAGCCAAGGACTCAGTTCTTACACTTTGGTTAACTATCCCGCCTTAGTGCAGCAAGCATATGTTGCTGAGGAGGACCTGAGGAAAATGTATGCTGAAAAGAAAGATTACTGGAAGGGTAAGAAAAAGGTTGCAGAATCTTCTACTCCGTCCAGGCCAATCCAGGGAAGTAATTATAAGGGAAAGCAGGTACAATCGTTCGATTCTTCGAAGAGTAGAAATTGCCGGAAGTGCGGAAAGTACCACAGTGGGGATTGTGGGCGTTTGCAAAGGCGGTGCTACACTTGTAATGAAGTGGGTCACTTTTCAAATGAGTGCCCAAACAAGCAGAACTTTCAAAGGGCACCAAATGCTTCTAGTCAGGGAAGAATCAATACC
The DNA here is from genome assembly GCA_039519185.1 of Astragalus membranaceus. Lineage (NCBI taxonomy): Eukaryota > Viridiplantae > Streptophyta > Magnoliopsida > Fabales > Fabaceae > Astragalus > Astragalus membranaceus. The sequence goes on along the minus strand of CM076849.1, from coordinate 158,007,357 downwards.
TTGGATGCTCGAACCATCACGCCTACTGATAATCTTCTGAGGGGTACGGGATCTCTTTTTAATAACTCAGTCAATATTTTATATGATTCCGGTGCAACTCATTGTTTTATATCACAAGCGTGTGTGGATCGGTTGGGTTTAGCATTATCCGAGCTATCCGAACCGATAACTATTTTAACTGCTGCCAAGGGTCGTGTCCAGACCCAATCATTATGTGAAAATTGCCTACTTGTCATAGGCGACAGACAGTTTGTTGTGAAATTTATTTGCTTGCCAATGAGAAGCATGGACATTGTTCTGGGTATGAATTGGATGGCTGAAAATCATGTAACAATCAACTGTGCCGATCGAACTATTAGCTTCGCCTCCGAATCCGTAGGATTGACACAGGCAGATTCTGAAGCGACGATCTCTTACACCGAAGCAAGCCAGTCATTATTCCAAGGTGCGGAAGCTATTCTTATTATGTTGTCTGCATCTACTGAAACGGGTTTAGATTTGTCATCTGTGCAAGTGGTAAATGAATTTCTAGATGTCTTTCCAGAAGAAGTTTCATCCTTACCTCCTGACCGAGAGGTAGAATTCTCAATAGAATTGATTCCTGGTACAGGATCAATCTCTATTGCTCCTTATAGAATGTCTCCTTTAGAGTTGAAGGAACTGAAGTCTCAACTTGAGGAATTAATATCGAAAAGGTTTATCCGACCGAGTGCTTCTCCATGGGGTGCTCCGGTGTTGCTAGTTAAAAAGAAGGATGGTAGCATGAGGTTGTGCATAGATTATCGACAATTGAATAAAGTGACGATCAAGAATAAATATCCCTTGCCAAGGATAGACGATTTGCTCGACCAACTTAGAGGTGCTGTGGTATTTTCAAAAATTGATCTGAGGTCGGGCTATCATCAAATAAAGGTACGAGCCTTAGATATTCCGAAGACAGCTTTCCGTACGAGGTATGGACATTACGAGTTCGTAGTGATGCCCTTCGGTTTGACTAATGCTCCAGCGGTATTCATGGATTACATGAACCGAGTGTTTCACACGTACTTTGATCAGTTTGTGGTAGTTTTTATTGATGATATCTTGGTGTACTCTAAGACCATTGAGGACCATGTTCAACATCTCCGCATTGTTCTGGGCGTACTCCGAGAAAAGAAATTGTACGCCAAGCCGTCGAAGTGTGACTTCTGGATGCCGGAAGTAAAGTTTTTGGGACACGTGATTTCCCAGTCGGGAGTTGCGGTGGATCCCAGTAAGGTGGAAGCTGTATTGAACTGGGAAAGACCGACATCTGTTACTGAGATAAGAAGTTTCTTGGGTCTAGCTGGTTACTATAGGAGGTTTATTCAAGGTTTTTCACAATTGGTTCTTCCACTTACTCGGTTAACTCGTAAGGGCCAACCGTTTACCTGGGACGCCGATTGTGAGGAGTGTTTTCAAGAGTTGAAAGTTAGGTTAACTTCTGCTCCAATCCTAATTCTTCCAGATCCGTCTTTGGATTTTCAGATTTTCAGCGATGCTTCTGGGAAGGGTTTGGGATGTGTTCTCATGCAGAACCAACAAGTTGTAGCTTATGCCTCCAGACAGTTGAAGACTCATGAAGAGAATTATCCGACTCATGAAGAGAATTATCCGACTCATGATCTAGAGTTGGCAGCTATTGTGTACGCACTGAAGATTTGGAGACATTACCTGTATGGATCCCGTTTCGAAGTCTTTAGTGATCATAAAAGCTTGAAATATTTGTTTGATCAGAAGGAGCTGAATAACAGGCAGAGAAGGTGGGTGGAATTTCTGAAGGATTATGACTTCGAATTGAAGTATCATCCGGGAAAAGCTAATGTTGTGGCTGATGCACTAAGTAGGAAATCCATTCATATAGCAGGATTAATGATGCATGAAATGGAATTGTTGGAGTCTTTCCGGGACTTAAATGTGGATTCAAAGCCAAAAAGGAACCGGTTGGTGTTGAGCCACATGAGGATCTCTAGTTCCATAAGGGATTCTATTCGCTTAGCACATGGAGTTGATGTGAAACTACAATCACAGAAAGTGTTGCCAGATTTTACCGAGGATAATGATGGGGTTATTTGTTTCAACGGTAGGATCTGTGTGCCCGACGATGCGAGTATTAAAAAGCAAGTGCTAGAGGAAGCACACCGAAGTTTATTTTCTGTACATCTTGGATCCACCAAGATGTATAGAGACTTAAAGCAGATGTATTGGTGGCATGGAATGAAGTTAGAGATTGCTGAATTTGTATCAAAATGCTTAACTTGCCAAAGAGTTAAGATAGAGCATCAAAAGCCTGCTGGTCTGCTACGGCCACTAGATGTGCCAGTGTGGAAATGGGAAGACATTTCCATGGATTTTGTAATGGCGTTGCCAAAGTCTCAAGCCGGTAACGACTCCATTTGGGTAGTTGTAGATCGATTAACCAAATCAGCTCATTTTATTCCAGTTCGTTCTAGCAGTAAAGTATCCAAGTTAGCTGAGGTGTATTTGAAGAACATAGTAAGGTTACATGGGGTTCCTACCAGTATAGTGTCGGATCGAGATCCGAAATTCACTTCTCGATTTTGGAAAGCTCTGAATGAAGCATTGGGAACTAAAGTACTTCTTAGTACCGCTTATCACCCGCAGATAGACGGTCAGACCGAGAGAATTATCCAGACATTAGAGGATATGCTTAGGGCTTCGGTACTTGATAACGGAAAGAAATGGGAGGATCATCTTCCATTGGTGGAATTCTCATATAACAACAATTATCATTCCAGTATCGGAATGGCACCTTTTGAAGCCTTGTATGGTAGAAAATGCAGGACTCCATTGTGTTGGTGGGAAGTAGGTGAGAACCGATTGTTAGGGCCCGAAATGATTCACGACACTACTGAAAAGATCCGCCAGATCAGGGATAGAATGAAAGCTGCTCAGAGTAGGCAAAAGAGCTATGCTGATAAAAGAAGAAGGCCGTTGGAATTTGAGTCGGGCGATCATGTGTTTTTGAAATTGTCACCGACAACTGGTACGGGTAGGGCTTTACGGGTGAAGAAGCTCAGTCCTCGGTATATTGGACCTTTCCAAATTATCGAGCGGGTTGGGCCACTGGCATACCGTATCGCGTTGCCTCCGCCATTGTCCAACCTTCATGATGTATTCCACGTGTCGCAGTTGCGGAAGTACATCCCCGATCCAAGTCAACCGTTAGATTTTGAAACGCTTGACCTTCGACCGGACTTGTCCTTTCAAGCTCAACCGAATTACATCATGGAGCGTGGCGAGAGAACGCTACGGACGAAGACAATTCCCATTGTTAAGGTGGTTTGGGATGGTTTTTCCGCCGATGAAGCTACTTGGGAATTGGAGGACGACATGCGGACTCGGTATCCGTATTTGTTTTCTTGAGGTGAGTTGTGTTTTAATTTTGAGGACAAAATTCTTTGAAGTGGGGGAGAATGTAACATCCTCAAAATAATTAATTGGATTATTTGGTTGTTTTTAGAATCGCTAGTCAAGTTACACCGAAATAAAGGATTAAGGGGCAATATGGTCATTTGGCCATATTACCACTTAAGTGTGTGTGTGTGACTTAAGAAATAAAAAGGAAAAGAAAAGGGTTAAACAAAGAAAGAAAGAAGGGAACGTGGAGCAGCAGAGGAGAAAGAAGAAAAAGGAAAAGAGAGAAGAAGGAAGAAGAAGAAGGGGAATCACCACATAGCATCCCACCCTCTCAAATTTCATCACCATCATCCTCTCATTCTCCTCAACATAACCCTATAACTTGGTAAGATTCTCTTCAACTTTTCCCCCTTCTCATGACCTACGAATTTCTAGGGGTTTTTGGAATTGATTTGTTGAAATCTCAAGTTGTGAGCTGGAATTGATGATTGAATCATGATTAGGATCGAAGCCAAGAACGGTGGAACGCGATATGGAGCTCGAAACGAAGTTGGGAGCGGTTTGGTGTTGATTGGACTCGATTTGGGGTTTTGGTGAAGTCTCGGTGATTTTGAAGTCTCGGCGTCGCCACTCGCTTCGAGGTGAGTTTTACTCACGCTTAGGATGTTTTTGTGTCTCGTTAGTTTTTACGTTAATTGATTTCGAGAGATTTTGGAACGAAAACCGCTATTTGGAAAATATGTCGTTTTTGATAAAAACCGTTTTGATTGAGACATTGATTGATTTGAATGATTGTGTGATATTGGTTGAATCTGTTTTTCTGTTTGTTTAATCTGTTTTCGATCGGAATTAAAATCGGAATTGAACGGAATCGCGGTTTTCGCGCGAAATCGCCAAAATCTGTCTTAACAGACCCCCTTCTGCCTGTTCGCGTGTCACTTGCGCTCCAGGCGCGACTTCAGCGCAATTTGACAGAACTTTCTGCCAGTTCGCGCGTCACTTGCGCGCCAGGCGCGACTCCAGCGCCATTTGGCAGAATTTCAGCAACCAAACACTGTTTTTCGTTTCGCGATATCTTTTGATCCGGGAACCCGATTGAGGTGTTCTAAGATGCGTTGGAAAGCTTATTCAGAGGCCTAACTGGATATTCTATTTTTAAGGCAAAATGAACTGTTTTTGGATATTGTAAATTGCTTTGGAAAAATGACAAACTAGAGTGCGAGAGCAAACTTAGATAGAGTTTCGAAACCGGTTTAATAATCGAATTGGTACTGCTTTGTGTTCTTGCCTTCGGTTTTTAGACTAAATATATATATGGCGTACAAGTCTAATAATCGAATTGGTACTGCTTTGTGTTCTTGCCTTCGGTTTTAGACAACATATATATTGATAGCCCCGCAAGTGCACGGGTCGTATCGCGTAATAAAAGAGTATCGGTCCACAGGGAGAGCCTAAGTGAATACCAATTTAATTTTTCAAAGTCTGATTAACTGAAAAGAAAGTGTTTTTGGAAAGGAGGAAAATAAAAGAAGAAGACATAAAGTTAAATAGCGAGAAATAAAAGAAAGCGGTAAAGTGCAAAAATCATAAATAGCGGAATTGTAAATGACAAGAAAGTAAATTGCTTGAAAGGTAAATTGCCAGTAATTTACTTGACTTGCCAGTAATTTACTTGACTTGCCAGTAGTTTACTTGACTTGGAAATTTAAAGCGCAAGAAATTAAATAGCAAGAAAAGTAAATGACTTGGAAAATAAAGGTGCAAGAATTTAAAGGAGCAAGAAAGTAAATGACTTGGAAAGTAAAAGGGCAAGAAAATAAATAGCAAGAATTTAAAGGGCAAGAAAGTAAATGACTTGGAAAGTAAAGGTGCAAGAAATTAAATAGCAAGGAAAGTAAATGACTTGGAAAGAAAAAGGGCGAGAAAGTAAAAAGCGAGAAAGTAAAAAGCGAGAAAGTAAAAAGCGAGAAATTAAAGTGAAGTCATGAATCTTAGAGGAAACCTTGTCATGGATTTTCTAACAAAATTCAAGCTTGGGTACAAGTGAGGATCAAGCCTCTATTTATAGGAAAATATGAGGGGCAAAATGGTCCAAAAGAGGAAAAAGTGGCAAATCAAGTTGGCCAAGTTAGTCATCAAAGAGCCATCCTCAAGTGGACAATGCACATGAGCAAGTGGTCAAAGCACATGGTCATCAAAAAGTGGGCAAAAAATATCCATCAACAAGTGGGCAAAATATCCATCAACAAGTGGGCAAAATATCCATCAGCAAGTGGGAAATTCGAATTCTGACTGTTTCAGTCGAATTCTGGATAGCAGAGTTGAGGCACAGTCGAAATCTGGTGGCAGAAGCTTGATACAGTCGAAATCTTGCCAGCAGAAGCAGGCACAGTCGAATTCTGGGAGATCCAGTCGAAATCTGGAAGATGCAGTCGAATTCTGGGAGATCCAGTCGAATTCTGACTTGCTGAGATAGAAGCAGTCGAATTCTGGCCTGCTGAGACAGATGCTGTCGAATTCTGGCAGATCTAGTCGAAATCTGGAAGATGCAGTCGAATTCTGGGAGATCCAGTCGAATTCTGACTTGCTGAGATAGAAGCAGTCGAATTCTGGCCTGCTGAGACAGATGCTGTCGAATTCTGGCAGATTCAGTCGAAATCTGGAAGATGCAGTCGAATTCTGGGAGATCCAGTCGAATTCTGAGAGATCTTGGCGAATTCTGACCTACTGAGACTTAAGCAGCCCAAATTGCTTCAAAATAAAACCTGAAGATAAAAAGTAATCATTTGCAGTAAAATAGATCAAAAATATAATTAAAATACTAAAAAGATTTAATAAAATAACTATTAAAAAGACTCTAAAAATAGACTTATCAAACTCCCCTATGCTTGAACCTTTGCTTGTCCTCAAGCAAAAACAGTGTAAATTTTTAGGCCAATTCTGAAGGAAAATTATTTTCATATTGAAACCTTAAGTGAACTGTGGGGCAATTCTAACACTTCGGTTTGAGAACTACTATCCGGGCTTTTTGTGGAATTGGGAGACAAATTTAAAGTATCAATACATTAGAAAGGATATCAATGTCATCATAGAACCGGTTCCCCAGCATTCTTAAGTTTGGGTCCTCCATTCACTAAGACCGGGTCTCAAAGGAGGGTCTTTATACGTTGGGTATTCAAGCAATATTTCTTTTTCTTTTTCTTTGATTGTATATGCTAACCATTCATTTTGACATTTAAAATGCACCAATTTTTGCATTTTGAATTGGTTTTGTAAATTTTTTTTTTTTTTTTTTTTTTTTTTTGAATACCCCAACTCAGACGTTTTTCTCCAGTAACCGCGCATCCAGTGAATGTCACCAAGAGAACCAGGTCACTAGTTTCTTTTCAGTCCTTCTAATTGTATTAACAACTGAAAACAGTCTCAGAAGTGTGTGTGTGAAAAAGCCCTAGAGGTAGAAATCGAACCATGATACAATTTTTTTTGTTGCTTCCAACCAGTCCACCTAGATGATTGCTAATGAAAGATTGAAAAATTATTTTTGTCCAGAAAAGGCTTATCTAAAACATGCTTTAGGGTTCACAAAGTTTCGTGATGGAGGGAGCAGATACAACTCAAAGTACAAAAAGATAAAAACTCGGCAAAGCGATAAAGACATTCCTAATAAGAGTAATAAAATACCCCCCCATGCTTGGACTAGGCATTGTCCTCAATGATTTTTCAAATGAAACAAAAGGGGTTAGGAGAGCTCACCTGGCTGTCTGGTTCAGGATACTCGGCCCTGAGGTATTTTATTTTTTTTTTAAACAAATTGAAAAATACATTAAGCCGTGGGTTGCCTCCCACGCAGCGCTCGTTTATGGTCATTAGCTTGACCTTTTCCCTTTATAGATTTATTCCTGGGTCCCATCGCTTGAAGCATAGAGACCAAGTGACATATGAAGAATGAAAGCACATTCCTAGATCCCATGGCTTGTAAAATGGAAGTTGTGTAAGCAATAAGATCTTTCTTACAATTCCCCCCAGATCAAATGTTATTTTTTTCACAAAGGAAGGTGAAAAGTAAGATAAAGGAGATGGTTTGTATGGTGGTGGGGGGATGTATGGTTCTTCTCTTTCTTTTTCTGGTTCCTTCTCTTTTTCTTTTTCTGGTTCCTTCTCTTTTTCTTTCTCTTCTTGCTCACACGGTGAATTATGTTTTTCACCCACAAATTTTTTTTTGTTTGCTCTTGGTTCCTCTAATTGTTTTTCGCTTCTAAGGGTGACAGCATATATTTGGCCATTTAGATTTTGTTCAGGCTGTCCGGGAAATACCCCCGAAGATTTAGAGGATGAAGCCACCTGTGTTGCCACTTGAGTTATTTGATTTTCAAGCATCTTACTGTGAGTGGCAATAGAGTCGATTTTTGATTCTAATTTGATAAGTGTGTCATTCAAATAACAAGTATGATTTTTGAATTCTTCATTTTGTTTTGTTTGAGATGACACAAATTTTTCCATCAAAAATTCTAAGTTCGACTTTTGCGGGCCGTTTTGTGGGTTGTTAAAAACGCTTTGATTTTGAAAGACAGGAGGTGGTCTAGGTGCTGGATTGGGTGGAGGATTTTTATAAGAAAAATTTGGATGATTTCTCCACCCAGAATTATAAGTATTTGAAAACGGATCTTCTTTTTGAGCATAGTTTATATGCTCATTTCCAGTACTAGATGCCTCAAGCTGGCATTTAGCTCCAATATGGCCAACAACCCCACATAATTCACATGGTGGAGTAGTAGGAGAAAAAGTTTGTGAAACGGCACTTACATTTAATTTTTCAAATTTTTGAAAAAGTGCGTCCACTTTTGAGGCAAGATGATCAACAGCGGATATTTCATACTTACCTGGCTCTTTTGATGATGCTGGTTTATCTGCTATGGCTTGCTCACTTGCCCATTGACAATGGTTTTGAGCCATATCTTCAATGAGTGCATAAGCTTCAGTAAAATTTTTGTTCATCAAAGCTCCACCTGCAGCTGCATCAACAGTCATTCTAGTTGCATATTGTAATCCATTATAAAAAGTGTGAACAACAAGCCATTCCTCTAGTCCATGATGGGGGCATAGCCTTAACATTTCTTTGAAACGTTCCCAAGCATCATAAAGAGATTCCCCGTCGTTTTGAGAAAATCGAGTAATTTGATTTCTCATTTGAGCTGTCTTACTCGGGGGAAAGAATTTAGTAAGAAAAGCTTGTTTTAGCTGGTCCCAGCTGGTAATGGATTCCGAAGGCAAAGAATGTAGCCATGCTCTTGCTCTATCCCTTAATGAAAAAGGGAAGAGCTTTAGTCTTATGGCATCTTGAGGTACCCCGTTTAATTTGAGAGTCCCACAGTATTCCAGAAAAATTGAAATATGAAGATTTGGGTCCTCCGTGGGAGAACCAGAAAATTGGTTTTGTTGAACCATTGAAAGCAGAGATGATTTGAGTTCAAAATTATTTGCTTCCACATTTGGATGTACAATGGCAGCCGATGGTTCTGCTGAAGGTGTTGCGTACTCTTTGAGAGCACGATTTTCATTAGCCGCCATTTGGTTATCGGGAATTTCTCTCCTCCTTCTATGTAAGAACCTTTCGATTTCGGGAATTTGTTGAACAAGCTCTCCGAAACTTCTAGTTCTTCGCATTCGAGGGACAAGAGAAGAAAAAACAAAGAAAATAAAATTCCAGTCTAACCGGTTTTGAAAAACTTAATTAATATCACTGCCTCCCCGGCAACGGCGCCAAAAACTTGATAGCCCCGCAAGTGCACGGGTCGTATCGCGTAATAAAAGAGTATCGGTCCACAGGGAGAGCCTAAGTGAATACCAATTTAATTTTTCAAAGTCTGATTAACTGAAAAGAAAGTGTTTTTGGAAAGGAGGAAAATAAAAGAAGAAGACATAAAGTTAAATAGCGAGAAATAAAAGAAAGCGGTAAAGTGCAAAAATCATAAATAGCGGAATTGTAAATGACAAGAAAGTAAATTGCTTGAAAGGTAAATTGCCAGTAATTTACTTGACTTGCCAGTAATTTACTTGACTTGCCAGTAGTTTACTTGACTTGGAAATTTAAAGCGCAAGAAATTAAATAGCAAGAAAAGTAAATGACTTGGAAAATAAAGGTGCAAGAATTTAAAGGAGCAAGAAAGTAAATGACTTGGAAAGTAAAAGGGCAAGAAAATAAATAGCAAGAATTTAAAGGGCAAGAAAGTAAATGACTTGGAAAGTAAAGGTGCAAGAAATTAAATAGCAAGGAAAGTAAATGACTTGGAAAGAAAAAGGGCGAGAAAGTAAAAAGCGAGAAAGTAAAAAGCGAGAAAGTAAAAAGCGAGAAATTAAAGTGAAGTCATGAATCTTAGAGGAAACCTTGTCATGGATTTTCTAACAAAATTCAAGCTTGGGTACAAGTGAGGATCAAGCCTCTATTTATAGGAAAATATGAGGGGCAAAATGGTCCAAAAGAGGAAAAAGTGGCAAATCAAGTTGGCCAAGTTAGTCATCAAAGAGCCATCCTCAAGTGGACAATGCACATGAGCAAGTGGTCAAAGCACATGGTCATCAAAAAGTGGGCAAAAAATATCCATCAACAAGTGGGCAAAATATCCATCAACAAGTGGGCAAAATATCCATCAGCAAGTGGGAAATTCGAATTCTGACTGTTTCAGTCGAATTCTGGATAGCAGAGTTGAGGCACAGTCGAAATCTGGTGGCAGAAGCTTGATACAGTCGAAATCTTGCCAGCAGAAGCAGGCACAGTCGAATTCTGGGAGATCCAGTCGAAATCTGGAAGATGCAGTCGAATTCTGGGAGATCCAGTCGAATTCTGACTTGCTGAGATAGAAGCAGTCGAATTCTGGCCTGCTGAGACAGATGCTGTCGAATTCTGGCAGATCTAGTCGAAATCTGGAAGATGCAGTCGAATTCTGGGAGATCCAGTCGAATTCTGACTTGCTGAGATAGAAGCAGTCGAATTCTGGCCTGCTGAGACAGATGCTGTCGAATTCTGGCAGATTCAGTCGAAATCTGGAAGATGCAGTCGAATTCTGGGAGATCCAGTCGAATTCTGAGAGATCTTGGCGAATTCTGACCTACTGAGACTTAAGCAGCCCAAATTGCTTCAAAATAAAACCTGAAGATAAAAAGTAATCATTTGCAGTAAAATAGATCAAAAATATAATTAAAATACTAAAAAGATTTAATAAAATAACTATTAAAAAGACTCTAAAAATAGACTTATCGTATATAAGGTATACATGGTTAAATAATCGAATTGGTACTGCTTCGTGTTCTTGCCTTCGATTATTCGACTAAAGTGTAAAGTACGATGATAGGATTACAAATCGAATTGGTATTGCTTCGTGTTCTTGCCTTCGGTTTTAGACTAAATATATATATATATATATATATATATATATATATATATATATATATATATATATATATATATATATATATATATATATATATATATATATATATATATATATATATATATATATGGCATACGTGTTTAATAATCGAATTGGTACTGCTTTGTGTTCTTGCCTTCGGTTTTAGACAACATATATATATAAGGTACACATGTTTAATTGTCGAATTGGTACTGCTTCGTGTTCTTGCCTTCGGCATTAAACAAAATATATATATAGCGCACAGGTGTAATAATCGGATTGGTACTGCTTCGTGTTCTTGCCTCCGGTTTATTATGTCTGGGGTAGAGCCCATGTTAGGATAATAGGAAGGGGCAACTATATCCCCTCATCCTAGACCCTTATACCCTCAACCCAATTGATTCATAATTGAACCGAGAGTGTTAGTAGGGGTCGCGGTAGAACTCACTGAGATTGTATCTCACTGTTTAAATGTTGTTGTTTTACAGATAAACAGGGACAGAAGAAACCTCAGAGGCACGAGTAGGTGGCCCCCTGGTGATGGAAGATGACTTAGTTTTATGTTTAAGTTTAATTTCCTTCTGTTGTCCATGTATCACAACACCATGACATTAGTGTTTTGTTATCCTTCTTTCCGCTTTCTTGTGTGACTCTGATTACCACAGTTGCTGACAGTTTATGGTCTGAGTACCGTCTGATCTTATTTGTGTATAAGATGGTTATGTTATATTTCAGCAAAAATTTTATAGTGGTATTCAGTGTCTGAACAGGAATTATTATCTCTGATTGTTTGTACTTTGTCTCACTTGGGTATTTTTACATGTTAAATATACCGGGGTGTTTCAAGGCGCGCGGTAAGAATGCGAAGCCATCTTATATGGGAGACTCAACTTGGGCTGGGTTAAAGGAGTACTGGCAGACACCAGAATTTAGGAATTATTGGGAGAAAGCCAAGAAGAACCGTGCTTCTGAAAAAGGTGGCTGCACACACACAGGGGGGAGTGTTAATACTGCAACGCATCACAGGCGTTTGGTAAATTTATTACTTTATTACTTGATTAATTAATTATTTATAATTAACTAGTCATTTTAATGTGTATTATATATATATATATATATATATATATATATATATATATATATATATATATATATATATATATATGAGGCGAGGGAACAAATGACAATCACTTTGCATGAGTTATAACCGAAAAAATAACATGAACCAACATATAGAATAAACACCTAATAACATCATAAGCTTTAGTTATCAACAAAGAGAGAAGTTAAACTGTACAAAGAAATATAGCCCAAAACCTAACCTTACAAATTGATAAATGATAGGAGAAAATAACTCAATTCAGACATTCGCATAAACAAATCATCATTCTAAATTAATTTAACTTTACAATCCAAATGTTAACCTACAGATACTTTCTGCTGAAGATCCAATATTCACTAAAAAAAAGAGCAAGGTGATAATCAAGTATAGGGGGAGCAAAAATTGCATACATGCAGATAAATGAAAGACACCATGTTGCAGAGCAAAAACACTAAGTTTTTTCAAATCCACTATGAAGAAATAAGACATTTTAACCAATTTATAACAGAAAGGTTGTTAAGAAAAAGAAGAAAAACCTGACTATGTAAATCCAAAGCCTTCAAATCAAAAGAATTTGTATTTCTTTTTGCCTACTAACTTGTCCCCAAAGCTACTTGCATATGTGTTAAATGTCTGCAAAAAAACCAGATTGAAAACAATGAAAAACACAAAAAATCTATCAATAAATTTTGAAAACAATTAAATATCCAGCTACATATATTCAAATAGATACAACTATTGGAATGTAAAATACCACTTCTCTGTCTTCGGGGTTAGACTTTAAATTAAACCCAATGAGAGTAGCGATCCTCAAATATCTACTTGTGGTCTATTTCCAATTGAGATTCACCATGAGTGTGATCATGGGTAGTAAAAAACCATGTGCGCAACAACTATTCTTAAAATATCGATAATAAACATGTAATATTTTCTTTCCTGTCAGTTCTGACTCATTTCTAAGGATCGTCACTTCAAAATTAGTAAGAAAAGTCAATAGATATAGTATATAGCATCCGTACTTGCCAAAGGTATAGTCTTAGTCCATGTGGGAACGATCTCTATTTATCGTTATATTACTTGTTGCGATTGTGTATACTTGCACAAACTACTTTTCGCACAACAAATACTATGTATTGGAGTTTTCACCCAAATAAAAATCAAAACTTGATGTTCAATTATTGTAACCCAAACACACAAATACCTACTAACTATTAACATTATGGCACAGAAGCTAACTACATAAACGAAAAGAACAAACTCATTTCCCTTCATAGGGTTTTTTTGTACATACTTCAAAAGTAAGCACAAGAAAATCAAGGGAATTGAAAAAATCCTCCAATTTGATTATTACCAGAAGGGGGTCAATAGAAACCCAAAGAAGGGATATAGTGATTGATATTAAAGCTGGCCATACAAACACAATAGTAGGTGTTCTACCTCTTCTTCCCGTGTCGCTTCTTTTGCTATTGTTGCTGATCCAGAGGCTGATTTGAAAGTTGAAACTTGGCCATGTTACCTTTACCCGGTTTTGTGTTAATGTTAATATTAATGTTTAGTTGATTAGTATTGATTAGAACAAAACATGAAAACTCAAGACAGGATTGATTCATTAGATTTTTCAAGTAGAAGGATGTGGAAATTTTAAGAAACAAAATAATAATTCATTCATCGGTGTTCATTATTCACTACAATACAATAGAATAATAATCTATTCAAGTTATTGATACAAAACATGAAAACTAAAATAGACCACAATGCTCCCCCAATCCCCAAATTTTTTTTCATGTGAAACTAATACAAAAACTCAAATGAATTTTGTAACCAACTAAAAAGTTACATAAAAAACAGAAGTACCAAATACCAGCCTTTTGACTAATCAAAAAAAATACCAACCTTTTGAGAGACAGTGTCATCAAGATCCACAAATATTGCCTGAGAAAGGACAAAGTAAAATTCAGTTTATTAATCAGTCAAGTAAGTCAATAAAGGAAATCACCACACAAATGAGAAGTGAAGCTCACTTGACTAAGGAGTACACAGGATTGTCTTGCAAGGGATTAGGATATGTCTGCTGTAACACCAAGATATAATAAAACCATACATTAATCTTAGTCTTGCCTCTTCATGAAGATTGTGATTGCATATCCTTCTGAATTACTTTAGTGCACCATGATGATGCACAACTACATATAAAAAAATCAAGCAATGATTGATGAACATAAAAAATTAGTATTTTAGGCAGACTGATAACAAAATTGTTTGGCATTTATTATGAACTTAATCATATAGGATGGAGAAGATCTTTCTCCGACCATGGAGAAGATGATTGGTTTCTTCTTGTCTTCCAAAAATCCATTTGAAGTTGAAATAAGAGCATTATAGTAACATAATCTCAGTATTATAAAAGGCAAGTGAATAATGGAAGAAAACTGGAGTGAGACTCACATGTGTTCTTCATTGCCACCCTTATTATAAGGCAGTTCTTCAATAGCAGAATGAAATGTGGCCGGTCTTTGCTTCTTCTCTGCGAAAGGGGTATATAGATTGATCAGCAGCTCCTGGTGCAGCAATGTTGAAATTTGGATCAAACACATTGATGCTTGATACTACATGACACAGTTCTAAGAATTATTTTAGTAACACAATAAGCATCAAATGGCATAGAGTACCTAAAAATGAGACCAGCCTGTGATGGATGAAGTTGGAGAGTAAGAACTTTAGAAATTGAAAACAATAGACATGGGAAACAATCAAACTTCAGAAATCAATGAAATAATAAAAGCAATAAAAAAAACTTTTTAATTTCTAAAGTTCAAACATTGAAAAATATTCCTCCTCACCTATCACAAAATACATTTATCATACTCCAAAAGGATTTCATCCATGGTGATTAGATGTTGTCCTACACCTGAGGCAAAGAGATGGTTTAATACAAATAACTGAATAAGGGCGTTGCTATTCTCTGCTTGAACATCAAACTTGATATCATCACCTTTTTTAAGCCTTTACTATTGCAGAAATTGGACCATATACTAATTCAGCATATGAATATCACACTTTGAGATAACATATCAATTTCTTCACAAATTAGTCTTTCAAAGTAACTACGACAGGTATCTTATGCCCACTCATCTATTCTTACTTTTTTGCAGTTCATTGTTCATTGGAACCTTAACTACCTACAAATCTATCTAAGAAAAAGTTGGGGGAATAAGTATAAATCAATTTGGATTTTGGACAGTTTTAAACTATTGTAATTACTCACTCACGAGTCACGATCTAGAATAATTCTTGGCAAATTAAGAAAAGGGACCGTAGGAAAGCTAGTTTGACAAAAAAAATGTAGCAAAGATGGAATAACTCATAAAACTATCAAAGGAGGGAGAATAAACACAACAAAAGGATCTGGAAACAAAGAAAGCAAAGAAGAAAAGGCAAACATGAAAAGAATTGATTCCAACACAGTAGAAACATAAAAGGTAAAACAGAGCAAAAGGATCACTAAGATGAAACCTCTAAACATGTAAAAATCAAATCTTTTGTTCACTACAACATACTCCCAAAAAATTTGAAGGGTGAGTTGCATCAACATTTGAGGCAGTGGCAAGACAATTGAAAGGATTTTGGTTGACCGGAATCACAATGCTCTTCACTCAGAATCTTGAGATCGCTTCCCTTCTCCTTCGCCACAAAACCTTCTGCGATAATTAGGGATTGCCTGAATGAATCAATTTGGGAGAAAATAAATTAAGACCAATAGACTACGTGTTTAACGTGCAGTGCATAGGGCTGCTTTTGTTTGAGGGTGATGTCGTCAAAGTCGGTGAAGGCTTCAGAATCTGACCAAGAGAAAATGCAGATATGTTGAACATTGAAGAACCAGGTTTCAGATTTTGACCAAGAAAAAATGCAAATGTATGTTGAACATTGAAGAACTGACAGAAGGAAATACAATCCCCATGCTAGCAAGAACAATCTACGGTGGCACACATGGCTTTATTCTAAAAAAACATAAGCAATTATCAATAAGGAAAACATGAATTTCAACCAAATTTAAGAGAAAGAAGACAAATATATAAAACATATTCAAATGCAGAAATAAAGCAAACTACACATGCTTATCCTGTCACAGAACCACCGATCCTCCCTAAACCAAGCTTAGACATTTCATCAAACACCATGGAAGCAACACAAAGGGAGACCATCCTCGTTTCATATAAAAGACCAAAAAACAGAGACAAACAATTTAGAGAGAAAAAGAATAAGAGTGAGGAAAGAAGAGGGGCACCCGTACCACAGATGTCGGCTGCATTGTTTGCACCGCCGTTCTCGCAACCGCCGTTCTCGCATCTCCCTCACAAGTTCACAATGAAGAGCTTCATAAGATTTTTTTGTGTAAAAGCCATGTTTTCCACTGAAACACTTTTTGACTTCCAACTTCTGGAGATGCAGACCTGATAACCCAACAATCTCACATAGGTGGTAGGAGGTCGAATGGGGAAGGTTTGCTTGAAGAAGTGCAACTAAAGATATTGGGAAATGGAGATGTTGCGTGTGCGAAATAGTTTACTTGTGGGAAGCTTCCGTGTCTGACACACTGCACTGTAATGACCAAACAGTTGAACCCACAGTTTGAGAGAAAGCAGTTGCTGCAGCACTGTGATTTGACCTTCCATGACGTCATCCTTGCTCACGGGTGCCTTGCTGGTGCGGAAAGCACTGCTGGCATCCATGTGGACCACACGGCGGCGCTTCACTGGCTGGAACTTGGAGTGGATGATGAGAAAATGGGAGACGTGTTGGGCATGCAAGGGAAAGGGATACACATGGTGGACACATGGCAGTGATTAAGTGGCAGAAAAATTGGAGGGAAATAGGGGGCTTTGGCGGGAAGGATGACATGGAGACTACCATGGATGTTTATTCTTTATTTTTTGGTTTGTTATATTATTCTTCATAGTCTACATATTCAAAAGATCAATTCTCAACAACTCGTCTATGAACTTGTATTTTTCATAACTTTATATGCATGAATCTAAGATCAATTCAATAACAATTTGTTTAGGTGTAACATTCTAAGTGGTTTACTGCATAAGTTCAAATAACATTGTTGGACGCTCCGGTGATGAATTGTTATATTTGCTATTTTAATTAATTTCATGCCAAGAACATCATTAAAAATTGTGTGTTTAATGAAGTTATATTGGTTGTGATTTAATATAAAAATTTTATTTTTAATCACAACCAATTTCTCACACTTGTAATGAAGTTATATTGAATTTCTATTTTAATTAAGTTCAAATAGGGGTATGTTATATTGAATTGTTCAACTAATTTCATCCCAATTAATTAAAATAGCAAATATAATTTTCCCTCCGGTGATGAAGTTAAGCAAGCAGGCAACCCCCGCACGCGGAAGAATCTATGTGTTGGACGCTCAGAAAGGCAAAGTTGATGATGGTTCGGCGAAAGGTATATTTGGTCCAATTTTGAGGACAAAATTTTTAAAAGCTGGGATGATTGTAACATCCCCTATATTTGCTATTTTAATTAATTGGCATGAAATTATATTGAGTGAATTATTGAGTTTTTGGAAAATAAAACGAATTTCTTGATTGATAAGTGTGAGAAATTGTGTGTTTATTTAAGATTAATTGCATTAAGTTAGGGTGCCTAAAACTAATGGAGGTCATTAGGCGAGTATTAGTGACTGAGGGGCAAACTTGTCTTTTTACCCTACCCTTTATAAATCCCTTTCAGCTGAGCCAAAACAGGAACCACTTCACTTATTTCAATTCTCAGAAACAGCAGAAACTTAGAAGAGAGAAAAGGAGGGTGAGGCGCGAGAGAGGAGAGGAGAGTTCCTCAGAAATTCTGTAATACCCCTAGTTTCGTTAATTTCGGTTTACGAAACAAACTCTTGATTTGTCATTCGATTAAAGGATAAATCAAGTCTCGGATATGGCTATATCGTGAAAGCAATATTTAATTGCTCAATCGTGTGAAGTACTATCTGCAATTTTAATTGGATTCTAAGAGTTGTTGTGGGAATTAGAGCACAAGGGTATTTTCGTCATTACTTGTTCCCAAATATCCTCAGCTGAAGATACAATCCTAAGTATAACTAATACCCACACAAACACAAAACACACACATGCATTGTTTATTGAAGAGTGTGAATTATTATGTGTTAGATTGGTTAGAATTGAGTTAAATGAGTGTTAGTGAGCCAAGGGTATTATTGTCCTTTCTCATTCATTTACACTTCAGCTCACACAAACATAAAAAAGCCAAACTCCCTTTCAATTCCCATTTGTGCTGAAAATAGAAATAGAAATGGTAGAGAGAGAGAGAGGTGAGTTGCGAAGGTGAGGGAGGAAGAAGAAATGAAGGAACATTGATTCTTCATGCATGTGGCTCATCTTGGTACCATTCTTCTCCTTTTCGAATTCCCTTTCCATTTATGTAAGTTTTATGAGCTGTTTCCACACTTCACACATCCTCCATTTTCGGATTCTAGAGCTCCACTTGGCCAACCATGGAGTCCTAAACTCCCTTGGGGTTTGCATGTTCAAATTAAAGCTAGAGTGGGTCAAAACTGAAGTTGCATTGTTGATTGTAATGCATTGGGGTGAAGTCCAGTAGCTTGGTTCTGTATTGGGATGTTTGAGTTGGCTATGGGACTCAAATTCGTGATGACAAGTGTTTGAGGATGATGATCAAGGTTAATCAGAAAATTCTGGGTGAAACCCGTTTGACATACCTTCAGTATTTACGTTATATCTCTCTGTACGAAACTCCTATGAACGTGATATTTGTTCCTCTGGAAACTAGACACGAATTGATTCAATATGGGCACAAGAACTATCGGATTTCATTTGGAAATGAGAGAGTTATTGTGTCCACAAGTTTCGGCTATGAATCAGGCACTGTGCTGAACCAGTCCCCTTGTTTTCGCGATAACTCCTAGAATACTGGTTGCTTGCGTTTGAAGTTTCCTCCATCAGAAAATAGACAAAATTCTCTACGCAATGGGCACCGATTTGAGGGGTTTTGATTACGAATTGACCTAGATACACTCATTTCAAATCTGCACCCTGATATTGGAAAACGGAAGTAAAGCTAGGAATATCGGTTTGTCGATTTTGGGTTCGAGTCATCAAGTCTCGAGAGGCATCAATTCAATAGGCCGGAGAGGAATTAAGTAGCACGAAGAATAGTTGGATTGCTGATTCGAATGGGGAAGAGTGGAGCCTTCGTTGATGCGAGTTCGTGATTATGGGGATTGTTCGAGAGGTTACCGTTCGACCGTTTCGTGCTCCGACATGAATTCTCGCAAGTTCGTCAAGCCGGTGAGTTTTACTCACGATTAGGGTTTTGTTCTATTGTTGATACTTACCTGAATTTGCTGGTTCTGTGACTTGTTTTAATTTCGAACAAATTGTCGAGTCGAAATCCGTTTTCCGAAATAATAACGTTTTACGGTTTTTATAAATGTGTGCGTTCTTTGTGGTTTTTGATTGAATGTGTGAACTGGAATATTGTTTGGAATGCCTGGTATTGAAACTGTTTTCAGGTTGGAATTAGATCGGAAATCGAATTGGGCGCGAACGGAGAAACGAATCAAGAAATTTGAATTTGGAAATCTGTGACAGAACAGGACGCACGTGTCGTGCGCCCCTGGGCGCGAACCGTGCGCCCACTTCGCAAAAGTGGAAATTGTTTTAGTGCATCACGCACAAATCGTGCTCCCCTGGGCACGGACCGTGCGTGAGGTTCTGTCACCGACCTCCGATTATTCGTTTTGCCACTCCTTTCGATCCCAAACCACTTCTAATCTTCTTTCCAACCAATTGCGATGAAATTGCCCAAATAAAATCAATGTTTTGAGTGTGTTCAACTTGGTTTTGGGAAAAGAGTTTGGAAAGTAAAAATCGTTTGAAAAACCGAAATGTAGACCGCGTGTGAGTATACGTTTTGAAATAACTATTCGGATTATAAGTCCAACTTGATACTGTATTATAATGCCGAATGTCTAACTTCGTATTCATCAAAACGGGTTATAGATACAACGAATGAAATAGATTATATCGAATATAGAAGTCGGCCCAATGCGGGTGTGATATATAAATGATATCAAGTTGGGTGACGACCCAACGAAATAGCATACTAGGAAGGAAAGTCATGAGCCCTCACTCTAGGCCCTGAAACGTTATGGCGTGGTCAAACTTGGGTTATCGGGATTGTGGTTTGTTTGCACGGCCGATTTATGCTACAATAGGTGCACGATTCGCCGAGATTGTGGGTGTTTGCATGGTAGGGTTTCGTTTGGTAAGCTAGTAATTATGAATCAAATTACGAGGCTTAATAATATATGAATAGCACATTAGATGCCGAGATTGTGGTTGTTTGCACGGTCGGTAATGGGCTAAGATTATATATGGGCAAATAGTTTATAAATATAACCATGTTGCAACGGTTTTATAAATAAACCGAGTGATAGTGAGGGGGCACGGTAGAACTCACGGAGACAAGTTGTCTCACCCTATCATTGTTGTTGTTTTTACAGAGAACGGGAAACGGGAAAGCAAGCGGAATGGTCAGTTGCAACGCTCGAGGAGAAGATTGGAGAATGACTCATTCCTAGCTGTTTATGTTTTTCTGTCGTTGTCTCTGTATTTGATATCATGACTCGAATTTGAGCTATGTTATATATGAGTTTCCGCTGTTTCTTGTAAAGATGTATATCTAAGCAGGAAAATTTTTTATACTCTGATGTGAACCAATTTGTATATTTAGGTATTTCTTGCTTTAGAAATACGGGGTGTTACAAATTCAGTGCATGTGTTGGGCGAGTATTAGAACCAACTTCAGTCCCTAAATCACGAATTGGAGAAACTTAGGAATCGATTCAGTGCCTGGGTTCAGAGTTCAAGCAATAGGGAAGCTGGGTTTTCGGTTGAGAGTGTGTTGGAGCGGATTTGGGGAGAGTTCGTGAGTCGCCGTTGTCCGTGTTCGCGAGGTTTCGGTGTCAATTGCTTTTTGTCTCCAAAAAGGTGAGTTCTATACTCACTAGGGAAAATGTTGTTAATTTATATGTTGATTGTTTCTTGATGAAATTATGCATGATGGCTGAATTGGTTGCTGTTTGGATACTTAAATTGTTGCTAAGCTCACTGTGTAGACACTTTCTGGGTAGGTTCGGATTTCGGCTAACTGGGACTGTTTTTCTGGTTGATAAATTATATAGCTTACCATTTTAGAAACTAGACTGAATGCTTGTCATTTTGGCTTTTGTTTGGTCGCATTTGTAGTAGTATAGCTCCAGTTATGGGCATCACAAGTTAGGGTAGAATTCTGGAGACAATCTAGGGATAGGTTCGGTTTCTGAGTATCTGGGGATGATCTAGGTATCCAAAAAATTTATAACCTTCCATTCTAGAAACTAGACTCGATGATTGACATTTTGGCTTTGGTTTGGTTGCAAGTGGACTTGTGTGGCTCAAGATATGAGCAGTACAAGTTACGTTAGAATTCTGGGGACAGTCTGGACATAGGGTCAATGTTTTGATTTTGGTGTCTTCAAATGAACTTCTTTTTGAATGAATCCAATTTCTTTGAAAATTAGACAAATTTTTCTACTGTTTAGGCACAAGTTTCAGGTCATTTGGGTTAGTTTTGACCACTTTAGGAGAGTTCCAACTCAGGACACTGTCACTGTCCCATTTTCTGGACCTACTGTCTTGTTTGTGAAAACTGTACTATTTGACTCATCATTTTGAAATTCTAAAAATATAGCAAGAACCTAGACTTCATAAGCTTTCTGTAGAGAGGTCGTTCGCTAAATTTCGATGTCGTTTGGTAGGGTAAATACATTGTTGAAGTTCATGTGTGAATGCTGGAATTTTCTGTGGACTGAATATAACTGTGATTGTCTTCAACTCAATTTTGAGGAAAAGGTTATGTGTATATCCATGGTTTTATTAACGTCCCTTGTGGTCCATGGTTTTATGAATGGCCCTTGTGGTCCGTGGTTTTATTAACGGCCCTTACGGTCCACGGTTTTATTAACGGCCCTTGCGGTCCACGGTTTTATTAACGGCCCTTGTGGTCCATGGTTTTGCTAACGGCCCTTGTGGTCCACGGTTTTGTTGACGACCCAATGCGGGAAATGTATGTTGATTTTTGACGGCCCAATGCGGGTACATGGATTGTGTTTGGATTGATTGTAAATATGTATAAGTCAGATTAACAAACTTAGCAACCACGAGTGAGATCACGAAAAGTAATTATAAGATGGACTAAATGTCCCCAAGGCTAATGATAATGATAAGTTCATATTATGTTATGTTATGTCATGTTATGTTCATGCCAAGGTATATATTTATATATATCATGTTAGGGTGACGACCCTATTTTCAGGATTAGCGTACTAAGGGAGAGGAAGTCATGATTCCTTATGAACTTAGGCCCCGTCATGTTTGTCCCCGCTGTGGTCAGGGAATGGGTTTGCCGGTAGTTTTATATACAATTGCCGGTGATACGTTAAGAATCATGTTATGTGTGTGTCTCTTGTGCGTCGCTTAGAAGGGCCACGAGTACACGTTGTATGTCCCACGTAGTCGGCTTAAGGGCTACGAACTAATGAATCAAGCATAATGAACCGCGAGTGTTAGTAAGGGGTCTCGATAGAACTCACTTAGACAAGTTGTCTCACCCTATCATGTGTTGTTGTTTTTTCAGAGAAACAGGGATTTGGTTGAAGGCATCGGAGTATTGCTTATGGAGCTGCTGGAGGAGCCATTGTTGTCTTTATTCTGTCATGTCTTGTATTTACTTTTGCTTATCTTAGTACGTTCGATTGTACGACTTATATTTATAAAAAGTTGTAAATCGCTTCCGCATACTTTTTATTTTGGTACTGAACACTAGTTTGAGTGGTGTAAGGAACGTTTTATGTATTTTAAGTTAATTATGCTAACGCACTCGATGGTTTTTGGTATCGAGATTTTAGTTCATGTTTAGTATTTGAAACAGAAAGTACTCTGATATATGCCAGTAGTGCATTTTGGTGATTTCTACAAGTTAGAAATTATCGGGGTGTTACACATGGCCAGCTAGGTTCCCCGACGTAGATTAGTCATCGATAAAGCCGGTGGAAACTACGCACAAATAACACGATAACCAAAAAAATATTATGTGTATAAATTATTTTGGTCACTTATTTTGAGTGCAGTTTATACTCACTTATGTTATAGTTGTTAGTAACGTTTTAAATTTACTGTGTAATATATATATATATATATATATATATATACTAGTCCTAATACCCGTGCGATACACGGGGTGCACTAGTATCGACGAATGCAAATACACTAAACTAATAGTGGTTAATAATAATTTAAGCATAATTAAGAATTCAAATAAAATTATACAGTAAGAACTAATACATTCCATCAAATTAAAAAGAAACATTAACAAAGACATTGAAATTGAACATTCATAGATAATTAATAAGAAGAAACATTTAGAGAATTTTAATAACATTATTAATATTCATCAAATGTGAATATAAAAACTTAACTCATAATTAGAAAGAAAATAAAACAACACAACTAGAAAGTGAAACACGTGAGTGTCATGAAGGTTGGATGAAAACCACAAATAAAATAGAAGCAACTATACAAAATTGAAAGAAGACGATAAGAGTTCTATTGTAAATGTGGTTGAAGTTCCCGCAGGTTAACTTATAATTAGATGGAAAATTATACAATGCATTTTGAAAGTAAAGCATGTGGGTATCATGGAGGGTTTAATAAAAACCACCAATAATATAGGAGCAACAATACAATGTTGAAAGAAAATTATGGAGGTCTATTGTAAATATGACTGAAGTTCCTACGGAACTAAAAACTCTAACGCGGTACTAGAACATAAAAGATAAATAAAAATATAAACACCAATTTAAGTATGGTTCTAATACATGTTGATGTAAAACGACCAAAATAAAGAAGACACACAAAATCCATATTTATCAAAAGACTAATATTCGCTCGTGTTTAATTATGAGCAAATTTCGCACTAGCCAATACCGAGTTTGCCTACTGTGGGAATCAAGTTTGAGAGCACCAGGTCGACCTCATGTCCCAGAGTAGCTTATGTCTGTGGGCCAAAAATGTTGGTTTGTAAAATATATAGTTTGATAATATGGAATAAAAATTAAATTATAACTATAAATCAAATAAGAAGATTATACAGTTAAAAGGAACATTAACAAAGACATTGAAATTGAACATCCTTAGATATTAAGAAGAAAAAGTCTAAAGATTTTTAATAACATAATCCATATTCAAGGGGAAGAACCGGATTTAGACTCGATTGTTTATCATATTAAAACTATGTCTTGGTCGTGGTTTATTTATGGGGTGGGGAGTCATTTGGGTTATGTTTTAGATTCTTGGTGGAATAACGCTTACCATTGTATTAATCATTTTGTTGGGTAGTAAGGGGAGAAACAGGGGGTTAGGTTTTCCCTCTGTAGTGCACTCACAGGGTACTCTTTTTCCTACCTGAGTCTTTTTCCCAATGGGTTTTGGCTCAGGGAGGTTTTGAGGAGGCCCTCCCCCTTCTTTTTTCTCTCATTGTAAGGGTTAGGCACCCCTTGTGCTCTTTTCAATGATATTGCTTATCGGAAAAAAAACATAATCCATATTCATCAAATGTAAATATAAAAACTTAACTCGTAATTTGAAAGAAAAGAAGACAACACAATTAAAAAGTGAAACACAGGGGTTCTATTGTAAATGTAGCTGAAGTTCCCGCAAGAGTAAATGGTGCAACGTGGCACTCGAAAGTAAAAGAAATATAAAAAAATACACACTAATTTAAATATACTTCTAATATTTTTTATGTAAAGATATACTTCTAATACTTGTTTGTGCGAAATGACCAAAATAAATAGAACAACACAAATAGAAAATGAAACACGTGAGTATCATGTAGGGTTGGAGGTATCATGTATAAAGTTGAAAGAAGATGATGTGGGGTTCAATTGTAAATGTGGTTGAAGTTCCCGAGAATAAGAATTAAATTATAGCTATAAATTAAATAAGATTATAAAATTAAAAAGGAACATAATAAAGACATTAAAATTGAACATCTATAAATAATAAGAAGAAAAAGTTTAAAGAATTTTAATAAAACAATCAATATTCATCAGATGTAAATATAAAAACTTAACCCATAATTAGAAAGAAAAGAAGACAACAGAATTAGAAAGCAAAACACGTGACTATCATGCAAAGTTGGATGAAAACCAACAATAAAATAGAAGTAGTTATACATAGTTGAAAGAAGATGATGGGGGGTTTTATTGTAACTTAGTATATTTTACACGATAGAGGTTTTATTGTAAATTTAGTTGAAGTTCCCGTGGGTTAACCCATAATTTGATAGAAAAGAAGACAACGCAATAAGAAAGTGAAACATGTCAACAAAAAAAGTTGAGAGAAGATAATGGATGTTCTATTGTAAATGGACCTGAAGTTCCCACGGGAGTAAATACTGCCACACGGTACTCAAATATAAATGTTGGTGCGAAATGACCAAAATATAGAACAGCAAAAATAGCAAGTGAAACATGTGGGTATCATGCATAGATAAAAACCACAAATAAAATAGAAGCGCCTATAGAAAGTCGGAAAAAAATTATGTGAGGTTCTATTGTTGATGTGGCTGAAATTCCCGTGAATAAAAATTAAATTATAACTATAAATAAATAAGACATTCAACTTCACTTATTTGATAGAAATGTTCTGGTTCTAAAGAGAATCTCTGGGACGGAGCAACCTTCTGAGATGGCCCTAGATTCCACATCCCTTTGGACCAGAGTTTAAGACCTGCCGTTGCGGCTGCGCTCGATTGCTATGGCGACAAGGCATATAATGGTATGTACTATACTACTCTAGTTAAATTAATTCTATCTATGTTTTAAGGAGATTCCAAAGTATTTTTAAAGGTTGTGCCACCTAAGAAAGTTATCTCATATATAATTAAATCAATTATTTAAATAATTGAAGTCAAATTATTTTCAAATGATTAAATTAGATAAATAATTAACAAATTCATATATAGTTAACTATGTAAATATATAAGTGATTAATAGAGGATAGCAAACGAGCTAGCGGTGAGCGGATGGACTAGTGGATAACTGATAAGCTATAAACTATAATTGCAAATAATGTGTTTGGTAAACTAGCAGTTGAACTAATTAATAAATGTAAAATGACATAAAAAACATTTTAATTTGTTTAAGTTATTTTAATGAGGATAGAGAAAGAGTTTAAGAAAAATAATGACTGTAAAAATGGAAAAAAAAAGTGAGACGCTATACGCTACAAATAATGTTTCAGAAAAGGAACTCTAATGCTTATCAAACATGTGTATTTATCATCCGCTAGTCAAATCCGCTTTCCGCTAGCATATGAGACTTGTTTAGTTGAGATTTTTAGCCTTTAGATCTTCTACCATATTTGCCATTATATATATTAGCAAGCTTCCTTTAATTTTATGTGATTGTTAACAAGAGTGGAGAATTAAATGTTGTGGTGTCTGAGAAACATATGTAAAAAACATGCTTACGTACTTTTTTTTTTCGATAATCAATTGTTAGTGGGGGTGGGAGAATGTTAATTTCTAGGGTTTGAACCCTGGACCTCTTTCATACAACTCCTTCATGTCCCTTAGCCAACTGAGTTACCTTCCTAGGACAAAAAAAATGCTTACGTATAATTTCAAACGTAATCCACCATGTTACTCTTTGTCCCTGAATCCCATGTAAAACATAGTCGTCATATCCTTACTTTTCCTATTTTGATGTTTTCCGTATAAGTTAGAAGGTGCAAAATGTCAAATTAGTTTTTCTATAATGCTTATGAAGAATGTGAAGTTAAGGATAATGTTAAAATTTAAGAATCAAAAGGTAAGATCGCATGCTTACCACTACAAAAAAAGAGCAGGATAGGCGACGGAAATTTCCGTCGCTAAACCTCAAAAATCCATCGCTAAAGTGTCTTTGCGACGGAATTAGCGACGGAATTTTTCCGTCGCTAAAAAGGGGGTCGCTAATATTTAGCAACGGAATTTTTTAAATTAACGACGGATATTTAGCAAGGGAGTTTAGCGACAGATTTTCCCTCGCTAAATAGCGACGGATTTTAGTGAGGGAAAATCCGTCGCTAATTAGCGACGGATTTTAGTGAGGGAAACTCCGTCGCTAATTAGTGTTAGATTTTAGTGAGGGCTAATCCGTCGCGAATTTAATTTTTTTATAAAAAAAACTGCTTTTTATGCCACATATCCAATTATCAAATGCAGCACAATATTGAGAATACTCAAATAAAATCCAAACTAGTACTAAATATAAAAATTAACCAACAATACCAAATATCCAAAATTTTGAGTACTCAAATAAAATCCATCCAAACTAACCAACAAATACCAAATATCCAAATCCTAAACAACTTCAAACCAGCAATAACAATCCAAATTCTAAAGATGTCCAAACCAGCAGCAAATAACAACATAATACTAAAACGAGCCATCATCAGACTCGGTCTCCTCAGACCCAGAGGTATCTGGCTTCAAGCTCTTATAGTACTTGAACAGCTTCTCTTGCTGACGTGCAAACCTAAAGAAGTCTCTCTGCATATCTTTCATAGTCCGACTCTGCTTCTGCTGCTCTTGTTGATGCTGAGCATGCATCTCCTGTATCTGTTGCTGGTGCTGAGCACGCATCTCCTCCATCTGCTGCCTGAGCTGCTCTGTCTCACCTGAAGGACGAGGAGGTCGACTACTAGAGGAGGGTCCGCTGGGTGTCAAACTAATCATCCTCAAATCTCAAATTTGGAGCCAAGGGCCCCGTACCATACATACGTTTCTTGTACATCCCCCCCTACCAACTTCTCCCAATTGCGGTTTGCCAAAGCCATGATCTCAGGAGACATTGGACCAAGTGACTCAGGGTTCCAGCTCCCCTGAGTCGGCTCAAACATCGTCTCAGCATGTTTCTCCTGTTGCATAACCACAAAACATAGCATAATAAGCGCTCCATTTTAAGAAAACATTATACAAAAACAAATCAAGTTGTATATTTACCTGAGTGGTCCTCGAGCGCTCAATAACATAAGTCTGGGTATCCTTCCTGACATGTGTGGCCCTATGCAGCTCAGTAATAGTAAGAGGGCGTCCAGCCTTCTTACTCTGAAAAATGAAACAAATTCTCAAATATTGGTAACTAATCGCCCTAACTAAACTAAATAGTACAAATATTTTTAAAATAACCAACCAATCTCATAGCATGCTGAGGTTGGTTGACGGAGCCACAAGTGTGAAGTGAGCCACCCTTTTCTGAATTTCGATTTTCCTTCGCTTTTCCAGCATTGGCTTTGAATTTGACTTCTCCAAACTTCCTGGTATTGATCCCAGACTTCTTGAGGGATATACCTCGGCCTTTCATTTTTACGGCGCAATTTGTAGAGCAAGTCCGCCAATTTCTTTGCAAATCTAGTCCAAAAAATTTTTATGCACCAATTCATCATCTTCCAGTCTCCAAGTCACTTTCGTCTGTATTAAACATAATCAAAATATGTATTAGTAATTATATTAAACATTAAACAATAAATTATCAATATAGGTAATGACATAATTGATACTTACCCTAAACAAGTTCACAAAATCTTTCTTTTTCCTCTTATCAATTTTTTCACCTTTTCATGGTACTCTTCAAAATAGAGTTTCTTAATGACATAAGTGATCGCTGATGAAGCAGTCTTCGATCTAACAAACCTACATAATTAAGTCGTTGCATAATTAACAAACATATATACACGTCAAACAAACAATTAATTTAAATTAAAAAAAGTCAAACAATACTTACGCATCGCCAAAGGGATATATGACTTTGCCACGTCGACCATCAGGGTCGACAACCACCTGCTCCTCCTCCGACCCGGATGATAATGGCTCTGAATCATGACCATGGGGTCAGAATGATCATCCTGTAGGGACTGATCAGTATGTACCTCTGTAGGGGCTGATCAGTATGTACCTCGGGTGTAGGCATAGATAACCCGACTGGTGTGCCCATAGGATGTTGCAGAGGTGGGCCCATATACCCTGCTGGTGTGCCCATAGGATGTTGCAGAGGTGGAACCATATACCCTCCCGGTGTGCCCATAGGATGCTGCAGAGGTGGGCCCATATACCCTCCCGGTGTACCCATAGGATGCTGCAGAGGTGGAAAATACCCATAGGATGCTGATTAAATAAATAGTCATACTAAATATGCATTTTAATTAAAATGTTGAAATTGATAATTACCTCTCAAATGGATACATCCACCTATAATGAACTGGTCCACCAAGCCTTGCTTCCTATGCAAGGTGAACCGGAAGATGCTCCATAGAATCAAAGAAACCAGAAGGAAGTATTCTCTCCAACTTACAGATAATGAAAGGAATATTCAGCTCCATCTTAATAAGATCATCTTTTCTCAATGTTGAAGAGCACATGTTTTTAAAAAAATTGACTCACTTCAGTAAGTGGTTCCAAAACACACTTTGGGAATGAACTAAAAGCAATTGGAAGCAAACACTCCATGAATACATGACAATCATGACTTTTCATCCCATACATCTTTCCGGTGTTCACATCTGCACATCTTGCAAGATTAGAAGAATAGCCATCTGGCATCCTCAATCCTTTCAACCATCGACAAACATCTTTTGCTTCATCGGGTGTAAGACAATATTTGGCTTTGGGTTTTGACATCTTGCCATTAGCCATTGGCACCAAATTCAAATTGGAACGACTTTTGCTACAGTAAAGAGCAGAATCCATTCTAGCCTTATTATTGTCTTTGGTTTTATCTTTCACATTCATCACGGTGAACCATATGTTGTCAAAGAAATTCTTCTCAATGTGCATAACATCGAGATTGTGTCTCAATAGATTATCTTTCCAATATGGGAGATTCCAAAATATGCTTCTTTTTGTCCAGTTATGCACTCGTCCATAACCATCCAATCGGAAGAGCACACCTACTCCGTGGCTTGTGGCAAATTCATAACTCTACTCCAAATTTCACCCGATGTAACAAAGGCGGTGGGACATCTGTTTCAACTACCCTTTTCTTGAATGCCCTTTTGTTCTTTCTAAATACATGTTCTGGCGGTAAGAATCTACGATGCGAGTCAAACCAAGAATTCTTTCCCCCGTATTTCAACGTAAACGCTTTTGTGTGTTTCCATGCAGTGGGGCATGCTAATTTACCATGAGTCCCCCAACCTAACAACATACCATAGCCGGGAAGTCATTAATTGTCCACATCAATGCCGCTCTCATCATAAAATTCTTCTTTCGTGCTGCATCATATGTCCCAACACCCTGCCACAATCTCTTGAGATCATCAATTAGAGGTTCCAAAAAGATATCAATGTTAGCTTTTGGATTGGATGGACTAGGTATCAAGCAAGTCAAAAACATATACGGTTTAGTCATGCACATCTCAGGAGGAAGATTGTAAGGGGTAACAATGACTGGCCAACAAGAATAGGGCGACTGTATAAGAATTCAGCAAGTGTACTGAAAACGTTGCAAGTAATAAAATTACGGTAAGTACCGGTCGATTCCGCAGGGATTGCGTGTTGTAACAATAACAAATTTGATTAATTCTAGATTGTGACAATTGATTTGAGTTGTAATTGCATAACGCGCAAATAAAGACTGTTGTTGAAATAACGAGAGAAAGCGATTAGGTGTCGAATCCTCTCCCTTCACCTATGTTATGAACCTTCAGCTAATTACAGATTAATTGTTTGAACTACCAGATTCAATTCACTATAGTAGGTTAAGGACAATTCCTTGCCTCAGAACCCCTTTTACCTAATTGAGTTACCTTAATTCCTTAGGTGATTCATGCCAACCGGTAAAACAATAAACTTAAGAAAAAAAGAATTCATGCATCCAACCCCATATTCCTATGGTGATCACAAGTACATGATCTAATACCCCATATCCAGCATGCAACCCATATCCCTATGCGATCACATAACCCAAATCATTATAATTATCATATGTAACGATAAAGCATTACGATCAGAGGCATAGACTTATGACAATTCAAACAACTAATTGTATTAACCATAACAAAGTATCCATAACATAGGTTCGGGGAGAATCATCTCTCCCTAATCTTAGAAAATTAGTTACACATGGTGAATAGAGACATAACTAGAGTAAAAGAAGCAATACAAGTAAAGATAGACATAGGAACCTTCAACCCTCGTTCCCAAGTGGTGAAGAACTCCCAAAATCTCACTTTTTCTGCTCCAAGACGTCTGGCTGCGCTCCAAATGAGCAAGCTCCCTTGAAAAAAACGCAAAACTGAATTAAAAACCCTAACTTCAGCAAGCCATCGCGTCGCGACACGAGCCCGTCGCGACGCGATATTGGACAGAATCCAATTCCTTCCTGCATCCTGCTTCCTTCGCGACGCGAACCCTCCTGGTCGCGACGCGATATTGAACAGAAACTTGAGTCTTCCCAATTGTGCTGCATCTCCGGGCAAGTGTCTGGTTCGCCGAATGATAACACACAAATTGGAGGTCTTCAAGTACAAAATAACTCCAACAATGCAGGAATGGCTTACAAAAGGACTTCCTACTACAAAATTCTAATACTCAGCTAAATCCCCATATACTGACTATAATACAATCAAAACTCCGCACAATTGGTCCTAAAATTGGACAACTTACATCATATGACAGAGAGTCAATAGCGACGCTGATGCTTGGATATATGGAGTAAATCCATCAGAGCACAAACCAAGTCGAACATTCCGTGGGTCAGAGGCAAAATCTGAATGCACTCGATCAAAGTGTTTCCACGCCTCACCATCAGATGGATGGCGTAAAATGTCCGAGGTATTCCTATTCTCATAATGCCACGTCATTTTCTTTGCAATTTCAGGCGATGCAAACATTCTCTGCAACCTTGGAACTATAGGCAAATAGAACATCGACTTTATTGGAATGGGTTTATAATTACGTTTTCCCCTTTACGCACTTTATACCTCGGCTTTCCACAAAATCTACAAGCCTGCAGCGCACCATCGGGTTTACAAAATTTGTTGTCGTAAAACAACATGTGTCCATCCTCACTACAATCAATCTTTTTACATTCCAATCCCAACTTCGAAACTAACATATTTGCTTCATAATAACTTTTTGGCAAACTATCCTTATTAGGTGTCCCGTCCAACATCATTTGAGTCACAAAATCTAAACCCAACTCAAATATTACTCATGGACTTGAGAGATAAAAGCTTCACACACATAGATAATTTTGACTCTGGCGAGCCATCAAACAACGGTGTGTTTGACTCTTTCAACAAACAATAAAATCTTTGTGCTTCTTCATTTGGAAGTTCATCATGATCGTCATATTGAGGCTCATCAAATGGCACATTCACTCCGAGACCATCACAAATCATGCTTTCCATCGACTCAAATTGTTCATTAGATGGAATATGAAAACTAGAGCTGCTTGAAGAAGCCCCTAAGTCAAAATTTGGAAGTTGTTCTCGATGGTCCGCCCAAATCCAATAATTAGGCCTAAACCCGATACGATACAAGTGCACCCTAATTTCATCATCAGGTGTAATAGCTATACCGTCACATTTAAGGCATGGACATCTAATCCCCCTTTCCTTTTTAGCCTTATCATGTTGCCACGCTACCCTAATAAACTCTTCAACCCCATTTACAAAAGTTTCCTTCAAAAATGCTCTTCCCGGATATAACCGATCATACACCCAACTACGATTCAATTGATTCCAATTCATCTACACGCATTTAAAAAAACGCGTTAGATTCCCACAACTAAACCTAAAATATAACCTATCAAGTTAGTGGCATCGATATGATCTCTGTGGAGATGATTTTGAGCCGAATATGGGGGTTAAGGACAGATCAGACAAAACCCTTTTCCATATAAGTAGTGAAGGAAGTTATTTCTAACTCCCAACCTTAAAATTGTTAGTATAGTCTCGTAATTATCTAAATGGAGATGATTTCGAGCAAAATATGGTGGTGAATGACAGCAAGCACCTCACCCTTTTCCATCAACAACACACAATAACAACATCAAATAGTCATCTAACCTAGGGTTCATCAAACATCAAAACAACAATTTAACACAATTTCAATTTCAAAATTAACATACACTTGTCACCAATTATCAATTCCAATTAGACATTTTTCAATTAACAACTCTAACAAACATACACTTTTCAATTAACTTCTCCAACAACATACACTTTTCATACGTTATTCAATTACATTTTTAAATTTCAATTCAATTCCAATTACACATTTCTAATTAATAACAACAACAACAACAACAACAACAACAACAACAACAACAATTTTATTCTACAATTCTAAACACTATCTTAAACACATACAACAACCTTTCAAAATTCACAATCCTAAACACTAATATTAATCTTTCAAACAACAAAAATTTATTCTATAATAACATACACACTTAAAACTCACATTTCACAACTAAAAACAACTAAACAAAAATCATTCCTAAAAACAAAAATAAATAAAAACTAACCGTTTTGTGCCTATGAGAACTCCGGTGCGGTGGCTGTCCGATAACTGTGCGAACTCCGGTGGGTGGTAAGAAATAAATTTGTGTCTATGGTGAGGAATGAGAGAGAGAAACCATTAGAGAGAAATAGAGAGAAGGTTCGGAGAGAGAGAGAGAGAGAGAGAGAGAGAGAGAGAGAGAGAGAGAGAGAGAGAGAGAGAGAGAGAGAGAGAGAGAGAGAGAAAGAGAGAGAAGAGTGAGAACAAACAAACCTTGGTAGCGTGGCGTGGTGGTGGCGTGGGTGTTGCGACGGAGGGGAGGGAAGTGTGAGTGAGGTGAGAGTGAATGGTGAGAGAAGAGTGTGTTACGGAGTAGGAAAGTTTAATTAAAATTAGCGAGGGATATTTAGCGACGGATTTGACTATTAGCGACGGAATTAAATTTCACGCATTCCCAAAAATTAGCGACGAAATAATAGCGACGGATTTGGGAATTAGCGATGGATTTGGGAATCTTACGATTTCCAATGTCTGCCAACGGTCACATCAGAGTTAGCGACGGACCATTAGCGACGGATTTTCCAGTTAGCGACGGATTTGAATTTTAAAAAAAAAAGTTGGCGCGTCTTGTAGCGACGGAATTGGCTGTCGCCAAATCCGTCGCTAAGTTGGAGTTAGCGACAGATTTGGTATCCCTCGCTAAAATCCGTCGCTAATACTACATTTTTTTGTAGGGTACATTAATGACACATGTGTAAAACTAATGAGGTAGTTGGGAACAATGTTTTTTCTTTTTTCAATGTTGATTGATTCATTGAATAATAGGCAATGCCTAAACCAATACAACACAGTAAACTTGGAGAATGTAGCCATATAAGTTCAAGTACACTACTAAATGGCCCAATAAAGCCTTGAGTAGGCCGGTTACACAAAAAAAGGAGCATGCAAGCACGGGTATGGATTGTCTAACTTGAGGGCGGGAAAAGGTAGCTACCTTTGTCTCTATCTCTCTCATCTCTCATTTTCTCACTCTTGATTTCCCTCCATATTTGTCTACATCCTCTCTCCTCTTTTATGGCTAAAATTGCCTAAAGGTAGCTACCTTTTCCCGCCCTCAAGTTAGACAATCGATACCCTGCAAGCACATAACTAGATTAGACCAAAAAAGAGAACTTAACTAGATAGATATCCAATCGCAACATGAGCCCAAAACGCAAACCCAGTCCAAAACGGAGGCTAGCTGGTGCGATTTAACCTCTTTCACTAAAAGAGGATAAGAGAAAAGCTGTGTCCCATTCCACCAAAAAGTGAAAACCCTACCCTAATTCAGCAAATAATCAATTCGATTCGCCCACTCCAGAAGACTGAGACCACTTCTATGATAACCCAAATTCAATGATTCACCCTCCATTTGGCACCTTTTCCCCGTCTCCAGCTAAGCAAGAAGACGCAGTAGAAGTATCCTTCGCAAAACACGAACTAACAATAGAAATCAAAGCTAGTTTCAGAGAGCTCTGGCATCACTAACAATGGCGGATCGGAGACTATCTAGAGGATTGCGAAGCCAGTTGCCGTGAAGGGGTCTATCTCTATTAAGTTGAGCTATGGAATGGGTAACCAAGTTACCTTCGCGACCCACCCAAGTCACTCATATTGTGAGTTATGTGAGATCGATCTGAGATGTTCAATGTCCTTGATAATACCTTTTATTTCACCCCTTGATTAATTGACATGTAGAGATATCACAATAAGAAGAGGTTATCTCAAGTATATCGGCACCACAACTCCTATAAATAATTTGTAACACGCCAAAATTCATTAAAAAAAGTGAAAAAAGATATATAACATAAAAAAAATGGAGGCGTAAGACTCCTCCTGATTAGAATTAAATGAACTTAGTGAAGCTTCTAATCGCAAAATAAGTTCCACCAAGTGAAGCTTCTAATCGCAAAAGTTGTTAGCCTATCAGCACAATTATTTCATTCCCTGTGAATATGAGAAACCATGAGTTGCATATTTGATAGAATCATTAAACAATTTTTGCATTCAAGTTATTGGAAGCAAGCTTTTGGCAATAGACCAACACGTTTGTAATATACTACGAACGTTACCTACATATAACCGTTCCATGAGTTTTTTTTTTATAAGTCAAAAATATTATTATGGGGGTACAAGGGGTTACCTCAACCCTTATACAACATCTGATAACAATTGTAAACAATAGTTAAAATCGTTACACCAATTCTCAAAAGAGATATCTAAACGACTACTCACTTTATACGCAAACCACCCCCACGTTAGCCTTTTGACATGAGAAACTATTTTAGATACATTCACTATTTCCCCCCTAAAGATGACATTGTTTCTGCTCACCCATATGGCCCACACCGTAGCAATCCAAACTAGAAATTTCGCCCTTTTGTTCTTCTTGCATACGAAACACACTGATCCATTAGAAACAGATCTTTCCACCATGTTGAGTACTGTGCCCGAGTTAGAGCTCCGTTTTCACCATACAACCAGTTTATTAGTTCTAGCCACACTCTTTTTGTCAGCTAATACTCTCCACCTCCATTTTCCAATTAGAGCCAAGTTAAATAGTTCCATATTTCTAACCCCCAGTCCACCCAATTCTTTTGGTTGACAGATTTTACTCCATCGGACCCAACATACTTTACGCACTTCATCGCTGCCTCCCCATAGAAAATTTCGTTGGACTTGCACAATTTCCTTAATTACTACCTTCGGTGCCTTAAAGAACGAAAAGTAATACAGTGGCCGACTTGCCAAAACCGAATTAATCAGTGTAATACGCCCTCCAAATGACACTTGCCTACTTCTCCATGTTGATAATCTAGTCCTTAATTTTTTAAAAACCGGATTCCATGTAGATTTTACTCTCGGGTTGGCTTCGATCGGAATCCCTAAGAAATTGAAAGGTAGGGAGCCAGACCTGCAGTAAAGAAATTGAGTGGCAACGTGAAGTTCCTCCTCGTTGATGTTCAAGCCTATTAAGCAACTCTTGTGAAAATTGACCCTTAATCCGGAAACCATTTCGAATAGTCTTAGGATTGCTTTCAAGCCCCCACAAATTCTCCCTGGACTTCTTACATATGATGAGGGTGTCGTCTGCAAATTGAAGAATTGGAAATGAAAGATGTTCATTGAGCCGTATATTCTGAAAATAACCGACTTCTACACTTTTCCTTATCAATCCCGTGAGGCCTTCAGCGACTATAAGAAACAAGAAGGGAGCAAGGGGATCTCCTTGCCTTAACCCCCTCTCTATCAAGAACTCCAAAGACGGGCTACCATTAACCAAAACTGACACCGAACCTGAAAAGATACAAGCTGACATCCACGCTCTCCATTTTTCGTTGAATCCCAACCTTCTTAGCATGTAATCAATGAACGACCAACTAACTGAGTCATACGCCTTTTAAAAGTCAACCTTAAATAGATACACAGGCCACTTCTTTCTCTTAGCTAGGTTGATTAATTCATTGGCTACTAGCACACCATCGAGAATTTGTCTCTCTTGTAAGAAAGCTGTTTGAGCCGAAGAAATAATTTCCGGAAGTACACCTTTGAGTCTATTTGCAAGAATTTTGGCAATTATCTTGTAAATGCACCCAATCAACGGAATGGGGCGAATCACAACCGGAAGTTTGTGAGATTGTTTGCAACTCTAACTTCATTAAGAGCTCATTTTTCTAAATTATCTAGAAAACATCTGACGAGTACTATGTGTCTATTAGAATTGATATTTGACATCACGTAGCATATGTTTATGGTCTTTGAAGAACCATTCTATAGACATCTAAAGTTAATGATATGACCAATACTTATGAGATAAGAATTTCCAATTTCTACTTGAGAACATGCAATTGCAACATTGATTCGCATCAAGCCAACAAGCTGTTATCACAACTCTTCCCCTATACATTTGGTTTTTGGTCACGAATAAATTTTTTCCCATCTTAGAATTTGGTTTTCTCCACTCACAATGCACTATGATGGGTCCTCAAAGAATTTTGAGAATATATTGGATATAAATCATTTTGAGAATATATTGGATATAAATCTCCATGTATAATAAAGTATGAACCAACAATTGGAGACTTGTGTATAGACCAGTTTGACGATTATCATTTGATTTCTCAACATTAGGTGGAGAGAATAAGCAGCTGGAAAAAAAAAGGAATCAGCAGGAATGAATTATCATTGTCTCATTTTGAAAAGTCAAACTCAAGCAATTTGTGGTTTTAATGTTCTGGGACTGTGCACTCACGTGGCTTCTCATTTGCTAGTTTAGACTTTGGTGTTGGTGAATGATTATCCTTGTGGTTGATTTTTATTGGTTCAAAGCTAAAAGCAAAGTCTTGGGAAGGGAGAAAAATATCAAATCAATTACTACTTATGCGTTATGTAGAGTAGTAGTAGTTTTTTACTTATAAAAATTGCTGTTACTACTAGTAGTGAAGTAGTTCGGTCGGGTACGAGTACCCCTGGGTTTAAGTAAACAGATCTATAACCGACCATTGTAACCCATTTGAAACTGATATTTCCACCCGTAAATTCGCCAACCCGTACAGACTCACCCGAATTGCATTGATTGCTACGGTTAATTTGTTCGGTTGACGGGTCGGTTTGATAATTCTGTCCACCCCTAAATGTAACGGCTGAGAAGAATTATATTTAATTTAAAGTATTGCAACATGGGATGATGGATAGATGATTGGGGAGGATAATTTGTCGGAGAGAGAGAGAGACAAAACTCATGTGGGGTCTACGTACATTTCATGTTGGTTGGTGAACGAACACAAAAGAATGAACGGTTGACAATCCAATGAACACAAAAAAAATTGCCATAATACTTGAAAAATTACTGTAATTGATAGTCAACAGCCAACTACTCTTTAATTAATTAAAACGAACTGTAGTCAACAGCCAACTGAAACAAAGAGTAGGGTCAAAAATGTTTTGTTTATATCCTATTCATTTTCATAGGTATGACACTCATATTAAACAATCAATTTATATACTTCCAACAAACTTCCCGTGAAAACTGAAACCAACAAAACCATAACCCTTCAATTCAGATTCTCGTAAAAACACTGGCTGGAAGACTTAAACGTGTGCTTGAAATGTTATCTCAGAGGCTCAAACTGCCTTCCTTCCTGGAAAACAAATTCTGGATGGCGTAGTGGTTATTAATGAAATCGTAGACTGGCCAAGAGATCAAGAAACCATACCTTGCTTTAAAAGTTGACTTTGAGAAGGTGAATGACTCGATAAGTTGGCTGTTCCTAGACTATATGCTTCTTCGCCTTGGTTTCTGCCCAACTTGGAGAAAATGGATGTGAGGTTGCTACATAGCTAGCTATTTCAGTTTTAGTGAATGGTAGTACGACAAATGAATTTATGGCCTCACGGGGACTAAAACAAGGTGATCTATTGGCTCCTTTTCTTTTTATTGTGGCAGCAGAGGGGCTGGCTGGTTTAGTTAGAAAAGCAGGGGAAAACAAACATTTCATGGGATTTCTTATGAGTGAAAACCTCTCCGTTTCTATTCTCCAATTTGCAGACGACACGATACTACTGTGTGATGGCGGAGAGAGGAATTTGTGGTGCCTCAAGGCAATTCTTAGAAGCTTTGAACTAGCATCCGGGTTTAAGATAAATTATGCGAAGAGTAATATCATGGGTGTAAATATTGAAAGGAGAGTCCTTGATGCTGCCTCAGTGTTTCTCTCCTGTTGTGTTGGCAAGATTCCATTCAAATTTCTCGGCATCCCGGTAGGAGCAAACCCAAGGCGCCGTAACACTTGGGAGCTGGTGTTAAATGCTATGAAGCTTAAATTGTCATCTTGGAAGAGTAAACAATTGTCGGTTGGTGGTCGAATCACCTTAATTAACTCGGTATTGTCACATATGCCGTTGTATTTTTTCTCCTTCTATAAAGCTCCAAAGAAGGTAATAATGAACTCCTAAAAATTCAAAGGAAATTTCTATGGCGAGGAACCGAGGAGCATAGGAAAATGGCATGGGTTAAATGGGACACGATATGCTTGCCAAAAGATAAGCGAGGATTGGGGATAAAAAATTTTGAAGCCTTCAACATTGCCCTCCTAAGCAATTGGAGATGGAAATGTCAAGTTGGTGGAGAAAATCTATGGTTCAAGGTGCTGAGGTTATGGTGATGTAACTCGCTGGCACGACTGCCCTTTCTCTGAACAACAGCTGCGAAAATTCTCACTTTGGTGGCGTGATTTAATAGACTTGGGGAATGACTGGACAGGTGATTCTTCATGGTTTTCAAGGCTCTCAAAGCTGCAATTGGGTAATGGAAACAAGCTGAAATTTTGGAGTGATATTTGGTGTGGTCCAACACCGTTTAAAGAACTGTTTCCAGAAGCTTATGCATTATGTGACAGAAAATCTGGTTTGGTTCAACAATTTTGTAGCTGGACAGCAGGTCAATGGAGTTGGGACTGGGCTTGGACTGAGGGCCATGAAGGAAGCACTGCTGATCAGTTTAATGAGCTCAAAGAGATTTTGTGTGGTGTGTGCTTGACAAATAGCAGAGAGGATAAGTGGATTTGGGGTCTGGATGAAAATAAATTGTTTTCTGTTAAAACATGTTATCAATGGCTTGTTAACACATTTGCAGGTGCTAATATCGCTCTGTTAGCAGATGATGTACTGGTAGGTAGCTTGTTCAAAGTTGTGGAGGAATAATGTTCCAACGAAAGCGTTGGTGCTTTCATGGAGACTTTTAATCAACAAGATGCCCACTCGAGATGCACTAATAAAAAGAGGAGTCTTATCTTCGACACATAACAGCTGCTGCGTGTTTTGCTTTGGGGAAGATGAGACCCCAAACCATTTATTCTTCAAGTGTCAATGTTCACTAGAGGTGTGGCAGAAAATTTTAGTCTGGCTGAATATTGACATGCTCCAAACCCAATCTCCGGTTCATCACTTTCACATATTCGGAGAGATGCGTCAAAGGACGTAAGTTGAAAACTGTGAAACATCGATTGCACAATTTGGGTGGTGTGGCATATGAGGAATAAGATTATGTTTGAAGGGGCTGTGGGAGACGTAGAAAACATGGTACAACATATCAAAGTTATAGCTTGGGGCTGGTTCATCTCAATCAAGGGAAGAAACTCTAGCCTCACTTTCTCTGAGTGGCTCAACTGTCCTATGGGCTGTCTTATGTCTGTTTGATCCGCTCTTATTGTGCTGTCTGCTGTCAATGACGTGCTTCGCTGGTCCTGGGCACGGTTGGAGTGTTGACCCGTATCTACAGTGCCGCAGAAGTGGTGAAGTATTGGTTGGTTGCTTATTAATTCAGTGATGATCAGGAAGTAACGTGGGTGATGTGCTGGTGCTGAGGGTGTCTTTTTAATCATTTCATGAGGATGTGCTTCATTTTGTGAATGGCATATTTTACTCCCTTCGTCTCATAATAATTGTTCTTTTAGCTCATTTCACGCATATTAAGAAAATACCATAAAAGAATGAGAAAGAATAGTATTTTTACCAAATTATCCTTATCAAACATTGGGAGTGGTGAATTTAATAACTTGGGAGTGATGAATATTATTTTAATTAGAGGGTATAATTGGAAAAAAACAATTAATATTGCATTGAAAATTGTAAGTGACATTTATTTTGAGACAAATTTTCTTTACTAAAGTGACTATTATTATGAGACGGAAGGGAGTATATGTAATGTGGGGGGAGGGACATGGCTTTCTCTTTTGCTAATTTTTAAAAGTAGCTTTTGTACAATGTTGTAATAATCTAGTTGGTGTTGGGGTATTCTTTTTCTTATTGACGTCTTTTTTTCATTGGATTTTGGCCCCGATAGGTTTTAACGAGACCCTTTAGACTGTTCCTCGGCTGCCAATGTAATGGGTTGGTGCACCCCTTGTGCCCATTAATAAAATTTGTTGCTTATCGAAAAAAATAACCCTTCAATTCAGATTCTCAATCAAAATGTTGGAACTCTGTCTAGTTCAAGGACCGCTCTTGAAGAAGAAGGTGTTGGATGCAATCAAGGAACTCGTCAATGATGCAAAATGATTGTTCCTCAATCGGTTTCTCTCTCTCCAAGTCATGGATTCCAGCCACATGGAACTGGTGGCGCCGCTTCTCCCGTATGAACACTATCGCTTCCATCATAACCTTTCCATGGGTACATAGACAAATTCTTATGTACCCCAGTGAAAAAGTTGGG
Organism: Astragalus membranaceus; assembly: GCA_039519185.1. Lineage (NCBI taxonomy): Eukaryota > Viridiplantae > Streptophyta > Magnoliopsida > Fabales > Fabaceae > Astragalus > Astragalus membranaceus. Next base: position 157,965,540 of record CM076849.1, on the reverse strand, counting down.
TGCAGCACCCTGACGACTTGTTTTACTTATAATTTGCTATGTCACACTATTTTACAACTCATTTTTTGTTTTCTTATTTTCATTTATGGGTCTCGGTTTTAAAAATTATAGTATTACCCTAATTATAGTTTAAATTAGAATTCTCTTTTTTTATTCCCTAATTTCTGATTTTTGCTCATCCTTGTGTTGTGCAATTGCTATTCTCTTCCCATCATTCTTAACTCCATTCGGCAGACTTGTTCTTCTTATTGTTGGCAACCACACCTTAAAAAATTGCTTTATATTAGTCTCAAAACTGCGTTGTTGACACACTTTGGGTGCAGTACCCAACTTTATTTCATGGGTACTTTAGTTGTCACCGTACATACACTACGCAAAAAACTGTCATCGGCGGCGGTTAAAAAGGCTAGCGGCGGCGGTTTGAACCGCCATTAATTAAGGCTGGCGGTGGTTCCGGAAGCGCCATGGTTTTCAGTGTCGGGAGGTGTTGTTGCCGGCGGTTTCGGCAACTGTCACACAAACCGCCGCGGATGTAGCGGCCGTTGTAAACTGACGCCAATATGTCAACAGCTTTTCCACGTTACGGTTAGCGGCGGTTGTAAACTGCCGCTAATATGCCAACAGATCATTTTTTTTAAAAAAAAATAGGATTTTTTGTGTTTCAGTATATCTATCTTTCTTTTACGAATTTTATAAATGTACTTATTAATTATTTGGTAATACAAATATTAAAAGAAACTAAATTTATGCTAAAAACACATACAAAAGTTCTAAAGTTTATAAATTAAACTAAGTTCATAACATCAAACTAGAACTAGTTAATGAAGTCAAAATACAACCAACTTAGTTAATAAAGTCAAAATACAACCAATGAGCATCATGTTTGTGTTGTTCATAACAATAAAATAAAATCATCTATCTAAATATCCTCCGTGATGGTGTTGCTTCATGTTGTCCTATGTTACTAGATTCAGAAGAGCGTCTCAAACCATGTTGCGTTTCCAAATTATCTGGCTGAAAAAATAAGTCATAAATAAAATTAGAACCAATATCTAAACAATGTCGCATATAGTTAATTCTCAACAACGTGAACTACAAAACAAGCCAAACAATATAGGTAATTCAGCACCAGAGGTAAAACTGATATTGGAATTCAGCAATATAGGTAATTCAGCAATAAATTTGTACTCAAATCTGATATTGGAATTCAACAATATAGGTAATTCGGCAATAGAGGTCATTTGAACTTAATTGGAACATCTCCCCAAAAACAACAGGCCAAAACATCCTTGTTAATCTAAAGTAGGATTGCTAACACAAAGCTAAATGATTCAGAAGGACTTGTTTGCTAACACAAAGCTAACAACAGCCCCATGCATTCTATTGCACATTATGAATGATATTTGCATCTTAATTTGCTTGATCTTAATGACTGTAACTATTCAAATTAAACTTCTAAGAATTGGAATGATTATGGTATAACAATGAATATGGTAATTGAAGATTCTAATAAGCAAAATGGAAAATAAATTTCTGAACTCTTTTAATTGCTGCCAGGATTTTGGACACCTAATAAAATTCGGCCGAACACTTTCAATAGATAAATGCCAATGATCAAAGAGAGTGAGAGATACGCTACAATTGATATTTTCTTACAAGTCTTCTATTTTAATTTGGTAAATGCAGTTCTCTGATGGTTATCTGGACCTGATCATTATGAAGAATTGCCCCAAGTTACAATTGTTGTCACTTATGTCAGAGTTGAATAATGGAGGACATGTGAAATCTCCACATGTCACGTACCTAAAGGTGTGATTCCCAATGTGTTTGTGTAATACTTTTTTAGCAGTTACTCCGAGCTTTGAAAATGTCTTTGGCTCTTTGCAGTGGTTTACTTGCTAATAATTTACGTTTCTTGCAACAAATTACAGGTAAAAGCTTTCATCTTGGAGCCTGGTCCACGCACCAAGGACCAAGAGAAGGAAGGGATCATAGATTCAGATGGTGAGGTTCTGGCGGGGGAAAGGAACCTACAAGTGTGAGCAGAAGGCTTTGATGGCCTATGATAAATTGCAGATAACAGTGGATAAAGGTTTAGCTACACTTTTTACCCCAATATAAAACTCCTGGTGGACACATTCCATTCCATTGAATATTGTTCCACGTGTTAGTATTAACAGAATCTTCCATGGGATGGGTTATTATCCTGTACAGCACCATGTATATTGGATAGCAAGTTTCCTTTGCCACAACAAATTGGTGGGACCAAGCTATCCTGTACAGTAGGACTTGGTAATTGGTATGCTCATGTCTATATTCAAGCTATCAAGTATGTGTACGGTGGGGCCAAAACAAGTAAATAAACATACTTGAGTCACAGAATTTTCCTTACACTGTAATGCATGTGCTAAACATAAACATATCCAGCATCAGATTTGTGGTCAAAGGTAATTCATAGGAGTTTTGATTTGTGGTCAAAGGTAATTTCATAATGAAAACAATATTTTGACTTGTGGTCAAAGGTAATTCATAGGAGTTTGAGAATGCATAGTATAACAGGTAATTCAGCATCAGATTTGAATATGCTACGTATAACAAGCAATATAGGTAATTCATACGGTGATCGATCACCTAATTTTGCTTAAGAATTTGCATAACATAAGCAAGTTTTTCCTTCAATAGAGGCAATTCAGCAACTTGTTCCTTTAGAGCATCAACTTCAGCAGCTTGAGCCTTTAGACTATCAACTTCAGCAACTTGTGCTTTTAAAGCGTCAATTTCATTTTGCATCTGTGACATCTTTTCATTAGCATCCGATCAATATGATCCTGTTGTAGAATGAAAATTGTTTCCAAGGATCTGAGTTGGTGTTACGCCGAGTCCCATGCATCGAACATGCCCAGGATGTTCTTTCCCAAAAACTTGAATAAAAGCTTCATGCTCAGAAGAAGACTCAAGAATTGCTTGTTGCAACTTTTCCTACATGTATAAATCAATCATAAAATCATAAGCAATGTGCTTTAGAAGGAAACAAAATCTCAGCGATAGCAGATTCCGCATGCATAGCATAGATTCATCAAAACAAACAAATAAATAAATAGATTTCACAAAAATTATTTTTCAATTTTGAAAACGGATCACACATAGCTAGGTATTATATTATATTATATTATATTATATTATATTATATTATATCATTCAATTCCACCTACTATTTGGCAACTTGCTAACTGTCATTCTGTTTGTGACTCACTTTTTGAAAAAAATTCAGCAATTGGTGCAATATTTGCTGCAACAGATTCTGTGTGCACATTGCAGGTTTGGAAAAAAGGCTTAGCGATAGCAGTGGAGGGAGAGTTTAGCAGTTAGCGGATGCTCGATACAACAGTGGTATCAGTGGCACACACAGGTCACAAACAGAAGCACAAATGGACAGTGTGCGGTAGAGGTCAAAGACAGGGCAACATAAGAAGGGTGAGGTAGCTGTGTACAATGGGTTCAAAGATTGCTAAATTTGAATGGACTGTGCAGAATAAAGGCTTAGCGATAGCAGTGGAGGGAGAGTTTACAATCCTGAATGAGTTTGGTTCAAAGGGCGGTTAGAAGTTCAATACAGGGTGGGGAAAAATAATTCATTTCATTTCAGTAAAATGAAATTTTAAATTCAAACCACAGAAGTTGATACGTCTTACAATATCATAAACTTGGTGAAGTCAATAGTACTATTAAACTATTGACTTCACCAAGTTTATGATATTCTTGCCTCATCATTAATAAATATATAATATTGGACTTACATGGTTTTGTCTTGCCTCATCATTAACAAAATCACCATTTGATTTTTTATGAGCAATTCCATACATATCTCCTCTACTGTAAGGTCGCCCATCTTGCAATTCCTAAAACGTTTCACCATATAAATATAATTAAAACATTTTCTCAAAATTTCAAACAATATAAAAAATGAGATATCATACCAGCTCATGTTGTTTTCTAGCAAGTGTCTTAGCCCCTAATGTATGGGGAACCTGTTGCTTCGAGCGATTTTCAGCATTTTGATCAGCTATTGCCTATAAGCAAAGTCATAATATTTTAGGATCCAGGCTATGCTCCACTCCAAATACTTTCTAAATCAAATTGGAAGTCTTAAAATAAAAAACAATGAACTAGAAAACATGTTCAAAGAATTAAACCAAATCTGTTCAATTTCAAAGTTTTCCTTATTACCATAGTTTCAGGCTTCATCCTATATTCCAAAAACAGCCTCAAGTGATCTTCGTCAATGCCCGACGGTGGGTTACGAAGATTTTGTTCAAGACTAAGCTCCCAGTTATAATAGTCTTTAAAAAGCTTGCAACGATTGTCTCGCCATTTCTTTCCCAAACTGGATAAAATCCATGTCTTGTGACTTCCATCATTTACCACAAATTTCTCCTTTGATACAAATATAATAAACGATATTAGTAACAAAACATAAATAACAATAAAATGTATTAAGGTAACTAAGCTTTTTACCTTTGTAGTGTTGTCATAAACATTATTTTTGTAACCCTCAGGAACTTTAGGCCACTTCTTGTACAAAATAGGGAATGTGTCAAAATTATTTGCAGTAAAACCCAAAAACCCTGCTAATAAACCAGCGTACTTTCCAATTGGTTGGGATCTTTCATTCCATTCGGTCACCACCCTAAATCCTAAGTTGTTTGGAATTAAATCTCGCACTTTCAGACTTCTTTGGCTGCGATTACCCTCCTCATCTAACACAAAATAATTCAAAATATTAGTACACCAAAATATAAGTAATGGAAAATCCACTACCTAATTATAGTAGATATACCAATAACATCCACTATCCATTTGGCATTAGTCTTGGGTTGACTTGTAGTAGATGAACCTTCTGTGATACCAGGTTCATTTGGAACATCCTCGAACTCAGGAATGTCATCTTCCAAAGATGAAGATATGTTAGGCATAGACGCCCTTTGGGGTAACTGTACCCTATGAATTCTCACAGAAGATCCATGTTCTTGATTTGGTGTGGATCGACAATTACGGAGACCATCATATCTTTTTTTAGGAGGCATACCTACCTGACGAAATGATTGAACAAATAAACAATAAACAATGTAAGACATTCAGTGTTTGGTTATGGTTTCAGTCCATAAAAAAAGTTTGACGCAAAAGACTAGTTTATTAGTTGGAGAGTCTCATTGCTTAAATAATACATTGAGCTTTCTTATCTACATAATGTGAGACTCTCAATATGTAGTAGACAGATTATAAAAAAAATGGGGAGCATGATTCACGTACAAAAACGCAGATGAGACAAAATCAGAATTCGTAACATTGTAAAGCAAGGAGCGAAAGAACACAAACACTAATCAAATCTAAATTTGGAACCAACAGTATGTGATGAGAGTTCGTCAACATGCTCATGCACAACAAAACAGCAGCCAATGTGCAACATAATATGCACAACAAAACTATCAGCCAAGAATAAACAGTGTAGCTGAAAACACAGACAACAACAACACAGTGCCAATAAAACACAATGAAATGTCAGTACAGAAAATGCAACTTGGCAGATTTATTGTGTTTTGATCCAATAGCTGCTGTCCAATCAGCAGTGATCATTTAGAGTAAAACAATATGGTACTAAAATACCACAACAGATAATAAACTATTTATTTCACACAACACTTATGTCAGTCAATAAACTCCACACAAATTGTATCACACTCAAATCTTTCTCATTGCATGCCTTACAAAATCTGCTTCCACCTATTTTGAATTCCTAACCAAAAATGATTCAAAGGTATATCTAGAATGCTTGCTAAACACAATTAATCACCGCCTAAAATTGATCTCTAGTATATATATATTTATTCATGTCAACATATATATGACAACACTATAAAGGTAAAATTAACTAAGCTGATAACATCTCTCAACATTCAGAACTAATGTGCACTGATGACATTATTGAACTACCAATCACATTCATAAAACCATATCCGGATCATCGTCATCAACATTTTCATTAACTGCTGAACTTTCAGGTTCATTATCTAAAACTGCTCTTGCCAAAGGAATGTGTGTATTATCATCCAAGAATAATTGTTCCAAATTTTGTGATGGGTATGTCTCATTTGATGCCACAATTTCATTCTCATCTTCACCCATGTCGTACAAGTCTCTTGGTTTCAAATGAACTGGTATCCTCCAATCTTGTTCATTCTCATCCTCTACATAATAGACCATTTGAGCTTCAGAAGCTCTAATGTATGGTTCATCATCTTCATGTTCTCCACCATGTATAAGTCGTGCAAAGTTGATAGAGGTAAAGCCCAACTTATCCATCTTCATACCTCTTGGATTGGTGGTATTAGCCCATTCACATTTAAACATGACTACTGTGAAGCCACTATAGCTCAACTCAACGATGTCTACCAATCGTCCATAGTAAGGCACCCCTCCAAACCTCATTTGGGTATCACTACTGCTTAAATAACTTCTCGTTCCAAAAATGCCAAAAACTCCACTATTTTGAGTTTTTAAAAACTTGTCTCGTTCTAAGGTCCGAAATTTGTATCCATTAACATTAAATGCGGTGAACCGTCTAGCTTGATTAAAAGGACCTTGTGAAAGACTAACAAGAACATCTTTATCTTGTATGCTAAGAGTGTCAAGATTATTCCTAATATGGATGTCATAATGTAGATTGTTAGTCACATTCCTGTGAAAATATTAATGAAATACAAATAGCATAAACACTTACACGATTGGCGAACCAACAAACGAATTCTCTATGAACCTTTTTGTCTATCTCAGAGGCATTTTTTGTCCTAAGTTTCCTTCGCACAATAGTTCTATATTGCCTATTTAATTATATAGTATTAGATGTGCTGAAAAATAAAATGAACAATCAATCTAAGTGAAGAAAAACTTACTGAAGATAATAATCAACAACTTGACAATTTGTTAACACGTGTCGATGAGCTTGTAACTTTTCTCTTGGTGTAAGGGTAAAATACGAAGAACCACCAACCGACTTTCCAATTATAAGAAATAGTTCAGTTATTCGTGACTGAGCCTGCGTGGCATCGGGTTCATCGTCTACACGAGGACGTCTATTCAACCTTGTTTCAATATTGTCTAAATACCTTGAACAAAAGGTAAAGATTTCTTCCATTAGGTAACCTTCTGCTATAGACCCTTCCGGACGTGCTTTATTACGAACGTAGGATTTTAAATGTCCAAGATACCTATTTATAAACCATGCAAATGTCATTTAGAATAACCATTACATTCTCAAATTGAAACATGAAAAAGAAGTTAACACATGTGTTTTACCTCTCTATTGGATACATCCAACGATAATGGACAGGACCTCCAAGCTTAGCTTCTTCGACAAGGTGAACAACTAAGTGAACCATAACAGTGAAAAATGAAGGAGGAAATAACATTTCCATGTGGCATAAAGTGAGGACAATTTGATTATGCAATTTGTCCAATTCTTCAATTTTCAATACTTTACTGCATATTTGTCTAAAGAATGAGCATAACTCACTCAACACTGCTGAAACCTCATTGGGAAATGATGTTCGCATGGCTAACGGTAGCAACTGCTCCATCAATATATGACAATCATGACTTTTTAACATTCCATTCAACTTGAGATTATCTAAGTCAATGAACCTAGAAATGTTGCTCGAATAACCATCGGGCACGGTCATGTTCTTTAAAGTTGCCAAAAAAGCTCTCTTGCCCATTTTAGTCATTGTAAAGACAGCTAAAGGATATTTTCCATTTTCATCTGGCCAAAGGTCGGGTCTTATGCCCATATCTTTCAGATCTCTTCGAGCATTGATGTGATCTTTTGACTTTGCACTATCCTTTAGCAAAGTGTGTATGATGTTATCACATACATTCTTTTCAATGTGCATCACATCAAGATTATGGCGCAAACAGTTATCTTTCCAATATGGAAGTTCAAAGAATATACTTTTCTTTTTCCATTGTTGAGTGATACCCTGTGGAAGTCGCCCACCTCTTGTTCTTTTTCTTGTCCCCTCATTCTCTGGTCTTAGTCCAAATGTTGCATCAATGTTAGAAACCTGCTCAAGAATATCAGAACCTGACAACTTTTTTGGCGGACTACGCATATCTTGCTCACCATTGAAGTGAATCCGGTTCAATCTAAATTTGTGCCTCCTGTCAAGAAAACGACGATGACCCATGAAACACCACTTTCTGCTATGAGGAAGACGACAAGGAATAGAGTCAAAGTTACACGATGGGCAAGCAAGTCCGGTGTATGTGTTCCACCCAGAACGTGTTCCTAGCCCGGGAAAATCACTTATTGTCCACATTAACGCTGCATGCAATTTAAACATCTCACGATTGAAAGAATCATAAGCATCCACACTTGTTGTCCATAATTCATTTAACTCTTTGATAAGAGGTTGCAGATAGACATCTATATTATTGCCTGGCATTTTTTTCCAGGAATTATCATTGAAATTATAAAAGATGTCTGTTTCATGCACACCCATGGAGGAGTGTTGTATGGAAAGAGAATAACAGGCAAAATACTATAATTTGAACTCATAACACCGAAGGGATTAAAGCCATCAGTAGCTAACCCAAGACGAACATTTCGTGAATCAGATGCAAACCAAGAGTGTGTTGAGTCAAATCGTTTCCATGCTTCAGAATCTCTAGGATGCCGCATCATTCCATCATTGTTATTATTAGTAGCATGCCATCTCATGTCCTCGGCTGTCTTTGAACATAAAAATAGTCTTTGTAATCGAGGCTTTAAAGGAAAGTAACGAAGAACTTTTGCAGGTACTTTCTTCACACTATTGTCATCAGTGTTCACCTGAGTAACCCTAGGATTTTCCCTTGATTTCCATCTAGAAGTGTGACAAACTTTACAACTTTCCTTCACTTCATCTTCCCTATTTCCCCAATAGAGCATACAATTATTCGGACATGCATGTATCTTTTCATAGTTCAAACCAAGTTTGGTGATTGTTTTCTTTGCCTCATAAAATGAACTTGGGATCTTTGCATGTTTAAATGCGTCATGGAGAAGTTCTAAAATCATTGTCATGGCATTGTCACTCATTCCGCATAAGCATTTGATATGATACAACTTGACCAAAAAAGATAACCTTGAATAATTTGTACACCCTTCATACAAGGGTTGTTCTCCATCTCTTGCTAATTCATAAAATTCTTTGGCTTCATTCCCTTCTTGAGTGGTATTTTGCATCACATCCTCATCTCTCTCAAACTCTACATTGGATGCAACTGGCACTTCATTTACACAGTGCCCATCAACACCAAAAGCATCATTAATCATATCTTGGATGGGATTTTCAATAGTTGTGCTTTGAGCTGCATGTAGAGTGCTACTGCATGAGGCGTTGTGGTTTGACTTTATCTCCCCATGATAGGACCAACAGGTATATCCTATTGGAAACGATGTACATCTTAAGTGGTCATATACCATATCCCAAGTCCTCCTTTTTTTGAAGCCACATTCTTGACAAGGACATAATATTTTCCCATTTACCGCACGATGTTTAAAGGCAAAATTAATAAATTCCTTTACCCCTTTCACATACTCATCTGTGTTCCGCGGCTTTGTAATCCAGGACTTATCCATTGCTAAAACATCAGAATCAATAAAGGAGCGGCAAAATCATTAACGCGACAAAAAATTATTAACAATACAGATTGATAAAAAACTTATTCAAAGAAGCTAGGGCTTTGGATTTTCTGGGGTTTGATGCCATACAAGCTGATAGAAGCATAACTAGATAATGTAGTACTGATATTCTTGTTATGCAGCATATGTGGAAGCAAAGAAAACTCTTTCAACACATTTAATGTAAATGTTGCATATATAATAGAGAATCAACACATTTAAAACAAAAACTTAAATAATATGATACAAGTTCAGAGTAGAAATCACTCTTATAGACAAATCAATGAGACATTTAAAACAACACTTTGTATTTAACCATGATTGGGAGGACCAAATTCAGAGGTCCTTGTGCAGACAAGCTAATCATCCAGGTGATTCATACATACAGAAAAATATTTAAATTTTTTAGTTTCAATTTTATCCGCGACTCGACTCATAATGATATTTGACATGGTTTTTGCATTTCTAGATTGATGGAACCTTGGTCGCTCGGGACGAACCTAAGAACTGGGATCCCAAACTACCACGAGTTTGGCTTGATTTCTCGAAATTGAGTAAGACCGTTTTTCAAGGCAATGGAGTCATTGATGGCTCAGGAAGTAAATGATGGGCGCATCTTGTAAAAAGAACAAGTCCAATGTAATAATTTTTTCAAAAGTTTGTTATTTTGTAAAGTTTATAAAAACTTAATGTTGCAATTGCAAGAAATAACTTTCTGTTTATTCTTTCTTCACAGCCTTGCAAAGGTGCATCAACAGTAAGAACTACTTTTTTTTGACAACAATAACTACTTTCTTAACTTTCTGTTTATTCTTTCTTCACAGCCTTGCAGGGGATGCTTGCATATCAATTGTTAATGCTAGCTCTAATATCAAAATGAAGAGAATTCAATGTTAAATAAGCAGGCTCTTCAAAAAGCTAAATAATCATTTCAGCATTGCATTGAATTATTCACTGGAGCTAATCACACACAAACAAGAGTAATTTCAACCTAGATCAACACTCCACGCTATAAACATAGTTGACTAGCAATCAAACAAATAAGAAATTGCAAAACTAAAGAAAACCAAACACGAAATAACTTTTCAGTGATGTAAAAATATAACTAGTATTACAAGGAGAACCCTAACCTGTTGTTGTTGAGATGATGAGGAGAGAAGTTGAGTTGCTGAGATGATGAAGATACCAACCCCTAACCGTAGCTGTACTTGTAACAAGAAAAATCGAAGATGATTACTGATAACCTTATTTTATATAGGTTATTTATGCTCCTAAAACTTACATCAAGCTTATTTCTCAAGTAATTCTAGTGCTTAAATATGTGAATATATGAATATTAGGATAAATATAGGTTATAAGTCAATTCCTTAAAAGTTGGGCATAGTCAATGCCTTTGTGAATATGTTTGATGTTTTGCTTTAGCGCTGCAGCGTGTGCTATCAAGGAAACGCTACAGCGTTATATGACGGCTGACTATTAAGATATTTGTGTGGCCACTTGAGGACATGATGAGTCACCACCCTTATCTCTTCCTCTCAGCTGGAATTGTTGACTTTCAAATGGATGCTAAATTACAGTTGGCGCCTTCTAAATGGAACCCATGTGATAGTTGTTGTATTCCATCATTACCACTTTTTGTAAAGTGCTTTAAGGATAATATCTAAGTTTAATAATCATCATGTAATATTATTATACTATTAAGACTTAGATATTAATTAGATAAATTAAGATTGCTTCACCAAGAGGCAATACACGTAGACAAGTGTGGTAACTTGAGAGAGGACACATACATACGTAGTAACTACTCTCCATGGATACATTAATTATTTTTTTTAAGCTTTTATCTTTTAGCATAGCTTTCTAAGTTCTCATTCAAGGTTTTGCTCACGCCTCAACTTCATCTCTTGTATGCTACTTGGGATCATTGGAGTGCATCTTTTGCAACCACTCTTCTCTTGTCTTCATACGGTAATACATAATCTCAAGTTGTATTATCTTGATGGAACTTGTGATGAGCTAACTTTGTTGTAGTTGGATTGTTCTTGGTATGTAATGAACCTTGAGTAACTTTTGTATAATATTATGATGTTTGTGTTTTATTCCTTGTGTCATAATACTTTCAATCTTGGTTTGGGAATGATCAACTAAAACAAGGTAACTTTGTGGGTACAGACATGGTTCACAAAGAGAACTCAAGGAATGATATGAATGAAAACCCTTTAAAGACATTTAAAGGAAGCACTACTTAACTCTAGACATAGGGGAGTAGTAGTTCATAAGGCAAATGTTGTAAGAGCTTAATATACAGGGGTAAAACTTATTTAGAGCCTAGACATAGGAGTCTTGTAACATAGCCCTGACGAAAGTGACTGAAAGGCACGCCACCAAGGCGCTACAGCATCTAAGGATTCTGAAGCGCTACAGCGCTTAACGCTACAGCGTCTAATATTATCTGAACATTACTCTTAGGGACTTACATAACTATTGAGCTATCCAACTCACTTTTAATTACTGCAAACTTAATACTGTTTTATCACAACTTATAATGTTTACAACTTTTTATCTCCACTTGTTACTTAATTCTTTTCACTAAGATTCTAATCACTTAAACTTCATAGATTAATTCCAATCCCTGTGGGAACGAACTTTACTTATCAATATATTACTTGTTGCGATTGTGTATACTTGCACATCACCTTAAAGCACAACAAATTTTTGGCGCCGTTGCCGGGGATTGCATTTAATTTTCATTGTTTAAGTTTTTAGTAAACTTAGTGCCTATTTTACACTGGTGTGTTGTTTCTTGTTGCTGCAGCAGTAAGCGCTACAGCGTATGCCCAGGTCTCAACCACCAGAATTTGAACCATACTCAGAACCAGAGAGAAGGTTCAGGAAGCTAAGACATCTTCACAGGCTCAGACCCACCATGTCAGAACATAGCCATAGGACCATTTCTGGTAGAGCTAACACTCTACATGGCAGATCTAGCTCTGGTAGAGGAGGGACTGAACCAGGTGGAAGGGGTAGAGGTAGACATCAGCAACCACCCACTCCAACCTTACATGACCAAGAGGACTGGTATAGACATCAATTCATAAATGAAGGACCTGCGCAAATGGTAAATGACAGAGATAGACCAATGAGGGACTATGCTGTGTTTGATCCACAAACCATGGAGACAAGCATAGCAAGACCTACTCTCAACACAGCTCAGTTTGAATTCAAACCTATGATGTTCCAAATGTTGCAAACAGTGGGACAGTTTGGTGGTGCTCCTCAAGAGGACCCATATTTACACTTAAAGCAATTTTTGGAAGTCTGCAGTAACTTCATCATTCCAGGGGTAAGTGATGATGCATTCAGATTAAAACTTTTTCCTTATTCCTTGAAGGATAGAGCAAAGGCCTGGTTAACTTCTCTTGAGCCTAACTCTATCCATACTTGGAATGAAATGGCTGAGAAATTCTTAGCAAAATACTTTCCCCCAAGTAAGAATGCAAGAATGAGGAATGAGGTTACTGCATTCAGACAAAGAGATGCTGAAACACTGTTTGAGGCATGGGAGAGATGGAAAGAGCTGTTGAGAAAGTGCCCTCATCATGGTATACCTGTGATTATCCAAATGGAGACCTTCTACAATGGACTAGATCCAACAACCAGACAAATGCTAGATGCTTCTTCAGGGGGTGTGTTGTTGAAAACCTCCTATAATGAGGCATGTGAACTGATTGATGACATTGCCACAAATAGCTATCAATGGCCTACAGAAAGGTTAGCTCAGCAAAAGAAGGTAGCTGGTGTACATGAAGTAAGTGAAGTTTCTGCTTTATCTGCACAGGTTGCCTCTCTTACTAACATGATAAAATCTATGAGCACATCAAACGCTGTAGCGGTTACCGCTGCAGCGATACATGAACCTACAGTAGCTGTTATTGAGCAAGCCTCTCCAGGGTCAGTAAGCTGTGTATATTGTGGAGGAGAGCATTTGTATGAAGAATGTCCTGGTAATCCTGTCTCTGTGAACTTTGTGGGTTTCAATAAAAACAATAATCCCTATTCAAATACATATAATCCTGGTTGGAGGAACCACCCCAATTTCAGATGGGGAGCCAACAATGCAACAGCACCTAATTATAGTGCTCCAGCAAATCCACCAGGATTCCCTGCTCAAAATTACCAAAGACAGAATGCCCCTGTGATAGATAATTCATTAGAAGGATTGATGAAAGGTTTCATGAGTGATTGCAAGACAGCCCTGAAAACTCATGAAGCTTCCATTAAAAATCTAGAAGTGCAGATGGGGCAGATGGCTAATGTCCTTTCCCAAAGAATTAGTGGATCATTACCATCCACTACAGAAGCTTCAACTTCAGGTACTGCAGGGAAGGAGCATGTAAAAGCTATAACCTTAAGGAGTGGGAGAGATTTGATAGGATCTTCAACTGTTTCAGATGATGACAAAAACAAAAATTCTGAAAAACAAAAAGAACCTACAACAAGCGCTATAGCGCCGGAACCTACCGCTACAGCGCCTGTTGTTGAAAGAACACCACCACCACCCAAAATTATTCCAACATACCCAGATCCTCCATATCCTCAAAGACTTCGAAAGGCTCATGAAGACAAGCAATTCAACAAATTCATAGAAGTCCTTAAACAATTGCACATTAATGTTCCTTTGGTGGAGGCTCTCCAACAAATGCCTAACTATGCAAAGTTTATGAAGGATGTGCTTACTAAGAGGAGGAGACTAGGGGAATTTGAAACAGTGGCAATGACTGGGGAATGCAGCATGTTGATGCAAAACAAGCTCCCACCCAAATCAAAGGATCCTGGCAGTTTTACTATACCATGCTCAATTGGAAACTTTTACTCTGGCCGTGCCCTATGTGATTTGGGAGCCAGCATAAATCTCATGCCTAAGTCCATATACACTCAGCTAGGAGTGGGAACTGCCAGACCTACCTCACTAACACTGCAGCTTGCTGATAGAACTCTTGCATATCCAGAAGGAATCTTAGAAGATGTTCTAATAAAGGTAGACAAATTTGTATTTCCTGTTGATTTTGTAATCTTAGACTTTGATGCAGATAAAGAAGTACCCATCATATTGGGAAGACCATTCTTGGCCACTGGAAGAACTTTGATAGATGTGCAAAGAGGAAAATTGATCATGAGGGTCAATGACCAAGAAGTCAAGTTCAACATTCTCAATGCTATGAAATTTCCAGATCCCAATATTGAAGAGTGCTCCTTTGTGTCTGTTATTGATAAAGTAGTTCAAGATCACTTCCAGAAAAGCACAGATCATCTGAGGCAATTACTGAACAACAGTAAAGATACATGGTCTGATACAGAAGCTGCAGGAGAAGAGGAACAGACAGCCAAAGAAATCTGGGCTAAGAGATATGAATCATTGGAGCAGGAGAATGCAGACATAAGAAAGGATCTCCCCTCCACTGAACAACCACCAACTCTGGAACTTAAAGATTTTCCTTCACACCTCAAATATGCTTATCTAGGTAACAATAGTACTTTGCCTGTTATAATTGCTGCTGACCTTTCTGAAAAGCAGGAACAGGATCTGATTCAGACGCTACAGCGGCATAAAAAGGCAATTGGTTGGCAAATGTCAGACATAAAAGGTATCAGTCCAACCATTTGTATGCACAGAATAGTGTTGGAAGAAGACTCTAAAAATTACATTGAGAACATCAGTGAGGAAGATGAAGAAGAAACAATTGCAGTTATGAAAGAGATGGAAAAGCAAGATGATGAAGAATCATCAGGAGAGGAAAGTGAGTCTGAAAAAGAAACTGAGAGTGAGGGGGAAGAAGAGGAGCAAGCTGAAGAAATACAATGTGATCCAACCCCAAGCCCAAAGAAACCAAAAATCACACCTTCCAAACCAACCCCCACTGCCAAAACAACCAATCCACCATTAACCCCTACCTCCATCCCTGAAACAACCAAACCACCACCTAAGAAAACACCTGCCAAGCAAGTAACACCAAAGAAGCCTGAACCAAAACAACCAGCACCAAAAGAAAAACCCACTGAGCAGCTCAAGAAAATTTACCAGTCATACATAAAGCCTAGAAGAGCCTCAGGTGTCAAACTGACTGAGTACCCAGAAGAAGGTATTCAGCCAGTAGGTGCTCCAGCAACTATGTCTGCAGTACCTAGTGACCCATTGCCTGAGGTGCATCTCACAGAAGAGGAATCTGAAAAAGAGGCTGCTGAGGAGCTGGTAAATATGCAAGATGAAAAAGAGCCAGTGCTGGAAGAACAGGTGGAAGAAGAAGAGCAAGAGCAAACAGAAGAGGAAGAAGCAGAGCAGGAGTCAGACGCTGCAGCAGCAGCAGTTCAAGATGTAAGCGCTACAGCGCCACCAATCGCTGTAGCGGCTGAAAGCCCTGCTCCACCTCAGCCAAAGAAGAAGAAGGCAGAAAAAGGAGCCCCAGCACCTTCAAGAGCCAGTAAGAGGCTCAAGAAGGCCTAAAAAGGCAAGAATTGTTGGCTTCTTATGCCACTTATGTACTTTGACTTTATTTTGTTGTTATGTTAAGGCCTTTCCCTTTCTTCTCAACCAAGCAGTGAGGACACTGCTGAATTTCATTTCTGGGGGAGGACCTTATGGTTAACAGTGTTTTTAAATTAAGCACAATGATGTTTTTAAATATTTAGTATAATTATGCCATATTTTGCATGTGTTGCATGTTTTATATTTTGTATGCTTGAATGGGAAGTATGATTAGCTGCATGTTTTAAATTTCTTAGTAAGCAAAAGCTGATTCATATAGCCAAATATAAATAAGAATTTTTGAGTAAGGCAGCATTGTGTAAACAATGAAATGATGTTGTTGCTGCTTTTGCACAAAATCCAAGCTTAGTAAAGAACCTAGTTAGCTAGGAGTAATCTAAGGATGAAGTCAAGTTGTGGATAACCAAAGGGTTAGTCAAGTTGTCATTAAAAATTGAGAGTGGTTTTAAAAGCTAAGTTTGGGGTGCATCGGTTATGTTAAGGCTAGGATCAAAAGATGATAAATTGGTCTTTGCAAAATGAAGAATAAAAAATGAATGTGGTCTTGAAAAAGTTGCAAAATATCTTAAATAAATTGCTGAGCTGTTCCAAAAAGCATAAAAAGAAAATGCAAATAAGGAGCTCAGTAATGAAGATAGCATCTAGTTTTAATCATAAAAAAAACTAGCGCTGCAGCGTCTACGGACTTTGAAGCGCTACAGCGTTTGATCACTAGACCAAAAGTTTATGCACTGACCAATAATCTGAAAAATGCCTAATTAAAGCCCTTTGCTGTGCTTTGAAGCCCCTCAGATCTTGTGTGAAATTGTTATTCCACTCTTCTTTTTGAAAACATTCTTTGCCTAACCCAAAAGAAATCCATTCTTCCCAAACCTTAGAGAGATTCTGAAATTAACTAGGGACTAAGTTGAGCTTTGATATCACACACTCACAACTGAGCAGTAATGATTCTATTTGAATTGTGGACCACTATGGTGTGTGAAAATGATAAGATTTAGCTTTTGAATAAATCCTGTTTAATTTAAAAGCTGCAGCTAGTTATATAAGAACTTTATCTTGTTCAAGTGTCATTACTTGGGGACAAGCAATGGTTTAAGTTTGGGGGTGTGATAACCTTATTTTATATAGGTTATTTATGCTCCTAAAACTTACATCAAGCTTATTTCTCAAGTAATTCTAGTGCTTAAATATGTGAATATATGAATATTAGGATAAATATAGGTTATAAGTCAATTCCTTAAAAGTTGGGCATAGTCAATGCCTTTGTGAATATGTTTGATGTTTTGCTTTAGCGCTGCAGCGTGTGCTATCAAGGAAACGCTACAGCGTTATATGACGGCTGACTATTAAGATATTTGTGTGGCCACTTGAGGACATGATGAGTCACCACCCTTATCTCTTCCTCTCAGCTGGAATTGTTGACTTTCAAATGGATGCTAAATTACACTTGGCGCCTCCTAAATGGAACCCATGTGATAGTTGTTGTATTCCATCATTACCACTTTTTGTAAAGTGCTTTAAGGATAATATCTAAGTTTAATAATCATCATGTAATATTATTATACTATTAAGACTTAGATATTAATTAGATAAATTAAGATTGCTTCACCAAGAGGCAATACACGTAGACAAGTGTGGTAACTTGAGAGAGGACACATACATACGTAGTAACTACTCTCCATGGATACATTAATTATTTTTTTTAAGCTTTTATCTTTTAGCATAGTTTTCTAAGTTCTCATTCAAGGTTTTGCTCACGCCTCAACTTCATCTCTTGTATGCTACTTGGGATCATTGGAGTGCATCTTTTGCAACCACTCTTCTCTTGTCTTCATACGGTAATACATAATCTCAAGTTGTATTATCTTGATGGAACTTGTGATGAGCTAACTTTGTTGTAGTTGGATTGTTCTTGGTATGTAATGAACCTTGAGTAACTTTTGTATAATATTATGATGTTTGTGTTTTATTCCTTGTGTCATAATACTTTCAATCTTGGTTTGGGAATGATCAACTAAAACAAGGTAACTTTGTGGGTACAGACATGGTTCACAAAGAGAACTCAAGGAATGATATGAATGAAAACCCTTTAAAGACATTTAAAGGAAGCACTACTTAACTCTAGACATAGGGGAGTAGTAGTTCATAAGGCAAATGTTGTAAGAGCTTAATATACAGGGGTAAAACTTATTTAGAGCCTAGACATAGGAGTCTTGTAACATAG
Organism: Astragalus membranaceus; assembly: GCA_039519185.1. Lineage (NCBI taxonomy): Eukaryota > Viridiplantae > Streptophyta > Magnoliopsida > Fabales > Fabaceae > Astragalus > Astragalus membranaceus. The sequence continues at coordinate 157,947,054 of CM076849.1, read as the reverse complement.
CCCTGACGAAAGTGACTGAAAGGCACACCACCAAGGCGCTACAGCATCTAAGGATTCTGAAGCGCTACAGCGCTTAACGCTACAGCGTCTAATATTATCTGAACATTACTCTTAGGGACTTACATAACTATTGAGCTATCCAACTCACTTTTAATTACTGCAAACTTAATACTGTTTTATCACAACTTATAATGTTTACAACTTTTTATCTCCACTTGTTACTTAATTCTTTTCACTAAGATTCTAATCACTTAAACTTCATAGATTAATTCCAATCCCTGTGGGAACGAACTTTACTTATCAATATATTACTTGTTGCGATTGTGTATACTTGCACATCACCTTAAAGCACAACAAGTTTTTGGCGCCGTTGCCGGGGATTGCATTTAATTTTCATTGTTTAAGTTTTTAGTAAACTTAGTGCCTATTTTACACTGGTGTGTTGTTTCTTGTTGCTGCAGCAGTAAGCGCTGCAGCGTATGCCCAGGTCTCAACCACCAGAATTTGAACCATACTCAGAACCAGAGAGAAGGTTCAGGAAGCTAAGACATCTTCACAGGCTCAGACCCACCATGTCAGAACATAGCCATAGGACCATTTCTGGTAGAGCTAACACTCTACATGGCAGATCTAGCTCTGGTAGAGGAGGGACTGAACCAGGTGGAAGGGGTAGAGGTAGACATCAGCAACCACCCACTCCAACCTTACATGACCAAGAGGACTGGTATAGACATCAATTCATAAATGAAGGACCTGCGCAAATGGTAAATGACAGAGATAGACCAATGAGGGACTATGCTGTGTTTGATCCACAAACCATGGAGACAAGCATAGCAAGACCTACTCTCAACACAGCGCAGTTTGAATTCAAACCTATGATGTTCCAAATGTTGCAAACAGTGGGACAGTTTGGTGGTGCTCCTCAAGAGGACCCATATTTACACTTAAAGAAATTTTTGGAAGTCTGCAGTAACTTCATCATTCCAGGGGTAAGTGATGATGCATTCAGATTAAAACTTTTTCCTTATTCCTTGAAGGATAGAGCAAAGGCCTGGTTAACTTCTCTTGAGCCTAACTCTATCCATACTTGGAATGAAATGGCTGAGAAATTCTTAGCAAAATACTTTCCCCCAAGTAAGAATGCAAGAATGAGGAATGAGGTTACTGCATTCAGACAAAGAGATGCTGAAACACTGTTTGAGGCATGGGAGAGATGGAAAGAGCTGTTGAGAAAGTGCCCTCATCATGGTATACCTGTGATTATCCAAATGGAGACCTTCTACAATGGACTAGATCCAACAACCAGACAAATGCTAGATGCTTCTTCAGGGGGTGTGTTGTTGAAAACCTCCTATAATGAGGCATGTGAACTGATTGATGACATTGCCACAAATAGCTATCAATGGCCTACAGAAAGGTTAGCTCAGCAAAAGAAGGTAGCTGGTGTACATGAAGTAAGTGAAGTTTCTGCTTTATCTGCACAGGTTGCCTCTCTTACTAACATGATAAAATCTATGAGCACATCAAACGCTGTAGCGGTTACCGCTGCAGCGATACATGAACCTACAGTAGCTGTTATTGAGCAAGCCTCTCCAGGGTCAGTAAGCTGTGTATATTGTGGAGGAGAGCATTTGTATGAAGAATGTCCTGGTAATCCTGTCTCTGTGAACTTTGTGGGTTTCAATAAAAACAATAATCCCTATTCAAATACATATAATCCTGGTTGGAGGAACCACCCCAATTTCAGATGGGGAGCCAACAATGCAACAGCACCTAATTATAGTGCTCCAGCAAATCCACCAGGATTCCCTGCTCAAAATTACCAAAGACAGAATGCCCCTGTGATAGATAATTCATTAGAAGGATTGATGAAAGGTTTCATGAGTGATTGCAAGACAGCCCTGAAAACTCATGAAGCTTCCATTAAAAATCTAGAAGTGCAGATGGGGCAGATGGCTAATGTCCTTTCCCAAAGAATTAGTGGATCATTACCATCCACTACAGAAGCTTCAACTTCAGGTACTGCAGGGAAGGAGCATGTAAAAGCTATAACCTTAAGGAGTGGGAGAGATTTGATAGGATCTTCAACTGTTTCAGATGATGACAAAAACAAAAATTCTGAAAAACAAAAAGAACCTACAACAAGCGCTATAGCGCCGGAACCTACCGCTACAGCGCCTGTTGTTGAAAGAACACCACCACCACCCAAAATTATTCCAACATACCCAGATCCTCCATATCCTCAAAGACTTCGAAAGGCTCATGAAGACAAGCAATTCAACAAATTCATAGAAGTCCTTAAACAATTGCACATTAATGTTCCTTTGGTGGAGGCTCTCCAACAAATGCCTAACTATGCAAAGTTTATGAAGGATGTGCTTACTAAGAGGAGGAGACTAGGGGAATTTGAAACAGTGGCAATGACTGGGGAATGCAGCATGTTGATGCAAAACAAGCTCCCACCCAAATCAAAGGATCCTGGCAGTTTTACTATACCATGCTCAATTGGAAACTTTTACTCTGGCCGTGCCCTATGTGATTTGGGAGCCAGCATAAATCTCATGCCTAAGTCCATATACACTCAGCTAGGAGTGGGAACTGCCAGACCTACCTCACTAACACTGCAGCTTGCTGATAGAACTCTTGCATATCCAGAAGGAATCTTAGAAGATGTTCTAATAAAGGTAGACAAATTTGTATTTCCTGTTGATTTTGTAATCTTAGACTTTGATGCAGATAAAGAAGTACCCATCATATTGGGAAGACCATTCTTGGCCACTGGAAGAACTTTGATAGATGTGCAAAGAGGAAAATTGATCATGAGGGTCAATGACCAAGAAGTCAAGTTCAACATTCTCAATGCTATGAAATTTCCAGATCCCAATATTGAAGAGTGCTCCTTTGTGTCTGTTATTGATAAAGTAGTTCAAGATCACTTCCAGAAAAGCACAGATCATCTGAGGCAATTACTGAACAACAGTAAAGATACATGGTCTGATACAGAAGCTGCAGGAGAAGAGGAACAGACAGCCAAAGAAATCTGGGCTAAGAGATATGAATCATTGGAGCAGGAGAATGCAGACATAAGAAAGGATCTCCCCTCCACTGAACAACCACCAACTCTGGAACTTAAAGATTTTCCTTCACACCTCAAATATGCTTATCTAGGTAACAATAGTACTTTGCCTGTTATAATTGCTGCTGACCTTTCTGAAAAGCAGGAACAGGATCTGATTCAGACGCTACAGCGGCATAAAAAGGCAATTGGTTGGCAAATGTCAGACATAAAAGGTATCAGTCCAACCATTTGTATGCACAGAATAGTGTTGGAAGAAGACTCTAAAAATTACATTGAGAACATCAGTGAGGAAGATGAAGAAGAAACAATTGCAGTTATGAAAGAGATGGAAAAGCAAGATGATGAAGAATCATCAGGAGAGGAAAGTGAGTCTGAAAAAGAAACTGAGAGTGAGGGGGAAGAAGAGGAGCAAGCTGAAGAAATACAATGTGATCCAACCCCAAGCCCAAAGAAACCAAAAATCACACCTTCCAAACCAACCCCCACTGCCAAAACAACCAATCCACCATTAACCCCTACCTCCATCCCTGAAACAACCAAACCACCACCTAAGAAAACACCTGCCAAGCAAGTAACACCAAAGAAGCCTGAACCAAAACAACCAGCACCAAAAGAAAAACCCACTGAGCAGCTCAAGAAAATTTACCAGTCATACATAAAGCCTAGAAGAGCCTCAGGTGTCAAACTGACTGAGTACCCAGAAGAAGGTATTCAGCCAGTAGGTGCTCCAGCAACTATGTCTGCAGTACCTAGTGACCCATTGCCTGAGGTGCATCTCACAGAAGAGGAATCTGAAAAAGAGGCTGCTGAGGAGCTGGTAAATATGCAAGATGAAAAAGAGCCAGTGCTGGAAGAACAGGTGGAAGAAGAGGAGCAAGAGCAAACAGAAGAGGAAGAAGCAGAGCAGGAGTCAGACGCTGCAGCAGCAGCAGTTCAAGATGTAAGCGCTACAGCGCCACCAATCGCTGTAGCGGCTGAAAGCCCTGCTCCACCTCAGCCAAAGAAGAAGAAGGCAGAAAAAGGAGCCCCAGCAACTTCAAGAGCCAGTAAGAGGCTCAAGAAGGCCTAAAAAGGCAAGAATTGTTGGCTTCTTATGCCACTTATGTACTTTGACTTTATTTTGTTGTTATGTTAAGGCCTTTCCCTTTCTTCTCAACCAAGCAGTGAGGACACTGCTGAATTTCATTTCTGGGGGAGGACCTTATGGTTAACAGTGTTTTTAAATTAAGCACAATGATGTTTTTAAATATTTAGTATAATTATGCCATATTTTGCATGTGTTGCATGTTTTATATTTTGTATGCTTGAATGGGAAGTATGATTAGCTGCATGTTTTAAATTTCTTAGTAAGCAAAAGCTGATTCATATAGCCAAATATAAATAAGAATTTTTGAGTAAGGCAGCATTGTGTAAACAATGAAATGATGTTGTTGCTGCTTTTGCACAAAATCCAAGCTTAGTAAAGAACCTAGTTAGCTAGGAGTAATCTAAGGATGAAGTCAAGTTGTGGATAACCAAAGGGTTAGTCAAGTTGTCATTAAAAATTGAGAGTGGTTTTAAAAGCTAAGTTTGGGGTGCATCGGTTATGTTAAGGCTAGGATCAAAAGATGATAAATTGGTCTTTGCAAAATGAAGAATAAAAAATGAATGTGGTCTTGAAAAAGTTGCAAAATATCTTAAATAAATTGCTGAGCTGTTCCAAAAAGCATAAAAAGAAAATGCAAATAAGGAGCTCAGTAATGAAGATAGCATCTAGTTTTAATCATAAAAAAACTAGCGCTGCAGCGTCTACGGACTTTGAAGCGCTACAGCGTTTGATCACTAGACCAAAAGTTTATGCACTGACCAATAATCTGAAAAATGCCTAATTAAAGCCCTTTGCTGTGCTTTGAAGCCCCTCAGATCTTGTGTGAAATTGTTATTCCACTCTTCTTTTTGAAAACATTCTTTGCCTAACCCAAAAGAAATCCATTCTTCCCAAACCTTAGAGAGATTCTGAAATTAACTAGGGACTAAGTTGAGCTTTGATATCACACACTCACAACTGAGCAGTAATGATTCTATTTGAATTGTGGACCACTATGGTGTGTGAAAATGATAAGATTTAGCTTTTGAATAAATCCTGTTTAATTTAAAAGCTGCAGCTAGTTATATAAGAACTTTATCTTGTTCAAGTGTCATTACTTGGGGACAAGCAATGGTTTAAGTTTGGGGGTGTGATAACCTTATTTTATATAGGTTATTTATGCTCCTAAAACTTACATCAAGCTTATTTCTCAAGTAATTCTAGTGCTTAAATATGTGAATATATGAATATTAGGATAAATATAGGTTATAAGTCAATTCCTTAAAAGTTGGGCATAGTCAATGCCTTTGTGAATATGTTTGATGTTTTGCTTTAGCGCTGCAGCGTGTGCTATCAAGGAAACGCTACAGCGTTATATGACGGCTGACTATTAAGATATTTGTGTGGCCACTTGAGGACATGATGAGTCACCACCCTTATCTCTTCCTCTCAGCTGGAATTGTTGACTTTCAAATGGATGCTAAATTACACTTGGCGCCTCCTAAATGGAACCCATGTGATAGTTGTTGTATTCCATCATTACCACTTTTTGTAAAGTGCTTTAAGGATAATATCTAAGTTTAATAATCATCATGTAATATTATTATACTATTAAGACTTAGATATTAATTAGATAAATTAAGATTGCTTCACCAAGAGGCAATACACGTAGACAAGTGTGGTAACTTGAGAGAGGACACATACATACGTAGTAACTACTCTCCATGGATACATTAATTATTTTTTTTAAGCTTTTATCTTTTAGCATAGTTTTCTAAGTTCTCATTCAAGGTTTTGCTCACGCCTCAACTTCATCTCTTGTATGCTACTTGGGATCATTGGAGTGCATCTTTTGCAACCACTCTTCTCTTGTCTTCATACGGTAATACATAATCTCAAGTTGTATTATCTTGATGGAACTTGTGATGAGCTAACTTTGTTGTAGTTGGATTGTTCTTGGTATGTAATGAACCTTGAGTAACTTTTGTATAATATTATGATGTTTGTGTTTTATTCCTTGTGTCATAATACTTTCAATCTTGGTTTGGGAATGATCAACTAAAACAAGGTAACTTTGTGGGTACAGACATGGTTCACAAAGAGAACTCAAGGAATGATATGAATGAAAACCCTTTAAAGACATTTAAAGGAAGCACTACTTAACTCTAGACATAGGGGAGTAGTAGTTCATAAGGCAAATGTTGTAAGAGCTTAATATACAGGGGTAAAACTTATTTAGAGCCTAGACATAGGAGTCTTGTAACATAGCCCTGACGAAAGTGACTGAAAGGCACGTCACCAAGGCGCTACAGCATCTAAGGATTCTGAAGCGCTACAGCGCTTAACGCTACAGCGTCTAATATTATCTGAACATTACTCTTAGGGACTTACATAACTATTGAGCTATCCAACTCACTTTTAATTACTGCAAACTTAATACTGTTTTATCACAACTTATAATGTTTACAACTTTTTATCTCCACTTGTTACTTAATTCTTTTCACTAAGATTCTAATCACTTAAACTTCATAGATTAATTCCAATCCCTGTGGGAACGAACTTTACTTATCAATATATTACTTGTTGCGATTGTGTATACTTGCACATCACCTTAAAGCACAACAAGTTTTTGGCGCCGTTGCCGGGGATTGCATTTAATTTTCATTGTTTAAGTTTTTAGTAAACTTAGTGCCTATTTTACACTGGTGTGTTGTTTCTTGTTGCTGCAGCAGTAAGCGCTACAGCGTATGCCCAGGTCTCAACCACCAGAATTTGAACCATACTCAGAACCAGAGAGAAGGTTCAGGAAGCTAAGACATCTTCACAGGCTCAGACCCACCATGTCAGAACATAGCCATAGGACCATTTCTGGTAGAGCTAACACTCTACATGGCAGATCTAGCTCTGGTAGAGGAGGGACTGAACCAGGTGGAAGGGGTAGAGGTAGACATCAGCAACCACCCACTCCAACCTTACATGACCAAGAGGACTGGTATAGACATCAATTCATAAATGAAGGACCTGCGCAAATGGTAAATGACAGAGATAGACCAATGAGGGACTATGCTGTGTTTGATCCACAAACCATGGAGACAAGCATAGCAAGACCTACTCTCAACACAGCTCAGTTTGAATTCAAACCTATGATGTTCCAAATGTTGCAAACAGTGGGACAGTTTGGTGGTGCTCCTCAAGAGGACCCATATTTACACTTAAAGCAATTTTTGGAAGTCTGCAGTAACTTCATCATTCCAGGGGTAAGTGATGATGCATTCAGATTAAAACTTTTTCCTTATTCCTTGAAGGATAGAGCAAAGTCCTGGTTAACTTCTCTTGAGCCTAACTCTATCCATACTTGGAATGAAATGGCTGAGAAATTCTTAGCAAAATACTTTCCCCCAAGTAAGAATGCAAGAATGAGGAATGAGGTTACTGCATTCAGACAAAGAGATGCTGAAACACTGTTTGAGGCATGGGAGAGATGGAAAGAGCTGTTGAGAAAGTGCCCTCATCATGGTATACCTGTGATTATCCAAATGGAGACCTTCTACAATGGACTAGATCCAACAACCAGACAAATGCTAGATGCTTCTTCAGGGGGTGTGTTGTTGAAAACCTCCTATAATGAGGCATGTGAACTGATTGATGACATTGCCACAAATAGCTATCAATGGCCTACAGAAAGGTTAGCTCAGCAAAAGAAGGTAGCTGGTGTACATGAAGTAAGTGAAGTTTCTGCTTTATCTGCACAGGTTGCCTCTCTTACTAACATGATAAAATCTATGAGCACATCAAACGCTGTAGCGGTTACCGCTGCAGCGATACATGAACCTACAGTAGCTGTTATTGAGCAAGCCTCTCCAGGGTCAGTAAGCTGTGTATATTGTGGAGGAGAGCATTTGTATGAAGAATGTCCTGGTAATCCTGTCTCTGTGAACTTTGTGGGTTTCAATAAAAACAATAATCCCTATTTAAATACATATAATCCTGGTTGGAGGAACCACCCCAATTTCAGATGGGGAGCCAACAATGCAACAGCACCTAATTATAGTGCTCCAGCAAATCCACCAGGATTCCCTGCTCAGAATTACCAAAGACAGAATGCCCCTGTGATAGATAATTCATTAGAAGGATTGATGAAAGGTTTCATGAGTGATTGCAAGACAGCCCTGAAAACTCATGAAGCTTCCATTAAAAATCTAGAAGTGCAGATGGGGCAGATGGCTAATGTCCTTTCCCAAAGAATTAGTGGATCATTACCATCCACTACAGAAGCTTCAACTTCAGGTACTGCAGGGAAGGAGCATGTAAAAGCTATAACCTTAAGGAGTGGGAGAGATTTGATAGGATCTTCAACTGTTTCAGATGATGAAAAAAACAAAAATTCTGAAAAACAAAAAGAACCTACAACAAGCGCTATAGCGCCGGAACCTACCGCTACAGCGTCTGTTGTTGAAAGAACACCACCACCACCCAAAATTATTCCAACATACCCAGATCCTCCATATCCTCAAAGACTTCGAAAGGCTCATGAAGACAAGCAATTCAACAAATTCATAGAAGTCCTTAAACAATTGCACATTAATGTTCCTTTGGTGGAGGCTCTCCAACAAATGCCTAACTATGCAAAGTTTATGAAGGATGTGCTTACTAAGAGGAGGAGACTAGGGGAATTTGAAACAGTGGCAACGACTGGGGAATGCAGCATGTTGATGCAAAACAAGCTCCCACCCAAATCAAAGGATCCTGGCAGTTTTACTATACCATGCTCAATTGGAAACTTTTACTCTGGCCGTGCCCTATGTGATTTGGGAACCAGCATAAATCTCATGCCTAAGTCCATATACACTCAGCTAGGAGTGGGAACTGCCAGACCTACCTCACTAACACTGCAGCTTGCTGATAGAACTCTTGCATATCCAGAAGGAATCTTAGAAGATGTTCTAATAAAGGTAGACAAATTTGTATTTCCTGTTGATTTTGTAATCTTAGACTTTGATGCAGATAAAGAAGTACCCATCATATTGGGAAGACCATTCTTGGCCACTGGAAGAACTTTGATAGATGTGCAAAGAGGAGAATTGATCATGAGGGTCAATGACCAAGAAGTCAAGTTCAACATTCTCAATGCTATGAAATTTCCAGATCCCAATATTGAAGAGTGCTCCTTTGTGTCTGTTATTGATAAAGTAGTTCAAGATCACTTCCAGAAAAGCACAGATCATCTGAGGCAATTACTGAACAACAGTAAAGATACATGGTCTGATACAGAAGCTGCAGGAGAAGAGGAACAGACAGCCAAAGAAATCTGGGCTAAGAGATATGAATCATTGGAGCAGGAGAATGCAGACATAAGAAAGGATCTCCCCTACATCTTTGTTTTAAATGGGAGATAGCTGAAAAAATCAGAAAAAACAACAACTTTGAAAAATAATGCTATTGTAAATGGGAGTTTATGCCTAATCACTCTAAAACACAATTGCTAGAATTAAGAAAAAGACCCATTTTACCAACAAAGGAACCTTACTCATATGGATTGCAGTAAGTGACACATGTCATGTATCAAACAATAACACAAAGGATAAGGAAAAAACTCACCAGATCACAAATTGGAGTAATTAATCCAACAACTTAGTTTGAGAAACCACAGTGCATCTGCCAATAAATAAATAGAACAGAGAAGGAGTAAGAGATTGATATAACATAAGAATCAACAAGTAGAGAATCAACGAAGGAACATCAACACAGAAAAGTGAGAATCAGCGAAGGAATATAAATTTCAATTCTATGGCAGCAACTAAAATACAACTAAAACACAAATTTCAAATTTAATAACCTTATGAATATCCCTTGCACGATTGCAAGTTTGTAGATTGCTCATTAAAATGTTTTATGCCAGCAATTCAAGAACACAGCTTATGGCAACCAGTGTCCTTTCCTAGAGGAACCCGCAGCAGCACATGCATATCCAATCCTCATCACAAACACATTGCTATTCTTCAATTCAAAATGGATTTCCAAGAACTGTAGCATCTTCAGTCTCAAATTTAACCAACAGAGAAAGTGAGAAATGTTCCTCTTTATAGGTGAATAGAAGAACAGTTTTGGCTTCGGGGCTTTCATTGTTGGGCTTTCCAGGAGTGAGTTCGGCTGTGGTGAAACAAGGTCTTCTTGTAGGGAGAATTCCTGGCCTATCAGAACCTGATGAACAAGGTTCGTTAACTTTGTGCATTCACATGTTTTCAGCTTTCATTTCCAATTATTATTATTTTATTTATTTAAGTGAAGATGAAACAATGTAAACAAGGTTTTGATCAGACAGGTTGGAGGACATATCGCAGGCCAGATGAGAAGTCAGGTGGACATGGTGTTGGATGGAGTCCTATTATTCCATATACCTTCTCAGTGCCTCAAGAATGGGAATAGGTGATGATTATTGATTAATGATTTCTCCTATTTAAAACTGAAAAAAAACAAAATCCTATTTAAAGATTTCTGTTCTGTCTAAACTCTAAACTGATCCTAAGTATTTAGGAGTCTTTATCTTAGTAAGGATACATTGTCTTCTTTTTTATTTGGATAGGCTAAACAAATTTTATTAAAGAAAAAATGTAAGTGGTGCTATAAATCAGAGCACACACAGGAATAAAATTGAAAAATCCAAAAAACAACTAACACCCGAATCATAAAAAGCAGCCCATAAAAGTTAAAGAATAAAGAAAGTGCATCCTTTAATACTGTGGCGGGTATATCAGTTTATCCTTGAACCATAGTAAAATAATACATAGTAACATTCATTTAGTGCAGTACCATCATAACATGACGAAATATATTGTGACAGGTCTGTATAGTTATTTCAATCAGTGTTACCAAATTGATCTATGGTCACACCCTTCTGTACAGGTTGAAACTTTAAGCATTTCTTGTTACTTTTCAATAAACATTATAATCTTAAAAATGATAACTGATGAATAAATGGTTGCATTGAAAGCAGTTCTGTATTGGGGGAATTAAAGAGGACAAATGAATCATCACAAATCAGTCCAGAATTACAACTTTCAAATCAGTCCAGAATTACAAAACAATACAGAACAATAAGAATTACAACACACAGAAAAGCGAATAAGAACAATAGTACAAAACTAAATAAAAACCCTAACCTGTTGTTAAGATGATGAAGAGAAATGTAAGGTGGTTGAGATGATGAAGATACCAACCCTAACCTGTTGCAACAAGGAAAAACGAAGTGGAAGGTAAGTGGAACTCGATTGTACAGAGAAGATGAGTACAGAGAGGAATCGTACGAGAAAGATGAATACAGAGACAGTTATGGTACCTGAAGAAAGATGAGTACAGAGACCCTAACTGAGGAAGCGCTTCTCTCAGTTGCAATCGTAAGAGTGCTTCTCTGGTTCAGATTACCCCTTATAGTGCTTCTTGGTAACCGAGGAAAGATGAGGAAAATCGAAACCCTACGGTGCTTCTCTGTTAGCAATCGTAACAGTGCTTCTCTGGTTCAGAGGTTACAGTGCTTCTTGGTGCTTCTCTGGTTCGAAACCCTAACCGTTTGAGAGAGTGTAGCTGAGAGAGTGAGGATTCGCGGGGAACGAAGAGAGAATAGCGCGCGACTCCACTGTTTTCCCTAAAAAAAATGAATCGCCGCAACACAAGTTGGAACCGCCGCCGGTGTTCCTGTTTGGTGGCGGTTAAATGAAACCGCCGCGAGCGTTGAAATGAGCGACGACGGTTGGGGGTAACCGTCGCGAGCGAAGCGCCGCTGAAGCTTTGTTTTTGCGTAGTGATACAAACCTCAGTAACACAGCTAAGATGCTTAAATGTGCTGAAAATGTTGATATTATCACCACTAAGGCTGATGATGCAGTGATATCGTTACATTCATGCTTCCATCTAATCTAGTGTTGATTAATTTTTAGGGTTTTGTGTTTTACACTAATTCCAAGTTTTGATTTATTGGGAGAAACTCATGTCTCACATTGACTAGTGATATGGTTTCATAGGAGTATATAATGAAAGGTCAAACCTCACTTTACAAGTTGATTTTGTAGAATTGAGTTACACCAAAACCACATTCTAAGATTGCAATGCAGGAGAAATCAATATTTCTTTTTTTGGGTGCAGCATGCATTAACGAATTGACACGTAACTAGTGTAACAAATAAATATAATAAGTATAAAAATAATTTTATATTTTCTTTTGATAAAATGATAAAAAAATATTTTCTTTTGATCAAGGTAATCAAAACCGGATCGGACATTGAACCGGCATAGGTAGCGGTTCAGGGGTTCTTTGGTTGAACCGGTTGAATCGGGGGTTGAACCGAAATTAATTAAATACATTATTTAATATATTTTTTACAATATATAAATGATAAAAAAACAAAACAAAAAATCATAGTATGACATAATAAAATTATAATATTCAACAATCATCGATAGTTAGATACTAGTATAATGTAAATACTCTCATAGTAATATTAGTGTACACATTTATTTTTTAATTATTTATTTATTTTATCAATTTAATTATAAAAAAGTATAAAAATATCCCATATACCAAAATTCAACGTCATTTATCATTTTTTTTCCAAAATCAACATGATATACCATTTTTTAAGAAAAATAAAAAAATCCGGTTTTGTGTCTGGTTCCCGGTTTGTGACCGGTTTTCGGTCCGGTTCTCGGTTTTTGGCCGGTTTTCCGGTTCAATTCCCGCCGGTTCTTCAACAGTCCGGTTTTGGGGTTCAACTGAACCGGATAGGGGTCCGGTTCCTGGTTCAACCGGTCGAACCGCCCGGTCCGGACCGGTTTTGACAACCTTGCTTTTGATAATGAAGATATATGTTTCGGTCAGTGCTTATCCATTTTTCTCAGAGCCGCTTTCTTAGCCGTGTGCTTAATTCTTTTGAGATAACAACTAGCTACATCACCCATGCAATGTACGAGGAGAGTTAGTATCAATTAAATTAATTCTCTTAATTAGCGACTAAAATAACTAAATAGACCACATTTTAAGAAATTTTTTAAAAATCTCAAGTAATAGATAAGCACACCAATAAGTAACAATAATATTACAAAACCAATAACATACATCAACATAAACACAACGAAGCATAAGAGCTTCAAAATACGTTAAGCTAATAATTGTTAATAAGAATATAAGCATACATAATGGCTTGATTAGAATAGAGTTCCAAAGAAAAACATTTATACTCTTCCCAAAGAATAAAAGATCTAGCTTGATTCACGAGATACAATTTTAACCATCAGAATATTGTTTAGAAATGGAGATTGGCTTGCCATAGTGTCAAACAATAATGGCTATGAGGATTTTGCTTTCTATTTCTAAATTATGTGCAACTCCAAATGTAGGAAGGAAATCAGACCAACTAGATTCTGCAAGAACAAATTACTTTAAATGAGTATGCAAAAAAGTAATTGGAAGGAAAATAAGGAAGTAATAACTTATAATGAGGAAACTCAACTTGGATGCACTAAAACCGCTTGCTTTGTAACAAAAGTCAACAGTAAAAGTCACAATCAAAGAATCAAATAAAACACCAGTTCTCAGATAAACAAATCGTGACTCAGTAATTTGATCTCAACTGTTTACAGAAAGAATAAATTAGAAGTTAAGGACTCTAAAATCAGCAGTTTACTTAGGAAAGTAATTAAGGATGTAGGTTTTAGGCTTTTGGTACCTCTAAAGCTCAGCTGCTTTGACCCAAGATTATCAAGCAGTGTGCATTATTTTTCCCTTAGTTTTAGAGCCTCTTTAGATATCTATAGATATATATGTGTATAGATATCTGTGTTTCGTCAACATTTTTTCTCTAGAATTTGCAATAGTTAGAGTTTCTTCCTCAGGAGGAGAAAATTCAAATTCCCAATCTATTGCCTCCTCACTGACGGCATGCTTTGTTGAGGTGGTCACATGAGTAAGTTTGACAAATTAATATGGAAAGTCAAAAGAGAAAAATATCTGCTGCAGGCAAGTTTCAGAGTGCCTTATTGAGGTGCTCACATAGAGCAAGTTTGACAAATTATTATGGAAAGTCAAGAGAGTCCATGCATTCACCTTGGGAATAAATAGGACAGCTTGGCGCAATGATTGTGTCATACAAATTAAAAAACACATAACTCAAGTTGGCGGCAAAATTGCCAAAGGACGTTGTTTGATGCAATTTTGCCGCCAAAAGCATGCGGCAGGGACTGCTAGCCCCGCTTAAGAACCATAATGAATGGCAAAGCTCTCCCTCAAAAGATTTAGCACTACTGCATGCCCAAGGCTGGATTCGAATCAAGGACATTGGTTAAGTTGGAAGAGATCTCTACCGTCTCATCTAAGTGCTCTTAGGTATAATCATCATATATTTGATTTTCTTTTCCTATTTATCGGTGTCATTATATGGATTGTACTTTCAAAGTTATATTTTAATATTAATTTATTGGTTGAATTACGTAAACAATAAGATTTTAAATTGAATTTTAAAAATTAGAAAAATGAAGATATTTAATTTTGATAGATAGTATATATTAAAAACTTACTTTATACAAAAACCTCCAGTTGACATAGTTTGTTTGTTTAAATAAAATAAAAAACTTTTTCGCTTTGTACTGTATATAAATAAATATAAATGCCATCTTCCCACTTTCACTAATTCTATCAAGTTCAGATAAAGAATCCAGAGTGGTGGGATAAAAAGATAGAATAAGAGTTAACGTAATATATGATAACACTAGAGTTGAGACTTGAGATTAACCACCTACTCTAGCTACCATTCCTAATCTGCTTTTTTTAGTATCGTAATTGTAAGTAAGTAACCTCTCACTACTTCAATATAAGATTAAGTAAACTCCACTTGGGTTCGTAAGTATGTATCACACGACATTTACAAGAACTGCAAGCTAGCTAGCAATATTACAAAATGAAATGAGTATAGTGGAAAATAGCTGAAGTGATTAAACAATGAAATAAGTATAGTAATTTTTACAGATTGTTTGATGATTAGTTGGCTTACATATGTGGTAATTTGGAAGGTTGTAGCACGTTATTTGACAGCTAAATTAATCTTGATGAATGGCTAAAGTTGAATTTAAACCAAGTAAGGTTTGGTAAGAGTTATCTCTGTCTATATGGCTAGAGACATGGACAGAGATGAACTTTTGAGCTGAGTGAGTCTTTTTGAGCTGTGGACTAGTTTCCTATAAATTTGACTGGATGCAATTAAGCTCTTCCCAGAGACCGACTATTAAGCATTTCTTAAAGTTTTAATAACTGTATTTGTTATATAGGTTTTCTTTATAGTGTAAAAGATGTACAACATCACCATCAAAAAAATAGTCAGAAAGGGTAGCTCAGATGGTTGAGTAAAAGAGACATTGTTGTGGTTGAAAAAAAATAGGCGTACGAAGTTCGAACTCTACTCCCCCTCCCTTCTAACGACCATAAAAAAATGAAATTATATTTAAAGCAAGAGTTGACTTTTCGTGGTTGAATATGACGCGGACTCGGTAGGGGTCATCATCCAAAACTTTACATTGTGTAATATGTTAGATGTCAAACATAACTATCATGAAAAATGGCTTCTGTTTGTGTGCTTTGGCGGTTATAAATTTTAATAATGAAACATTTTACCACACCCATAACCTCATTTATATATATAGTACCGATCGGTAATAATGCGCCTATATCAGAATAAATAAGCAACTCAATGGATATGAATT
Source organism: Astragalus membranaceus (assembly GCA_039519185.1). Lineage (NCBI taxonomy): Eukaryota > Viridiplantae > Streptophyta > Magnoliopsida > Fabales > Fabaceae > Astragalus > Astragalus membranaceus. Next base: position 157,931,164 of record CM076849.1, on the reverse strand, counting down.
AGGCGCCTTCAACACAATGGAATTGTTAAGCCGCCCACTATACTAAGAGTATCAGTAAGCCGTCCAGTTCAAATCTCATCTATTCAGGCATGCTACCATGCACTGTCACACAAAAACTGGATCAAGAGGGTGTGTAAAGAATTTGTAGCAATCATAGAAACACTCAAACCAAGCTCAGGAATCAACAAATATATAGAAACATAATAATTTTATTTTTATTCCATAAAATGTCAAATGCATATATAATTAAGCTATATTCATTGGCTGTGCCATTTCCACCTCCAGCTCCGGGGCTGGGGCCACTGGCTCCGGGGCTGGGGCCACTGGCTCCGGGTGCACTGTTGAAGACCAATATCGCTTGTTCTTTCTTGCCATCCTCCACAATGCGCAAAACACCAAAGTCAGGATGGTTAGAATATACAGAATGATGGAGACCAATAATGGTTTGCCTGTAAGCTCAACTACTTGAGTAGCAATTGCATAACTGCCGGATTTGGGGTTCTCTGCTTCCATATCAGCAATTGTATAACTGCACTCCATCAAAACAAGCAATCAGTACACTACTGTGAACAAAAACTGAACATAGGAACATCAAACAAAATTGAAAATCATGTAAAAACCAACGAAACCCAAATGAAATCACAACAGAGTACACAAAGTCACATCATCAGAACAAGGGGGAAAAAAACTTGAAGAAGAAATTGATCATCAAAACAGAGGCAATACAAGAACGTTGGGAAGGGCTTAAGGAGAGGTCACCATTTTCAGTCAGAATAAGCTTAGAGGATGAAACGAAAACGTGAAAAAGAGCAGAGGGTAAACGAGAGAAAGAGGGTTGTGCATGGTAAACAAACCATACCATATTGTACCATACTATTTACAAAAAGTGGTTCTAGTATACTAATTTTTGAAAACCATACCCTGTTCTTAAAACCAGTTTTCAGTACAACAAATGGCTTACTGGTTTTATATAGGAGTGATTCTTCTTTAGTGTTTGCCAATAAATACAAAAGAAAAATTACTGGTGGCCTGGTTTACGGCTACACTAAGTTGAAGGAGTCAAACCCCTCAACTGTCTTCGTTTCTCTACATAGATAAAAGAGAGAGAGAGAGAGAGAGAGAGAGAGAGAGAGAGTAATGAACAAGAAGATGATACTAACATTGAACTTACTTGGAAGAGAGAGAGAGAGAGAGAGATGCTACGATAAAATTGAAGGCTTACAAATAATAATGATAAAAAAAAAAAGCATCCCCAAGATGGAGCAATAACCGCTAAATCAGAGAGAAGCCAAACCGTTGGCGCCGTAGTCGTCTCCTCCTCCGCCGCAACCTCTTCACCAGAGCGACGTAGTCGACGATGACGAGAAACGTGAAGTAGCTGGATGAGTGTTCCTCTCTCGAGAGATGAGTAGTGAAGCCTATTATATATATTATGTTTGGTGTATACCATACCTTCTAGTAAAATGACTTCGGTATTTATTTTTTTAACAAAATATTTAAATAGAAAAAATGATGTATCATTGAGTAATTAGATGTTGAGATGTTGGGCATCATACTAAAGGGTATGAGAGTCTTCACCTTTTTTTTAGATAAGCTAAACAATTATGCACGTTATTTCTTTTTTCTGAGAAAGCACCCTATAAAAAATTGCTTGACATAAGAAATAATTGTTCAATTTTTGTCATGCGTTCAATGTTTTAAAAATCGGCTCGGCTTGGCCCGACCAGTCGACCGGGCGAACCGGGAACCGGGTGGGTCACCGAATCAATCGTGGATTGGAAATGCAGGAAATTGGTGTGAACCACCACGACTCGGCCGATTTTGGGAAAACTCAGTGACTCGGCAAGTTTGGTCAGCTCAGTTCGGGTTGTGCACCTTTTTTTAAAACATATATAAAATAGGCTAAATAGCACTTTTGGTCCTTTATGTTTGCTCCAGATTTCACTCTGGTCCTTTATCTTTTTTTTGGTCCGTTTTGGTCCCTCATGTTTCGTTTTTGTTTCATTTTGGTCCCTCACGTTAGTTTTGACTAACGGACGCCACGCTGGCAGTTAACTGCTGACGTGGCGTCCGTTATTCATTAAATGACGTGGCATTTATCTTTTTTTAATTTTAAAAACATAATTAACAAACTAACAAATAACTAAAAACATTAAAATCTGAAAAATAAAATTAGCAAAAAACTGAAAAATTAAAACTGAAAAATAAATTAACAAAAAACATTCAACATTCAACAATGGAAGCAGATCTAAAACATTCACCACCGTCTCTCGCTCTCTCTTCGTGCGTCCCTTTTCTCTCACCGTCGCCGGCGCCGCCTTCTTCTTCCTTTCCCTCTCGTTTCTTCTTCGTGTGTCCCTTTACAATAACGATTCCAGCAAAAACGAAGCAGATCTGAAACGTTTTCGTTTCCAGAAATCGTTTTTGTAAATCGTTTTCGTTTTCGCACTCGTTTTCGTAAATCGCACTCGTTTCCAGAAATCGTTTTCGCTTCCCCTCTCGTTTTCGTTTCCAAAAACGAAGAAGATCTGAAACGTTTTCGTTTCCTTCGTTTCCAGAAATCGTTTTCGTTTTCGCACTGTTCTTCGTTTTCGTTTTCGCACTGTTCTTCGTTTTCGTTCTTCGCACTGAAACGTTTTCGTTTCCAGAAATTGTTTTCGTTTTCGCACTCGTTTTCGTAAATCGTTTTCGTTTTCGCACTCCTTTCCCTCTCGTTTTCGTTTCCAAAAAAGAAGTAGATCTGAAACGTTTTCGACGGTGGTGAGGTGGCGACGGTGGTGGTAGGGTGGCGACGGTGGTGATCTGGAAATGACGGTGGTGGGAGAGGGAGAGTGAGGTGGCGACGGTGGTGGAAGGAAAAGAAGAAAAAATGTTTTATGTTTAATTTAAATTAAAAAATTGTTTTATGTTTTATTTAAATTAAGAAAATGAATTTGATGATGTGGAAATGACATTCAGCAATACTGCCACCTCATTTAATGAATGGAGAGACGTCACGTCAGCAGTTAACTGCCAGCGTGGCGTCCGTTAGTCAAAACTAACGTGAGGGACCAAAATGAAACAAAAACGAAACATGAGGGACCAAAACGGACCAAAAAAAAGATAAAGGACCAAAGTGAAATCTGGAGCAAAGATAAAGGACTAAAAGTGTTATTTAGCCTATAAAATAATGTTGTTTTTCCAATTTTATTGTTACAAATTAAGGTGGGACTTCTATATTTTAAAACATATTTTTTTATACAAATATTTTAAAACATATAAAATAATCTTTGAACGGCGTTACCACTGCGCCAATAATTCCAATTGTTGATTCTTTTACATATATTTTGTATATATTTAATTTCAATTTCAATAAAAAACCGCACGATATGCATGGGTCTTCTATATTTTGGCTATGATTATTATACTCTTTCTCACAAATAAGTCAACAAGTCATCGCATTATTTTTTTCATAAATATATAATTTAAGGTTTTATTGTATAAACATTTTTAATATAATAATTTTTGTTTTGTTTTGAGGAAAGCATTGATCTCGTGGTGAATCTTCACCTTCAACAATACTGATTAATGAAGAACCTAATTATGAGTCTATTATTCAAATCCAAGAGTAGGAACGAGAATATGCAGTGCTTAGAGGAATAGTATAACTATAGATACGCGGATAAATGCTACCTAAGAGGATATTAAGTTAGAGTGAATTAACTAATAGTTGTATCAGTTTACTTTTCTTTACTATCCCAATATTATTAATTTTTGCTATTTTTGTCTTTGACTTTTTAAATTTTGAGTGTATATAAAAAATTACTGATGTCTTATCAAATCTCACAATTCCACGAAGTCCTGCGGTCTTTATGATAAAATCTATTAAAATCCTGACTTGAAAATCTTGAAAGTCCTGCAGAATCCTAAAAATAATGAAATTTTTGCAGAGTCTTTTAAAATTTGTTGCACTTTTTCGGTTAAAAAAGTCATTTAAAATCCTACACTTTTTTTTGTTACAAAAAATTTAGGGTGAGAGAATGTCGCCTCAGTCCAAGGCAGGGAAGAGCTTCAGGCTCTTTAAGCACTTACGAAGGTAATTACATTTACATCACCCAAAAGCAACTAGTGGAGAGGTGAACTCAAAAGCTCTCAGATGCAACTCCTGTGATGCTTCACTAAGCCAACCCCTTTAAAATCAAACTAATACACCTCCCTAAAATTTACATAAAGTTTAACATAAAATCCTAAACTAATACACCTCCCTAAAATTTACATAAAGTTAACATAAGCTAATTCTTTTTTTTGTCAGAAACGTTAACGTGAACTAAATGACTAATACCGATTGATAATTCGATATGTTAGATAAGCACATATTTAATGCTAGGAAGATTTCAAAAAAACTGACGTGTAATAAGGGGTAACTAAGTTTTGTCTTATTTTCATCAGGAGTGTTAGTCACTTAGTCACGTAGAAGTCACATGACATGGGTCATCATTGATAGACTTATGAGAAGGAATAGATTTTTTTTATAATAAACAACTATTGCATTTTATTCATGATAAATTAGAAATGCATGTTGGAACATCATAGTATATTTGAGGCCATCCCAGTTTATATAGATAAATGCATGCCCAAATGATAGCACGCTCAGGTACGGGCATTATAGTGTCCAACCCGTCTTGTGCTCTCACTTGAATATATATTATTATTACAATTTTAATTATAACCAACATTAAGAAAATAAATCTATCGAACATGTATCTAACAAATTGGATGTTTTGAATTCGAAAAATACTAAGATTATCAAAATTGGACCGAACCGGCCGGTTCAACCGCATAAACCAGGAACCGGTCCAAATGAAGGTCATAACCGCTTGGCAAGAAAACTAGATTTTAAACCAGATAACTGGGCAAAACTGGGGAACAGGAGGTGCAAAACCGAAGAACCGGATGTCAAACGGTTCAAAAAAATTGAACTAAAAAAATTTAAAACTGGATTTTCTAAAATTGAAAAACAATTGAAAAAACAATTATCAACTTACTATTTAAGAAAACAAAACAATGGGTCAATAAAATTACCAATTTGTCATTTTAGTTTTTTCTTTGCCGAGGGAAAATTTGGAATTTAATTGTTATTTTATCTCATTTTTTTGTGGGTCCCACTTTCTCACATCACCTTTTAAATTTTTTTATCTCACATTTAAAACTCATTTTTTTTATCTCTTTTCACTTTTATCTTTCTCAATTTTCTCTCTATCTCTCCCACCTCTACTCTCTCTCTCTATCTATCTATCTCTCTTCACATTTTATTTTTTTATTCTATCCACTATCTATTTATTCAAAGTACTAATCATCAACTATCTATTTATCAACTATTAACTATCTATTTAATCAAACAACTAATTATCAACTATATATTTAATTATCAACAATCAACTATCTATTTAATCAACTCAACCACGACCAAAAATACCAAACTACTCATCTAAAATTTTGGACAGGAAAATATCTTTACTATTATAAAGAGATAGTTTGCTTTTTTATAAATTTTTTTTTATCTTTCTTTTGAGTTTTAACGGGTAAACATTAGATGTTGATATAATTTCATTATTTTTGATTTCTCATGGGGAAATGTAACATGTTGTCGATATAATCATATTTTGAGTTACGACAAGAAAGTACTAGATATTGTCGAAAAAATTATTTTTTATTTTTTAGTATCAGCGGGTAAACATTATATGTTGATGCTATATTTTCATTTAATTTTTATGGTGGAACGTTACACTTTCTCAGAATAATTATTCTATATTTGACTCAACGGTAAAAAGTTACATATTATTATCATAATTTTGACTGAGAAAATGTATTTTGTAACGATTAAAAATGTCAAATAAAGTTGATATTCTAAAATTGTAAAAATTCATTTCTTAATAACGTAAAAAATTGTAATCGAATTTTGTCTAAGTTTATTTATACTTCTAGTAAATTATAAATGTTAGCCACTACAGCCAAACACTTTGCAGCTCACTGTTAATATTCCCAAACATCTCTCAAGCAATATTTATATAGCTAAACTCATTTGTTCTTTTATCAACTCTCCGATGTGGGACTTGTTGCATCAACACCATTCTGCTTCATTCCGTTTCTCATCATCATTTGTCCCTTTTTTGGTTTCAATTTTTGGTGCAAACTATTTTTGGTGCAAGCTACAAACAAGCTTTCAACAAAATTACATTGTAATTTATTATTTATTCAAAGAAATAATTGTTTTTACAGGATTTTCAAAAAAATAATAAATTTATCTTCTTCAAACTATATAAGTAAAGACTTAGATATATTGTTGTGTCGTTGAATTTAAGTAACTTCTAGTTTAATTTTTGTGGTGTCAAATTATAAATGTTATGTTTTTTTATTTTTTATCCTTTATATATTGTAATAAATATATTAAATAACTTATTTAATTAAATCCGGTTCAACCCCCGATTCGACCGGTTTGACCCTCAAAACCCTAAACCGCTGCCTCTGCCGGTTCAGTACTCGGTCCGATTTTAATTACCTTGAAAAATACTATCATTTTTTCTTTGCTCAATGAAAAAAAAAAGTTCTGTACCTAGCAGTATTTTGGTAGGCTGCTGTTGGTTGGTCTCTTGCTGCCCTAGCAGGAGGTCAGTGAGCGCCCGGAGGGGGGGTACCTGCAAAGCCACTCCGACGCTCAAGTCAGTATGAGAATAAGCTAGTGAATTTGCAAGGGAAGAATGTGTAGCGTATAAATGGCCATGTGAGCCGGTATTTATAGGAAATCGATGCTCGTTGTTGATCGTCGGATCAGTGGAGGCGATCTGAACCCTCCAAGCGTATTGGGCTTGTATGTTGTGGATATGGGCCGAATCGATTGGGCTGATCCATATCCAATTGCTAAACGCACCCCCTGATTTTGCTAATGGACCTCTTGGTCCAGTCCAGAACAGTTGCCCCCCAAGCCGAGATTATTCCGGAGGATGGTCTTGGCTTGAAGGATTTTCGCTAGTCTACCGGATTTGTGAAGTCGCGCGGGACACTGCCTTTGTCACGACCGTGTTTTATCATTCTCACTCTCTAGAGTAAAAAAGAGAAATTTTTTCTTTGCCGTAATGCGTTACATTGTCTGTCTTGGACGCTTGTTTGTTCCCAAGAGTTGGCACCCTCCTGTGTGCCTTTAGTGTTGTTCCTTGCGTGCGTGTTGTGGATGGTGCCCTCGTGGGCGCCTTGTCATGTTGTCTTGGCTGCCGCCTCTTGGAGCGGGATCTGGCGCCCTTATGGGCGCCTTGTTGCGTCTGGAGCAGGATCTGGCCCCCTCATGGGCGCCATGGGCGCCTTGTTGCGTTGATCTGGCTGTCGCCTCTTGGAGCAGGATCTGGTGCCCTCATGGGAGCCATGGGCGCCTTATTGCGTTTGGAGCAGGATCTGGCGCCCTCATGGGCGCCATGGGCGCCTTGTTGCGTCTGCAGCAGGATCTGGCGCCCTCATGGGCGGCATGGGCGCCTTGTGCCAGGACTCCTGATGTTGGCGCCCTCCTACGAAACATGTTTTGGCGCCCCCTAGGGCGCCTTGGTGCCTTCCTGGATGTAGTGGTGCCATCCTGCATAAAGATGTTTTGGGGCCCTCTAGGGCGCCTTGGTGCCAGCCTGGATGTGCTTGGTGCCATCCTGCGAAACATGTTTTGGCGCCCTCTAGGGCGCCTTGGTGCCTTCCTGGATGTGCTTGGTGCCATCCTGCGAAACCTGTTTTGGGGCCCTCTAAGGCGCCATACGTCGGGTGTCTCCTCGTGGAGCAGATTTTGCGAGACAAGGTTTTGGTGCCCTCATGGGTGCCTATACGTCGAGTGTCTCCTCGTGGAGCAGATTTTGCGGGACAAGGTTTGGTGCCCTCATGGGTGCCTTGGACGCCTTGTTGCATAGTGCTGTCTGCCCCCTTGCGAAGGATTTGCTTCCAGACCACCTCCTGCCTGGCGCCCTCATGGGCACTGCCTGTTCCAACCTTGGTGTCCTGCCAGGCGCCCTCATGGGCGCTGCCTCTCCATCATTGGCGCCCCGCCAGGTGCCCTCATGGGCGCTGCTTTTGACATTGGCGCCCTGCCAGGCGCCCTCGTGGGCGCTTTGTGCTTTGATCTTGGCGCCCTGCCAGGCGCCCTCATGGGTGTCTTGGGCGCCTATACGCCGAGTGTCTCCTCGTGGAGCAGATTTTGCGGGACAAGGCTTGGTGCCCTCATGGGTGCCGGGCTAAGCGTTCACTTGGCGCCCTCGTAGGCGCCTTTGTCCTTGGTTTCTGCTTGTATTTTATTTGTACTCAAACAACAAAATTCATAACTAGGCCTAGCCTTAGGCTCGAGTCCTGAAGCTCTGCTCCTTATTCAGAGTCGCGAGTTTCATCCTCTTCTTCATTCACGTATTGGGCGAGCCTCCCTTCTTCAATGTCATCCTTGGGGGTGCTGCATTTGCTGGTACTGTGCCCATAACAAGTCAGATCAGTCTTCATGCTGCTAACCTTGGCCTCCTCTTGGTAGGCCATGTTGTCTTTTTCACAATCCATGTACTTTTGATGCCTGCGTCGGTCGGGGGATCTCCTCGATGGCGATCCCCGGTGGTGCCTCGAAGTCACCGTTGTTGGAGGAAGGGTTCCCCTGCCCGGCGCCCTCATGGGCGCTACCTGATGTTGCCAAGGCGCCTTGCCAGGCGCCCTCATGGGTGCCAGGAGCCCTCATGGGCGCTGTCTGATGTTGCCACACTACAAGAATAAGGCTTGTTTCCTGCGAACATTTCCGACGAAAAACATTCCGTCGCAAATTGTGACGGATTTGCGACCAAAACCACCGTCGCAACTGATAAAATAAAAAGGCGGACAAATTCACGCTGAAGTTTCCGACGGAATCAGAGTCGTCGCAAATTTCCGACGGAATTGTTGGACGCAAACCCCTTAAAATCCGTTGCAAACCAACAATCCAAAATTAAAACTTAACCTCACTCTTGTTCTCTCCCTCAGAAATCAGAATCACACTCTCCTCACTCTCATTCTTTCCCTCGTTCTCTCCTCCCACGACCTCCCTCGCCTTCTACCCTCCTCCTCCCTCCGTCGCCGCCGCTCAACGTGCTCCATAGAGACGAAGATAGTCTCGCTCGCGCTCGCACCATTTCTCCTCCGTTTCTCCGACAACCATTTCTCCTCCGTTTCTCCTCTATTTCCCCTCCGTTTCTCCTCCGTTTCTCTTCCCCAATGTTTCTGATATTTACAATTACCTTCGTAAATCGGAGGTACTGCAATGGTTCATTTCAATTTAATTTCATTACTAGGGTTCTATTTTTCAATTTGGGGATTTGCATTATAATTAGGGTTTTTAATTTTTGTGTTTATGATTCAGGTGGATCCTAGTAAAAGACCATTACATGATTACATTCAGAAAGTTCAGAAGGATATTAACGCTAGTATGAGGGGTGTTCTTCCATGCTCATTGCTTCGTGAGTTTCTTCCAATCTTTCGTTGAATGACCCAAGTAGACAGAAGCTTCAATTGCTCAGTGTTTCTTCCATGCTCATTGCTTCGTGAGTTTCTTCCATTTTCATATTTCAAATTCTTTTTATGTTCTTGTTTCTTGTTTTTGTTTAAAGTTTAATAATTTTAACGTTGTTATTTTTTATTATCATGCAAATAGGAAATATGAGGAGATTAAGCCACCTGAGATTGAGGAATTTTGTTACATTACTGATAATACATATTCTGTAACACCCTTTTTTCACCCATCGTTTATTCATAATTTATCAGAGTTTTTCGCGCCAAAAGAGTGTCGCATTTTTCAACGTAAAACAAAACCTCGTAGTTTTCTCAAAACATGCAGCGGAACTATTCAACATCGTTAAAAACAACAACAACCGACAAAGTGCAAGTGCACCAATTATTAAAAGATTCAGCATCAACCGAAATATAATTAAAAACAGAAATCGACCCTTCCCCAAGTGCTACCTATCAGAGCAGACGACACTAGGCAAAAGGAAGACTACAATCTTCACTCGGACTCACCTATAAAGTAACAACCACAAAAAGGGGTGAGATTCCATACAATATCAGAAGTGTATGAAAGACCACATACAAAGCTCGAGACACCAATTAATCACAGCAAGCAACATCACTCTTAACAGTTAAGAACAGCTAAGTATACATTAACACGTCACTTTCACAACAACACATCACTTTAACAACACATCACAATGGCCAAACAACTTCATTCAATCAGTCGTGCAATATGAATGCGATATGAGACTCAAGCAATGCACATGCATGTGGTACCAACCTACGTCACTGGCCAAAGGCCTAATTTTCGTCACTGGCACAAGGGCCTAAAATATCGTCGCTGGTCAAAGGCCTAATTTTCTCGTCGCTGGCACAAGGCCTAATGTTCATGGTATGCATGCGACTCAATGATGTATGCACAACAGTCAAACAATCACACATCAACGTCACTGGCCATAGGCCTAAATCACATCACTGGCCGAAGGGCCTAAAACAATAGACAACGTTGTAGTCCAACAATCACACATCAACGTCACTGGCCATAGGCCTAAATCACATCACTGGCCGAAGGGCCTAAAACAATAGACAACGCTGTAGTCCAACAATCACACATCAACATCACTGGCCATAGGCCTAAATCACATCACTTTTCCAAAACATTTAGAGTTGACGACCACTTTTTGAAAAAGACACCGAAGACGCCTCAAGGGCATCCCGGGACACCAAAACAACTCCAGGGAACAATGTTAGAAAAATAGTTCAGAATGCCTTAAAATTAGAGTATCCAGTTAGCCACCTGGATAAGCTTTCCAAAACATTTTGAAACGCCTCAATCGGACTCCCGAGTCAAAAATTATTTCGAAAACAGTTTAGGAGAAAACTAAGACATCCTGAAAATGGCGCCCAGCGATGGGGATCCAACCAAATTTTCGCAAAAGTGAACAATTCGCACAGGAGCAGGAATGGAATGACTCAATATGATTAGGCAAGGCATCCAGCAAAGGCACGGACCAAAACACCAAGAGAAACAGAATAGGGCTTGGCGCCCATGGGTAGGGATCCGAAGACAGCAACACAACACAGAATGGCAACACAGCACAAGTACTGCTGAATTCCTACAGCAGTACACCTACTTCGGCGAATTAATTAAAATAGCAAACGACATCGGATTTCAACAAAAGACCACTCATTCGAAAGCCCTCTGAGTGTAGTTTCTGCCTATGATTTTTATTTTTCAAAATAAGTATCCAGTTGGTACAGTTTTTCAAAACACTACACTGTGGTACCAAAATCGGACAGAACTCTCTACCCAGCTTGCAACCAAATTTTCTTTCTCATTTCTTAATGAAATTTCGTGAAACCAGTGCCTATTTCGTAGAGAATTAAGTCTATTTTCAAAAACAATCAGCCACATAATTTTTGGATCAACCGAACAGTACCAGTTTTAGGAGGACCGAAACAGTGTCCAGAAACGCACAAAAACTATAAGCAAGTAAAACTCATTATGATCAATCACCATGAATTGTCAATCACAACATAAAATACAATTTGTCAAGCACCTAGCATGCAATTCATATCAACACCTATGAGCACCAAATTTCTAGAGTTGCAACCATCACCAACGAGCAATTATTTCAATCAACACATCATCAAAATCATCGCTCAAACACTTGACATGCAAAATCATAAATTCTCAACAACAAATCATCATATGGCAACAATTATTATTATGAGCATAACAACATATCATTTAGGCATAGGAATGTGAGGAAATCAAGCATACATCAAATTACTCAACAAGGCACACAATCATAGGGCATGCGATTTTTCAAGACAACAATATGGTGATCAAGACACCCTAAAACCCCACATGTAGATCCCTCATAAACCCTTATATTGAATTAAATCCCACCCTTACCTTAGATTGGAGAAAACGAAACCTTAGATTAGGAGATGTGTGAAACCCTAGCTTTCCTTCTCTCTCTCCTTGGTTGTAGATCACGCCTCTCTCTCTCTTCTAGCTTGTGGATCACGCCTTCCCTCTCCTCTTCTCCTCTTCTCACTTCTCTAATCCTTACTAATACTAACACTAATAATTAGGTCCACATATACTAATAAATAATTATTTCTACCACATAAATCCTAAATAATTAATTAAATAAATTAATCAATTTTTTTGGGCTGTTACATATTCTAAGGAAGAGGTGATTCTTGTGTTCAGATGTTTTGTGTCTGTGGCTTGTTTGTTTTGTTTTGGGTAGATGCTAATTTTTGATACTATTTTTGTTAAAAGGTTGTGGCTATGGAAGCTGAAATTTTAAAGTCTTTGAAGTTTGAATTGGGAGGTCCTATAGTAAAAACATTTCTAAGGCATGGTGGCATTAATGGTGATGCATCTAACTTGGGGGAGAGTGGAAGTGTTTATATTCCTCCTTTTAAGTTGGCTAGAATGATGAAAGAAGTTGAGGACAAGAGTAGTCCTGGGTATCAGAGATTAACTTGGCATTAATGGTGATGAAAGAAGAGGTCTCTTTTGTAGATCGTGTATGAAGTCGCAAATGGCGTCACCGGGATTTACCGATGTGTTTGCTGCATTAGTTGCTGTTGTGAATACCAAGTTTCCTGAAGTAGGGGATCTTTTGCTCAGAAGGATTGTTTTGCAGCTTAAGAGAGCTTATAAGCGGAATGACAATGTGTGTGTGTGTGTGTGTGTGTGTAATTGAGCACCTTGATGTGCTGTCCTTGGCAGAGATCAATGTTACCATTCCAATTTACTTCTATTCACTTTTTGTTTTGCTTCTAACTGTTAATTTTTTTATCCCTTGTAGCCTCAATTACTGGCTGCTGTTAAGTTTGTAGCACATCTGGTGAATCAGCAAGTGGCTCATGAGATCATTGCTCTAGAGTTACTCACGATTTTGCTTGAAAAGCCTACCGATGACAGTGTTGAAGTAGCTGTTGGTTTTGTCAGAATGTGGTTCGATACTGCAGGATCTCTCACCAAAAGGCCTTCATGGTGAGTATTCCCTTGACTAATATGGTGATAGTTTTGTTTTCCTTATTTTTGAATGGCAATCTGTTAAACCTAACTAATATGGTGATAGTGTGCTTGGCTTTTGTAGATATGATCATCACTACTCTTTCGTTTTCCAAATATCGGTTGTATTTCATGTTATATTGTTATTTTTTCATTTTTGTTTCATGGTATTACCCACTTTATGAATGCATGGTAAGCTTGGTAAACAATACCTTAAGATCATTTTACAACCATGTTGTTGGCCCTTTTATGCTTCTACCTTAACCGCAGATGACTATTATTCAGTTTTGGATCAGACAAATTGGTTTAAATTCCAGTCTTCCTGTTGCTAGAGCAAGGAAACATAGTAAGCAAATATAATAAGAAAGCAAGAAATATAGAACTTCTAGGGCATGCTATTATATATGTATATGTTATATCATCTTTGTGGTTCACTGTTATCAAGTAGCGGCCCTTGCGCGCGGTGGCATGACAGATTTCACCTGGATATTAGGCCCACCTCTTTTATTTTTACAGCTCTTTTTATGTCTTCTTTGTTTTATCCTGATTAGTCATCAAATTTCAGGGGAAATGGCCAGCCTGTCCAAATTGTTCAGTGGTATCATTTTGTTTGTGATTTAGTTGGGAGACATTCTAGCCTGTTGGGGGTCTACTTCCTCAGCCAAAATGGACTGCTTGGGACCAAACCGTTGAGTACTGTGCATTTGCATACCAACAATACATAGTCATATCTTCTTTGCGCCCACAATATAGATACCTGGGAGATGTTTCAATTCCATATGCTACTAGTGCTGTTTGGCATCGGAGGCAACTGTTTGTGGCAACACCAACTACTATAGAGTAAGCTATGGGAAACCACTTACCATCTCGGTCACCTTTGGGAAACCACTTACCATCTCCAATACATCTTGCCCTGTGTAAATATAAGGTTGACCGTCTTTCTCATCCCTGTTTTTTGTAAATCTTTTTTTACTTCTTCTAAAAGAGTGATTTTCTGGCAAGAATCGACGATGACAATATAACCATGAATTCTTCCCGCCATATTTCAAGGTGAAAGCTTTTGTGTCTTCAATACAATGAGGGCATGCCAGCTTTCCTTGTGTTCCCCATCCAGATAACATACCATAGGCCGGAAAATCATTGATTGTCCACATCAAGCATGCTTTCATGATGAAGTTTTGTTTTGTGGATATATCATAGGTCAAAATTCCATTAGACCACAATCATTGCAGATCATCAATCAATGGTTGCAAGTAAACATCTATCTTTACTTTAGGGTTACGAGGTCCGGGTATGAGACAAGTCAAAAATAAGTATGGTTTGGTCATGCACATTTCGGGGGGAAGATTGTAAGGGGTAACTATTACCGGCCAACAAGAGTATGGAGAAGCATAGGCTTGAATGTAAGGATTAAATCCATCTGAACACAGACCTAGCCTTACATTTCTAGGCTCACTAGCAAGGTCGGAATGTACATCATCAAAGTGTTTCCATGCTTTTCCATCGGACGGATGTCGAAGGACGTTTGAGCTCTTTCTATTTTCGTGATGCCATCTGTAACACCCCAAAAATAATAGATTAATTTATTTAATTAGTTAAAAGAAATTGGGTGGTAGAAATAATAATATAATTATTATTTATTACTTATTAAAATAAGTATAAGGTGTTTTAAATAAAATAAGGAGCAGTATTGTAATCGGATAACGTGTTGTAATTAAATTGGGCTTAAGCTGTGGGGAAGCCTGCAATCCAAGCCCAACAACCTAAGCGCATATAAAAGCTGAGATTTTAAGGTTTTGGTTCATTTGAGAAAAAGAAAGGAAAAATGCGAATAGAGAGAGTGGGAAGGGAAGGAGGGCGCGGCGCCCATGAGGAGAGGAGGAGAGGTGAAGTGCGCAAATCTCAAGGAGAAAAAGGAGAAGGGTCGTGTTGCGGGTTCTTTGGAGCTTACGTATGGAGTTATCGTGTTCGTCATAATCTAAGGTAAGGGTGGGTCTCATCTTCTCTATAATAGGGACTTATGATGGGGACTATGTAGGGGTAGGCTCTATGTAAGCCGTTTTATGTATTTTTAGTGATTATTGATGAACCCTAGGCATATGATAACTTGTTGATTGTGAAATTGTGATTTGCGTGCCAAGTGCTTGAGTACTCGTTGATGGAATTTGATGTTTTAATTGATATGTGATCGTATATGTGATTTATAGTGAATTTTGATGTTTGGTGGACGATTTTGATGATTCAATATGTGTGCATGATTGTGGTAATTGGTGTTGTGATTAATCATGTAAAAAGTTGGAAAATTGCTGAATTTACTGTTCCTGGGCGCCATGGGCGCCATAGGTGATGTTGCACATCATATAGTTGAAAATTGTTCTGCGGTTACTGTAGCTGGGCGCCCTGGGCGCCGTGTTCGTGTGCGCGTCTGTGTCTGTGTTTGGCGCCCGTGTGCTGGGCGCCGTTTCCTGCGTGTGTGCGTGTTGCGCGCTCCTGGGCGCATGGCGCCCGTGCGCGTGTTCCAGTGTGTTGCCTGTGTCTTAGGCGCCCAGTGCCTGGGCGCCATTTTCAGGATGTTGCCCGATTCTCATTAAAACTGTTTTCGTGATAACTTTTGACTCGGGCATCCGTTTTGAACGTTTCGAAAAGTGTTGTGAAGCTTTTTAAGTTGTCTATCTGTGGGTCCAATTTTTAAAATAAAAAAACTCGTTATTTTCTGATGGGTTGTGGGCGCCCAAATGACTGCCCCCGGTGGTTGTTCCTGCGTCGTTGTAAAATCATATTGAGTTCTTTGAAAATCCTTTTCGCGTGAAATCAACGGTTTTAACGTTTTAGTGTCAAAAGTGATGATTTTGACGATGATGCCCTTGGTGGCTAGTTAAATGACCTTTTTGCCCTTAGTGGCCTATATTGATGATAATGATGTGTAAATGACGATGATGACCTTGGTGGCTAGTTAAGTGATGTTTTTGCCCTTGGTGGCCAATTTTAATGAAATTAGTGATGATGATGATATAGACGATGATGATTGCATATAGACGATGATGATTGCAATGAATGACGATGATGTATATTGACAATGATGATATGGACGATGATGATTGCATATTGACGATGATGAATGCAATAAATGATGATGATGTTATAATAATGATGATGTATATATGTATGATGATTTGTGTGTGGTGTATGTCATGGGGTCACATGCATTTCATGTGCATATATTGACGATGAAAAGCTACGGCTTCGAGCTATTGACGATGATAAAGCTCAAATATTGACGATGGCCCAATGGGCAAACTTATTGACGATGATGGTACCACATGCATATGCCCGTGAGTGGGTTGCATTTCATACTCCTGCATGACATTGTGACGACTCGTTGTGCCGAGTAACTTGATGATGTAATTAACTGTTTTACCCCTGATGATGTAATTGACTGTTTTACCCTTGATGATGTAATTGACTGTTTTACCCTTGATGATGTAATTGACTGTTTTACCCTTGATGATGTAATTGACTGTTTTACCCTTGATGATGTAATTGACTGTTTTACCCTTGATGATGTAATTGACTGTTTATCCTTGATGATTGACTTGATGTTCGTGATGTGGTTGATATAGTGTCTTGGCTCTAGCATAGTGCTTATCATACGCTTTATTATATTGTTAGATGAACTCACCCCTTCTGTTTGAATGTTACCCCTATGCGGTAACGTGCAGGTGATACTTGAGTGAAGGCTTAGGTATCTTCACTAGCTGAGTCGGGTCGTCTGCTCTGATATGTAACACTAGGGAGGGGAATGAATGTTGTTTAAGTCATTTATGACTGTTGTGGTTATTGGATTTTAGTATTGCAAGCCTGGCATAGTTGTAATGCCTTTTATGATTAAACTGTTGGATTTTCGATGTGAAGTTGTATTTTAATTGATAATGACGTTTTGAAGTTATTATAAGACTGTTTTCGAAAAGCGAGTTATTTGAAGTGTGACGTTTAACGAAGTAAGTGTGACATCCCTTGTGGTGTAATTAAATTTTGAAAACTCTGATATTTTTATTAAACAAATTACCGGGTAGAAAAGGGGTGTTACATTAGTGGTATCAGAGCAATGGTTGGTCTGTCCGGCCGAGTCGTCGAGTCGTTGTGTCAGATAGTGACCAACTGTTGTCTTTTCAGTGCTGACCGTTGTTTGTGTTGCAGGTACACCGGAAAGTTTCTATTGGTAAGTGAACTAGTGGGGGAGATTTCCCTACTAGTGCTGTGTGCCCTATTGTGTATTCAGTGTGAGAACTGTGTTTTGCTGTTGGGATCCTTATTGTTGACCTTATTGCTGCGTGCTTCTAAATGAATTGTCATGTTGTTTAAATGTTCACATGTGTTTTAGTTGATATTGAGCTCTGTGTGTTTTACATAAAATGTCGAATTAATTGCTGTTGCTGTGGATTGTTAAGTCGCATGTACTTTCTTATGTTGATATGTCCGAACTATTTTAAGAGGTCGACGCTGAGCTTTTACGAAAAATCCTGTGAATGCGTTTGATGTTTTGAAAAACCGAGTGCGTTGTGAAAATATTATTTTTGTAAACTATCTCAAGCTATTGCTGCACTAATAACTGCCGTAGTGTTTTGACCACTTCAAGAGGAAATGTTTTCATTCGAGTGCTATGGTTTGTCCTCGATTCTTTTCGAAGGATTTCAACTTGGTGTAAAAAGATTTTACTATTAAATGTCAATATTGGCGTCAAATATTTATTTTGAATGGACTCTAACTTTGTGAAAAGTTTTACTATAGTACACTCCTGATTTGCACAATGATGCTACACGCTAAGTGCTTAGTGAATCGGTTTTGCCGATTGCGTTAGGATGTTTTTACTGCCTTGGCTGCAGCGAACGATAAAATTTCTTGGTCTGGATATCACGACTATTGTTTTCTTCTTTTGTACGAATCCATGAAGTGATTTTAAAAGTGGACTATATGTTATGTTGTTAGTATTATCCCACGTACTTTACCCCATTCGGTCCTTTGTCTAGTTTTCCTCAACATGCCGAATCTTTGCGAATTGTTTCGTGACCGTGAACTGTAAATTTTCCAATACTAACTTCTGCATGATTTTACTTGACTGTTATACCCTTTGCAGTTGTGCTACGTGATTTTGAGAAGCCCTAGACATTTAAAATGTGCGCTGGCACTATTTTTGCACTTCCTTGAGTTAACTTTTACTGTCATATGTTCTTGAGGATACCCTATTCAAACTGGTTAAGATAACGAGAAAATCAATTCCTATAACGTGCCTTATGTTTCCGTGTCGAAAAATTCTAAATAAGTATTTTGTGCATGTGTGTGATTGTACATTTCGTATACGTGCCTTTAACTATAAAATGAAATCGCCTGTACCGAGTCTTCATGATTTGTGTTAGTAGCTATATCCTAACCCAGTATGTACCCCGTGAAGCTTGATATTGCGCGCTTGAGTCTTTATGATAAATTTCCTTTTGGTTGCCTCTTCCTAAGTGGTCTTGAAAATATTAAAATGATAATGTCTACCGAGGATGGATATATGTTTCCTAAAGTTAGTTTTGTTGTTAGACGTTCATATGAAAACTTAAACTAATTTAGTTCGGTCGATGTGTAGTTTTATGTAAATGCTTTTGCTGTAGCATGTTTCTACTTCTATGTTGGCGCTCTAGGCTAAGTGTTTTGTGGATATTGGTCCACTAAATTTTTTTTGGTGTCGTTGCCATACCAGCATGCTGTAACTCTTGGAAAATAATAAAGTCCTATTACTCAGTTGTTAATTTCTGAGTTTTTCTGAAACTGATTTGAGGATTGAGCACTCTGATTTTGTGATCTGTCTTACTATATTTACGCATTTGGTAAACTTTCTCGTGATGTTGTTGACGCCATTGTTGTCGTTGTTTTGCTTTTGTTGCTGTTTTTCCGAAAACTATATTGGCTGTTTTTCAGGAGAATAAATGTTACTGTTTTCTGAAAACTACTGCTGCTGTCCTCCTAAGATGATTGTTGTTGTTTCCTGAAAAATCATCGTTGCTGTCTTTAAAAATTACTTTCACTGTACCGAAAAGTACTGTTACTGTTCCTAACTTATGCGCTGCCCCTATTTTTATGAGTTGTGCCTAATTCGATTGTTAACCGTTGCCGGTGCCTTAGTGCCCGATTGTGTGACTGAGTTGTTAATATTGTTGTTGTCGATGATGTTGCTCTATTGTTGGTTTTTAGTTGTTGGTGTCGCCTGAGTGGCAATTGTAGTTGTTGATGTCGCCTGAGTGGAAATTGTAATTGTTGATGTCGCCTGAGTGGCAATTGTAGTTGTTGATGTCGCTTGAGTGGCAGTTGTAATTGTTGATGTCGCCTGAGTGGCAAAGTTGTTTGTGGATATTGTTGTCGTGTTACTAAAATTATGAGACTTGTTGTACGACTGTTATGCATCCTGTGAATTTCGTTGTGATGCTATGATGATTGAAGTATTTTGTTATCCTTATGGGTAGATGAGTGGGGTAGGATGCGAGCTAGTTTATCAGAGTAGCGCAGCGGAGTAGAGAGTGAGTCTGATTATTACTGCTTGAAGTTACCTGGCTGAACAAGTAGGAGGGACGGCCGCCCAAGCACTTACCGCCGGTAATCAGAGCAATAGTAATCAGCATGAATGATAGCACTAGTTGTCTAGGTGGCCTTAGTGGGAGAGTGTTGGCGTTGACAGGTGGATTTCGAGGACGAAATTCCTTTAAGTGGGGGAGAGTTGTAACACCCCAAAAATAATAGATTAATTTATTTAATTAGTTAAAAGAAATTGGGTGGTAGAAATAATAATATAATTATTATTTATTACTTATTAAAATAAGTATAAGGTGTTTTAAATAAAATAAGGAGCAGTATTGTAATCGGATAAGGTGTTGTAATTAAATTGGGCTTAAGCTGCGGGGAAGCCCGCAATCCAAGCCCAACAACCTAAGCGCATATAAAAGCTGAGATTTTAAGGTTTTGGTTCATTTGAGAAAAAGAAAGGAAAAATGCGAATAGAGAGAGTGGGAAGGGAAGGAGGGCGCGGCGCCCATGAGGAGAGGAGGAGAGGTGAAGTGCGCAAATCTCAAGGAGAAAAAGGAGAAAGGTCGTGTTGCGGGTTCTTTGGAGCTTACGTATGGAGTTATCGTGTTCGTCATAATCTAAGGTAAGGGTGGGTCTCATCTTCTCTATAATAGGGACTTATGATGGGGACTATGTAGGGGTAGGCTCTATGTAAGCCGTTTTATGTATTTTTAGTGATTATTGATGAACCCTAGGCATATGATAACTTGTTGATTGTGAAATTGTGATTTGCGTGCCAAGTGCTTGAGTACTCGTTGATGGAATTTGATGTTTTAATTGATATGTGATCGTATATGTGATTTATAGTGAATTTTGATGTTTGGTGGACGATTTTGATGATTCAATATGTGTGCATGATTGTGGTAATTGGTGTTGTGATTAATCATGTAAAAAGTTGGAAAATTGCTGAATTTACTGTTCCTGGGCGCCATGGGCGCCATAGGTGATGTTGCACATCATATAGTTGAAAATTGTTCTGCGGTTACTGTAGCTGGGCGCCCTGGGCGCCGTGTTCGTGTGCGCGTCTGTGTCTGTGTTTGGTGCCCGTGTGCTGGGCGCCGTTTCCTGCGTGTGTGCGTGTTGCGCGCTCCTGGGCGCATGGCGCCCGTGCGCGTGTTCCAGCGTGTTGCCTGTGTCTTAGGCGCCCAGTGCCTGGGCGCCATTTTCAGGATGTTGCCCGATTCTCATTAAAACTGTTTTCGTGATAACTTTTGACTCGGGCATCCGTTTTGAACGTTTCGAAAAGTGTTGTGAAGCTTTTTCAGTTGTCTATCTGTGGGTCCAGTTTTTAAAATAAAAAAACTCGTTATTTTCTGATGGGTTGTGGGCGCCCAAATGACTGCCCCCGGTGGTTGTTCCTGCGTCGTTGTAAAATCATATTGAGTTCTTTGAAAATCCTTTTCGCGTGAAATCAACGGTTTTAACGTTTTAGTGTCAAAAGTGATGATTTTGACGATGATGCCCTTGGTGGCTAGTTAAATGACCTTTTTGCCCTTAGTGGCCTATATTGATGATAATGATGTGTAAATGACGATGATGA
Organism: Astragalus membranaceus; assembly: GCA_039519185.1. Classification (NCBI taxonomy): domain Eukaryota; kingdom Viridiplantae; phylum Streptophyta; class Magnoliopsida; order Fabales; family Fabaceae; genus Astragalus; species Astragalus membranaceus. Next base: position 157,909,964 of record CM076849.1, on the reverse strand, counting down.
CCTTGGTGGCTAGTTAAGTGATGTTTTTGCCCTTGGTGGCCAATTTTAATGAAATTAGTGATGATGATGATATAGACGATGATGATTGCATATAGACGATGATGATTGCAATGAATGACGATGATGTATATTGACAATGATGATATGGACGATGATGATTGCATATTGACGATGATGAATGCAATAAATGATGATGATGTTATAATAATGATGATGTATATATGTATGATGATTTGTGTGTGGTGTATGTCATGGGGTCACATGCATTTCATGTGCATATATTGACGATGAAAAGCTACGGCTTCGAGCTATTGACGATGATAAAGCTCAAATATTGACGATGGCCCAATGGGCAAACTTATTGACGATGATGGTACCACATGCATATGCCCGTGAGTGGGTTGCATTTCATACTCCTGCATGACATTGTGACGACTCGTTGTGCCGAGTAACTTGATGATGTAATTAACTGTTTTACCCCTGATGATGTAATTGACTGTTTTACCCTTGATGATGTAATTGACTGTTTTACCCTTGATGATGTAATTGACTGTTTTACCCTTGATGATGTAATTGACTGTTTTACCCTTGATGATGTAATTGACTGTTTTACCCTTGATGATGTAATTGACTGTTTATCCTTGATGATTGACTTGATGTTCGTGATGTGGTTGATATAGTGTCTTGGCTCTAGCATAGTGCTTATCATACGCTTTATTATATTGTTAGATGAACTCACCCCTTCTGTTTGAATGTTACCCCTATGCGGTAACGTGCAGGTGATCCTTGAGTGAAGGCTTAGGTATCTTCACTAGCTGAGTCGGGTCGTCTGCTCTGATATGTAACACTAGGGAGGGGAATGAATGTTGTTTAAGTCATTTATGACTGTTGTGGTTATTGGATTTTAGTATTGCAAGCCTGGCATAGTTGTAATGCCTTTTATGATTAAACTGTTGGATTTTCGATGTGAAGTTGTATTTTAATTGATAATGACGTTTTGAAGTTATTATAAGACTGTTTTCGAAAAGCGAGTTATTTGAAGTGTGACGTTTAACGAAGTAAGTGTGACATCCCTTGTGGTGTAATTAAATTTTGAAAACTCTGATATTTTTATTAAACAAATTACCGGGTAGAAAAGGGGTGTTACATTAGTGGTATCAGAGCAATGGTTGGTCTGTCCGGCCGAGTCGTCGAGTCGTTGTGTCAGATAGTGACCAACTGTTGTCTTTTCAGTGCTGACCGTTGTTTGTGTCGCAGGTACACCGGAAAGTTTCCATTGGTAAGTGAACTAGTGGGGGAGATTTCCCTACTAGTGCTGTGTGCCCTATTGTGTATTCAGTGTGAGAACTGTGTTTTGCTGTTGGGATCCTTATTGTTGACCTTATTGCTGCGTGCTTCTAAATGAATTGTCATGTTGTTTAAATGTTCACATGTGTTTTAGTTGATATTGAGCTCTGTGTGTTTTACATAAAATGTCGAATTAATTGCTGTTGCTGTGGATTGTTAAGTCGCATGTACTTTCTTATGTTGATATGTCCGAACTATTTTAAGAGGTCGACGCTGAGCTTTTACGAAAAATCCTGTGAATGCGTTTGATGTTTTGAAAAACCGAGTGCGTTGTGAAAATATTATTTTTGTAAACTATCTCAAGCTATTGCTGCACTAATAACTGCCGTAGTGTTTTGACCACTTCAAGAGGAAATGTTTTCATTCGAGTGCTATGGTTTGTCCTCGATTCTTTTCGAAGGATTTCAACTTGGTGTAAAAAGATTTTACTATTAAATGTCAATATTGGCGTCAAATATTTATTTTGAATGGACTCTAACTTTGTGAAAAGTTTTACTATAGTACACTCCTGATTTGCACAATGATGCTACACGCTAAGTGCTTAGTGAATCGGTTTTGCCGATTGCGTTAGGATGTTTTTACTGCCTTGGCTGCAGCGAACGATAAAATTTCTTGGTCTGGATATCACGACTATTGTTTTCTTCTTTTGTACGAATCCATGAAGTGATTTTAAAAGTGGACTATATGTTATGTTGTTAGTATTATCCCACGTACTTTACCCCATTCGGTCCTTTGTCTAGTTTTCCTCAACATGCCGAATCTTTGCGAATTGTTTCGTGACCGTGAACTGTAAATTTTCCAATACTAAGTTCTGCATGATTTTACTTGACTGTTATACCCTTTGCAGTTGTGCTACGTGATTTTGAGAAGCCCTAGACATTTAAAATGTGCGCTGGCACTATTTTTGCACTTCCTTGAGTTAACTTTTACTGTCATATGTTCTTGAGGATACCCTATTCAAACTGGTTAAGATAACGAGAAAATCAATTCCTATAACGTGCCTTATGTTTCCGTGTCGAAAAATTCTAAATAAGTATTTTGTGCATGTGTGTGATTGTACATTTCGTATACGTGCCTTTAACTATAAAATGAAATCGCCTGTACCGAGTCTTCATGATTTGTGTTAGTAGCTATATCCTAACCCAGTATGTACCCCGTGAAGCTTGATATTGCGCGCTTGAGTCTTTATGATAAATTTCCTTTTGGTTGCCTCTTCCTAAGTGGTCTTGAAAATATTAAAATGATAATGTCTACCGAGGATGGATATATGTTTCCTAAAGTTAGTTTTGTTGTTAGACGTTCATATGAAAACTTAAACTAATTTAGTTCGGTCGATGTGTAGTTTTATGTAAATGCTTTTGCTGTAGCATGTTTCTACTTCTATGTTGGCGCTCTAGGCTAAGTGTTTTGTGGATATTGGTCCACTAAATTTTTTTTGGTGTCGTTGCCATACCAGCATGCTGTAACTCTTGGAAAATAATAAAGTCCTATTACTCAGTTGTTAATTTCTGAGTTTTTCTGAAACTGATTTGAGGATTGAGCACTCTGATTTTGTGATCTGTCTTACTATATTTACGCATTTGGTAAACTTTCTCGTGATGTTGTTGACGCCATTGTTGTCGTTGTTTTGCTTTTGTTGCTGTTTTTCTGGAAATTATTGAGGCTATTTTCTGAAAAATATTGCTACTGTTTTTCCGAAAACTATATTGGCTGTTTTTCAGGAGAATAAAGGTTACTGTTTTCTGAAAACTACTGCTGCTGTCCTCCTAAGATGATTGTTGTTGTTTCCTGAAAAATCATCGTTGCTGTCTTTAAAAATTACTTTCACTGTACCGAAAAGTACTGTTACTGTTCCTAACTTATGCGCTGCCCCTATTTTTATGAGTTGTGCCTAATTCGATTGTTAACCGTTGCCGGTGCCTTAGTGCCCGATTGTGTGACTGAGTTGTTAATATTGTTGTTATCGATGATGTTGCTCTATTGTTGGTTTTTAGTTGTTGGTGTCGCCTGAGTGGCAATTGTAGTTGTTGATGTCGCCTGAGTGGAAATTGTAATTGTTGATGTCGCCTGAGTGGCAATTGTAGTTGTTGATGTCGCTTGAGTGGCAGTTGTAATTGTTGATGTCGCCTGAGTGGCAAAGTTGTTTGTGGATATTGTTGTCGTGTTACTAAAATTATGAGACTTGTTGTACGACTGTTATGCATCCTGTGAATTTCGTTGTGATGCTATGATGATTGAAGTATTTTGTTATCCTTATGGGTAGATGAGTGGGGTAGGATGCGAGCTAGTTTATCAGAGTAGCGCAGCGGAGTAGAGAGTGAGTCTGATTATTACTGCTTGAAGTTACCTGGCTGAACAAGTAGGAGGGACGGCCGCCCAAGCACTTACCGCCGGTAATCAGAGCAATAGTAATCAGCATGAATGATAGCACTAGTTGTCTAGGTGGCCTTAGTGGGAGAGTGTTGGCGTTGACAGGTGGATTTCGAGGACGAAATTCCTTTAAGTGGGGGAGAGTTGTAACACCCCAAAAATAATAGATTAATTTATTTAATTAGTTAAAAGAAATTGGGTGGTAGAAATAATAATATAATTATTATTTATTACTTATTAAAATAAGTATAAGGTGTTTTAAATAAAATAAGGAGCAGTATTGTAATCGGATAAGGTGTTGTAATTAAATTGGGCTTAAGCTGCGGGGAAGCCCGCAATCCAAGCCCAACAACCTAAGCGCATATAAAAGCTGAGATTTTAAGGTTTTGGTTCATTTGAGAAAAAGAAAGGAAAAATGCGAATAGAGAGAGTGGGAAGGGAAGGAGGGCGCGGCGCCCATGAGGAGAGGAGGAGAGGTGAAGTTCGCAAATCTCAAGGAGAAAAAGGAGAAAGGTCGTGTTGCGGGTTCTTTGGAGCTTACGTATGGAGTTATCGTGTTCGTCATAATCTAAGGTAAGGGTGGGTCTCATCTTCTCTATAATAGGGACTTATGATGGGGACTATGTAGGGGTAGGCTCTATGTAAGCCGTTTTATGTATTTTTAGTGATTATTGATGAACCCTAGGCATATGATAACTTGTTGATTGTGAAATTGTGATTTGCGTGCCAAGTGCTTGAGTACTCGTTGATGGAATTTGATGTTTTAATTGATATGTGATCGTATATGTGATTTATAGTGAATTTTGATGTTTGGTGGACGATTTTGATGATTCAATATGTGTGCATGATTGTGGTAATTGGTGTTGTGATTAATCATGTAAAAAGTTGGAAAATTGCTGAATTTACTGTTCCTGGGCGCCATGGGCGCCATAGGTGATGTTGCACATCATATAGTTGAAAATTGTTCTGCGGTTACTGTAGCTGGGCGCCCTGGGCGCCGTGTTCGTGTGCGCGTCTGTGTCTGTGTTTGGTGCCCGTGTGCTGGGCGCCGTTTCCTGCGTGTGTGCGTGTTGCGCGCTCCTGGGCGCATGGCGCCCGTGCGCGTGTTCCAGCGTGTTGCCTGTGTCTTAGGCGCCCAGTGCCTGGGCGCCATTTTCAGGATGTTGCCCGATTCTCATTAAAACTGTTTTCGTGATAACTTTTGACTCGGGCATCCGTTTTGAACGTTTCGAAAAGTGTTGTGAAGCTTTTTCAGTTGTCTATCTGTGGGTCCAATTTTTAAAATAAAAAAACTCGTTATTTTCTGATGGGTTGTGGGCGCCCAAATGACTGCCCCCGGTGGTTGTTCCTGCGTCGTTGTAAAATCATATTGAGTTCTTTGAAAATCCTTTTCGCGTGAAATCAACGGTTTTAACGTTTTAGTGTCAAAAGTGATGATTTTGACGATGATGCCCTTGGTGGCTAGTTAAATGACCTTTTTGCCCTTAGTGGCCTATATTGATGATAATGATGTGTAAATGACGATGATGACCTTGGTGGCTAGTTAAGTGATGTTTTTGCCCTTGGTGGCCAATTTTAATGAAATTAGTGATGATGATGATATAGACGATGATGATTGCATATAGACGATGATGATTGCAATGAATGACGATGATGTATATTGACAATGATGATATGGACGATGATGATTGCATATTGACGATGATGAATGCAATAAATGATGATGATGTTATAATAATGATGATGTATATATGTATGATGATTTGTGTGTGGTGTATGTCATGGGGTCACATGCATTTCATGTGCATATATTGACGATGAAAAGCTACGGCTTCGAGCTATTGACGATGATAAAGCTCAAATATTGACGATGGCCCAATGGGCAAACTTATTGACGATGATGGTACCACATGCATATGCCCGTGAGTGGGTTGCATTTCATACTCCTGCATGACATTGTGACGACTCGTTGTGCCGAGTAACTTGATGATGTAATTGACTGTTTTACCCCTGATGATGTAATTGACTGTTTTACCCTTGATGATGTAATTGACTGTTTTACCCTTGATGATGTAATTGACTGTTTTACCCTTGATGATGTAATTGACTGTTTTACCCTTGATGATGTAATTGACTGTTTTACCCTTGATGATGTAATTGACTGTTTATCCTTGATGATTGACTTGATGTTCGTGATGTGGTTGATATAGTGTCTTGGCTCTAGCATAGTGCTTATCATACGCTTTATTATATTGTTAGATGAACTCACCCCTTCTGTTTGAATGTTACCCCTATGCGGTAACGTGCAGGTGATCCTTGAGTGAAGGCTTAGGTATCTTCACTAGCTGAGTCGGGTCGTCTGCTCTGATATGTAACACTAGGGAGGGGAATGAATGTTGTTTAAGTCATTTATGACTGTTGTGGTTATTGGATTTTAGTATTGCAAGCCTGGCATAGTTGTAATGCCTTTTATGATTAAACTGTTGGATTTTCGATGTGAAGTTGTATTTTAATTGATAATGACGTTTTGAAGTTATTATAAGACTGTTTTCGAAAAGCGAGTTATTTGAAGTGTGACGTTTAACGAAGTAAGTGTGACATCCCTTGTGGTGTAATTAAATTTTGAAAACACTGATATTTTTATTAAACAAATTACCGGGTAGAAAAGGGGTGTTACACCATCTCATTCCAGTTGCGGACTCAGGTGATGTATATAGTCTTTGTAATCTGGGAATGATAGGGAAATAGAACATTCTCTTCACTGGGAAATCTTCGTACTTTTCCGTACCAATCCTACGAGGAAGGAACCTAGGAGCATGACAAATTTTGCACTCAGATAACTTGCTATCATACTTGTAATATAACATACAACCTACCTCGCAACAATCAATCTGTTCAACCTTTAGCCCTAACTTAGATGTAACACCCCTTTTCTACCCGTTAATTTAATTGTAAAAATCAGAGTTTCAAAATTTCTTTTCATCGCAAGGAATGTTACACATACTCAAATCAAAACGTCGTACTTCAAATAAATAGTTCAACATCAAATAATTGTGCAATACGTAGCACGCCCCCAATGGGGAAAAACTCAAACATTAGTCATTGTCACCACAACCGTGACATCAATAAAACCAACTACGCAGCGGAAAATATAAATAAGAGAAAACCATCAAATAACATATAACAACCAAAATAGTCTTAAAACATCGAGTTCGTTTCCCCCCTGAGTGCTACGTATCAGAGCATGACGACCCGACTCAAAGTTAGTGAAGATACCTAGGTCTTCACTCGTGATCACCTGCACGTTACCGCATAGGGGTAACATTCAAACAGAAGGGTGAGTCCAATTCAATCCATATAATAAATCACATGATAAGCAATAAGTCAAAGTCACAGCACTAGAGTAACCACATCACAATCAGCAATTACGTCATTACAACAACCATCACGATGTCATGTGACTATATGAAATGCAACCCACTCGCGGGCATATGCATGAGGTACCTTTCATCATCGTCGCTTGGCCTTTATGGCCTCATCGTCGCTTAGCCTTTATGGCCTCATCGTCGCTGGGTTCATGCACATGGAATACATGAGACACTATGACATGCACCACACACAAACACACAATCACAGTCAACTATGTGACCCGTCACTTACCAATTTGCCCAATAGGAGGCACAGCACCTGTCAGTTTATAATTACATACCAAAACGTCGCTATATTTCATCGTCACTTATTATCATCATCGCTTAGCCTTTATGGCCTCATCGTCGCTTATCCATAAACGTCATCAACAAACAATAGCCACTAAGGGCAAAACAGTCATTTACACATCATCATCAATAATATTAGCCACTAAGGGCATCATCGTCAAAATCACCCATTTTGACACTAAAGCGCTAAAACTGTTGGTTATAGACAAAAAGGATTTTTAACGAACTCAACACGGCTTTACAACGTCACCGCAATGACCACCGGGGACAGCCACTTGGGCGCCCAGAAACCACCAGAAAATAGTAAGTTTTTATTTTAAAAATAAGACACAAAGGTAGACAATCGAAAAAGCTTCCCAACACTTTTTGAAACGTTTAAAACGGATGCCCGAGTCAAAAGATATAGCGAAAACAGTTTTTATAAAAAATTAGGATCATCCTGAAAATGGCGCCCTTGGCGCCCAGCGCCTGGCACCTGGCGCCAAGCGCCCAGCAACACAACACACACAACACACGCACACTGGCGCCCTTGGCGCCCAGCGCCTGTCACCCAGCGCCCAGCAACACAGCACACACGCAACACGCACACTGGCGCACATAAGCAACACCCACCGAGACAACTCCAAAATGACACGTGCAAAAATAAAACCACTCGAGCCAAAATGCTTAAAATGGAATTTGGGCACGTAAATACAAAAGATGGCACGGTAAAATATGCCCAGAATTTGTAGTTTCACCCAAAACACCCCATATGCGCACACAAGCAACACCCACCGAGACAACTCCCAAAATGACGCGTGCAAAAATAAAACCACTCGAGCCAAAATGTTTAAAATTGAATTTGGGCACGTAAATACAAAAGATGGCACGGTAAAATATGCCCAGAATTTGAAGTTTCACCCAAAACACCCCATATGCGCACACAAGCAACACCCACCGAGACAACTCCCAAAATGACGCGTGAAAAAATAAAACCACTCGAGCCAAAATGTTTAAAATTGAATTTGGGCACGTAAGTACAAAAGATGGCACGGTAAAATATGCCCAGAATTTGAAGTTTCACCAGAACACCCCATATACGCACACAACACACACGCAACACACGCACACAGCACACACTGGCGCCCTTGGCGCCCAGCGCCCAACACACTTGCAGCAACAGAAATTCAGCAGCAATTCCAGCAACACAAAATCAAACATATGGCGCCCTAGGCGCCCATGCCACAACCACAAATGTATTTTCAGCCACAAATCATGAAGATTACATATATATCACTAACCAAACATGAAATTACACACAAAATCAAGAACATGAATTGATCTAGGGTAACCCTAACTTACAACCTATCATGAACATCTATTATATAGAAAGATAGAACTCCCCTTACCTTGGATTTGAAGAACGGAAGCCCTAGAGACAATCACAAACGAACCCACAGCAACAAAATCACGTCCTTCTTCCTCCTTGAGCTTGCGACTTCTTCTCCTCCTTCTCCTCTCCCTACGACGCTCTCCCTCTTTCTTTTCTCTGTTCTCAATTCGCAAAATGCCTAGCCAAAACCCTAACCCCAAAAGACTTAGCACTTCGCCTATTACATTGGATCATGGGCTTGGGCTTTTCACTTAAGCCCAAGTTCCTTCAAGTGGTGCCTCCTTTTCCTAATACCACCATAATAAAATTAATATAATTTTAATTAACTAAATTATATCCAACTAATTAAAATAAATTCCTAAATACTTAATTAAATAAATTAATTAAATATTTAGGGTGTTACAACTCTCCCCCACTTAGAATATTTCGTCCTCGAAATTTACCTGATCAAACAACTCTGGGTAGGACTCTCGCATCTTGCTTTCTAGCTCCCAAGTCATACTCTCACCGGCAGCTCCTAGCCAAACCACTTTCACCAATGCAATCTCCTTGCCTCTAAGCACTTTCACTTCACGATCCTCAATCCGTACGGGCATCGTCTCCACAGTGAGATTATCCCGCACCTCTACATCATCCATATGGATCACATGAGATGGATCCGAAACATACTTCTGAAGTTGCGACACATGAAACACGTCGTGCAAATTCGAAAGATTTGGCGGTAAAGCCACCCTATAAGCCACATTTCTGATTCTCTCGGAAATCTGATAAGGACCAACAAAGCGAGGAGTGAGCTTCTTCGACTTCAACGCTCGACCAACACCGGTAATAGGAGAAACCCTCAAGAACACATGCTCACCCTCCTGAAACTCTAAATCTTTCCTCCGCTTGTCATGATAACTCTTCTGACGACTCTGCGAAGCCTTCATCTTTTCACAGATCATCTTGATTTTCTCTGTAGTCTCCCGGACAATCTCTGGTCCCAACACTACACTCTCCCCCGACTCATACCAACACACCGGCGTCCTACACTTTCGACCATACAATGCTTCAAACGGTGCCATCCCGATACTGGAATGGTAACTGTTGTTATAGGTAAACTCAATCAACGCAAGGTAGGAATCCCATGAACCCCCTTGCTCCAAGACACAAGCTCTCAACAAATCTTCTAACGACTGAATTGTCCTCTCTGACTGACCATCTGTCTGAGGATGATATGCCGAACTCATTTTCAACTTTGAACCCAATTCCTTCTGCAAACCCGTCCAAAACTCAGAAGTGAACCTCGGATCCCTATCTGACACAATACTCTTCGGAACACCGTGCAACTTCACAATTTCTTTGACATAGACCTCTGCCAACCTCGACACCGGATAAGTGACATTAATAGGAATAAAGTGAGCAGACTTCGTTAACCTATCAACGATCACCCAAATAGCGTCATGACCCGTAACTGTATTCGGCAATCCCGTCACAAAGTCCATCGCAATGCTATCCCACTTCCACTCTGGAACTTCCAACGGTTGCATCAACCCTGCAGGCTTCTGATGCTCAACCTTCGACTTCTGACAGGTCAAACAGGCATACACAAACTGTGCCACATCTCTCTTCATACCATACCACCAAAACATCTTTTTCAGATCTTGATACATTTTCGTCGCTCCAGGATGGATACTCAACTTGCTACGGTGACCCTCCTCCAAAATTGCCTTTCTCATCTCCGCATCATCCGGAACACAGATCCTACCCCGGAACCTCAACACACCACGAGAATCCAATTTGAAATCTTCGTCTTCAGATTGACCAACCCCATTAATTAAATCTACCAACTTGACATCTGACTTCTGAGCCTCTCTGATGCTGCCCAGAAAGTCATTATCGATCTTTAGCATTCCCAGCTTGACACTGCGAGGTGTCATTTTACAAACCAAACTCAAATCTCGGAATTCCTCAATCAACTCTAATTCCTTCACCATCATTGCCGACATATGCAAAGACTTCCGGCTTAATGCATTAGCCACGACATTAGCTTTGCCGGGATGATAATTCAAACCGAAGTCATAATCCTTCAAGAGCTCCAACCACCGACGATGTCTCATATTCAACTCCTTCTGGTCGAACAGATATTTCAGACTCTTATGATCACTGAACACCTCAAACCTCGAACCATAAAGATAGTGCCTCCAAATCTTAAGCACAAATACCACAGCAGCCAATTCCAAATCATGTGTAGGGTAATTTTTCTCATGAACTCGCAACTGCCTCGACGCATACGCAACGACTTTCCCATTTTGCATCAGCACACCACCAAGACCCATCTTCGAAGCGTCACAATATACAACAAACGGTTCCTCCGGATTAGGCAGCGTCAAAACAGGCGACGTTGTCAATCTCTTTTTCAGTTCCATAAAACTTTCCTCACACCGAGCATCCCAAACGAAAACTTTACCCTTACAAGTCAACTGAGTCAACGGAAGGGCCAACTTGGAAAAACCCTCGATGAACCTCCTGTAGTACCCAGCCAAACTCAAAAAGCTTCTAATCTCTGTTGCGGATTTCGGAGCCTCCCACTCCAACACTGCTTCCACTTTTGCCGGATCAACCGCAATACCATTACCAGAAATCACGTGCCCAAGGAAACTTACCTCTTTCAGCCAGAACTCACACTTTGATAACTTAGCATACAACTTTTTCTCTTTCAGAACTTCCAATAGTGTCTTCAAGTGCTCAGCATGCTCTTCCTCCGACTTAGAATAAACTAGAATGTCATCTATGAAGATCACCACAAACCGATCTAGGTAATTATGGAAAATACGATTCATATATTCCATAAATACACCAGGTGCATTGGTCACACCGAACGGCATCACTGAATACTCATAATGCCCATACCTTGTCCTGAACGCTGCCTTCTGAACATCTTCATCCTTCACTTTAATCTGATGATACCCGGACATCAAATCAATTTTGCTGAAAACACGGGCACCCACTAACTGATCCATCAAATCGTCGATCCTCGGAAGAGGATACTTGTTCTTGATAGTTACCATATTCAACTGACGATAGTCCACACATAACCTCATACTCCCATCTTTCTTCTTTACCAACAATACCGGAGCTCCCCACGGTGATACACTCGGTCTCACAAACTTTTTCTCAAGCAATTCTTCGAGTTGCGTCTTCAACTCAGACAATTCAGACGCCGACATCCTGTACGGTGCCATAGACACAGGCCTCGTACCAGGAACAACACACGCACACTGGCGCCCAGCGCCCAGCAACACAGCACACACGCAACACGCACACTGGCGCACATAAGCAACACCCACCGAGACAACTCCAAAATGACACGTGCAAAAATAAAACCACTCGAGCCAAAATGCTTAAAATTGAATTTGGGCACGTAAATACAAAAGATGGCACGGTAAAATATGCCCAGAATTTGAAGTTTCACCCAAAACACCCCATATGCGCACACAAGCAACACCCACCGAGACAACTCCCAAAATGACGCGTGCAAAAATAAAACCACTCGAGCCAAAATGTTTAAAATTGAATTTGGGCACGTAAATACAGAAGATGGCACGGTAAAATATGCCCAGAATTTGAAGTTTCACCAGAACACCCCATATACGCACACAACACACACGCAACACACGCACACAGCACACACTGGCGCCTAGCGCCTGGCGCCCAGCGCCCAACACACTTGCAGCAACAGAAATTCAGCAACAATTCCAGTAACACAAAATCAAACATATGGCGCCCTAGGCGCCCATGCCACAACCAAAAATGGATTTTCAGCCACAAATCATGAAGATCACATATATATCACTAACCAAACATGAAATTACACACAAAATCAAGAACATGAATTGATCTAGGGTAACCCTAACTTACAACCTATCGTGAACATCTATTATATAGAAAGATAGAACTCCCCTTACCTTGGATTTGAAGAACGGAAGCCCTAGAGACAATCACGAACGAACCGACAGCAACAAAATCACGTCCTTCTTCCTCCTTGAGCTTGCGACTTCTTCTCCTCCTTCTCCTCTCCCTACGACGCTCTCCCTCTCTCTTTTCTCTATTCTCAATTCGCAAAATGCCTAGCCAAAACCCTAACCCCAAAAGACTTAGCACTTCGCCTATTACATTGGATCATGGGCTTGGGCTTTTCACTTAAACCCAAGTTCCTTCAAGTGGCGCCTCCTTTTCCTAATACCACCAACATAAAATTAATATAATTTTAATTAATTAAATTATATCCAACTAATTAAAATAAATTCCTAAATAGTTAATTAAATAAATTAATTAAATATTTAGGGTGTTACATTAGACACCAACTGTGATGTTTGGTAATAGTTCTTGGGCAAGCATTCTTGAACTGGACATAGACTATTAAGCATATGAGCAACAAAATCTATACCTTTTTGTGGAATATGCCAATTAGTCCTAATTGCCAGAAGTTGAACAGATATTGACAATATAGACTGTGTAGCCCCCTCGTAGATGGGCTTGTTAGCGCATATCAACTTGTCGTAAAACTGCTTTGCATCTTCGTTGGGCAACTCATCCTCACGAGAGACATCTTCATCTTCATACGGCCTAAAAGCATCAAACACCATCTGATTTATTGAATAGAAATGGTCGTCATGATGCACATGCCCACTACTATTCTAACTAACTGTATGGAAAGAACAACTGTAGCACATTAATAAAAAAAGGATCAAATTAAAGCATGACTAGCCCAAAAGATAATTAGAGAGTCAATTTTCATACCTGATTGATATTTTAATAGAGGCATAGGTGGAAATGGATTAACCAACCAAAATCCCTTTGGAACTGCCACTGATTCCACCCTAAATGATAATCAAATATCAAAAGATTATATCAAAAGTTGATAACCAACAATGGATCATTCTAAAGATGATCAAGAAGGCCAGTTCATTCCATTCGACTAAATTCCTTAGATTCGAATACCACTTTGTTTCTTTGGCACAATAGGGACCAAAAGTCAATGAACCATTACATTTACACCAAAGAAGGCATTAAGGAATATAAGGACTTAAACCAGCAACAGAAAAACCCAAAATAATGAAAAGCAGTTTACAAGTGCCAGAAGCTGCTACTTAACAATCCACTATGCTAGAAGGGAGACAAATGTTTGGATTTCTAGCTAAATTTACCCATTTGGACTTTACTTTGAAGTTTCAAACACCATTCTTGAGTTACACCTTAAGCATCCAAATTAAGTTCACACATCCCACTTAGTACACCATGTTCTTTCTATCAGATCATCTGTTCAATTTTGTACCAAAAAAAAAACCTAAATACACAAAATCAATAAACCCTAAAACCAAAATACACAAAATCAACAAAACCATTAATACAGAAACCCTATCAAGTGAGGAAATTTGTCAAAAAAAAACTATTTTGAGAGAGATAGAGTGAGAGAGATAGAGAGGGAGAGAGAGAGAACGAGCCGTGAGCAGTGAGTGAGAGAGAGAGAGAAACGCACGCATATGGAGAACCCAAACGAACTGTGAGCAGTGAGCAGTGGAAGAGTGAAGGGAACAGAGAGGAAACGCGCGCTGCAGTGAAAGAGTGAAACGAAAAGAGAGGGAAGAGTGAAAGGGAAACAGGAAGAGTGAAAGAGTGGGAAAGTTAGGGTTTGTTGTGAAATAAACGGAGAGGTAGCGTCGACCCACCGACGCTCCAAATAATATTTAAAAATTCAACTTTTAGCTCCGCTTTTTCCAGAGTAGCGTCTGCTACAGCCGACGCTAATTATCTGTTTTCAACAGCAAATAAAATTGTGGGTTAGTGTGGGTCAAACCAACTCTAGGCCGACGCTATTAGCGTGGGTGTCGTGGCCGACGCTAAATTATGGAAGCTAATAAGCCTTTTTCTAGTAGTGAAAAATAGAGAAATTCTCAAACTTTAAAGTTAACAAATGAAATTACATTGACACCCCACATATATAAGTAGTGTTAAGATAAATAAATGGGTCTCTAGTCCAAGTCAAAATGTCTAGATTGCTAACATACAAGTTCTACTTTTTAGATGGGGTAAATTATGAGTCTCCTAATCAACCATTAACTCAGTGACTCAGTGCCCGATTTGGTCAATCGCTTGTACAAATTTTAAAATACGGTCTAAAATTAATTATTGTTGTTGTTTGGTGTGTTTTTTTCAAAACTCTTTAATAATTGTATTAAGAAATTGTTAATTTATATTTTGAATAAAAATAATTAACTGCAACAGATGAAACAATTTAGAAATAAATAACTTTTTAATTCTACATATTAACAGATGAAATTCTCTAGAAATATTTAAGAAATGAAATTTTCTAATTGACTTCCTCATTTTTGCAAACTGTATATCCGTATATAAACTTTAAAATGAAATAGAAAAACATAGGAAATCTATTTGATATTATCACAGTTAAGCATACGCAGGAGAACATTTTTACATGCTGCTTTACAATATTTTGAATAATTTGTTCATGTTTGAGATTGACGCACATATGAAAAATTAGAATTTAAATAAGTTTGCAATTTTTGGAATGTTTACATAATGTTTTTTTTGACAATGTTTACATAATGTTAATAAAAACAAAGTTTGCTTACAATATTTTTAATGTATTGTTATGATATTAAAATATTGGAGGGGTTGTGGGTCTAGTATATAGATATTGCCCTTGGAAATGGATCTCCTTTTTGAAGCCTGAACATGTTTATCAAGCCCAAAGTAATCTAACCGTAAATAAGTATTCCTCTTACCTGTACACTCATGACTCATCAACTTATTCCTATTTTTATAATAATAATAATAATAATAATAATAATAATAATAATAATAATAATAATAATAATAATAATCATCTAATATCTATTTATCTATTTATTCTATTTATTATTCTATTTATCTACTTTCTATATAATCAAAACATATGCTAGCACATTTACATTTTTAGACATCACCAAATTTTGACATTTGTCACAATTTAGGGGCAAAATAGACAATTCACCACATAAAGACAAAATGCTACAGTATCACTACAGTGCGCTACAGTGCCGCTTATGTCACTCTACAGTACGCTACAGTATACACTTTTTTTAATTTTTTTTTAAAAAACGGTTATCATTATTTTTATAAAAACAATTAGTCACCACCAAACTTTACAAAATAACTTACTTATAATTAAACGAATATGAT
The DNA here is from genome assembly GCA_039519185.1 of Astragalus membranaceus. NCBI lineage: Eukaryota > Viridiplantae > Streptophyta > Magnoliopsida > Fabales > Fabaceae > Astragalus > Astragalus membranaceus. Next base: position 157,893,938 of record CM076849.1, on the reverse strand, counting down.
TTAATTAATATTAAATCATATAGAATAATATGAGTTAACATGTGGCAACGAGAGACTGGAAATGGGAGCTGCAACGGGAGTGGCAACGAGAGAGGCAACGAGAGCGCCAACGAGAGAGGTAACGAGAGTGCTAACGGGAGTGCCAACGGGAGGGTCAACGAGTATGCAAACGGGAGTGTCAACGGGGATGTATATTTTACCTCTAATGTCCAAATACATTATTATGGATCAATGTAATTCTGATTGTCATTCTCCTTTATTTTCTTCGACTCAATATAATTTTCATTTGTATCTTATATGACATAATACATATCTCTTTCCACTTTGAATTTCAAATCATCTACTATCTATCTATACCATTTACCCACTACCAAAATACCAATCTTATCATTTTCCTAACTAAATAATTGGAGGATATTTAGGTAATTTAACATTTTCACATTTTCCAACTTTTTCATTCTCTCACACACTTTTTCACTCTCTCTCACACTTTTTACTCTCTTCTCCTCTTTCTTCTTCCAAATCTCTCATTTCTCTATTTTTCATACTTTTTTCACTCTCTCTCACACACTTTTTCACTCTCTCTCACACACTTTTTCAAACTTACCATTTACCTACTACCAAAATATCAATTTTATGCTTTTCCCAACTAAATAATTGGAGTATATTTAGGTATTTTAATTTTTCACATTTCTTCACTTTTTCACTCTCTCTCACATTTTTTCACCCTCTTCTTCTCTTTGTTCCTCTAATTCTCCCATTTCTCTATTTTCACAATATACCTACTTTAATTTCATCTATATGTCACATTCATTTTTGCTCTTTACTATTTTAAAAAAATTCAAGTTTTGACAAAATTTTAATATCCATTTATTTACACGGGGTAATATTTAGGCTAATTAAATCTGTCAACTTTAAAATTGTCTTGATTTTCACAGGATAATGTTCTGACTAATTAAATTTTGTCTGAGTTCATACATTACCCACTACTAAAGTACCAATCTTATCATTTTCCCAACTTAGCAATTGGAGTTTATTTAAGAAATTTCATTTTTTTTCACTTTTTTAAAACTTTTTCATCTCACACACTTTTTCAAACTTTTTTACTATCTTCTCATCTATCTTCGACTAACTCTTTCACTTCTCTATTTTTCACGATATATCTACTTTAATTCCATCTACATGCGTCCTTCTTTTTTCCTTTTTACTATTTTCAAAATTGTCAAATTTTGATAAAATTTTAATATTCTGTTTTTTTACACGGGGTAATGTTCGGACTAATTAAGTTGTTTATTTTAAATTTGTCAAATTTTTCACGTGGTAATGTTCGGACTGATTAAATTTTGACTGAGTTCATACATAAAAATAAAACGACAACACCCGTGCGTAGGCACGGGTATACTGCTAGTTCTATTTATACAAACAAACCTCCTATGAAATTACCAATTTAGATATCTTATTAACAAGACACATGTCTAATTTAAGGGTAAAAATATCATTACTCTCTATTTCTTTTTCTTCTTACACTCTCTTTCTTTCTTTTTTTTCCTCTTACTTCTTACACTCTCTTTCCGCTTTTTCACTTTTCTCTTACACTCTCTTTCTTCATTTTTTCTTTTTTACTTTACTTTTACTTTTCCTATAAACAATTCTTCTCTTTCTCTTATCACTTCACTTTATTTTTTTAACTAAATTTCTAAATTTATACAAAACACTACTCTACTAAAATTACCTATAAAAATGTAAATGAGTCACACTAAAAAAAACTACCATTTTTTTGGAAAAAGTTATCACCTTAAAATTTTAATTTTTCTCTCCGAAATCTGTTTACACTCTTATTGATAATCTACTACCAGCTCTTATTGATAATCTGCTATCTATCTACTGTAATCTACTAATCAACTAAAATAATCAATTAAAACTACGAGATAACTACAATGATATATAAAAAAAACAGGATAACTGCACTGATATATAAAAAAAACACAGGATTTATATTTGTCCTTGATAATTAAAATTTTTGAAGACTACTATAAACCTACTATCTAATGATTAATGTTTCAAAGAAATATTTTTTATTGATAATCTACAATCTCTCTTTTACTATCTACTATAATCTACTAATCAACTAAAATAATCAATTGAAACTACGAGATAACTGCACGGATATATAAAAAAACACGGGATAACTACACTGATATATAAAAAATACGAGATTAATATTTGTCATCAATCTAATCTATTTATCTTCTATTTATACAAACAAACCTCCTATGAAATTACCAATTTAGATATCTTATTAACAAGACACATGTCTAATTTAAGGGTAAAAATGTCATTACTCTCTCTTTATTTTTCATCTTACACTTTTTTTTTCTCTTCTTACTATCTTTTTCCTCCTTTTCACTTTTCTCTTACACTCTCTTTCTTCATTTTTTCTTTTTTACTTTACTTTTACTTTTCCCATAAACAATTCTTCTCTTTCTCCTATCACTTCACTTTATTTTTTTAACTAAATTTCTAAATTTATACAAAACATTACTCTACTAAAATTACCTATAAAAATGTAAAAGAGTCACACTAAAAAAAACTATCATTTTTTTTTGGAAAGATAAAGGACCAAAACAGACCAAAAAAAAGATAAAGGACCAAAGTGAAACCTAGAGCAAAGATAAATGACCAAAAGTGATATTTAGCCTAAAAAATATAAGATTAGAAGATTAGAACATTTAGATAAAACATGTAACAATTTTAAGTTACCCAGGGGGCGTATCTTGACTAAAAAGCCTAGGTGGGCCGCTAATGAAAGAGACTTGGAGACTCAATCGCATGAACGGGACACAGAAAACTTGCATTCAGAAATTTCATTGGAACGAAAGAAACTCGACTGTATGAGAATACGCTACGGAGAATCGAAAGACGATGCAAAGGAAATCAATCAACATATCATACGCAACAACGGTGATCAGAAGAAAGACAAACGACGAATGACGAGTGTGAGAGGGAGAAGAAGGGTTACGCGTTAGAGACAAAGAGAGGGAGTTGCGTAAGAGTAGTGGCGGAGCTTGAGAAAAATACAATTAAAATAGATAAATATAAACTAATAATTATTTATAAACACATACAAATGACTAAAAATGTAATTTTGATTTCACATAGAGATTCAATTGAAGTAGTTTGTAAATAAATAATTTTAAATTAAGTTGATCTTCGTTTTAAAATGATGAAAATATTTTTTTTTAAAAAAAATTATCAGCTATTGATTGATAATTTCTTGTTCTAATATAAGGGATGTGAAAAAAAATATTATTGTATAATATTAAAAATATAAATATAAGAATTATTACATGACAAATGTGTATATATATTAACTTTCTTACTCCTATATCTAATCAAAAGCAAAACTATAGCCTATTGGTAAGTAAGTCTAGTTGCAACTCTTAGGTAGAAAGTTTGATCCTTGTAAAAGGCAACTTTTATTAGATTTTTGTGCATTTTATTTGTGAAAAAAATGAAATTATCGCGGTAAAAGGATTATAGTAATTTCACTTGATTTTTTGAGGCCGCCTATGGCCCTGCCCAGCCCTAACTAAGATCCGCCCCTGATATTATATTGAGTAAGAATGGCAATGGGCACCTTCTGTGCAGGGCACTATAGTTTTTATAATTGAGCTCTTGATAATTTTGAAGTTGTCAAAGGGGTAGAAAGATAAATTTAGATCAATTAGTGAACGATGTAATTGAGACAACAAAGTTTTGTAAAGTTATAGGCATATTTTATTTTTGACCAATATAGGAATCTAAGAATCATTTTTGGTTTTAATATTCTTCATTAAAATTAAAATTACTTGCTCCAATTAAATTATTCCTCAGCACATCGTGACCAATTAGACGGGGCAAGAATTAGGGAACCATTTATTTTAGGCATAGAAAGACCAATTTGAGTTTGAGTAATATTGTTGAAGACCCTTGAAATTTGACACTCTTACTTTAAATGGATAAACATGAAAGTATATTGTTATTGTCCCTTCAAGCATTAACCCACCCATGGATCGTGTGAATGTACTCAATGTCAATCCATTCTTTACCATGATACAAGTAGTAGATACTTAGGCCCCTTAATTATTTGGCCTGGGGTTCGATCCCTATTCGGTGCGTATGAAAAAATATTTGTTGGGAGAGATCAACCCCTTAAATGGATCTCAGATACCTCGAAGAATTTCCTGAAATTTTAAATTTGCACTAGTATCTTTATATTTGTACTTAATTTTTAATATGTCTTATTAGAGACTATTTATAAAACTTTAGGAAGTAATTTTATGGACTAATTCTTATTTTCTTATACTTTAGAACTTAAATAGGTAATGACGGATAAACTTAGAGACTAATTTAACGATTTACTCTTAAATTTAGAATTAGATAACTTGGTTCCTTAATTTTAGTAAATTAAGTGAGAATATTAAAAAAATTAAACAATCCGATGAACCAATGTTTTTGATAAATAATTTATTTGCAACTCCTAACTTAAGGTCATGGCGTCGCCACTAACAACGGGTATAGTTGATATTCCTACACAGTGACAGTAAGTATTCATGAGAGACATGAGATAGTTAAGATGAGTTGCAGTGTCACTCAAACAAAATTGAAAACTTAATTTTCTTTAATACTCAACTCATCAGATCTCACACACTAATTGAAATTTGTTGTTTTTTAATACTAATAAAGATTGTAGAGGCGTAATAAATTGAGTCTAGCTAGTAAATTAAATCACATCTGACAAGTACATCTAAATAAAGGCCTACCCCTAGGCTGAAGCAAATCAAGTACAGTGCTCACATTTTTTGACTGTCTCTATAGGAGAACTGGAGAAGTCACAACTACGGTGGCACCTGCATGCAAGCTGCAACTAATTATTTATTTATTTATAGTTTTGCAAATGTGGTGCTGCTAATAAAGCACCCATGAAAATCAATCATCCACTTTTTAATTCACAATTTTTTTCTTTAATTTTAATGACCTGCATTGTTTTTATTGGTTGTGATGTGTTGGGTTTGTGACTATGTTAACTCTCACTAATGCTAGGCTTGTAATTTATCTCGAAAATAACAATAATCCTACTCATCACATACAAATTTTTATTTCACATCAATTACTATAGCTATCTAAATGCAGCATTAATTAATTAATAGTATGCACATTATTTGACAAACTTCCAACCGCAAGCAATGCATTAGTCTCCTATTTTTGTATATATTTTTAAGGAGGCAAACACGTTGCCCATAATATTCACACACCTCAATTTAAAGGAACAATACAAATTCATCAAAACGTATTACAGCAACTTCGACTATCTGCCAGAGTTGTTGGGGATAAACACGTGAAAGGGAGAAGAAAAAGAAGTGGCGGCGCTAGGTGTCAGAGGAATAATTAGGAAAATATAATCTGAATAGTAAAAGCTGCACTGAATTTCATAAAAATAGGTTACAAATTACATGCTACTGACGTCTGTATATATATACAATGAAACAGGCCCAGGCCCATAATTTCGACTAGCCCATTTCGACTAGGTTTCTAACTACACCTACTATTATTACAAGCAATAGAATTACAAGGCATATCTCAATATTCCCTCCTAATTCACATTGCTGAGTGACATCATCCCAAGCATTGTTCTCAATTCTTCGAATCTTCCCTTTTGCAATGACTTGGTCATTGCATCAGCTACTTGAAGTTCCGAACAGCAATATTCCAGATTCAGCTTCTCATTGTTTACTTGATCGCACAGGAAGTGATATCTGGTCTCTATGTGCTTCGACCTACCATGTGCAACAGGATTCTTGGTGAGATCTATCGCAGACTTGTTGTCGATCAACAACTTCATTCCTTCGACCCTGTGCACTCCAATTTCGACCAATAGCATGCTCAGCCATGATGCTTGACATGCTGCAAAGGAAGCAGCTACATACTCTGCTTCACAAGAGGATAACGCAACTATACTTTGCTTCTTCGAGCACCAAGAGATGGGTGTCGATCCATGCATGAAGACATACCCACTTGTGCTCTTTCGATCACTCTTGTCTCCACTCCAGTTGGAGTCTGTGTAACCAAACACTTCAGCATCATTATTCGACTCTGACTTGCTAGGGAATAGAATACCATAACTTTGTGTTCCCTTTATATACCTTAGTACTCTTTTCGCAGCTACTAGATGAGAGCTTTTCGGCTTCTCCATGAATCTGCTGATCATTCCGACACTAAACATAATGTCAGGTCGAGTGTTGCACAAGTACCTCAGGGAGCCCACAATCTGTTTGAAGAGGGTGGCATCTACTTCAATCCCTTCATCATCTTTCGACAGCTTGCTGCTTGTGTCTGATGGTGTCGAAACATCCTTACAGTTGATCACGTCGAATCTCTTCAAGATATCAGCTGCATACTTCGACTGATGCAGAAGTATTCCCTTCTTCGACTCTGTGAATTCCATTCCTAAGAAATATGATAGATGTCCTAGATCACTCATTTCAAACTCAGACACCATCACTTTCTTAAAGGCTTCGACTTCGACTTCATTGCTTCCAGTTACTAGTAGATCATCTACATACAGGCACAACAACAACTGAGTCGAAGTTCCATTCTTCTTCATATACACTCCATGTTCATTGGTGCATCTCATGAACTTCTGAGCCAAGAGAAATCCATCAATTCTCTTGTTCCACACTCTTGGAGCTTGCTTGAGTCCATATAGGGCTTTCTCAAGCTTAAAAACCATGTCTTCTTGACCCTTCGACTCAAAACCAGGTGGTTGACAAACATAGACTTCCTCCTCCAGAGGTCCATTAAGAAATGCTGACTTTACATCTAGTTGATGTAGGGGCCAGCCTCTATGACTTGCCAATGCTACTACCAATCTTATGGTTTCGATCCTGGCTACTGGGGCAAAGACCTCATTGAAATCCAAACCAGGCTTCTGCAGGAAACCTTTGGCTACTAGCCTGGCCTTGTACTTGGCCACTTCTCCATTGGGCTTGAGTTTGGTCTTGTAGACCCATTTCACGCCTATAGCTTTCTTTTGCCTTGGAAGTTCGACTAGCTTCCAAGTGCCATTCTTTTCGATTGACTTTAGCTCATCAATCATTGCTTCCTTCCACTGCTTGTGACTAAGAGCTTCTTCCAGGCTCACTGGTTCTGCTTCAGCCATTAATGCAAAGTGTGTCAGGTCTCCCTCTGCTGTAATAGCAGAATCTGGGTAAGTGTCGAATCCTTCTAGTCTTACTGATCTCTGCCTTTCCCTTTGCGACCTTCTTAAAGGTTCGACAGCAATGGGTTCTTCTGGCTCTTCAGTTTCGACCTCTTCATTCTGATCATCTCGATCAGAGACTTCGTCGAAGTCCATCATTGTAGGTTTCCCACAGCCTTCTTCCTAGTTCCAATGTTTCGACTCATCTACTACCACATCTCTGCTTTTCACTATTTTCTTCTACACAAGATCATACAGTTTGTATGCTCCTGTCGAATGATAGCCAACAAGAATCATTTGTTGTGATCTATCATCTAGCTTGCTTCTTAGTTGCTCAGGGACATGTCTATAGCATAGTGAGCCAATTATTCTGAGATGATTGACACTTGGCTTTCTTCCTAGCCAAGCTTCTTGAGGTGTCCTCCCAATCAATCTCTTTGTGGGGCATTTGTTCAGAATGTATACTGCTGTGGCTACAAGTTCTCCCCATAAACTATGAGGCAGTTGCTTCTCCTTCAACATGCTTCTTACCATGTTGAGGATGGTCCTGTTTTTCCTCTCAGCAGTACCATTATGCTGAGGCGTGTAAGGTGCAGTGACTTCATGCACAATTCCTTCTTTCTCACAGAATTCGACAAATCCATGAGAATTGTACTCACCACCTCCATCGCTTCTAAGGGTTTTGATTGCACATTCACTCTGCTTTTCAATCATTACCTTAAACTTCTTGAATATTTCTAGTACTTCACTCTTCCTTTTGATCAAATACACCCAGGACATTTTAGTGTATTCGTCAATGAATGTGACAAAGTACTTATTCCCTCCTAAGGAACATACTTCGAAAGGACCACAGACTTCAGAAAATATCACCTCTAGCTTCTTCTCTGCTCTGCTAGGTACTTCTGATTTAAACGAGTTTCTTGGTTGCTTCGACTTGCAACAACTCTCGCAAACTTCGACAGGTACTTTTACTGCAGGCAACCCATGAACCATCTTCTTTTCATGTAGTTGACTCAAGCTCTTGAAGTTGAGGTGGCCAAATCTCCTGTGCCATCTCCAGTGCTCCTCTTCGACAGTGGTCTGGAGACAATGTTCTTCGACTACTTGCAGCTTCATCTTGAAGGTTCTGTTACTCTGCATCGACACCTTCAAAATCATCTTCTTGGTCGAATCGAACAAGCTGAGACTGTTATCACCCATTTCGACGGTGAAGTTTTTCTCAATCATCTGCCCAATACTTAGCAGATTGCTCCTCATATCTGGTACATAAAATACCCCTTGGATGTAGCACCACTTACCATCTTTCGACAAGAACTTTTTGCTTATCTGCTCCAGTTCGACAAACCACTCCTTGTGACAACACATGTGATTTGAACATCCTGTGTTGAGATACCATTTGACAGACTTCTCTTCAGTCGAATTTGTATCAGCCTTCAACAACAGTAATTCTAGGTCAGTAGCTAGAGGTGTGCACGGTACAAAATCCATACCACACCACACCATACCTCTTTCAAATCCAGTTCTGGTTTACCATTTTCTTAAAACCGGTTTACATTTTCAAAACTGGTCCGAAACCGGTTCAGAACCGGTTTAAAACCGGTTCGGTGTTAGAAACCAGTTTACCATTCTAAAACCGGTTTTCGCCTTCAGGAAACGGTTTATCGGTTTTGAAAACTGGTTTTTGCAACCAAAAATCGGTTTACCGGTTTTGAAAAAACAGTTTTTGCTTCAAAAAATCAGTTTTTACTATCAAAACCAGTTTTTTTTGTGCCAAGAAAATAAGCATCTTGTTAAATCATTTTCTAATGCACATTACTGTACAGGAATTATTGATCAAGAAGGACTACACATCCAACAAGCAAATAACCACATTTCAATAAATCCGATAATATATTCAATCATGAAATGAAATTTTGACAACAACAGAATGAAAATGAAGTAGTTAAACAAATTCCCTTAATAATTCAGAGTCACGCTCTATAGTAGTTAAACAAATTCCCTTGACAATTGGATGATTGTAAAAGTCTTGACTACATTTATATAGCTTAGGAAACTTGTCACGTGTGAAGAATTGCAGCTCAGCTACTTGTTGAATTAAAGAGATGAAGAGGCTTAAAGGTTTCATTGTCCTGCATGATGTAGCAAAACAAAATTGCACATAAGATTGCACATAAAATAGAGAAATGGAGATAAATTTACCAATAGCAGAAGTTGAATACTGGCACTGTTTCATTCTTTCTAAATTGCCTTTAGTCATTTGTTGGTGTTCTTTCATAGCCATCATCCTCCAACATGTTTCTGCTGTGAATCTACCAAAGAATGAAACAGTGCCAGCAGTTTTTGTATTTGGGGACTCAATAGTAGACCCAGGAAACAATAACTACATAACCACTATTATCAAATGTAATTTCCCACCATATGGTAGAGATTTTTCTGGTGGAAATCATCCTACTGGAAGATTCATGCTCTAATATACTCCTTATTTCACACTTCAGATACCCAACAGTATCTTAGTTAATGATAGAGAAAAATAATGAACTTGTTCTAATGTTCTATGCAGAGAGGCCTGTTAAATCAGAATCTGTATCGAATCTTTCATGAAGAGCACCAGAAAAACCAATATCAGTATTAACAAACCTAAAACACCAACAATGGACAAAAGGCAATTGAATCTATCAATATCAGTGGTGCAAAGTGGGGGTGGCTGTCTTGGACATTCAAGCAACCAGAAAATACGAGACTTTAATAATTTGACATCCTTCAATTAAAGACTAAGAGCCTAAAAACACAAACAGCAGCAGCCAAGGGACCTTGAATATATCAGTCTCTGGATTTTAGAAACTAACTACTAAATAACTACTACTAAATAACTATCAGCCAAAGTTGGACAATCTCAATCTTCACCCACCTAAGGCAACTAACTACTAAATAACTATCATCATCATGCTTTAAAATGATCCATTCAAAGATACAGTGCAAACAGAATTCTTTATGCTTTGCTTTTTCTTGAATTGGATCTTTAATGTCATTTAAAGCGTATTAGTTTAACTGCAGAATTAAATAAGAGATTGTGCAGGTAAACCAAACTTTTCAAAAAGTCCTTCAACGGACAAGCACACGAACATCAATGGGTTGGCAAAACTCCAACAACAAGAAATTAGAACCTAACAACCAAAGAAATGACAGCATTTCATATCCTCAGTGTTACAAGTTGAGTGAATCACACACATACAAAAGACACAAAAACAAGTAAAATAGCTTGAAGCCTTTATCAATCAAGATCTGAGCCTCTTCTAAAAAGAGGCGGGGTTATGATAATGAGACCAGGTTATAACAAAAGCAATAACAAAACTACAAATCTGTTTCGCGTTGAAGAACAAACCTGCGGCCGCGACTGTTGAGAGAGAGAGAGAGAGGGTTAGGGCTTCGATTGGAGATCTGCAGTTCCAATTTGGGGATTTGGTGGTTAGGGTTCCGATTTGGTGAAGGAAAACAATCACGTATATGGAGGAAGAAGGAAACGATGAAGTGAGTTTCGCGTCTATGGTGGTCGGTGGAAGAAGGAAACGATGAAGTGAGTTTCGCGTCTATGGTGGTCGGTGGAAGAAGGAAACGATGAAGTGAGTTTCGCGTCTATGGTGGTCGGTGGAAGAAGGAAACGATGAAGTGAGTTTCGCGTCTATGGTGGTCGGTGGAAGAAGGAAACGATGAAGTGAGTTTCGCGTTTTGGTCGAAGAAGGAACGAAGTTTTCGGTGGTAACGAAAATGGTATACCGGTTTTAATAAAATGGGCTCCCAGTATTACCCTTTTTTGTCAAACATATTTGGACCAGTAAATTAAAAATTCAGTATGGGCTTTTCAAAAAGGTTCCAGTATGGTTTAAGTATGGTAACAGTAAACTAGTAATTATGCACACCCCTATCAGTAGCTGTCATGAATGACAATTCTTCATCATCATTGTTGGCAATGTTGGAGGCATCACCAGTGTTTCCACTGCCCTGCCACACACACATTGCACAAGTATTTTGAGCATCGCAGGTGAATCCACTTATACAAGTGTTCCCACTATTTTGCTCGCTACTTTCAGCAATTCCTTCATCGAGTCGAATCTCATCTTCGACAGCCATCAGCATTAACTCCTCTGAGTCAGAGTCGGAGTCACTATCATTAGCAAACATGGCTTCTGCATCTTTATCCCTAGGAACTTTTTGTTTTTACACTTGTTCCTATAATGCCCAAATTGCTGACAGTTATAACACTGAACTTTCGACAGGTCTCCCTTCTTCTTGTCGAAAGATCGTTGTTCTTTCTTCTTACTGCTTGATCCCTTTTCTCTACCCTTCTCCTTGTTGCCTGCCTTCCTATTTCTCTTAGAGGAGTATGAAAGCAAGGCTTGTTCAGTTTCTTTCTCTGAACTTCTCTGCCTTATTCTCAATTCATGCGCCTCTAAGGAACCCTGAAGTTCATCTAACTTCAACGTATCTAGGTCCTTGGATTCTTTGATAGCAGTGACAACATAGTAGAATTCCAGGGTTAAGGATCTGAGCACCTTTTCGACTTTATTTACTTCAGTCACAGTTTCACCATTACCTTTCATTTGATTAGTTAATGCTACTAACCTCGTAATGAATTCTCCAATCGATTCTCCATCTGTCATCTTCAAGGCCTCGTACTGTTTCCTGAGCGATTGAAGGCGTATCTTCTTCAGTCTATCTGCTCCTCCATACGAGTTCTTGAGGATGTCCCAAGCTGCCTTTGCTGACTCACTGTCGATGATCAGGTTCAAGACATTGGAATCAACACATTGGTGAATCAAAAACAGCCCTTTGCCATCTTTCTTCCTCAGCGAATGGTGGTTGTTCCTCACCGCTTCAGTGGCGTTTGCTGCCAAGGATGGAACACCATCATTCACTACATCAAGGACATCTTGATATCGAAACAGCACCTTCATCTGCGCACACCATCGTTTATAATCCTTTTCGTCGAAGATTGGGAGGTTCCCCGGAATACCTCCACCAGAGTTGTCTCGCGCTGCCATGAATCTTGATAGATTTTGTAAGGATCTAACAAGCTCTTGATACCAGTTTGTTGGGGATAAACACGTGAAAGGGAGAAGAAAAGGAACTGGCGGCGCTAGGTGTCAGAGGAATAACTAGGGCAATATAATATGAATAGTAAAAGCTGCACTGAATTTCATAAAAGTAGGTTACAAATTACATGCTACTGACGTCTGTATATATATACAATGAAACAGGCCCAGGCCCATAATTTCGATTAGCCCATTCGACTGGCCCATTTCGACTAGGTTTCTAACTACACCTACTATTATTACAAGCAATAAAATTACAAGGCATATCTCAATAAGAGTAAAGGATTGAATGCTAGTAATATAGCACAGTTATGTACAGACTTTGTCCTACGGTCTTCAAAATCTCATTTGGTTCAATATTTGTACACACTTACATGGGGATTTGACTCCTATTGAATTTGAGTTTATTCATATATTATTCATGTCCTCTGTTTTCCTTTTTACATATACTTCTCAATGATTTTTTTTGTTTCTTATGATCTATTTCAGTTTTGTTATCAGCTTGAGTTCTCCATAGTTCATTATATAACATTTCATGGACTAAATCACTTAACATAATTCATTCTTCAATGTAATTGAGTTCATATTAGGGAGTCATAAAAGGGGAGAGTTGAGAATACTATTGGTTGTCTTTATTTCTTGATTTTTTGTTTTTTTTTTCAGTAAATTTTGCAAAGAGATTCAAGTATCATAATGGTTTACACAATTTACTTTTAGACTAGTGAAGTAGTCTCACAACTACTTAATTAACTCTAAGGGGATGTCCTTAAAGAGTGTGTGTCCACCAAAAAAAGATTTTAGTGGCATTTGGAGAGAGTGAAAGCTCAACTCTAAATTTTTAACTTCTTGTACCCAACTCATTTCTTTTGAATGAAGACGAATTCGTTAAATCCAAGCCCTTTTGCATTTATTTTCTAAAATAATGTTGGAATAGATACATACTAGGGGAATACCCGTGCGTTGTACGGGTTGTTATAATATTTCATATATTATTTTATAATTATCGTAGCAATTCATTTATTTGGCTAATTGAAGTAAATGGAATGGTGGAAACAGTTCAATTGAACGATATTATTTAATAGGTTAATAAAAATTAATAAATCGATAATTAAAGAAATCCAATAGAATCGTAAAAAGAGGAAGCAAATAGAAATGTTAGTTAAGAAAACTTCAATATTAAAAACAATGTACAATTTACGTTAATCGAATCGAGAGATATGATACACAGAATTGAAAGATAAAAACTCATTAGAAAAATAGAAGATCCTTTTGAGGGTGCTCTATAAAAAATTAATACATAGAATTGAAATATATAATTGCATTTAGACAACATCTTAAGTTTATAAAAAAAACAACTACATTATACTGCTTGAGCAAATTCTACAAACCCATAAACTATGACTCTTATGTGTCTATGATAGATTTATTCTAGGGATGCCTAAGATAATAAATACCATGAGTATTGTTTGTTGGTCACAATACCATGAGTATTGTTAATACATAAAAACCACCAAGGAAATATTTTAGTCGATGATGCCTAAACACTCGACCCCATTAAGTTTTCATATCATTACGGATTTACAACCCCACAAAGATCCATATCTTTAATGTAAGAAATTTCATTTAAATTGTCCTATAAAAAGAATATTTGGAATAAGTAGTAATATCACCAACTAATCAAGGAAAAAAGTTTGGGATACAATCAAATACTCTGAAGCTTGATGTAGTGCTATTGAAGTCTTGTAGGCAAGTTTGGTGTTAGAGCTCTATCACCATTCCTTTATAGCATTTAGCACATCAGTATCATGATCAAAAGTAATAAATTAAAATCACTAAGTAAGTTTATTTATGTAGAAAATTTGTGAAAACAAAAAAAAATAAGCAAAAAATTCATCTCATGAATTTAGAATGAATAATAATGAATAAATTGATATCTAATACTTAAGTTCACATAAAATCAAAAAGAAAAAATAAAGAAAAACTGGATCTCATAAAATAAGAATGTATATTAAGAAATAAGAGAAGAAAGTTGATATTAAATTTAATATAATTAAAAAATTGAGGAACATCTCCCTTATAGCCTAATGAATAGAAGAAAAAAGTTGATATTTAATACAAATATAAATTCAAAAAATCTCATAAAATGATGTTTTTCTTGGTTTTTTTTTTGCCTTTTTGTGATATAGAGGGTGAGCTTCCTATATGTGAGACCTAAGGTGACTCCTTCATAAGAAAGATACTAAAAGTTATATACATCGTGTTTGATTTGTGCACTCAGTGTAAAGACAAATTAATGCACTATCTATTAAGTGACAAAAAAAAAGCTCTTCTTCAAGGGACATAATTAAATCCTACACATCATACAAATTTACCAAAACTATTAAATAAAACATTTTTCTAAGAACAATAATAAAACATACATGACTTCTCTCAATGCTTATAACTTTACAAAGAATCGTTATTTCTATTGCATGATTCACTAACTGATCCATATTTTCCTTTGCCTCTTTGTTTACTTCAAAACTGCTAATAACATGGAATCCTTGACCCTTTTTGTGCATTCTACCTCTTCTCAGGAAACTCGCTCCTTTCTTCTACTCTTTGTTATTCAATATGAACATTTTTGTCAAAACCCCTCCCCTCACCATCCAAAATTGTCTCCTTTAAATAGTTAATTTTTGCTATAAATGATTAAAACTCTATCTTTTCCACTCATATTATAGTAACTCATTAGTTTATTGTCAATTAAATGAGTAATTCATCTGAATATGGATAATTGTTACATAAAAAAGAATTTTAAAGGTCAACTAACTTAATTATAAAAAAAAATAATCTTTATTTTGTTTACAAATTTTTTTAAAAAAATATGTACCTACATTGGAAGATTTCAACAAATATTGAGTCGATTGATAAATTTTAATAAATGTACGAATATATTTATTTGTAGGTTTTATCACTAAAGTATATAATAACTAATATATAAATATGTTTGTGTGTGTGTAAATTAAATTTATTTAAATTTATTTGATAATAAGTAAATTAAAAAATGATGACATTAATTTCGAATTAGTTTAATAATATTTGCTTTTTTAAAACTAAATTATAATGCTGGTTTTAAATAAAAAGTATGAAACGTGTTTAATATTATATCTAACTTTTATTTATTGTAATCATTGGCATAAAATATTTTTATCTCATGAAGTTGTTTGTGTATAAAGCCCTTCATCTACTACAATGTATTTTTATATTTTTGGTTACCATTAATGTCATCTAATATATATATATATATATATATATATATATATATATATAATAGTTATCATTATTATTAATCTAATATAATGTAGTTATTTATTATAATTGACACATAAGGAATATAAAAACTAATATATATATATATACTAACAATTAAAATAATATATATATATATATATAGATAAATTATATTATATTATATTATATATAAACATATTGTTAGTTTTTATTATTATTTAATATTCCACTAAGAGAATCTTTTAATAAATTAGTGGCAATTATGTTCTTTCATTAGAATTAAAGTCTTCTTTATGTGTAAATTTTAAATAAATATTATAATAGATAAAATTTAATTATGAGAAAAATTGTGGAGGATCCATTGGGGTCTCCTTTACATATATATATATAGATTATGTTTGATGTCATATAATGTCTTTATTGATTTCTAATAACACTTATATTGAATTACTGCAGGGAGGTGCCAGAAACAAAATGGATGGTGCAAACAGCAATTGACCAAGCCCAGAATCAAAGGCCCAATCCACTCTACTTGCACAACCGGCGCAAAAACAAAAATGCGCAGCTGATCGGATCCACCAAATGGATACACGGACTCGGTACACTGAGCCAGTGTATTTAAGCCCCAACCCTAAATTTTCGCCAGTTTTTCAAGATTCTTTCTCTCTCTTTCTTTCTTCCCCGTCGCTTCTCTTCTTCTCTCGTTCACCTAGCTCTACTAGGGTGTCATTGTTCTTCGCAAAAACTCAGTGATTGAAACTTCCAAAATGCTTCAATCACGTTCACAAAGTTTACTACAAGAACGCTATAGCAAAACCCCTTTGGTTTTGTTACAGTATTGCCAAGATTTTGAGGTTCACTCTGCGAACCCTAAGTACGTTACTGCGAAAGGCTTCAATACTTGAATCCTTCAACAGATTGCACCAAAGACTTCACGAAGGTATATATTTCATCACTGATCCTTTTCTTTTCGCTGTTTATGTTTGATTCAAAAACCCTAGTTTTTAAATCTTTGTTATTTGTAGGTTACGAAGATAGCCAAAGGTTCCAGTAACACAAACAAAGGTAAAATCACAACCTATAGTATTTTTCCCTTTGTTTTACTAGTAATACGCAATCCCTAACCTTTCTCCTCTTATTATTTTCAATGCTTGTACCTGTTGAGTGTTCTTAATGAACACACAAGTATCAGACTCCTGTAGAACTTTCATGCAAGCCCACAGAAGGTAAAATCAACCTCCTCTTCTTATCTTTCTTTACTTCTATTGTTTCAGTTACAAAAACAATCCACTAACCCTCTATTTCCCTTTCTGCGAGGTCTTCAACACGATGAAGATGGTACAGAACTCAGAAGATGCAAGGATACTTTGGAGTAGGTGTAAGGAGCACAAAGAAGAAGAATAGCAAGGAATAAACTTTGTAAAATGTAAATTTTATTGCTTATTTTTGCTGTATAAAATAACTGGTCTATACATATATTAATATACAAAGATTGGTTAAGTTTGTTATTGAGGACAAACTTAACTAACTCAGTTTGTAGTAACAAACTTTTAGGAACCTAACTGTAACAAACATTCTAACGGCTTGTTAATGCTAGCTGTTAGATTAAAACAATCTAAGGTTGAAATTAAAAATTATCTAAGGTCGAGTATTACTAAATTTAACAAGTCTTAGGCAAAGTTTTTTTTTTTAAAAGTTTTGTACTAGTAGTGTAGAACAAGTACAAGTGATTTTTTTTATCTACATCAAATTGTTACAATAATCTTAAATCCATCTCAATTTACACGTTCTAACTATTATTATACCATATCTTATCTTATAGTCACTTATTAAAGCCTTATTCTCGAAATTTTACCTAGCTATCTCAATTTATGTAAGTAGCCACAACTTTGCTAAACTTCATTTATTCCAACTTTAACCCTATTATTCGAAACTTTGGATACCACCTTAATTAGCCTAAGCCTTAAATGGCCAACTACTAAAATCAGGTTTATAAATTACTTACCCAGTTCGTTCATCTCATCTCATGAGTCATCACCAGTTCACCAATAAAACCACAATTCGCAGAAATCATAAAGTTGATCAGAGAATAAAAATGGAGGGAATAATGTTGCGAGTATCACTAATTCATAGATACTATTACTTGTTTTTAATACTTAGAATAAGCCATTGTGATAAATACCTTAGGGGTAGTATTGTCTTTTAGCACTTGATTGTAATTGCTTTTCGGTTATTCACTTATTCCTTGTAACAGCATAAATACTCTTCTCTGTAATTCAGTTGATAATTGAATGATATTGTTACCCTATTATTCATCTATCTCTTCTCTGTTCTCTGTGAGAGTGTGTGAGAATGGCACATGGTGCTTTAACAAATAAGACAGCAGAAGCACCGTATTCTTTTGTTGCAAAATCACATAAGTTCACGTTTTCTGATCCTAATGCAATCCAGCGACCTATGCCTCCTCCGTGGGTAACACAGACGCTCATCACCATCTTTATCTTTCTGCTGATCCTCGCTGTGTATGTACTGTGGAGGAAAGCACGCATGGCACCACCAGTTGTGCCGGCGGCGGCGGTGGAGATGACCGGTGGTGGGGAGAAGGCATAGCCACGTTAGTCAGTCCGATGCAGGAGTACTACTGTTTATATGAAATAATGGTGATGCATGGTACCGGTATTAATTTGATGTTTGGGAACAATTTAATATTTTATTTTTCTACTTTCCTCGTTGTTTTGCTTCCTTGCAAATTAAGGAACACATTGATCTATAAATCAAATTAACAAAAGTGACTATGGTATGGTCTCGTTCATTTTGCCTATCTTAAAATCATAACAAATTATAAACTACTTAAAGAATTGAATTTGATTGATAAAATGAATCATTTTAGATTAGACCATAAAGATTTTGAACTTCCACTATCAAATTAGCGTCGGTCTCCGACGCCAACGCTACTAGCGTCGGCTAGGCTCATTTTAGCCTCGACACGACCCCAACGTTAATCCGACTCTAATTCGTTGTTAGCGTTAGGCTTTTAGCCTTTTAGTGTGGGATTTTGGCTGATTCTAAATTCTATATATTTTTCTAGTAGTGTTCATTAATCACTGATTATTATAGAAATATATTTATTCAAAATCTTGAGTCCTAAGGGAAGGGTCGTGTAAAGAATTTTTGGGGTTTAAGGCAAAATTAAAGTGAATTAATAAAAATGTTGCGCGGAATGAAATAACTCGACTTATTTTCTTTTGAGAAAATGCGACATGATTGACCATTGCGCTACCCATAGAGTGTCTTAACACTTTCAACAAAAGACTAATCTTCGCTCGTGTTTAAGATCAAATTTCGCACTGGCCAACACCAAGTTTATCCACTGCGAGAATCAAACCAGAGAGCACCGGATTGACCCCCGTGTCCTAATGTAGACTAAGTCATTGGACCAACAGTGTTGGTGGTTTTACACTATTATACAATTAATATTAACATGCCGTTTCAAAGTGGATTTTTTTTACAATAGTTACAATGTGGATTAGTTGATATGCTATAATACAATGATTTCTCATTATATATCAATGTAAAACCAATTCATACGAGCCATGGATGTCGACAAAACTCTTTTCTATTGTTAAAAAAAAAAAAAACTCTTTTCTCTTTCCTTCTTCATCTATTTCTTTTCTCACACTAAAATTCTTTAACATGTCTCTCTCACATTCTTTATTTACACACTAAATTTCTTTGCATTTGATATAATTATTCTTGTTTCGCTTAATATTTTGATGATTATTCTTCGGTTTTTAAATTATTATTATTTATATTTTTGCATGCAATTTGTGGAAGTGCCGTGTACTTTTTTTTTTTATGAAACAGGTAACCTGCCCGAATTTATTAAATAAAAGAAAAAGAAGACCGAAAAAAGCACAAGGGGGGACTAGACAAAAACCATTGGCATTGAAGAAACTAAAGTCAAACCGTAATAGAAAGCCCCCAACAGAGGCCCCTAATACAAAACAACCAAGGAACTCCAAAATAAGATATCCTATGGCTTAATCAAAGAGAATCAACCAAGACAACTTGAAGAGGCCTATAACTCCATATCAATGCCGAACCACCGCAATTGCCCGCACACACCCACAACTGACCACCCACTGAACACTAGTGCGAAACCACTACTTCCTGCACCACCTCACTGTCCTCACTGGGAGGTTAGAGGTGAAGCAGGAAACACCACAAACTACAGATCCTTTCCAGATCTGAGCAAGCTACGCCAACTCTGGATCCAAATTCCCAAAACACTTCAACCAACACCATTACAGTGCCACAACTAAGAATGCTAACAGAGCCCAAACACCAAGACTACACAACGCCCACGCCGTTTCAGTACTTGAGAATGATCCATCAAAACTCCGGAAACAGAGCAGCGGCACCTTGACGACGCCACACCACCCTGCAGCAAGCCGTCAGCACAAACCCGCAACAGAGAGACCACCAGAACACCGCTTGGACTGAGAACATTTCAGTCAAATCGAACCACCAACATCACACGACAATATAGAGGCGAGAAGCCCCATAGATCAGAAAGCACCACATCAATCTCTGCAGCGGACGAAAACTAAGAACCTCACAGCAGCACACGCGGAATCCAAACAGATCCCACAAAGACCCAAAGCAAATCAACACGATCAAGGCCTCGAGCAGAACCCAACACCATCATCGTTTTTTAGACCACCACCGAAAAGTCATTCCGGCAGAGACTTTGATGAAACACAGAAACAGGCACTGTTGCAGCACAGAAACAACACACAACAAGCAGGGCACAGAAACAAGAACTGCTGCAACACAAAAACACCAGGTAGAGAGCCACGCCCTTCCCTGACCCGAAGAGCAGATCCAGTCCTTCCACCGCAGCCACCACCGTCGTGAATTACAGATCTGAGCAAGCTCCAACAAGCAAGTGCGGTACCCTCACGCGCACCCAAGACAAGAAACGAGCTCACGAAAGGCATGAGGATGGTGGCGAGAAAGGAGGGCGAGCGAAGAGTTTCAAGGGAAGGGGTAACGATGGTGGAAACGGGTGGAAGGAAGGAGAGAGATGGAGAAGTGAGGAGAAGAGTTAGGGGGAAGGCGGGACGAGGGAGAGAGGAGGGGGAGCTCCGGCAGCGATGGAGGGAGCCCCCCTCATGCGGCAGAAAAAGATTAGGGTTGCTGGCGGCGGAAGCTGAGGGTCTAATTGCTAGCAATTTAGAATTTGAGAATGTCTCCTCAAGCAGAAGCGATTAGTTACCGTGTACTTTATGTTTAGGAAAAAGAGAAGAATTGGAAAACTTCTTCATTATTTTGAAAAACATCTTTTTTGTTTTTTTGATAAGCAAAAATTTCATTCAAGGAGCACTCGGAGTGCTCAAACCCAAACAACAAAAATTACAGCGTGTTTAGGATTTGTAGTGGATTGGACCACCACGATAAAATAGATACAGATGAATTAAAATTTAATCTATAAACACTCCAACTCCAAGTTAAGCTCTTGATGCGGGTTACCGTGGAAAAAACATTCGCCTCCTCATCCTTAAAAATAGCTCCGTTCCTAGCGAGCCAAATACTCCAGCAAGTTGTTAGCCATAACATGTGTTTCGTACGCTTTGATTTTTTCCCTTTGCACAACGTTGCACAACCAAGGAAGAACTCCTCCAATGGCGTTGACAAGTCTAGCACTACACCAAGCCAAGCACTAACTCCTTCCCAAACTGAAATTGCGAAAGGACAATTCAAAAACAAATGAGCTATAGTCTCACCTTCTTGTTGACATAAGGGGCAGCGAGCATCATGTTCGGAGTTAATGACATTCCTCCTAAGCAATTGCCTGCGCACCGGCAGAGAGTCCAACAAAAGACGCCAACCAAACACTACCACCTTCGATGGAACAATCGTTTTCCACAAGGTTGCCGAAAATACATGTTGTATCAAATGGATTTGCTACTGTATGAGCGCAGAATTCAGCTCCAAATAGTAGGATTTAACCGAGAAAGTCTTTGAGGTATCGTGCGGCCAAATCCACATGTCCTTCTTTCCTCTAGTCGGCACAACAGACAGCAGAATACTATTAGGAATCTCTCTTTCTGCTGTTGTCACGGGATCACTAAAGTGCTGCCAAGCATCATTCCACCGCCAAGTATCACCAGTCCAACAACCCAATTCAGCCATTGTTTTAAATTGCTGACCACAAGCTTCAAAGAGTAAGGGAAATACCGTGAAGAAGGGCTCTATGCCTAGCCATTGATCCTTCCAAAAATTAATTCGACTACCATCCCCCAAACCTCTTCTTAAGCTCCACGCAAATCTTCTTTGCTCCTCAACCTTAGTATCCAATAAGATCAAATCCCTCCACCATATTGATCCATGGTTTCGCATCGTGTGGCCCTCCAACGAGGCATAAACAAAAGAGTTAGCTAAATCGCCACACCTGTGAGATAATAAGCGACTCCAACAAGCCCTATTCTCCGTCAAAGATCTCCATTTCCATTTGGAAAGAAGTGCCATGTTGAATACTTCGAGATTTTTGATCCCTAACCCTCCTTCCTTTTTTGATTTGAAAACTATGTCCCAAGCCACCCAGTACATTCCATGCTCCCCTTCCTTGATGCCCCATAAGAAATCTCTCTGAATTTTTATCATCTTCTTAGTTACAACCTTCGGTGCTTTGTGTAACGCCCAAATAATTTAATTATTTATTTAATTAAATTAATTAGGTATTTTATTGGTGTAAATGTGGCATCCCTTGTGGGTGTAGTGAAAAATGTTTTTGAAACTCTGATTTTTCTCAAAAGTTTACCGGGTAGAAAAGGAGTGTTACATTAGTGGTATCAGAGCACGTTCGGTCTGTCCAGCCAAGTTGTCTAGTCGTAGTGTCAATTGACGATTATGTATTGTCAATTATCTCTAACCGTTGTTTATGTTGTAGCTTTGAGTTGAGATGGCCGGGAGGAACGACGCTGCCCTTGCTGCTGCTTTGGCAGCTATGGCGCAAGCTGTGGAGAATCAGCAGAACGTTGGTGAGAATGCTGGGTCTCGTAGCCTGGCTACCTTTCAGAGAGAGAATCCGCCTACCTTTAAGGGTAAGTATGATCCCGATGGGGCTTTAGCTTGGTTGAAAGAGATGGAGAGGATCTTTCGCGTGATGGACTGCACTCCAGCGCAGAAGGTCCGTTATGGTATGCATATGCTGGCGGAGGAGGCCGATGACTAGTGGTTAGAGGCTAGGCAGAGATTAGAGACTGCAAATGAAGAGATCACTTGGGCTGTGTTCCGCAGAGAGTTTATGAGAAAATATTATCCGGAGGATGTCCGAGGTAAGAAAGAGATTGAGTTCCTTGAGCTGAAACAAGGGAATATGTCTGTGACTGAGTATGCTACTAAGTTCGTGGAATTAGCAAAGTTTTACCCGCATTACAGTGAGGCTACTGCTGAGTTTTCCAAGTGCATTAAGTTTGAGAATGGGCTGCGGCCTGAGATTAAGAAGGCGATTGGTTACCAGAAGATCCGTGTTTTCTCCGACTTGATTGATAGCTGCAGAATTTATGAGGAAGACAACAATGCTAACTACAAGATTATGAATGAGAAGAGGAGCAAATTTCAAAGTCGTGGTAAGCCGTATGATGTCCCTGCTGGTACGGGTAAACAGAAAGCTGCTGTTGACAAGAGGACTGGTGGGGGAGATGTTCCTACTAGCATTGTATGTTACAAATGTGGCAGAGATGGTCACAAGAGTAACGTGTGCAAAGCTGAAGTGAAGAGGTGTTACCGTTGTGGTAAGGAGGGTCATGTGGTGGCTGAGTGTGAGCGTAAGGAGGTGGTCTGCTACAACTGTGGTGAAGGAGGGCACATTAGTACTCAGCGTCCGAAGCCGAAGAAGGAAAGGTTCCGTGGAAAAGTGTTCGCTTTGGCAGGTGAAGAGCCTACTGAAGATGATGGACTTATTAAAGGTACGTGCTTCATTAATGGTACTCCTCTAAAATCTATTGTTGATACTGGTGCTACTCATTGCTTTACTTCTGTTGATTGTTGTAAGAGATTGGGTCTTGTATTGTCTGCTATGAATGGAGAGATGGTTGTCGACACTCCAGCTAAGGGGTCGGTAACTACTTCTCTGGTGTGTTCTCAGTGTCCCTTGTCGATCTTCGACAGAGACTTTGTTGTGGATTTTGTTTGTTTGCCGTTGAGCGGATTGGATGTAATCTTGGGTATGAACTGGTTAGAGCATAACCATGTCCATATTAATTGTCGTAGCAAGTCGGTGAGTTTTGGAGGAGAGGAGTCTGGTCTGTTATCCGCTAGTCAGTTGCGGAAGTTGATGAAGGAAGGAGTTCAGTTATTCTCGCTGATGGCATCGTTGTCTGTTGAGAATCAAGCTATCATTGAAGAGTTGCAGGTGGTGCGCGAGTTTCCTGATGTTTTCCCTGATGAGATTCCAAGTGCACCGCCAGAGAGGGAAGTTGAATTCTCTATTGATCTTGTACCTGGTACCAGACCTGTTTCTATGGCACCATACAAGATGTCCGCATCCGAATTGTCTGAGTTGAAGAAGCAACTTGAGGATCTGCTCGAGAAGAAGTTTGTGAGGCCGAGTGTATCGCCGTGGGGAGCTCCTGTGTTGTTAGTTAAGAAGAAGGATGGTAGTATGAGACTCTGTGTGGATTATCGGCAGTTGAATAAGGTGACAATTAAGAACAAGTATCCACTTTCGAGGATAGACGATTTGATGGATCAGTTGGTGGGTGCTCAAGTATTCAGTAAGATTGATTTGAGATCGGGTTATCATCAGATCAAGGTGAAGGACGATGATATTCAGAAGACGGCTTTCAGAACCCGTTATGGTCAATATGAGTATTCGGTGATGCCGTTCGGTGTTACCAACGCACCAGGAGTATTTATGGAATATATGAATCGTATTTTTCATACTTACTTAGATCGGTTTGTGGTGGTATTCATCGATGACATTCTGATTTACTCTAAATCGGAGGGAGAGCATGCAGAGCATCTGAGGTTAGTATTGGAGGTACTGAAGGAAAAGAAGCTGTATGCGAAGTTGTCAAAGTGTGAGTTCTGGTTGAAGGAAGTGAGTTTTCTCGGTCATGTCATTTCTGGTAGTGGTATTGCGGTGGATCCGTCGAAAGTAGAAGCAGTGTTGAATTGGGAAGCTCCGAAGTCGGCTATTGAAATTAGAAGCTTTTTGGGATTGGCCGGCTATTATAGAAGATTCATTGAAGGTTTTTCTAAGTTAGCACTTCTGTTAACTCAGTTAACCTGCAAAGGAAAGGCTTTTGTTTGGGATGCCCGTTGTGAAGAAAGTTTCTTGGAATTGAAGAAGAGGTTGACGACGCCCCCTATTGTAACGCCCCAAAATAATTTAATTATTTATTTAATTAAATTATTTAAGGCTTACAATATTTATTTAATTTAATTAAATAATTCGAGTTTAAGTATTTTATTTTATTTTATTTTATTAGGAGATGGTGTCACTATTTAGGTGGTGCGAGCAAGGGCCCGTGATCCACAATTAGGCCCGTGGCCCATTGCTTAGTCAAGTAATTCGACTCTCAAGGGGTCCTTGAGGCTAGTTTTCATTTTGACTCAAGTGGAAAAAGAAAAAGAAAAGAAAGTAACGTAGAGAGAGTGAGAAGAGAAAGTTGCGAAGAGAAGGAGAGAAGAAGAGGAGAAGGGGCGAAGCTCAAAGAGAAGAGGAGGAGGCTCAATTGTGATTCGCATTTTTCCCTTGGAGCTTGGCTATCAAATTCGAATTTCACAAGGTTAGGGGGTCCTCTTTTTATCTTTAATGGCTTATGCGAATTGTAGTGCCTAGGGTTAGGTTCTAGGATAAATCATATGAATGAATTGTGTGTTGATTGAATTAATCGTAGTGTTGTAATATATGATCATGGATTGCCTATGTTGAAAATCGCATGAATTGATGTTTGATTATTGCAAAATGTGAATTGTATGTCACATGTTTGAATATATGACTTGTTGACACTTGTGGTTGAAAATTGTGAATCATGGTGACCCTTAGTATCATATATGTAATTGGGTGTTTTGGTGAATTTTAATTGGTAATTTAAAGTGAGAAAATTTCTGTTTGGATGCCCTATGCGCCTTAGGCGCCATATGGATTGTTGCTGAAAATTCTGTTTTGCGCCATGGTCATGGGCGCCAAGTGCCCAGCAGTGTGCTGCGCCAGTTTTCCAAAATTCTGTGTCACTGTGTTGCCTGTGTTGCTGTCCCTGTTGCCTGTGTTGCCTACTGTGTTCCCTGTGCTGCCAGTTTTGGCACTTGTTGCTTGTGTCATGGGCGCCAAGGGCCCCAAAGTTCTGGTGATAGTTTTGTGAAAATTGTTTTCAGGTTTTTATACTTGGGTAAAATGGCTCATGAAAACTGATTTTGGTCAAGAAAGGAGTTGAGTTGCGAAATTTCAATAGGTGCCTAGTGCATGGGCGCCAAAATTAAAGTTCAGTTTTTGAGAAAATTTTTATTGATTTATCATGTCCTGAGCATTTGGCTCGTGTAAAATGAATTTCGAAGCAAAATGAGTTGTGTAGCATGTTGGCCTTAGGCGCCTAGTGCTTGGGCGCCATGTTGCTGCTGTTCCCTGGATGTTGCTTCTGGGCGCCAGCGCCTATGTGCGCGTGTTGCCTCTTGGGCGCCTAGCGCCTGTGCGCTGTTGCGCGCTTGTTCCCCTGGGCGCCTAGCGCCTGTGCGCTGTTGCGCGTGTTGCTCCTGGGCGCCAAGCGCCTATGCGCCTGTGCGCTATTGCGTGTTGCTTCTCCTGGGCGCCAAGCGCCCATGCGCCAAGCGCTGAGTTGCCCCTGGGCGCCCAGCGCCCATGCGCCTGTTTCCAGAATGTCTAACATTTTTTCCTAAACTGTTTTTAACATAACTTTTGACTCGGTTATCCAAATCCAACGGTTCAAAATGCGTTTTGAAGCTAATTTCAGTGCCTATCCAATAGTCTCAATTTTATGCAGAAATAATTTAATTTCACTGGTGTTTCTGGCTGATGGTGTTCAAGTGTCCAAATGGCTATTTTTACCCACTTTCTCTATGTTGTGTCAATGTCCTAAGCTGGTCTATTTGAATTGGTGTTGGTGTGAGTGGTGAAATGAATTGGTGAGTGTGATAGGGTGAGATTGGTGAGCAGAGGCTACGGCCTAATTTTAATGTGGTGAGCTGATTTATATACAATGGTGAGATCATGAATTTTAAATGATGAATTGCTTGGACTTGGTGTGTTGTAATGCATTTCCCATAGCATCTCATGGACATATGCATTATTGGTGAGCAGAGGCTACGGCCTAATTTTGATTTGGTGAGCAGAGGCTACGGCCTATTTGTATTGGTGACGGATCCGACATGCATGTACCCGTGGAGTTTGGGTTGCATTACATGCATAAATCATATATTGTGTGGTGCTGTTTGGAAATAAAATATTGATGCGACTGTTCCATTATTGTGAATTGGTGTGCCTGACTTCCTTTTTCCTATGCATTGCTTAATTTTCATATGTTATTAATTATGAAAAGAGACTCACCCTACTGCCTTTATGTTGCTTCTTATGTCGGCAACGTGCAGGTAATGATGAGTGAAGGTTTCCTGTATGCCTTCGTCTGGTAGGAAGTGTCACGCTCTGATACGTAGCACCAGGGGGGGGTGTCTTAGGTTTATGCTTTATTTTCTTAAAACCGCTAGACTTTGTTGGTGATGTATTGGTTTTAATTTTGAATTGATTATTATTCCGCTGCTGATGGTGATTGGATTTAGTTGATGCGAGCTAAGCCTTTTTCTTATGGTGTTATGTATCGTGATTTTTATGAAGTAAATGTAGCACTCGCTTGAATTGTTTTCAAAAAAAAAAAAAAAAAAAGACTCTGATTTTATTAAAAGTAAAGTTATTAGAAAGGGGGTGTTACATTAGTGGTATCAGAGCAGTTCGGTCTGTCCGGCCAAGTTGTCCAGTCGTAGTGTCAACTGACAACGGTGTGTTGTCAGTTATATCTAACTGTTGTTTGTTTGTAGCAAGTGAGTTGAGATGGCTGGGAGGATCGATGCTGCTGCCGCTGTTGTTGGGCTGCTGCTGAATGTTGTAAGAAGTTGAATCTTGTTTTGCCTGTTATGAATGGAGAGATGGTAGTCGACACTCCTGCGAAGGGGTCGGTGATTATGTCTCAGGTGTTCTCAGTGTCCCGTGTCGATCTTCGGCAGGGACTTTATTGTGAATTTTGTTTGTTTGCCGTTGGGAGGGTTGGATGTCATTCTTGGTATGGACTGGTTAGTATATAACCATGTACATATTAATTGTTCCCGAAGATCTGTGAGTTTCCTTCCTCCTGAGGAAGAAGAATCTGTTTTGTTGCCTGCTGGTCATTTGCGTAAGGTAATGAAGGAAGGAGTTCATCTGTTTACTTTGATGGCGTCTTTGTCTGCTGAGAATCAGGTGATCATTGAAGGGGTTCAGGTAGTGTGTGAATTTCCCGAAGTGTTCCCGGATGAAATTCCAAGTGTTCCGCCAGAGAGGGAGGTTGAGTTTGCTATTGATCTTATACCTGGTACTAGGCCTGTGTCTATGGCACCGTACCGAATGTCAGCCTCAGAATTGTCTGAATTGAAAAAGCAATTAGAAGATCTGCTTGAGAAGAAATTTGTAAGACCAAGTGTGTCACCGTGGGGTGCTCCGGTATTGTTAGTGAAAAAGAAGGACGGGAGTATGAGACTTTGTGTCGATTATAGGCAATTGAACAAAGTGACAATAAAGAACAGGTATCCGCTTCCCAGAATTGATGATCTTATGGACCAGTTGGTAGGTGCTAAGGTGTTTAGTAAAATCGATTTGAGGTCGGGTTATCACCAGATCAAGGTAAAGGATGAAGACATTCAGAAAACCGCTTTCAGAACGAGATATGGGCACTATGAGTATTCTGTGATGCCGTTTGGTGTTACCAACGCGCCGGGTGTGTTTATGGAGTACATGAATCGTACTTTCCATAGCTACTTGGATCGGTTTGTCGTTGTGTTTATTGACGACATTCTGGTGTATTCTAAGACAGAAGAGGAGCATGCAGAACATTTGAGGTTAGTGCTAGAAGTGCTGAAAGAAAAGAAATTGTATGCAAAATTGTCTAAGTGTGAGTTCTGGCTGAATGAAGTAGGTTTCCTTGGTCATATTATCTCTGGTAATGGTATAGCTGTGGACCCAGCCAAGGTTGATGCTGTGTCTCAATGGGAGAGCCCGAAGTCAGTTACAGAAATCAGAAGCTTCTTGGGATTAGCTGGTTATTATAGGAGATTTATTGAAGGTTTCTCGAAGTTGGCACTTCCGTTGACTCAATTGACGTGTAAGGGAAAAGCTTTTGTGTGGGATGCACGCTGTGAGGAGAGCTTCAATGAGTTGAAGAAGAGGTTGACTACATCGCCCGTTTTGACTTTGCCTGTTCCTGATCGACCGTTTGTAGTATATTGCGATGCTTCCAAGATGGGTTTGGGAGGTGTATTGATGCAAGAGGGTAAGGTAGTAGCTTATGCGTCCAGACAGTTGAGGACCCATGAGAAGAACTACCCTACTCATGATTTGGAGCTAGCTGCAATTGTGTTTGTGCTGAAAATTTGGAGGCATTATCTGTATGGTACCAGATTTGAAGTGTTTAGCGACCATAAGAGTCTGAAATACTTGTTTGATCAGAAGGAGCTAAATATGAGACAGAGACGTTGGTTAGAATTGCTGAAGGATTATGATTTCGGCTTGAACTATCACCCCGGCAAAGCTAATGTCGTGGCTGATGCTTTAAGTCGGAAGAGTTTGCATATGTCGGCTATGATGGTGAAAGAGTTAGAATTGATTGAGCAGTTTCGAGACATGAGTCTGGTTTGTGAAGTGACACCGCAGAGTGTCAGATTGGGGATGTTGAAGATTGGAAATGAATTTTTGGTTAGTGTCCGAGAAGCACAAAAGTCAGATGTAAAGTTGGTAGACCTGTTGGTTGTGAATGATCAAGATGTGGGTGGAGATTTCAAGTTAGATTCCCAAGGTGTATTGAGATTCAGAGATAGGATCTGCATTCCTGACGATGCTGAGATGAAGAGAATGATTCTTGAGGAGAGCCATAGAAGCAAGTTGAGTATTCATCCCGGGGCTACAAAAATGTACCAAGATTTGAAGAAACTGTTCTGGTGGCCTGGTATGAAGAAGGATGTGGCACAGTTTGTGTATTCTTGTCTGACTTGTCAGAAGTCTAAGGTTGAGCATCAGAAGCCTGCGGGGTTGATGCAACCATTGGAGATTCCGGAATGGAAATGGGATAGCATTTCCATGGATTTGGTAACTGGGTTGCCAAATACAGTGAGAGGGTTTGATGCTATATGGGTGATTGTAGACAGGTTGTCTAAGTCTGCTCATTTCTTACCAATTAATATGACTTATTCAGTTCCAAAGTTGGCAGAAATCTACATCAAGACTATTGTGAAGTTGCATGGCGTTCCGCTTAGTATTGTGTCTGATAGAGATCCAAGATTCACCTCTGAATTTTGGAAGAGTTTGCAGGAAGCTTTGGGTTCTAAGTTGAGGTTGAGCTCCGCTTATCATCCGCAGACAGATGGTCAGACGGAGAGGACTATTCAGTCGTTAGAGGACTTGTTGAGGGCATGTGTTCTTGAGCAGGGAGGTTCATGGGATTCTCATCTTTCGTTGATAGAATTCACCTATAACAACAGTTTTCACTCTAGTATTGGTATGGCACCGTTTGAGGCATTGTATGGTCGGAGATGTAGGACTCCGTTGTGTTGGTATGAATCTGGGGAGAGTGCAGTGTTGGGGCCTGAGATTGTGCGAGAAACAACTGAGAAGGTAAAATTAATCCGTGAGAAGATGAAAGCGTCGCAGAGTCGACAAAAGAGCTATCATGATAAGAGAAGGAAGGATTTAGAGTTTCAGGCCGGTGATCATGTGTTTCTGAGAGTCACTCCGGTGACTGGTGTTGGGCGTGCCTTGAAATCTAAGAAGTTGACTCCCCGTTTCATTGGTCCGTATCAGATTACGGAGAGGGTGGGAAGTGTTGCCTATAGGGTGGCTTTGCCGCCTAATCTTTCGAACTTGCATGACGTGTTTCACGTGTCACAACTTCGAAAGTATGTTCCGGACCCGTCTCATGTAATTCAGATGGACGAAGTAGAGGTACGGGATAATCTCACGGTTGAGACTATGCCTGTGCGGATTGAAGATAGAGAAGTAAAGATTCTGAGAGGGAAGGAGATTCCGTTGGTGAAGGTGGTGTGGTTGGGAGCTGCTGGTGAGAGTATGACTTGGGAGCTGGAGAGCAAGATGCGGGAAGCATATCCGGAGTTGTTTGATTCAGGTAATTTCGAGGACGAAATATTCTAAGTGGGGGAGAGTTGTAACGCCCCAAAATAATTTAATTATTTATTTAATTAAATTATTTAAGGCTTACAATATTTATTTAATTTAATTAAATAATTCGAGTTTAAGTATTTTATTTTATTTTATTTTATTAGGAGATGGTGTCACTATTTAGGTGGTGCGAGCAAGGGCCCGTGATCCACAATTAGGCCCGTGGCCCATTGCTTAGTCAAGTAATTCGACTCTCAAGGGGTCCTTGAGGCTAGTTTTCATTTTGACTCAAGTGGAAAAAGAAAAAGAAAAGAAAGTAACGTAGAGAGAGTGAGAAGAGAAAGTTGCGAAGAGAAGGAGAGAAGAAGAGGAGAAGGGGCGAAGCTCAAAGAGAAGAGGAGGAGGCTCAATTGTGATTCGCATTTTTCCCTTGGAGCTTGGCTATCAAATTCGAATTTCACAAGGTTAGGGGGTCCTCTTTTTATCTTTAATGGCTTATGCGAATTGTAGTGCCTAGGGTTAGGTTCTAGGATAAATCATATGAATGAATTGTGTGTTGATTGAATTAATCGTAGTGTTGTAATATATGATCATGGATTGCCTATGTTGAAAATCGCATGAATTGATGTTTGATTATTGCAAAATGTGAATTGTATGTCACATGTTTGAATATATGACTTGTTGACACTTGTGGTTGAAAATTGTGAATCATGGTGACCCTTAGTATCATATATGTAATTGGGTGTTTTGGTGAATTTTAATTGGTAATTTAAAGTGAGAAAATTTCTGTTTGGATGCCCTATGCGCCTTAGGCGCCATATGGATTGTTGCTGAAAATTCTGTTTTGCGCCATGGTCATGGGCGCCAAGTGCCCAGCAGTGTGCTGCGCCAGTTTTCCAAAATTCTGTGTCACTGTGTTGCCTGTGTTGCTGTCCCTGTTGCCTGTGTTGCCTACTGTGTTCCCTGTGCTGCCAGTTTTGGCACTTGTTGCTTGTGTCATGGGCGCCAAGGGCCCCAAAGTTCTGGTGATAGTTTTGTGAAAATTGTTTTCAGGTTTTTATACTTGGGTAAAATGGCTCATGAAAACTGATTTTGGTCAAGAAAGGAGTTGAGTTGCGAAATTTCAATAGGTGCCTAGTGCATGGGCGCCAAAATTAAAGTTCAGTTTTTGAGAAAATTTTTATTGATTTATCATGTCCTGAGCATTTGGCTCGTGTAAAATGAATTTCGAAGCAAAATGAGTTGTGTAGCATGTTGGCCTTAGGCGCCTAGTGCTTGGGCGCCATGTTGCTGCTGTTCCCTGGATGTTGCTTCTGGGCGCCAGCGCCTATGTGCGCGTGTTGCCTCTTGGGCGCCTAGCGCCTGTGCGCTGTTGCGCGCTTGTTCCCCTGGGCGCCTAGCGCCTGTGCGCTGTTGCGCGTGTTGCTCCTGGGCGCCAAGCGCCTATGCGCCTGTGCGCTGTTGCGTGTTGCTTCTCCTGGGCGCCAAGCGCCCATGCGCCAAGCGCTGTGTTGCCCCTGGGCGCCCAGCGCCCATGCGCCTGTTTCCAGAATGTCTAACATTTTTTCCTAAACTGTTTTTAACATAACTTTTGACTCGGTTATCCAAATCCAACGGTTCAAAATGCGTTTTGAAGCTAATTTCAGTGCCTATCCAATAGTCTCAATTTTATGCAAAAATAATTTATTTTCACTGGTGTTTCTGGCTGATGGTGTTCAAGTGTCCAAATGGCTATTTTTACCCACTTTCTCTATGTTGTGTCAATGTCCTAAGCTGGTCTATTTGAATTGGTGTTGGTGTGAGTGGTGAAATGAATTGGTGAGTGTGATAGGGTGAGATTGGTGAGCAGAGGCTACGGCCTAATTTTAATGTGGTGAGCTGATTTATATACAATGGTGAGATCATGAATTTTAAATGATGAATTGCTTGGACTTGGTGTGTTGTAATGCATTTCCCATAGCATCTCATGGACATATGCATTATTGGTGAGCAGAGGCTACGGCCTAATTTTGATTTGGTGAGCAGAGGCTACGGCCTATTTGTATTGGTGACGGATCCGACATGCATGTACCCGTGGAGTTTGGGTTGCATTACATGCATAAATCATATATTGTGTGGTGCTGTTTGGAAATAAAATATTGATGCGACTGTTCCATTATTGTGAATTGGTGTGCCTGACTTCCTTTTTCCTATGCATTGCTTAATTTTCATATGTTATTAATTATGAAAAGAGACTCACCCTACTGCCTTTATGTTGCTTCTTATGTCGGCAACGTGCAGGTAATGATGAGTGAAGGTTTCCTGTATGCCTTCGTCTGGTAGGAAGTGTCACGCTCTGATACGTAGCACCAGGGGGGGGGGTGTCTTAGGTTTATGCTTTATTTTCTTAAAACTGCTAGACTTTGTTGGTGATGTATTGGTTTTAATTTTGAATTGATTATTATTCCGCTGCTGATGGTGATTGGATTTAGTTGATGCGAGCTAAGCCTTTTTCTTATGGTGTTATGTATCGTGATTTTTATGAAGTAAATGTAGCACTCGCTTGAATTGTTTTCAAAAAAAAAAAAAAGACTCTGATTTTATTAAAAGTAAAGTTATTAGAAAGGGGGTGTTACACCTATTTTGACGTTGCCTAATCCGGAAGAGTCGTTTGTGGTATATTGTGATGCTTCTAAGATGGGTCTAGGTGGTGTGCTTATGCAAGGTGGGAAGGTTACTGCGTATGCGTCGAGACAGTTAAGAGTTCATGAGAAGAATCCCACTCATGACTTGGAGTTAGCTGCAGTGGTCTTTGTGCTGAAGATTTGAAGGCACTATCTCTATGGTTCTAGATTTGAGGTGTTTAGTGACCATAAGAGCTTGAAATATTTGTTTGACCCAAAGGAGTTGAATATGAGGCAGCGACGATGGTTGGAGCTATTGAAGGACTATGATTTCGGTTTGAACTATCATCCAGGCAAAACTAATGTCGTGGCTGATGCTTTAAGCCGGAAGACTTTGCATATGTCGGCAATGATGGTTAAGGAGTTAGAAATGATTGAGGAGTTCAGAGATATAAGTTTGGTTTGTGAAGTGACGCCTCAGAGTGTTAAGTTAGGGATATTGAAGATTGGTAATGATTTTCTGAACAGCATCAGAGAGGCCCAGAAATCAGATGTTAAGCTGGTAGACTTGATGGTCCGGATTGATCGATCTGAGAATGAGAATTTCAGGTTGGATCCCCAAGGTGTGTTGAGGTTCCGTGGTAGGATTTGCATTCCTGATGATGCAGACATGAAGAGAGCCATTCTTGAAGAGGGTCACAAAAGTAAGTTAAGTATTCATCCGGGAGCTACAAAGATGTATCAAGACCTGAAGAAGTTGTTTTGGTGGCCTGGTGTGAAGCGAGATGTGGCGCAGTTCGTTTATGCATGTTTGACTTGCCAGAAGTCAAAGGTTGAGTATCAGAAGCCTGCTGGATTAATGCAACCGTTAGAAATTTCAGAGTGGAAATGGGATGGCATTTCGATGGACTTTGTGACGGGATTGCCTAATACTGCGAGAGGGTATGATGCAATTTTGGGTGATTGTTGATAGGTTAACAAAATCGTCTCATTTTGTTCCTATCACCATCACATATCCAGTGTCGAGGTTGGCGGAGATTTATATCCAGGAGATTGTGAAGCTTCATGGAGTTCCTATGAGTATTGTTTTGGATTTCTGGAAGAGTTTGCAAGAGAAGTTGGGGTCTAAGTTGAGGTTGAGTTAGGCATATCATCCTCAGACAGATGGGCAGTCAGAGAGGACAATTCAGTCATTAAAAGATTTGTTGAGGGCTTATGTTTTGGAACAAAGAGGTTCGTGGGATTCCTACCTTCCACTGATAGAGTTCACGTATAACAACAGTTACCATTCTAGTATTGGGATGGCACCTTTTGAGGCATTATATGGTCAGAAGTGTAGAACCCCGCTGTGTTGGTATGAGTCTGGAGAGAGTGTGGGGCTTGGACCGGAGATTGTTCGAGAGACAACTGAAAAAGTGAAGTTGATTCGTGAGAAGATGAAGGCTTCACAGAGTCGACAGAAGAGTTATCACGACAAGCGGAGGAAAGATTAGAGTTTCAAGCGGGTGAGCATGTATTTTTGAGAGTCACTCCAGTGACCGGTGTTGGACGCACTTTGAAGTCGAAGAAGCTCACTCCTCGTTTCATTGGTCCTTATCAGATTTCAGAGAGACTCGGGAAGGATGCATATAGAGTGGCTTTACCGCCTAACCTTTCGAATTTGCATGACGTGTTTCTTGTGTCGCAACTTCGGAAGTACATTTCAGATCCATCTCATGTAATCCGCATGGATGATGTGGAGGTACGGGATAATCTCACGGTGGAGACGATGCCTGTACGGATCGAAGGTCATGAGGTAAAAATTTTAAGAGGCAAGGAGATTGCGTTGGTGAAAGTAGTCTGGCTAGGAGCTGCCGGAGAGAGCATGACGTGGGAGCTGGAGAGCAAGATGCGGGAATCCTATCCCGAGCTGTTTGAATCAGGTAAATTTTGAGGACGAAATATTCTAAGTGGGGGAGAGTTGTAACGCCCAAATAATTTAATTATTCATTTAATTAAATTATTTAGGTATTTTATTGGTATAGTCATATTAAAATAATAATATGGTGTTTCATTTAAATCAGAGAGTGGTGTTTTGTAATTAAGTTGAGTAGTAGAAGGAGGCCCGTGATCCAAGAGCCCAATGGCATAGGCGCATAGATGAGAACATTAGCTAGGGTTTGGATCACTTGCACATTTTTGAAAAAGAAAAGAAAAGAGAGGTTGCGAAGAGAGAAGAGAGGGGTGGCGGCGCAATCAAGGAGAAAGAGGAGAGGAGCTCTTGTTGCTGTGGTTCTGAAGGGCCACTGAGGGCTGAAGGAGCGCTGGGGCTCTGTGGGACCATAGTTCACTTATCTTAAAACGATGATTAACCCGGCCGTACGACCGACTTAATCCCCTACTTTGAAAATAAGACTTTTGCTTTTGAAATGAAGGAGATCTGTTTGTATATTCTTTAATTTTAGAAATTGTTTATTTTTGCGCTTGACAGGGGCGTGACCCTGCTCCTACGTATCTCCGGGTGGAGAATCAAAGGCGACGTAGTTCTAGGTTCTTCTGAAAATAATTGTTGAAAACTTATTGTGAAAATGATTTTTATTTGTTATGCTTGACGGGATGTGACCCGCTCCTACGTATCTCCTAGTGCGATGGAGAATTCAAAGCTATGTAGTTCTTCTGTGTTTGGAAAACGGTTTTTTGTTTTTTATCTTGTTTAATTGTGAGAATTGAGCTTTCATGATGATCAATTGAGCAAAGGCTCCAAGTGACCACCATTAGCACTCCATTGTTAATAATCATGCAAGCAAAGGCTTCGCAAGACTACTAACAAAGTTTTTTGATTTAGTGAAAATCTTTAGGAAAATTAGGCGTTCATGATGATCAATTGAGCAAAGGCTCCAAGTGATCGCCACTGGTACCTCATTGTTAATAATCATGCAAGCAAAGGCTTCGCAAGACTACTTAACAAAGTTTGATTTTGAAGAGTTTTCGCAATTGGATTGATTCTCGTTTAGGGAAAAGAAAATCTGTTATTTTGAAAAAAAGGTTGGTGAGAAAAAGGTTTACTTAGGGGAAAGAAGTATGTTTGTATTTATTTTAATTTAGAAATTGTTTGTTTTAAATAGGGATTTTAGGACATGATCCGTAACGGTTCATTTGTAGTCCTAAAAAGCTGACTAATCCGACTGTACAGTCGACTTAATCCCCTATTTATATTTTTGAAATTTTTATAAAATAATTTGTGTATTTAAAAAATTAATGACGACACTAACATTTAATAAAGCGTAAAGTTAATAAATAAATAACTATACATATAAATAAATAAATGAATAAATAATAAATAATTATTTACATAGATAAATAAACAATATAAATAATAAATAAGTATGTACATAAATAAACAGTATACATAATAAATAAATATATACAAAAAATAAATAAATAAATTAAATAAATAAATGCAAAACTAACCTCCAGCTGATCAATGCGATCAATGCCGAAACGGACCGAGCAATCTGACCATATCAACCGCGAACCGGACTCTTATCTGGTCCGTTTTCACCCGAAAACCACCAAGTAAAGGACCTCAACGGCCTTCCCAAAAATAACTAAAGACGGGCTTTTAATCTAACGGACTGCAAAAGCTAGTCCAAAAGAATTAAAGACAGACTTTTAATCTAATGGACTGCAAATGCTAGCCCAAAAGATCACTTACCCCATCAATCACCCATGTCCATAGCCTTTGCATCTCCATCTCTTTTATAGCAGAAGGCTAGGTAGTTCTTGTTTCTCCCAAGCAATGTGGGACTAAAACAACATAGAAAAGCAATTTTCGTTTTTCTCAAACAAGCCATATTGACAATGCGATTTCGGATTCGTTAACCGTTGGATCATCGTTGTTTTTTGACACCAGTTTCATGAGACATCCATCTTCACTTCTACCGTTCGGATCGTCGAAACGAGGTCTAAGGAGAGAGAAATTGCCTTCGCAAAAGTAGAAAAAACAACACCCATTTTTCTCAAACCAGCCACCGTACAAGTGCGATTCTGGATTCGTTAACCGTTGGATCATCGTTGTTTTTTGACACCAAGTTCATGAGATATCCATCTTCACTTTCACCGGTCGGATCGTCGAAATGATGATCGAAGAGAGAGAAATCACCTTTGCAAAGTAGCTGCAGTTTTGGGTACTTGGTTTATTTTTGTATTTTTGTAACTTTGACATTCTTGGGCCAAGTCATGTACATGGACATTCTCCTTTTTTTTTGTAATAATAATCTTTTATTGCACCTCCCCTTTTTTATTTTCTTTTGTAATTTGTATTATTTCTTATCTATTTTATTTTTTATTTTCGTTTTTTTAATTAAAGATATTGTAACAAGAAAAATAAATTAAATCTACTATGTAATTTTTGTGTTGAAAGTTAGGGTTTGGACCTAAGCCGGACAAAATTGGGGTATGACAATGTTGTCTCTTTGATTTTTGTTTGGTGTTTATTTGGTGATGTTTGAATGTATTCATGATGATTGCAATTTGGTGTTTGGTGATTGATCATGGTGGAAATCCAAAAAAAAATTGGTCCCTAGGCGCCATGGGCGCCATTGATGTTGTGTGTCGCATATGTTGTTGCTGTTGCCCTGATTCTTGGCGCCATGGGCGCCTGTCTGGTGATGGGTGTTCTGGCGTAGGCGCTGTGCTGCCGTTTGTGTTCTGGCGCTGGCGCACTGGGCGCCGTGGTGTATTGTTCGGTGTTGCGTTTCCGTGTTGCGTTTTTGTGTTGCGAGTGCCTGGGCGCCAAGGGCGCCGAATCCTGGATGCCGTGTTGATGTGTTGCCTCTGGGCGCGTCCCTGGGGGCCGTCCTCTGTTGTTGGCCTGCTGGACGCCCTCCTGGGCGCCATTTTCTGTGTTGTTTGGCTTGCTAGGCGCCATTAAGGGCGCCATTTTCTGATGGTTTGGGGCGCCTCATGTGGCTGTCCCGTGGTGTTTGGCGCAGTGGGCGCCTTAGGCGCCATGATTGGCTGCCTGTCTATGGTTGTTGGTGACTGGGCGCCTGGGTGGCTGTCCCGGTGGTCGTTGTCATTGGTGTTGTAAATTAGTGTTGTCATTGGTGTCGTATGATTGTTGTTGGCATTGGCGTTGTAAAATTGTTGTCGTTCCAGGTGTTGTAAATTGTGTCGTCATTGGTGTTGTAAACTGTGTCGTCATTGGTGTTGTAATTTGTCGTTGTTCTCGGTGTTGTAAAATTGTTGTTGCCATTGACATTGTAAATCTATTGGTGTCTTTGGTGTCGGTGGTTGTTGATGTTACAGTCAAGTTGTTAGACTGTCCTATAGGTGTTGGTGTTATTGGTGATGATATAACAGGTGATGTGCCTATTTTATTGACTAAGGTGATAGGTGATGGGTCTATGACCATTGTTGATATTGGTGTTGTTGTGTCACTTAGTTGACTATTGTTGTTGATTGTCTCTGGTGCATTGTTCTTGGTGTCGCATACATTTCATATGCATTATTTTGGTGATGAAGGCTTCGGCCTTGGAGCTATAGGTGATGATGATGATGATGCTCAAAAAACTTGGTGACGATATAGGTGATGATGCCCTTATTGGCTATTTTATTGGTGATGATTGGTACCACATGCATATACCCGTTTGTGTGGGTTGCATCTCATTCATTTACTCATGACATTGGTGATGATTCTTGGTGATTGCAATTTGATGTTGTTGTGAAGCGGTAGATATAGTTGTCGTAACTCTAGCATATTGCCTATCATATATACTATTATATTGTTAGATATCTCACCCCTTCTGTTTGAATGTTACCCCCATGCTGGTAACATGCAGGTGATTGCGAGTGAAGGCATGTCTACCTTCGCTAGTCGAGTCGGTGTCGTCGCTCTGATACGTAGCACTCGGGGGGGGGGGGGGGGGATGAACGCTAGTCTTTATTAGTTGTCCCTATTATTTGATTGCTGAAGTTTTATGGTGATGTTATGATTATACATTTGAACCTTTATTTTATTCCGCTGCGTGGTGATAGAGTTACTGTCATGTAGACTGAACAGGTGTTTTGGGGGTTCGTCCCACTTATGACGTGCTATGTATCGTACTATTTTTAATGATGAATTTTATTATTGGCGTGTGAGGTTTTATTGGTGTAAATGTGGCATCCCTTGTGGGTGTAGTGAAAAATGTTTTTGAAACTCTGATTTTTGTCAAAAGTTTACCGAGTAGAAAATGGGTGTTACACTTTGTAGAAAGACATCATGTACACCAGGATGCTATTCAAGACGGAGTTGATTAAAGTTACCCGGCCACCTATAGAGAGATATCGCCGATCACTACAACATTTAGACCCTATGGCAACGGTCGAAAACCGTCTCTTAAAGCCAAAAAACCGTTGCCATAACCTTTGGCAACGGTTTTGAAACCGTTGTTGTTGTGACCGTTGCCTAAACTAAAGGCAACGGTTTTTTGTTCCCTAAGGCAACGCAAATGCAAAACCGTTGCCATTGACAGCTGAAACGCAACGGTTTTTATTTTCACACAAAGGCAACGAGATAAAACCGTTGCTAGTTATAGCAACATTTAAAAACCGTTGCCAAATATGGCAACACTGAAAAATCGTTGCCAAATATGGCAACACTGAAAAACCGTTGCGTTAGTAATGACCGTTGTCTATAATCAGCACACACC
Organism: Astragalus membranaceus; assembly: GCA_039519185.1. Classification (NCBI taxonomy): domain Eukaryota; kingdom Viridiplantae; phylum Streptophyta; class Magnoliopsida; order Fabales; family Fabaceae; genus Astragalus; species Astragalus membranaceus. Next base: position 157,853,682 of record CM076849.1, on the reverse strand, counting down.
ACGGTTCAAAACCGTTGCCATAGATTACAAAAATTTAAAAAAAAAAATTAGATTCAGGCACTATATATACATACGTACATATACTAATTTTCTCATTTATCAAATTAAACCATCATCTGTGAGTAATTGAGGATACCAGAAAATAGGCACTTTTCCAGTTTCATTACAACTGATACAGTCAGTATAGGGAAGAATGAACATGGATTTTCAAAAGCTTGTTAACAAAATAACATGATATCAGAAATGAATCTATTCAAACTGAAGTACCATCTGTGAATGCACAAGAAATCGCCACTCTTCCTGTTTCAATACAATTAATGAAACGATTTTACACAAAGGCTGTTTGTTTGCAAATAAAACAATGAGTATTAATGAAAGAATAACCAAAACCACAGTACTGTTGTATCTTCATGCTTTACTGTTGCCGCAGTGTCTTCCAATGTTCTTGCAGGATCCGGGGACTCATACAATCTCCTCCTTGCATGAGATACTTCCACCTCAGATGTCGAAGACCATTTTTCTGTCTTACTTTTAACAACGTCCAAGTTCTTTCCACTTGATGTGTCCAAATTTGATGTGGAGTACTATCCTACTAAGGATGATGATGACTCCACAACCTTCAGATTTCTTATAATCTCATTCTAAAAGGGGGAAAACCGAGCAGCATCGACCTTGTTCGTCTCCACAACCTTCAGAGGAAGAGTAACTTGATAAGTAATATTTCCACTACTTCAAAATCGATTTGCGAGGTAAAACCAAAAAGACAAGATATATTATCAGACAGCTAGAGTATAGATAGGACACATGCATAACTAATGAAAAATCAAAAGCAAGAAAAAGCACATATCGCAAACAACAGCTGTTGGGTAGAGGAATGTGAAGAGTGTTCATAAAAGCTCCAGGAAACTGCTCAAAAAGCTTTCGTAATGCCTCCAGGGACCTTATCTAACGACCATATCCAACCACAGAAAAACATTATGCCGAAAAATTTGAGATTAACAATAAACATGTACGAAAGACTGGACTATGCAATCATTATTTACCTCTCCCAGGCGATCTCTCGCCCCAAGCAAGAATCCCCAGACAGCTGATACAAGCGTGTAAAACACATATATGTCTAGAAGATAAATCTGAAATTAAAAGAATTAGCAAATTGGAAACAGCAACCAAAAAACAGAAGAGAAAAGACAAAATTGTAACATTGCACAACAGTTGAAAGGCATTTTAGAAATCAGTACAAAACCAAAAATTGCACACTTTTATATGTATGATCATCAGTCACCTAAAAGCTTCTGTACAATATGCAACCATCAGTACTGAAAATGTTCCAATTGAATTGTTGTAAATAAGTGTACAATTTTTGAAGGATGGCGGCGCCATGGCTTTATATGGCAGATATATACTGCTTAAAATGGCAGATTTTTGGCTTTCTGCCATGTTCAGCCATCCTCAATTGATAAAGGCCAACTCTACCTAGTGGGAAAATACTTGTTGTCATAAATGAAACCTACGTTAAAAAGAGGTAAGAAGATAGAGAAACAACTAGCAGCACACTTACAAAAACCACTGGAGCCCATAAGCTAATAACTGTCAAAGCATTGTGATTATCTGCAAGAGTAAAGGCGTTTAGTAACCAATAGTATGAAACGGGAAACGAAAAGACATAACCACAAATTTAACCAACTACGGATTACTTTTAGAGACAAAATCATGCCAAGAGTAAACTATATTATTCTCTACTATTATATCCATGGTTGGGTCCACAAGTGGCTTGATCTGCAAAACACAAAAAACGATATCAAAGGTACATGCATATAAGGATGCATTAGGTACATGCACCACCTATCCACTCACCACCCACACACACAGGAATAAACCGAATCAAACTTCCAAATTTGTATCTAGGAACTTAATAAGGCATCTATGAGTGTATTGCTGACCTGAAGAAAGTAAGCAAACAGAAACTTTCCACTCAAAATGACAAGCCAAAACAACATATACCTGGTAATAACAAAAGAAAATTAGCATAAGAAAATTCAGTAAATATTCACACCTCAAAGAAGTTTGAGACTTAGCATAAAGCTGTTTGGGAGTTTCCAGTCTTTCTTGTTGAATCAAACCAAAATCTGCTAATATTGCCACTAAGGCCATGGCAACATACAATTGAGCATTCTACCTTTAATCGAATGAACTTGAGGGAATCATCATTACCATGGGCTTTTCTCAAGTTTCATATTGGATGTGCTAGTGCCTTTGAAAGTTTAGAGGGATCAGATGATGAAGATAATATGACAGACAGAGCTAAGCTGGATACCACATATCAACACATAAAAGGAAATGTAGTAAGTTTGCAAATCAAACCACCATAAAAAGTAAAAACATATACATTAGCCCTCTAAATGGACATCTATTACTGAGACATAAAGATGGTTTAGGCCTCTCAATTTTATTAAAATATAATAGAAGAAAAGGATCACCACTGCTACTACTTTCAGATGCTTAAATAGACAAACACATCTCACAATGCCAATAAGTATACTGGTGTCAAAAAAATATACATGTAAATTTCTTTTGATTAAAAAAAACAACATTTTAACAGGCTCCCTTACAAAAGAATCATTGGGCATAAAGTGTGGACGATGCAAGGGCCAACTATAACTTGTTGAAAATGAGAAAGGGACGAGACAATCTATTAAGTATTCTACTACAAAATAAGAGACAGAAATTAAGGACATAAGCATATCAGTTTAAAAACACATACTTGGAAAAACAGTTACTCGGTCTCCCCTCCAATGAGAGCAATCCAGACTCTGAATCTTACCCCTTAAAAATATAGATAGTATAAACTAACCATTAAACCACATGCTCTTTACCATATACATATGATGGATTTATTCAAAGATAAATTCGCACTGCATAAAACTCAAGAAGAAGAATAGTCTGAGATCAAAATTGATGTTACGGTCAACAACACATTGAGGAAGAGTGGTATATAATTGGGATGGGCTTTTCTCAATAAATAGTGAATAGGGAGCATTGTTGAAGACATTAGTAAAATCATAAGCATATTATACCTCAGCTATATTTTTTATTTATTTCCACTTCCAAGTTGCTTTCCTGAATCAATATTGTTATCATGTGCAAGAACAGACCAGCCCTTCACACAGGAGCTTAAATTAGTCGAGCAGAGGCAAAAAAGACCAACACCTTCAACTGTCACAGATTAATTAAAAACAACTGCTGCAAAATGAAAAGAAACACACTTAATGAGTTCTATTTTATACAAAGGGTAAACACCAGCAACTATAAAATGCGGTTTAAGGAGGAGCAAGAACAAACTGCCTTACAGAAATAATCAGATATTCGATATCATGCTACAAAAATTCAAGCTCCAAAACATGCATTGCCTTTAACAAAACATTTTATGTGGTCATTGCCACTTAGCTGGATGAAATGAAAGGTGAAACTTAAGTTTAAATAAAACTCTAAATAAAATGGAAAATGTACATAAGTCGTTTGTAATATCTCCAGTCAAAATAATCACCAGAATCCAAAGCATAAGAAGAGTTGTCTATTAACAATTGATAATTTCTGTTTCTTTATCTACCTCATTCAGATTTTCTAACACATGCCTATCATAAATGTGAATGTTCATACCATTAGTCTTCTTAATGCAAGAAGCCAAAAAGACCAAATCAGATGAAAAATTAAAGGCTTCAAACAAATAACATAGTTGCTTCAAAGGAACTTTGCAGTGGGGTTGGGTACTCATACATGTGTGATCAAGTACAGTCTCCCCATAGTCCAAAAAATCATTTTGCTGAAGTAAAGAGTCATAACAAAATCTATAATACATACCCGACAACCAAAATCTAGTGAAAAAACATGTCTCTACAATAAAATACAACATCTAGTGAACAAATTTCTGAGAGTAAGAGTGACTGAAAACGAAATACCTGGCTTTTGGGCTCAATCGTTGTCAAGGATCGATTCTTCTTTTCTTCGGTTTAGGGCTTTCGCGATTTGAAGATCAGGGGTTTAGGTTTTGGTAAAAAAAGAGAGTATTCTTTGAAGAAAGAAGAGAGATTAGCGAGATCGAGAGTGAGAGTTTGTGAGAGAAGATTAGAGTTCGAGAGTGCAAAGGTTATAGGGAGAAGAGGATTCTGTGAAATCGATGAGGGAAGAGGGAGAGTTCGAGAGTGCAAGGTTACAGGGAGGAAGAAGATTCGCTGAGGGAGAGGGAGAGTTCGCTTAGGGTTAGAAGGGAGGAAGAGGATTCGCTTAGAGTTCGCTTAGAGTTTGCAAGGTTACAGGGAGATGGAGGATTCGCTTAGGGTTAGAAGGGAGGAAGAGGATTCGCTGTTAGAGGGTTAGAAAGAAGGGTGTGAAAACCAATTGTGCGCATCTCATAGAGTATTTGACCATTTAGCTCAATTTTTTTAATTTTTTAATAATTCATCATACGACAACGGTTTCTCAGCGTTGCCTAAAGTTCAACTAAAAAACCGTTGCCTTAGACCTTTAAGCAACGGTTTTAAACCGTTGCCAAAACATTTTAGTAAAAAAATATTGTATCAACAACGGTGGCAAAAAAACGTTGCCATTGCTATCTAAGGCAACGGTTTTTTAGGCGTTGGAATTTTAGGCGTTGCCATAGGGTCAAAATGTTGTAGTGCATTCCACTTAGCTAGACAACCTTTTACGCAAGGCCCCAAGAACCTGACTCCAAGTTGACTCCAGTCGGGGGTTGGCGCCAATAGGAATCCCTAAGAACTTGAACGGAACGGTTTCCGATCTACAATAGAGGAATGCACTTGCTCTCCCCAAGAAACCATCCGGGGTGTTAATACCAATAAGCTTGCTCTTGTGGAAATTAACCTTCAATCCCGACACCAATTCAAACGACCTCAGTATGGATTTGATGCTCCAAATATCATCCCAAGTGGCTTTACCCAACAGCATAGTGTCATCCGCAAATTGCAAAATGGAGAATCGCAATTCTTCATTCAGTGTAAAATCTTGAAAGACGCCTATATCCACCGCTTCTCGCATAAGTGCCGTCAAACCTTCTGCTGCAATTAATAAAAGAAAGGGAGAAAAAGGGTCACCTTGCCTTTAGCCACGGTGAACCTTGAAATCTTGAGTTGGATTACCATTGACTAGAACTGACATAGAGCTAGTACAAATACACGATTTCATCCAAGAGATCCAACGAGGAGGGAAACCCATTCTATGTAACATGTAGATAAGAAAATCCCACGAAATAGAGTCGTAAGCTTTCTCAAAGTCAACTTTAAACATTAAGCATTCTTCCTTGCTTCGCTTAGCATAGTCCACCAACTCATTAACCACCACCACTCCATCTAGAATTTGACGTTCACCAATGAATGCTGATTGTTGAGGCGCAATGATGCTAGGCAACACCTTTTTGATCCTACTAGCCAACACCTTCGACAAAATTTTGTAAATACATCCAATTAAGCAAATAGGCCGGAATTCCCCCAAACCTTGAGGGTTGTCATTCTTTGGCACCAATGCTATAAATGACGCTGAAATCGCCTTTGGAACAAAAGAGTTATTGTAAAATTCGTTGAAGAATCCAACCACGTCTTCTTTCACCACATTCCAACAAAGCTTTAAAAAATTGAAATTAAACCCATCCGGTCTTGGGCTCTTATCTCCAGCACAATCCCACACTAGCATCCTTATTTCTTCCTCAAAAAGATTGTGTTAGCAAATCTGAATCACCTGATGAAACTTGGTTGAAGTTCGGGCCCCCCAAAGTCGGTCTCTTGTAACTAACCACAGAGAAACTCTTCGCGAAGTGATTTTTAACATAGAGCTTCACCTCATCTACATCTTCCACTAACTCCCCTGCCTCATTGAATATCGTAACATTGCATCTTCTTCTAATGCGAAATGAAGTTTCATAAAGCTAACCAATCCATTGTAAAAAAAAATAATTAACCAAAATTGTAAACAAAATCAAACAGGTTGGGGCCTAAGGGAATAACCTTATCCTTCTTTTTTTAAGAGACAATTGTATTCCCGCCGTGTATATATAATTATATATATAACGGTTTGCCATCATTCGTATAATATACATGCTTTTAATGCCATAGTGATGGTAGTGGTAATAAATAAATAATAAATAATAAAATAATAAAGTACTCCATTTGTGATGCAATTGTAATGCATATGTGATGCATGTCAAACACTGAGTGCACTAAAGTCATACAAGAAACGGTGAGTGCAGTTTAATTTAATAATTGATAATTGATACAATTGTGATGCTGCCAAACGCATAATGTATTATAAAAGGGGAACCAATGGCCAGGGAGAGGGAAAAGAAATTTGAGAGAAGAAAGAGTGAGGAAGAGGAAAAAAATGAACAGATCCAAAAAAGAGTGAAAAGCGAAACTGAAAGGGCCACCCCCGTTGGCTCTGGCGACCACCAAACCAACAGCATCTCTTTCAACCATCCCCTCACAACCTTCACAATCCAAAATTCTTTCACAGCCTAGCATCTTTCCACAACCCTGATCCAAAAATAAGCACACAATCCATAAAAAAAATGAGAACTTTGGCCAAAAAAAGAAGCACAAAGAGAAATAGAGAGAGACAGAGAGAGACAGAGAGAGAGAGAGAGAGAGAGAGAGAGAGAGAGAAGTCTCTCAATGGGTTCAAGGCTCATTTGAATGTGTGTAAACAGATTGAGAATAGCAAAGTTAGGGTTCTTATCGAAATACACTAACGAAAGTAAAATTAAAGAGATAAAGTTTGATTTTACCTTTCGTAAGTTGTTGTCCACAGTTTCGTTTGAGAGTTCATTGAACATTCCTCATCAGTTTCATTCATACAAGTCAGAAAAACAAAAGATTAGATTCACATCTTCACAAAATCAGAAATTAAAGAATCAAAACAAATTAAAGGGTTTTGATTAATTCCTATTTAGTGTTTCAATTGTAGCTCCATTGGTGAAGTTTCAGCTTTGATTTCTGCAAAAATCAAAACATCAGTTGAAAACCTAGCAGAGAATAGATGAATGAAGCGAGAGAGAAGAAGTTTAGAGAGAGAGAATACCTGCGTGTTGCAAATGGCGTGATCTAGGGTTGGTTTTTGCTTATATAAGATGAGTTGTGGAGCGGGTGGGTTAACCCGCGTGTTTTGTTAATTTTCGGGTTGTGGGTTCTGCATTTGTCCAAAAAGGCTGTAGTTGCATTTTTGGCAGAACTGGGCTTGAGTTCTTGCATCAGAAATTGTTGTTTACACCCCTGAAAAGTACACATATAGAAATAAAGTAAATATTACAAAAACACAAATTGGTTAAACACAATAGACAAAAATTAATAGAACATTTTTTTAGACCAAATTAAACTGACTCTTAAACATTTTGTGAATAAATTAATGAATTTTTTTTACAAAATGAATAAATTATTGATAGTCACTAGCATTAATAATATTCCTATTCCGTCTCTGAAATTCCTATCCATGACCTTTCTAAGACAATTCTTATAGCAATGCAAACACTTATGGACTTATATGGTTATCAAGAGCATAGAGAGATGTGATGATTGACATTGTTTCCTTAAGATCATTTGGTTGACATTGAGCATTGGATACAATAGATGATTATTAGGTAGTCTGTTTCAGTATAAAAATGTTTAAATTGTGTATTCAAGCGATGGGTTAAGTTTTAGAGCGTGTCATTCAAATTTTTCTTTAATATCTACTCATTTAAGTTAAGCAGTTGATTATGTTGTCTTGCAATTGATATATTTCTTTTATATCAGCCATTAATTTATGAATTAATCAATTTGTTATTTTCCCCATTAACACATCTCGTGCGTAGCACGAGCCGTTTGTGTTGTGTAAAAACGTGTGTAAGTATACACAGTCTAATAAGTAATAAAGTGATAAGTAGAGATCGTTCCCACGATGATTGATTATGGTTAACATCACAAATTCCCAATTTAGCTAATCTAGTTAGTGAGACAATAAAGTAACAAGTAACACATTTGATTAAAATGATAAGGACAATAAATTAAAGGCAAATGACAGTAAAAGATAGTAACAGTGATGTTGAATCAGAGAGATGGGTGGTATAGCCAAGACAAGGATCTGTAATTAATCAATATTGACTTAATGTTGTGACCAGTGCTATGATAGCATTCAGTGTGCAGAATGAATATACATATTTCTATCACTGTGAAACGAAATGTTGTAAAGGTTTCTTTATTCCTAAGCTCCCATGAGGTTCATTACGTAGGGTGAAAATCAGATTTCAGATCACACTATAGCCCTAGCTTCATATTCCTATCCTTCACTAGGAAAAAGTAATATTCTTATTATCTTTCGAACTATATTAACTTGTGAAATCAGCATTTTAATCCTTTCCAGAAATTAAAATACATTACCCTTATTAAAGTGATCAAGTTCAAAAAGAGTGTATAGCATTAAATCGCACAAGTTAATCAAGCATTAATCACAACATCTCATCATTAATTCATAATTACTTCACCATAGTCTTGACTATAGAAAGATCTAGCTCATAATGAGCTCAGACATAACAAAGTAGTACTTAGATAACATAAATGAAGTCATGGAATTAACAACTACAGCCCAAATCAGAAATACACAGAGGAAAACAGAAATTACAAACAAAGTGATTCTCAAAGCAAGCTTCAAATGCTGCAAATCTGCTCCAAGAGCTCAGTACTATGCTGCAGAATGCAGGTTTTCAGCTTCAGAAATGGAGTTCCAGCACTGAAAATGGTGGAAAGATGGTTGGGGGAGATGATGAACAATGGATGGAGGCTGAAAATGGTATTCACTTTAGGTTAAAGTGTCTTTTTATATGACATTCTCTCACTTTGTGTACTAATTGGGCCAAATCATATTCTGAAAAGGTGCTGGCAACCCTAAAAGTAAGGATAGTTTGTTTTTTTGTGGCTCATTAATGCGCAGATTCCTTTTTACACACCCTTACATAGGACAAAACACCCTTTTCTTTACTTTAACACTTGGGACCAGTTTAATTCCTTTCTCTACGCCCTCAGCTGCTCTCGTGCTACCACAACATTCGACACAGCACCCGAGCTAAAAATTCCTGCACAACTAAATAAAGAGTGAATCCAGCAAAATGGCACCAAAAGTTCCCAAAATACATTTTAAACACTACGAACACATTTATATTAAATTATATGCTAATAGTCTATTTATATCCACTAATTACCATTGAACAAGCTTAATTCCCATTTGTTTTGGCATAAATAACTCTTATTTTTAAGAGTTATCAGTATGTCTAGTTGGCCTTATGGTATACACGACCCTGCCTAAGGGAGAAACAGGTAATGACTTGGATTTTAACATACCCCCACCCCCACTAACATTGCTTATAAAAAAAAAAGGTAATGACTTGGATTTTAACATACCCCCACCCCCACACCTAAAAACTCATTTATTCTCTTGAAAATCCCAAAATACACTTATCACTCAAATCTTAATCCAAATTACCACCAAAGACCCTACCCCATCCCACCACCAAACTCATTTCGCCTCTGTCCACCACCGTCCACCGCTAGTGTGACACCACATCCTCCTCCCTCATGCCTCCACCACCTCTCCCGTCCCCACCCACCCCCACATATAAGTAACTCCATCTCTCTCAAAGCATCCTCCACCACCGTCCACCCCACCTAAAACACCACCACACCACCATCTCTCCCCTCCACAACCACTCTGCCTCCACCGGAGCTGAAAAATCATAGTTATTGCAGTTTCCGGGTCACCTATGGTTGAGTAGATGATGAACTCCAGAATGAGTTTGGTTCATGTCCAAAAATTAAGTTTCATGATGTATAAATTAAACAGTCGTCTAGAAACTAAATTTACGTAAACTCAATTGACTTATATAAAAGTGATTATTAAAAGTATAGGTAAACAACATTTTCTTTTATGTAAATTATCACAATAATAAAAAAAATGGCACCATAAATAATTATTTTTATATAAAATCAATGTAATTGGTACCATAAATTATTCTTTAAATAAATTTCTTCCTATAACTAAAATTAAATGCAATTGAAAAAAAACATTTCTTTTATTTCACAAGTATACAACTAATTATGGATCATGTTCTACTACTAGTTAATGGAACATGTGTAACTTACTCTAAGATCTTTTATTTTATTAAAATGGCACTAAAATAAAATTATAATTAAATGCAATTGAAAAAATATTTATTTTATTTCAAATTTAAAAAGTGAGATTGATTTTATTTAAAAAATAATTATTTATGTTACCCATTTTTTTTGATTATTTTGATAACTGACATCAAAAATAATTTTTGTTTACCTATAGCTTTAACAATCATTTTTATATAAATCAATTGAGTTTACAGAAATTTTGTTTCCAGACAACTATTTAATTTATACATCTAGAAACTTAATTTCTAGACGTGGACCAAACTCATCCTAGAGTACTTCATCATCTACAAGTGTTTCAGAAACTGAATTTTCAAAAACCACGATACCTATGATTTTGCAGCTCTGGCGGGTGGTGATGGAAGCACGGTGTGGAGGAGAGAGATGATGGCGCAGTGGTTTTTCAGGTGGGGCAGCAGTGGTGGCGAGGCGGTGGAGGTTTGTTATGATTTAAGAGGGGTGGGGCTACTTTCATGTGGGGGTGGGGTGGGGGAGGGGAGAGGTGGTGGAACCATAAGGGAAGAGGTGGTGGTTCCACGTCAGTAGTCTGGTGGTGGACGACGGGGAACCATGATTGGGGTGGGTTGGGTGGTTACATGTGGTGGTGGGATGGGGTGGTGTGCTTGGTGGGAATTTGGATTAAGATTGGAGTGATAAGGATATTTTGGGGTTTTCATGGGAATAAATTTGTTTTGGATATGAGGGGGAAAAAGTGGGGTGTGAGGTGCAACATCCTTTTGTTTTTGCTAATTAGACCACACATTATATTTTTTTGACTACATATCCTTTCAAGACAAAAAATCAATTTCTTAGTAGAATTACATTGCATAACTCAACTAATTATATTTTGTCTTATTTAAACCAAGAGTATAATATCATTTTTCCTTTTTATTAGTATTATCCAAGGTAATCAAAACCGGACCGGACATTGAACTGGAAGAGGTAGCGGTTCAGAGGTTCTTAGGTTCAACCGGTTGAATCGGGGGTTCAACCGGAATTAATTAAATATATTATTTAATATTTTTATTAAATATATTAAGGATAAAAAATAATAAAAAACCATAATACTCATAATAATACAACAACATATCCGGTATGAATTAATTTTATATTAAAATAATATGAGAAATAGAAAAATATATGATATTATAAGTCAATATTTTCAAAAAAAATAATAATTATTCATATTTAATAATATTCTAATCAATAAATATATAGAATCAAAAGTCTATAGAATGTAATACAAAATATTAGATGTTAAATAGTTAAGATATATATGTAATATATAATAACACATATATAAGTATAAAAGTAAATGGTAAATAGATAAAATTATTAGGGAAAATGGCTTTTGTTAGAAATAAAAGGAAGAATGGTTATATACATAATATTACAGATAAGTGACAACATAACGTGGTTGCTCTGATGGTTAATATTTAAAGCTTGTACAGAGAGGGAAGGGGTTCGATCACCACATGGAACACCAAACAATTTTAAAAAATTGTTTTTTCTCAGAACCGTTGCCAACCGGTGAACTGCCGGTTTTCTCGGTTCTGGGGCGGTTTTCCGGTTTTCCACCCGGTTCTGATGCAATCCGGTTCTGGGGTCCAACTGGACCGGATAGGGGTCTGGTTCAACCGGTCGAACCTCCCGGTCCGGTCCGGTCCGGTTTTGATTACCTTGGTATTATCATCAATTCATCATGATTGTTCGATGCATCTTGATAAATATCATTTTCCCTTCGTTCCGCCGTGCTTTCTGTTTGCGGTTCAGTTACAAGTGGGACCAACAATGTATTTCTTGACATGAATCCGGTGTTTTAAAACTCGGACCGGTGGCCGACTCGGTGAAGATATCTGGTCACTGGGTCAAGGGTCGGACCGAGGGGTCGACAATTGAACCGCATGACCAAAACCCGAATCGCATGACCCGGACCCGGTCTCTATTCCTCGAATTTTCAAGACCTACATAACTTTCGTACCTGTAAAACTTAATTCTAAAATGACACATCCTGCCTAGAAAAGTCAAACAAAAAATCACATCCTGCATAAAATCATCCTATACTCATAACTGATAAATATAATGCAAAAAACAAACTAACTCTAATAAACTTGATTACGGTTTCCCTTATATAGAAGTGCTACATCAGAAAATCAAAAAATCAGTGATAACAATTACTCAAATGGAGCCAATAATCCAATAATGGAAAAGAAAAATATGAAAAAAAGTAAACAAAAAAACAGATTAAACGACGTCGTTTTGATAATAAAAAAAACTTAAAAATGTACATCCCGGTTTGGGTCACGCCGGTTTTCACCGGGTGACTACATTTCCGATCCATATGACTGACCGGCTCGGTTACCCCCCCACCCACCATTCCCGGTCCGACCGGCCGGGCCGAGCCTGTGTTTAAAACTATGCATGAATCTATTGGAAGCATTGAGAACAAAACCCTTATTTCTTATGAGTAGGGCTGAGAGAAGACTTGAGAGAGCCGTATGCATATATTTTTTGGTGGTAAGCTTTTTATTTAAGATTTTTTTTTTATATTACACGGGGCATAAAGCCCAAAGAGAGGATTGAGCAAAACCTCTAGAGCTCCCCACACCTCTGCTATATATGCATTGGCAGCACCCAAATACCGAGCAAAACCTCCTGGCCACCTCCCTTAATAATTGTTTGTTTTGTTGTTCATTGATGTTGATTATTCGTTGCTAGTTAGGGTGAATGACCAGAGATTTGGATTTGGATCGAGTTTAGGTGTGTTTATTACCTTTAAAGGCACCCAACCCCTTCCTGATGACAAGCGGAAAGAGAGTTGGTTTGGGGGATAATTTTTTATTTTTGATAAGCAAAAATTATATTAAAAGGGGTGTAAATGGGCACTTCAACTGTTACAAATACAAGTGGTCTCATTAAAACCTCATTGGGCCAAAACCCCATGGAAAAAAGACCTAAGGAGGAAATAGTACTCAGGAAGAATGAGACAAAAGTCCAAATTACACTGAACTCATACAAATAAGAGATTTCCCCACCAATCAGAAATCTTTAAAGATGAATTGCGGCATTCAATGCTAATGAACCAACTCCAGGATATAGTTTTGACATGATTGACAACCACTTGAGAATTAAAGACTTGATCCCTAAAAAGAATATTTGTTCCGATGGGCCCAAATACACCACGTGACTGCCATTCAAAGCAGATACTTCAATCTCACGGCCTTCTTGGAATCCAGCATGAGTCCATGAGCCTTAAAATGCGCAACTCCAACAAGAAAATCCATAACCGTAATGCCCATCCAAGTATGAATAGAAGTCCAAACTAACCGGGAACACCTGCACAGGAAAAATAAGTGGAAAATAGATTCATCCTGCTCAAAACAAAAAGGACAACACGACCCATGAGGCTCCCTAATAATACCCTTTGAAATAAGAGCATCGCGAGTTGGAAGCTTTCCCAACAACATGTAATATGCTATGCAATGCAACAGTAAGTGACAATGTAAGAGCTGAGGAAAATGTCACTGATTCATTCAAGTAGTAGGGAATCAATTTCCTCAAGTAATTACAAGTATGAGTATAGTATAAAGCAACAGGGAATTCGGCCAGAACCTTCCCTAGACAGAGAACAGAGAGAGACGGTTATGGAGAGAGAAGGAGAGAAATATTCATACAATCAGCATGACTCTAAAATGGTAACCTCCGCTTCTTTTAATCATCCACGCACATAACCCGTTAGCGTCACATTCCCTCTCCTAGCACGTGTGCTTCTCCTCACACTCACATTTTCTTCATTGGTCTTGACTTTTGCTGACTCACCCTCCATGTCATCATTCATTACAATACCCTCCCCTTTAACAACAATCTTGTCCTCAAGATTGAAAGAAGGGTACTGAGCTTGAAAATCTGTTACATCCTCCCATGTTGCCGCAGCCAAATCATTGTCCTCCCGCATGATGAGAACCTGTTGAATCCACTTCTGCCCTTTCTTGATCATTCTAGTACGCAGCACCTTTTGTGGTAGCAATACTGGTCCTGTCTCAGTACTTGTAAGGGGTAGAGGCAAATAAGGCACAGACTTATCACCTTTGAACAACTTTAATTGAGACACATGGAACACTGCATGAATCTTAGCAGTAGCAGGCAGTTTTAACTTGTAAGCAACCTTACCAACCTTATCAATAATTTCAAACGGACCAAAATATCGCATTGACAGCTTTTGATTCTTCCTCAAAGCTATAGAATTCTGCCTATAAGGTTGAAGCTTGACCAGCACCAAGTCACCAATCTCATAGTGTACATCCACACGTTTCTTATCAGCCTGTTGCTTCATCCGTTCCTGTGCTTTCAACAAATTCACTTTCAATTGCTGCATTAACTGCTCCCTCTCAGTCAACAGTTTCAGCACTTCTGCAGAATCATTGCCGGTTGGTTCTGGTCTCACCAACATTGGTGGATCTCTCCCATATAAAGCTTTGAATGGAGTCATGCCAAGGCTTGTATGGAATGATGTATTGTACCAATATTCAGCCAAATTCAACAATTTAAACCAAGCCTTAGGATTCTCAAAAGTAAAACATCTCAAATACAACTCCACAGACTTATTCAGATTTTCTGATTGACCATCCGATTGTGGGTGGTACGCGGAACTCATAGCCAACGTGGTGCCTTGCAACTTGAATAATTGTCTCCAAAATGAACTAGTGAAGACCTTATCACGATCGGATACAATTGTCTTAGGCATGCCATGTAGCTTGACAACTGAAGTCATAAACTGTTCAGCTACAGAGTGACTATTGTAATCAGTCTTCATAGGAATAAAATGAGCGTATTTAGACACTCTATCTATGACCACCATAATGACTGTATAGCCATGAGAGTTAGGTAAGCCTGTGATGAAGTCCATAGCTACATCCTCCCACACCATGTTAGGAATTGGTAATGGCTGGAGTAATCCTGCAGTAGGAGAATTTGGCGCCTTCGCTTGCTGACAGATCACACAATTCTGCACAAACTGTTTAACATCAGCCTTGAGTGTGCTCCAATAGAACTGAGCTGACACCCTTGCAATTGTGCGAGCAATTCCTGCGTGGCCACCCACTGGTGAACTGTGATATTCATTCAAAATTTCCTGTGTCAATCTCTCACTATGAGGTACCACCAATCTTCACTGGAAATACAACAAGTTGTCTTTGACAGTATATTCCACACTGGCAGCAGTCCTCAACCCGCAGTCCTTCATCAATTGAGCTGTCTTAGAATCATGTTTCAATGCTTCTCTCAACTTCTCAAGAAACAATGACTGTGGCTCAGACCAAGCCATGAACAGAACCCTGGATAGTGCATCTGCAGGTATATTTTCCTTCCCTGGTTTGTATTCCACTGTGAAGTCATAACCAAGGAATTTATGTAGCCATGCTTGTTGCTCTGGTGTTTGCAAGGCTTGATCCATCAAACTTCTCAAGCTCTTTTGATCCGTTTTGATGACAAATTTGTGGCCCAACAAGTAGTGTCTAAATTTAGCGAGTGCCTCAGTAATAGCAAATAGTTCTCTTGTATAGGCCGATTGTTTTTGCATTCTAGGCACCATTTTCTTGGAGAAGTAAGCAATAGGATGTCCCTTTTGACTCAACACTGCTCCAACAGCTAAGCCAGAGGCATCGGTTTCTAAGGTGAATGGTTCTGCAAAATTTGGCAGACCTAGCACAGGTGCTGCTGTCATGACTTGTTTCAGGTCCTGAAATGCTTGCTCAGTTGCTGTAGACCACCCAAATGCCTCTTTCTTCAATAACTCAGTTAAGGGACCTGCTATAGCTGCATATCCTTTGATAAATCGTCTGTAATAACCAGTTAATCCCAAGAATCCTCGAAGTTCTTTCACATTCTTAGGAGTTGGCCACTGTCTTACTGCTTGAAGTTTCTCAGGATCCATTGATACTCCTTGTCCTGATACTTGATGTCCCAAGTAATCCACTTGCTGCATACCAAATGAACACTTTGACAACCGGGCATATAATTGGTGATTCTGCAGGGTCTTCAGCACCAATTCTACATGAATTAAATGTGATGTCCAAGTATCACTATAGACCAATATGTCATCAAAAAATACCAACACAAACTTCCTCAACTCGTGTTTGAATATCTCATTCATTAAACTCTGAAATGTAGCAGGAGCATTTGTCAATCCAAATGGCATTACAAGCCATTCATAATGACCATGATGAGTTCTGAATGCTGACTTGTGTCTATCCTCCGGTTTGAGCAATATTTGGTGATAGCCCGATCTTAAATCCAGCTTAGAAAAGAATTGTGCACCAAATAGCTCATCCAACAATTCATCTACAGTAGGCATGGGAAAACTGTCTTTGACAGTGATTGCATTCAATGCTCGATAGTCCGTACAGAACCTCCATTTCCCATCTTTCTTCTTGACAAGGACAATTGGAGAAGAGAATGGGCTTGTGCTATTCTGAATGATGCCCTGCTCTAACATTTCCTGCACCATTGCTTCAATTTGTTCCTTCTGGCTGTGTGGATACCTATATGGCCTGACTTTCACTGGTTTTGCTCCTTCCTGAAGTATGATGGCATGATTATGAGTCCTCTCTGGTGGCAGAGAAGTAGGAGTACTGAAAACTCCTCTATAGGTATGCAATAGTATGGCTAACTCAAGTTCCATACTCTCAGGCAGTTCCAACAATTCATCAGTCACTGCACGCCTTGGTACCTGTTGAACTGTGTAACATTCACTGATGGAGTCAGTATTCTGCAACCTCCTCAGTTGATTGAATTGTGCTAGCTCGGTGTTGCTTCCTTATCACCCTGCAAAACAATAAACTTGCCTTGTTGAAAAAATTTCAACACAGACTGTGAGTAATCTGCCACATGAGGTCCAAGTGTGGCAAGCCATGTTGATCCTAAGATCAAATCCGCACCAGCTACAGGTAGCAGAAATACTGGAACAATTAATTCCTGCTGCTGAACTTGAACTTTGAGATTCTCAATCCACCCTTCTGTCTTCATTTTGTCACCATTACCAATCAACACTTGGAAATTAGATTTGTTCTCCACAGGTAGTTTCAGACATTGAGCAATTCTTGGTTGTAGAAAATTCTCAGAACTTCCTCCATCTACCAGAATCTGAACTGGCAGTTGACCAATCATGCCTGTGAATCTAATTGTGCCAATTCCTATTCCTCCATTCATAGCATTCAATGACAAATGATGAGCACTATCAGTGACTGGTCCAGGATCAATCACAGGTTCACTGGCAGTCTCACTTTTGGTCTCCTCCTCCTCATCATCTTTCAATTGTAACATCATCAAGTTCTTATTGGGGCATTTATGAGCATAAGAAAACTTTTCATCACAAAAGTAACACAATCCCTTATCTCTCCTTAGTTGAATTTCAGCTGCAGACATGTTCTTAATGGCAATGTTCCTGGCAGTAGAGTTATTCTGCTTAGTTACAGGGGTAGGTAACAGTGGAGGTAAGTTTGGCTTATTTTGGCTGTGACTTGTATCTGTTTTGGGTGCAGTGGTGTAAGCTTTTTGGTAGCTAGTGTTTGTATTTGTGTTTGTATGTGTTTTGTGTGTATATGTATTGTTTTTGTGTTTATTAGTATGGCTATATTTCTTTTCAAACAGCTTAGCAAGTGATACTGCCTTCAGCATCGTATTAGGTGTTAAAGACTTAACATCTCTTCTAATTTCTTCTTGTAACCCACTGATAAACCAATCTAACAGTGCCTCGTTACTCAATCCTTCAGATCGATTCGCTAGAGCCGTGAATTCCACGTAATAATCAGACACAGATCCTGTTTGATTCAATTTAAACAAGTTTGCTCTTGGGCATTCATAAGGAGATGGACCAAAATCCAACTCAAGAGCACGTGTAAACTGATTCCAAGTTTGAAATGGGTTAACTCTTTGCATCATTTGATACCATGGCACAATTTGTTGATCAAGATTAACTGAAGCTATCATCAATCTTTCAGAATCAGGTGTGTTAAAGTACTCAAAAAACTGCTGTGCTTTGAAAATCCAGCTAAGAACATCTTTACCATCGAATCGAGGAAAGTCTAATTTTACAGATCTTACCTGAAATGGTGTTCTATGACCTGAGTTTTCAGGTATCTTCACTACAACTGGTGATTTCAACCTCCCATTGCCAGACATGTCCAACGTCGAGCTCGAGGGTGATTTTTCCCCATCTCGCAGATTCATTGCATCTAGAAGCTTCTGCAACACTTCGCTCTGAGCTAGCATCGTTTGCTCGATCTTCTCAAAACGAGCTCCATTTTGTACTTCCAACCTCTTGATGTCAGAATGTGCATCGGCGTGATTTTTCTCCATTTGCTCAGTTACTCGCCTCAATTCCAAACTGAGCTCCTTAATCCTCGTCCCTTCCGCCATAGTTCACTGGATGAAAGCACCAATGTAATATGCTATGCAATGCAACAGTAAGTGACAATGTAAGAGCTGAGGAAAATGTCACTGATTCATTCAAGTAGTAGGGAATCAATTTCCTCAAGTAATTACAAGTATGAGTATAGTATAAAGCAACAGGGAATTCGGCCAGAACCTTCCCTAGACAGAGAACAGAGAGAGACGGTTATGGAGAGAGAAGGAGAGAAATATTCATACAATCAGCATGACTCTAAAATGGTAACCTCCGCTTCTTTTAATCATCCACGCACATAACCCGTTAGCGTCACATTCCCTCTCCTAGCACGTGTGCTTCTCCTCACACTCACATTTTCTTCATTGGTCTTGACTTTTGCTGACTCACCCTCCATGTCATCATTCATTACACAACAATCTCCAACCGAAAACCCCCACCTTAGTGGGAATCGAAAGCTGCCACATATCATCTAAAGCGTTTTGAGTGTCGTTATCCAACCTATCATGATGCATCAGATTCAACATAAGAGCATAACAGGATTTAACCGTAAACTCATAGAAATTATCAAGCCTCCACTGCCAACGATCTTTTTCGGAATCGTCGGGATGAATAGAATTCAAAATGAGACAGCATACATGATAACGATCTTGTTTGGGGGATAATTGATTTCATGAGACAGCATACATGGGACAAGCATTTGAAGACATGGGTGAGGGCATCTGGGATACTAGGAGGTCCAAAGAATGTTGCCCCCACAATTGCTTCTCCTAAATAATACAAGAAAAGATCCACGGAGGCCTTGGAGAAGATGCCTTTTGGATACATTTATCCAGTTGTATTTTGTGTTTCATTTCTAAACTTTTTTAATTTTATGTCAATACAAAAGAAAATTGGCTAAATTATAGTTTTGGTCCCCCTATTTTCAAAAATTCAGACATTTGGTCCCTTTATTTTAAAACTCAGACATTTGGTCCCCCAATTTTAAAAAATCAAATACATTTAGTCTAAAGAGGGACCAAATGTCTTTGATTTTTTAAAATTGGGGAATCAAATGTCTTTGATTTTTTAAAATTGAGGGACCAAATGTCTTTGATTATTAGCCATAAAAAACTGAAAATTCCACTTGGAACTAAATGTCTTTGATTTTTTAAAATTGGAGGACCAAATGTCTGAGTTTTAAAATAGGGAGACCAAATATCTGAATTTTTGAAAATAAGGGGACCAAAACTATAATTTAGCCAAGAGAATAATATATATACATAATAACCTCCATGTCGAACTTATTGGACTTTACCATGGTCTCCTTCTAGCTTGGAACAAAGGCTATCGTAGCTTAATGTGTTATTCTAATTCAACTCACTGTATAGATTTGGTTAATGCCGACCTTAACAAGTGGCATTTCTATGCTTTTATTATTCAGAGTATCAAGGAATTGATGGGAAGGGATTTGACTATCCACCTGGTACACACTCTTCGTGAAGGCGACCTGTGTGGCACTTCTTAGCAATACTTGGAGCCAGTTCTACGAGTACTTGGACGGACTACCAGAGGCCTCCACCTGGAATGGATTACCTGTTGATGGCTGATGCGAGTGGAATCTACTTCATGAGGAGATAGTCTCCCCGAATTATTTTTCTTGCTTTTCTGCTTTTGTTCACATTTCTTTCCTCAATTGTACCAAAAAAAATAATTATAATACCAACAAGAGTTGGTCCAAGCGGTAACTGGGCTTGAATCCCACCCCATGGTCTCGAGTTTGAATTTTGGGTGTTGCAAAAACTTTGTTGGGAGAGGAGAACCAAACGGACCGACAAAGTCTGGTATACACGTGGCCAGCCACGTTCTCCAGTGTAGATTAGTTAACGGCAAAGTCGGTGGATACTGCGCAACAATAACCAAAAAAAATAAAATATTATAATAATTTGATAAATAAGTACTTTTTTTCTAAACAAGCGCTTTTCCTTTTAAATTTGAGTAAGTTTCAAGTGGCACTTGCCACTCCATCTAACAAAAAAATCTACATTTAGATTTTTTTTCTGACAATACATTTTTTTTTTGGTGAGATTTTATGACAATACATTGGGATTCTAAGAAGTTGTTTCCCATTTTGCTTTGTGATTTTTTTTTTGTGAAATTTAGTGTAGATGATTTAATCATTTATTTAATAATACATAAAGTAATATTGGAGTAAAAAATTTACAAGACTTTGACCTTAAAAATTTGTGAATTGTGATGGTAAAAATTCTAGATGTACACAATCCGACCGATTAACGCAGGCGTTCGATTTCTGAAATGAAAGACCATTAAAAGTGCCTCAAAGTTCATTTATTTTGCTTTGCTCACCCATTGTTGGCCTTGCAATGTGCCCTTCCTCCTCTCTCTTCTCTCCTTTCCTCTGTTCCTCATTTCTTCACTCCTCTCCTCTGCAAATCTTGAACAAACTTTGAATATTCAAACCCTCTAACAACCCTTCGTGATCAGCGTGTTTGATTTTTGTGTTGTATCATTTGGCTGGTGTTTGTTGGGTGTTAGAATTTAAGCAAAAACAAAAATAAACAATAACATGACGTACAAAGTAGATAATGAATACGATTATCTTTTTAAGGTTGTTTTAATTGGAGACTCTGGTGTTGGAAAATCTAATATTCTTTCTGGTTTTGCACGAAACGAATTTTGCTTGGAATCTAAGTCTACCATTGGGGTTGAATTCGCAACCAGAACATTACAGGTTTGTATTTTTTGATTATTATTATTATTATTATTATTATTATTATTATTATTATTATATATAAAACTTCATTCTGCATTTATTTTTCTTGGTATTGATTAAATCGAATTTTGATGGTCAAGAAACTGCAGATCATGTGAATATTTTCCCTTCAAAATTACTAATTGATAAATCCATCTAGATGAGTATTACATTGGGATAAATCCATTTAATTTTAGCAAATATAAAGAAGACTTAAAGGTATATTTGGTCCTGCAAATATACAAAAAATTCAGTTTCGTCCCTGCAATTTCAAAAAATTTAAAAAAGTCCTTGCAAATACCAAACGCTTCCAGTTTGGTTCCTGTAAGCGTTTGGTATTTGCAATGACTTTTTAAAATTTTTTGAAATTGCAGCGACGAAACTGAATTTTTTTGTATATTTGCATGGATCAAATATACCTTTAAGCCTATAAAGAATAGAAATGCAATTTTGGGTGGTGCTCGTCACATGAAGCAAGTAAGATGTTTGATGATTTGCCTGTATCAAAAACATGAACAAATTGAATTTCCCATCGCTACAAGACATGAGGTGAGTAACATCATTTGCTTGTACTACTAATAACTTCTATTGTCAACTGCAGAACTAAGAAGCCATATATACTTAATACGATACGACACCAATACGCGATATGAGAAATTTTTAAAATATCAGTAGTCAATGTATGACTATCACAATGTAGAAAAACAATTACTTAAGATTATAATAAGTAGAACAAGAGAAGGTGAGAACACTTGGTTATTGTGAGAACATGATAACACTACATAATAACCGTTAGATTAAAATGAACGGTTCAGATTACGTCATTAATTACAAGATCTTGTATGATTGTTTTCTTTTTAATTAAAGATCACGACAGATCTTGTAATTAATGACGTGATCTGAACCATTCATTTTAATCTAACAGTTATTATATAGTGTTCTCATGTTCTCACAATAACCAAGTGTTCTCACTCGAGTCGTCCCCTATATATATATATATATATATATATATATATATATATATATATATATATATACATAATTTTCTACTTATTATAATCTTAAGTAACAGTTTTTCTATATTGTGATAGTCATACATTGACTACTGATATTTTAAAAATTTCTCATATCGCGTATTGGTGTCGTATCGTATTAAGTATATGGAGCAGAGTGACAAAGTGTGCAAGGAATGCTGAGGTGGACAAAGTGTTCTCACCCTAGCCATGTTGTAATGAATGCTGAGGTGGACAAAGTGTGCAAGGAAGCGTGTGGAGCACAAGGGAGCAGAGTGAGTAACAGAATCAAGTGGCCTCACTCTAGGTGGGACCAGTTTGTTAGCAAATGAGAATAAAAGGAAAGAGAAGAAACTATTGTTAGTGGTCAATTATGTGATTTCACCATTCTTCTTCTAATCTCTCTCTCTGTGTACCATTTTTCCTTTATCAGTATTGTACTCTTAGCTCAAGTCTGAGCTGTTATCCCTTGTACTTCATTTTTATCAATTGAATCAAGCCCACTATTCTCTCTTTCAATTTGTACTAGCATTGCATTAGTGCTTTCACCGATTCCATGGCTGACAACACGAGAATGAAGGAGTTCGCTGCAGAGTTACGACGCCAAGCAAAAATGCTTGAGAAGTCAGATGAAGTTCATACAGCTAGATTCAAACACTTGGAAGTCATGCAGAAAGCTTCGGAAACTAGATTTCAATGAGATGGCAACAACGTTCGATAAAATGATGCAACACATACAGAGATTCACTGTCACCCACGGAAGAACGAACTTAGGAACCCTATCGAGCACGATTTCATCAGTTATGACTAGCACACAGACATCTCCGGTGGGAAGCACATCAAGAATTTCTGTTGGATCGTCGAGCTCATCGTCGCAACCATTCCAAATGCGCCATAACAAGCTCGAGTTTCCACGATTTAACGGTAAAAATGCTCTTGATTGGATTTTTAAAGCTGAGCAATTCTTTGGATACAACAACACACCAGATCCAGAGCGATTGATCATTGCTAATGTGCATTTGGACCAAAAGGTGGTACCATGGTTTCAAATGGTCCACAGAACTCGTCCATTTCAGTCTTGGGGTGATTTTACTAGAGTTATTGAGTTAGATTTTGGTCCATCTTTGTATGATTGTTCAAGAGCCTCATTGCTTAAGTTGAATCAAAAGAATTTTGTGAATGAGTACTATCTAGAATTCACTGCTCTGTCTAATCGTGTATATGGCTTGAGTAATGATGCTTTAATTGATTGTTTTGTGAGTGGTTTAAAAGATGAAATCCGTAGAGATGTGATGCTCCATACTCCCATTTCCATTGTTAAGGTTGTCTCATTAGCAAAGTTGTTTGAAGAGAAGATCACTGCTAACCTTAAACAATACCTTGCCCAGAAACCACAACTTTCACAGTCATCTTACAGAAACCGAGGTCACTTCAATCCAACCAAAAATGACCAAAACACAAACTACCCTTATTACCAACACCACCAACCAGACCTAGGAGCCAATTCCAAAAAACCTGCTATTAAACGCATTTCCCCAGCTGAGATGCAATTTTAGAATAACAAAATGACTCTTATTTCTGTGATCAGAAATTTTCCTTTTCTCATAAATGCCTCAACAAACAACTTATTTTTTTAGACCTTGGAGATGACCCTGAACCACCAAATGATCTTCCTCAAATTGACTTTAGCAAAGAACCTGACATCAAACCAACGGTGGAGCATTATTTATCTTTAAATGCTCTAAATGGAGCAACATGTTTTGGTGTAATTAGATTCAAAGGCTTTAATGGACCTATTCATGTTTCTATTTTACTTGATGGTGGAAGTTCAGCTAGTTTTGTGCAGCCACAAATTGTTTATTGTCTGGGATTACCTGTGGAGCCAACTCAGAAGTGCAATGTCTTAGTGGGAAATGGTCAAAATATGAAAGCAGAAGGGATAGTTCAGAACTTAACTGTGAAAGTTCAAGGTAATGATATTACAGTCCCAGCTTATCTGTTACCAGTTTGGAGCAGATGTGATACTAGGAGCACCTTGGCTAGCATCTTTGGGTCCGCATGTGGCTTGTGGATATCTTGCGTTGCAGATTAAGTTTTGATGATGAAGCAATCTGAAATAAAGTGACAAATGGAACTCCAAGGCACAACCAACTCAAGAGGAAAGTCTGTGTCAAGGGTAGTCGTTAGGAAGTCTGATCGTGCCTTAGGAATGAATTGTAAACCGCTTTTGAGGATCGGCTCAAATCACTTAACACACTAGCACTCACATAATTAACCTAACATAGGCCTTCAATTGATAAAAGCATGCTAAATAGGTTAGGCACAACTAATTATAAGTACAATCGATTATTGAAGGAGAAAATAGCAATATGTAAGTACATAATCGATTACAACAAGGAAGATAATCAATTATGACCATAATCGATTACAACAAGAACATAATCGATTATGAAGTTGTGTTTTAAAGAACATGCTCGTGTGCGTGATAATCGATTATCCACTTAACTGATAATCCATTATCAGTGTTAAAAAATTGTCCCAACGATCATATTTTTATAAGATCTATAAATAGGGACTTGGGGTTTCACAAACAGATAACAACTTACGAACCACAGAGCTAAAAGCGAACCCTATTGCACTATCACACTTGTTCTTCACGCTTTCCATCATTTTGAGCTGATATCTCTCAAGGGTTAGGTTGGAAATCTTCAAGTTGTTGTATTCACCTTCTTAGAGGTATTTTTATTTTCTTGTAATTTGTTTAAAATTGTCATTGGGTTATACTAGAGAGTGGAGAATCTCTCTAGGGTTTTTTTTAACTGTAACAAGGGTGGGGTATCTCTTGTTTGTCAATTGAATTTGAGGGCTCTTGCACAAAGGTGGGGTATCCTAAGTGAAGAGTGCCTGATTTTTGTAAGGGTTTGGAAGCACCCAGTTTAAGCTTTGATTTGATAGTGAAAATCTCACAAAGGGTTTGTGAGGACTGGAGTAGGTCACTAAAAGGTGGCTGAACCTTTATAAATCTCCTGTGTATTTTACTGCTTTGTTTCTAATTCATTCATTCCATAAACCTGCGCAAAAATTAATCTAAGTGGTTAAAAAGGGGAACGCTTTTCTAAAAAAAACTCGATTCACCCCCCTTCTTGAGACTGGAGCAACTTCGTAACAAGTGATATTAGAGCTAGACTCTTGTTTAAACGGCCTAGCAGCTTCAAGAGAAATAGCTTCAGGTTGGTGTACGCAAGAGGGTGCATCTCTTACCTGTCCTCCGGGATTCAACGGGAAAGATTATGCATATTGGAAAGAAAGAATGAGAATATTCATAGAAGGAGTTGATATAGATGTATGGGATGCTGTGGAAAATGGACCATTTGTCCCCACGCACATGGTAAATGGTATTCTCACTGTCAAAGAAAGAGCTGAATGGACTGATGGTGATAAGAAAAAGGTTCAACACAATCTCCGGGCTAAAAATATCATTACTTCTGCACTAAGCCCCGACGAGTTCTTCAGGGTGTCAAAATGCCCAAGAAATGTGGTAAAAAGAGGTAAAAAGAGCAAGAACAAACACTCTTATCCGAGAATATGAATTATTCAGAATGAATCAAGGAGAAACTATACAAGAAATGCAAAAGAGGTTCACTCACATAGTGAATCAATTGGGTTCATTAGAAAAATCATTTCCTGCTGAAGATTTGATCAACAAAGTACTAAGGTGCCTGTATAGAGAATGGCAGCCAAAGGTAACTGCTATAGCTGAATCAAGGAATTTAGCTACTATGACACTCGCCACTCTTTTTGGCAAACTACAAGAGCACGAACTAGAGCTCACTCGTCTGGCAGAGCATGAAGAAAAAGAAAAGCTTGGATTTAAAGGCTTCTAGTTCAAATCGACCTGATGACAGTGATGACTCAAAATGAAGATGATGAAGATGATGAGAACATGGCTCTTGTGGTTAGAAAATTCATAAAGTTCATGAGAAAGAAAAGTTTTCCTAAGAAGAGTTTTCCTCCAAAAATATTCTCAAGCAAGGAAAAATCATCTAGTCCTCCAACTTGCTACGGATGTGGCAAACCCAGGCATATTAAGATGGAGTGCCCAAGCTTACAGAAAAAGTCATCAAAATTTGAGAAAAAAGGATTCAAAGAAAACAAAGGTAGAAAAGCCTACATAGCACGGGAAGACAATGACATGGATTCATCATATGATTCAGAAAGTGAAGAAGCTTGTCATACCCTAATTTTGTCCAACTAATTTCAAATAAAGAAAAAAACAATATCAAAACTTTTGGTGTTGTGGATACCCAATTTTAACTGGTATTTTTCACTTTCTAGAAAAAATAACAAAAATATATTTTTTCACGTAGATTCGATTTCTAGTCCCTCGAATAGGTCGTTTCGCGCTCATTTACCGTTTTTGCGTCGTTATTTCTTTTTTAGTGGTTAAACAAAAATTGAAATTATTACAAAAATGTCCATGTCCATGCCAAAGTTACAAGAAATATAAAAATAGACCAAAATACCCAAAACTGCAGCTACTTTGCGAATGCAATTTCTCTTTTCCAACATGTCGTCTTGACGATCCGAACGGTGAAAGTGAAGATATATGTCTCACGAACCTCCCGTCAAAAGAAGAAGACGATCCAACGGTTAACGAATTCAGAATCGCACTGACAAGGTGGCTGGTTTGAGAAAAAACGGGAGTTGTTTTCAGCTACTTTGCGAATGCCATTTCTCTCTTCTCAGATCTCTTTTTGACGATCCTAAAGGTGAAAGTGAAGATATATGTCTCACGAACCTGCCGTCAAAAGATGAAGACGATCCAACGGTTAACGAATCCGGAATCTCACTGTCAAAGTGGTTGGTCTGAGAAAAAACGGGAGTGGTTTTCAGCTACTTTGCGAATGCCATTTCTCTCTTCTCAGATCTCGTTTCGACGATCCTAACGGTGAAAGTAAAGATATATGTATCACGAACCTTCTGTCAAAAAACGAAGACAATCCAACGGTTAACGAATCTGGAATCGCACTTTCAAGGTGGTTGGTTTAAGAAAAACAAGATTTGCTTTCTCTATCTTGTTTTAGTCCCACATTGCTTGGGAGAAACAAGGACTACCTAGCCTTTGGCTATAAAAGAGGTTGAGATGGAAAGACTATGGACATGGGCAATTGACGGGGTAAGTGATCTTCTGGGCTAGGCTTTGCAGTCCATTAGATTAAAAGCCTCTCTTTGATTCTTTTGGGTTAGTCTTTACTGTCCATTAGACAAAAACCCGTCTTTGATTATTTTTGGGGCTAGCTTTTGCAGCCCATTACTTGGCGATTTTTGGGTCAAAATGGACCTGATAAGAGTCCGACTCGCGGTTGACGTGGTCAGACTGCTCGGTCTGGTTCGGCGTTGATCAGCTTGAGGTTAGTTTTGTATTTATTTATGTACATATTATGTACATATTTATTATTTATTTATTTATGTACATATTTATTTATTGTTTATTTATTCATTTATGTACATATTTATTTATTGTTTATTTTATTTATGCATATTTTAAGTACACATTTACACACAATTATGAGTGGGGCCCTATACCCGAGTCTGTTTTGAAGTTTAGGACGAGTGGAGATTATTAGTGATAGTCATTCTGGATTTCTGTCTGACTATCATGAGAATCTCATTCAAAGTGTGCTCTTTCGTGATATTTCACACCAGATAGTTACCTATCGTTGTGGGTAATATTACTAATAAGACTTTAACTCTGGAGGCCTTTGGTGAGAAAGTGATTAGAGCTACCAAAAGAATATTCACAGTGTGAACTTTAAATCACTATGATTTAATAAAAAAGCAAATAGGGGGTTTAGCCGACCGGACAGACGGGTTAGCCATCGTTTTGGGATAAATGAGTTGCACGGCTCAAGAGTCCTAAAATACCTATTCAAATAATCTCAAATCCTTTTTATAGAGTCATGTTTGCAAACAAACATTTTCAAATAATCAAACACTCAATCACAAATCAGTTATTTACAATGGTCACTCTGAGTTTAACTCGTTTGATCATTGTGAATACCTTCCTTTTCAAATGGGCCGTTAGTGGTGACCACTCTAGATTTATCTGTTTGGTCACTTCAAACGTCTTTCAAATTTCAAAAACATTCAAATAATAAAAAACACCAACACACAAACATTTTCGACCAAGAACTACGTGTGATTTGATTCTCTACCAGGAGATACGTAAGAGCATAGGGCAGCCGACCTCTGTCAATTGCATTAATAAAAACCGTTTTTTTAGTCCTTTTGTAAATTTCTTATTTCTTATTTTTTTTGAAAACAAACAAAAATAGCTAACCATTTATCGAGTCTTTTTATTATTATAAGGGTAAAATCATTATTTTTGAATTAATAAATGTTTGCACATTTAGTTAAAACGTAACCTTCCTTAGGATGGATGTCGTAGGGTGCTAATAACTTCCCTACGCATAGACGACTCCTGAGCCTAAACCTGGTCCGCAAAACCCCCTTATCCACTCAATAGGGAATTTCCAATGTTTCCCCTTAAACTAAACTTTGGTGGCGGCTTCATTTCAAGAACGTCGAAGAATCCCTCCTCCGGATTTTTCGGTCGCTACAGCTGGCGACTTCACCGGGGACATATTAAGAGAGTCAAGCCTAGTTAACTAAATGTGTAAGTTTTTATTAACTTTATATTTTGTTTTTGCCCTTATACTTATGTTTCTTATTTATTAGCATTTCTTTCTATTATTAAGCCTTAGAGTAGACGACTCTTTTGTTATTGTTGTTGTATATCTTTTCCAGCTTGGTTAGTTTTGGTATTTTGCCCTCATCACACACCTCACTTACACTTTTGCACACACTTTTCAGTGGGGCCCTAAACCCGGGTCTGCAAATAACCTAGGACGAGTGGAGATTATTAGTGACAGTCATTCTGGATTTTATCTGTTTGACTCTCATGAAAGTCTCAGCCAGAGTACGCTCTTTTATGGTATCACACACCTGGTAGCTAGCTATCGTTGTGGATCATATCATGAAGGGGATTTTAGCTCTGGAGACCTTTGTGAGGAAGCGAATAGAGCCACTTGAGAGATTGATCACATAAGTGACCCTAGACAATGTTGAAAATCCCAATTTAGACATGACCCAACTAGGACACATGAGCATTATACTTACCCTCTCTATTATTCTGGTTAGCGTTTCTCCAAAAATAAAATCACTAAAAAAAACATTTTCATGCTTCTTTCTTTCATTTGCATGCACATGAGGCGACATCATCACACCAAAAAAATCTTCATGCATCCATAACAAAATAAGACCATTCTTTTCACGCGCATCCCATTAACAAAATAATGCATTTGCGTCATTTGTCCATCTTGCATATCCACACTAAAAAAACATCACTGTGATATTATATATTCATTAGTCATTCCCTTCATGCATTATACAAAAAAAGGGGGTCATTTATTTCTTTCACATCCATTTCAAATGCATTATTCCCATGCATCATAAAAAACAAAAGTAAAAGTTTTTCCTATTACATGCATCTCATATTCCTACATAACCTCCCACATGCATCAAAATAAAAGTCAGAAATTGCATTTTCTTTTATTATTGTATCATTCATCACCCAATGGTCTTTTGTTAGCTTCTTATTCTAGTTGAAGCATAAAAAAAAAAACCCTCTTAAGGTATCTTTCTATCACGTTGTTACTCATGTACAACTAACATCCATATGCTCATTCAAAGAAAACATATAAAAAAAATCACCATGCATTAATGCTAAAATCATTCTTCCATAAGCATTTCATTGTTATTGCACCATCACGCATCGCGTCATATAAAGAATAACAAAGATATCATTTTTTTCAAAATTGCATCTTTCCACGCATTAAAAAAAATCCCTGCGAGTGTCATGCATTTTGTTTCCTCGGACACAAAAAAAAAACAATTTTTACCCATATAACGTTAGTATATCATTTGATCAAAAAAAATTAGCATTATATTTAACATGCACCGACATTCATTCATAATCATTCAAAATCATGATAGATATCACATCATTTGTAAAGTCTTGAATTACATTTAAAAAAAACATAACATTCATACATCATTTCCCCTCATATTGCCATCCTAGTTTAAATGCATCAATTCCATATTCACGTATCATTTTCCAAATAAAACAAAAAAGTTATTTCATTATAATTGTATCATTCATCATCCCATAAATAAAAATGAGAGTTTGCATACATGTTGCACTACCTCTTAAAAAATGAAAATAATTGCATTTAGGATCAAACATTTATTTCTTCATGCATACATGCATTTGCATATCCGTCATCATGGGCATTATATGTTGCTAAAAAATAATCACCGCACATTCATAATAAAACCATTTTTTTCACATGCAGCCCATTATCATTGCACTACTTTACATCTCATCATCCGGAAAATAAGAAAAATATTTTTGTATTTGTCCAAATCGCACCATCTTGCATATCCATTTAGAAAAATATATATCACTTTGATATTATAAAAAAGATATGTTCATTACTCCTTTTCATGCATCAAAAAACAAAAAAACAAAAACAATTTTTTTTTTCATTCTTATCGACCTCAAACGCATTATCATCCAGCACGCATCATTTACAAATAAAAGAAAAATAGTGCCACTTTCTTGCATCATCCATCATCCAAAAATATATAGCATTTTGCATTGCCTCCAAAAAATCATTTTGGATAGTTAACCTCTCCAAGTGATCATTCATTCATGCATTTCACACATTTGCATTTTCATCACGTATATATATTATCATGTGTTCACCCATACATAAAAAAAACATGAGCACATTTTTTTCAAAAGATTGATGAGAGATGAGGCGAAGTTAATTATTTCTTCTTTGGAAAAGTTTAGCTTAGTGTTAGGATTTCGGCAAGTGTACCGAATCGTTGCAAGTAATAGTAAATTGGTAAGAACCTCTAGTCGTATCCACAAGGATTGAGAGTTATTATCAATAAGCAAGTATATTAATTCTTAGATGTAGACCAATTGGAATAGTATTTGTGATTTATCGTAACCGAAAACAAATGATTGGTAATAGAAATAAGAGGATAAGGCGATTGGGAATCAAATCCTCTCCCCTGTGCTATCATGTAACGAACCTTCAATCAATTTCAATTAATTACCCAATTTAACAGATTCAATTCAATTATAGATTAAGGACAATCCCCTGCTCATAACCCCTTTTCTCTAATGGGAAACCCTAATTAACGAATCACCAATAGACAAAGCATTAAACTCAAGAATTAACGAATTCACAAACCCAATCCCAGATTCCTATGATCATCAAGTTTGTGACCTAAAACCCCAATTTCAGGCAACATACCCATTTCCCAATGGTGAACATAAACCCTAAATCAATACGATTAACATGTGCAATTGTAAAGCATTACGAACAAAGGTAAAGGCAATTGATAAATTGAATAACAACCGAATTGATTATAACAAAGAGTTCACATGATAGTTTCGGGGAGATTCATCTCTCCCTAACCCTAGAGAATTAGTTACACATCATCAAAGGAATAAAAGATAAGATTAAGAAGGAATTACACAAAGAGGAGTACATGAGATCCTTCAATTCCTTATTCCCAAGTGTAGAGAAGCTCCCAAAATCGCATCCAATTCCTTGCTGCTGCTCAAAACCCTATTCTCGCATCCAAGACAAAGTGCCCTTTTTCCTTCAGAATTTTGCATAAATCGCTCACTTTCTGCCAACGGTCGCGACGCGATCCGACCCCATCGGGACGCGATCGTCCTGAAATTTGCTTGGTCGCGATGTGAACCTTCTTAGTCGCGACGCGAAGAATGGCAGATTCTTCTCCTTCGTTTCTTTGTTGAGTCACTACGCAAGTGTCTGGTTCGCTAGTTGACGCCACATCAAATTGAAGGTCTTCCAACATAATGCAATAGCAAGACAATTGAATTGGTAAAACACAAGATCATAGACAGGCAAGCATTCTCAGGTTTCCGCTTTTTCACACATCTCACCAAATTGCCTCTCTTTTCTGTATAAGGAAGTCACTCAATTCACAATACATGCATCACCGTTTCATAGGCTTGAACAAGTTCTAGAAAAGTCTACACACATTGATATGCACACACACATTTTGAGGACTTAGAGGTTGTAACTGGGCTTAGGTAAGGGTGGATATTATTTGGGTAGGTAGGTTACAACTTGGAGTTAGGCATACTTCCCTGTTTATCATCATATACCAATCTCACCACTCACCTCTCACCATGTTTTCCTAATAACATTCCACAAGAGACGGATTTTTATTTATTTATTTAATTATTATTATTATTATTATTATTATTATTATTATTATTATTATTTATCTCTTCTCTTGTATATACCACCCCAAACTTAGTTTGTTGCTATTCCATGAGCAACCCGAAACATAGATTTTTCCCACACATGCATACATTGTCTACCTAACTCCAAGTTAAGAAAACAAACTTTGAATGTAATTTGCCTGGTGTGGTCTATGTTAGAACAGAATAGTAAGAAGAAACAATTAGGCTCAATGGGGTTAGCTAAGGATAAGTCATATTGAGGTGGTTTGAAAGGCTCTGGGTTATCAAAAAAAAGCCTCAGTGTGTATGTAAATCAAATGCAAGACGATTAAGTACATGTTCAAGTTCTGCAGAATAATACATGCAAGGAATTTTCACACAATCAATTACATAAGTGTTTGGGCTCACCTCACGATTGGGATTGTAAGAGTATGAACTCTCGAAAGCTTGCCAACAAATGATCCAGATTTTTCTCAATCGTTGTCTTAATTACTGACACTACCTGATGATAAAAATTGACGCGACAATAATCATGGTAAGATGCAAAACATATTAAGCTAAACAACCACAATCATCATCATCGTTGAAGATGTCGCTAGAAGCTCAAGGTTGCGGTGCCTCAAAGATCACTGTATAAGTTATATCAGCAAAGTACAGACCAAAATGCAAAAAGCAAAACAAAACAGACAATAAGATAAAAATCCCAAAATAATACTATCTCAAATGAAAAGTAAATGATAAGAGTGAGCCCTCTTGCTCAAGAGAATGAAATGTGACGCTCTATGAACTCATCCCCCTGTAAAAGTGGGTCTTGTGTCTCTGGCAGCTCCTCCGCTGGGGCTGATGATGAAGGACCTACAGTGTTGGCAGTAGCTTTCCGCTGGGCTATAAATTGCTGGGCAGCATGGGCAACACGGGGTGTTGCCAGGAAGGATATATCCAAGCCCTGGTGCTCGCCTAGCATAGACATCCCGCACTAGTTAGCCATCATAAGCTCATACTGGAACGAGGGATCACTGTAAAACTGCTGTGGATCAGTCGGAGCTGCTGGTTGCTGCTGATCGGTCTGAACTGCTAGGTGCTGCTGAGGCGGAGGTGAGTGCTCGCCTGCCTGTTGTGGTACTGGCCCCTCAATAGGTCCCTCTGGTTGCTTCACGATCCATGTTGCTGTAATCGGCTCTCGGGGTTCAATTGGCAGATCATCTGGTCTCTCCTGGCATCCCTGTTGTGTGCACAAAGCATGGATCAGGGAGGCATGTCCCAGTCTGGCTTTAGGACATTGCGCTATTTCAGCAATATTCTCTGATATAATTTCCCCTAAGTTCAGCTTTTTTCCTTGCATGATTCCCAATAGCCCCATTGCCCTTAAAACGAGCACATCTGATGAGTTGGAGCATGACACAATATTCTGATGGAAAAATGCATTCCAAGCCTTAGGGATAGGCTTCAATGCCATGTGGCTGAAGCGACGGAGAAAAATTTGTAACCCTGGTGCATACTTGACCCATTGTCCCCCAGGACGGCACAATTCTCTGAGTATCCACTCATAATCAATGTCCCTCATGTTGGCTATGAATGCATCTCTCAATGCACATGATGAATACGCAGGTAGGCCCAATAACTGATTTATACTCTGGTGAATAGGATACACTTTTGCCCCGAACAAAGGACATTGTAGACTTATCCTTCTCAGTTGCCCAGTAAGCATTGGCGTAGAACTCCCTCACTATGCTCTGATTGGCCTGCTTGATGATGGAGTTGCGAGTGAGCGAACCCAATTCCCGGAGCGTGGAGCTTGTTATAGGGAATTCTCCAGTGCTTAGATCAAACGCTCGCTCCGGGTTGAACTTCTTTCCCTTCACCACATTTTGGAACCGCTTCTCGTCCTCGGCTGATTTGAACCTTTCAGCATCAAACGAGGGTTCTTCCTCCCTTGGTTCCCCCTGCCTTCTCTTTGAAGGACCGGTCTTGGTTGGGCTTCCCATTCGCTCACCTGTTAGAAAAATTCCTGCAAAACATTTGTTAGTTCCCAGGGAACCATTGGTGTCGGTTCCACTTAACAATTGCATTAATAATGTCAAACACCTGAGACTTTCAAAACACAAGACAACTCGAGGCCACCGCCCATGTTAGATACAAATGCATGTGATAGCAGTATTTACACGAATGAAATTTCATTCCCAAATGCAACACAAAATCGTCTACCTTAGAGTTCCCTAGGCACTGACATACTAGAGCAACATTTGAGCAAGGAAAATTTCATTGGGGCATTTTATCAAACACTTGGCCTGCACAGCAGATTTCTATTGGGGCATTTAATTAAACATCTCTCCTACACTAAAACTAGAGAGTTTTTTCAACTCCAATCCAAAATACACCTCCTCCCTTTCAATTACTCAACATAAACATGCAAATTAAGATGAGTGGGGCAATCATTGATGTCCTATTTTTACCTCTACCCCCAAAATTCGTAGTCCCCCCACTCAAACACATAAACAAGGAGAAATTTTGAAAATTGAAGCATGAATTTGAGAATCATGGTTACCTGGAGATGTTGAACAAGGAGAATCTGTGCCAAATTGTGTTAATCCACCACCAATTTGAGCAAAAACCGTAAAGGGGGAGGGAGAAATGTTGCTATTCGAGTGCACAAGGGGGAGAAGTGTTGTGATGTGTGTTGCTGAACGCTTTTTTTTATGGAGGCAACGTCGCATCGCGATGCGAAGGCAGCTCATCGTGACGCGATGAGTGGAAGAAACATCTGCCTTGAAATCTTGGTCGCATCGCGACACGAGACATGCTCATCGCGACGCGATGAGTGGCAGAAGTTTCTGCTTTGAGAATTTTTCTTATCCCGTCGGGATGCGATACGTGACCCCCCCCCCCCCCCCCCATTTTTTTTGAATAAATTAAATTTAGACTAAAGACCAAAAAGAATAAAATAAAATAAAATAAAGACTTGTTACCTCTACCATGGGTTGCCACCCACTAAGCGCTTCTTTGACGTCACTAGCTTGACGTCTTTTAGGCCCTTATGGGTCTCTCAGCATGAGAATCATTTGAGCTTTTTCCACCGCATCACCAAGGTATGGCTTGAGTCTTTGTCCATTGACCTTAAAAGATCTTTTGGACTCTGGCTCTTCCACTTCTATTGCTCCGTACGGTGTCACTTCTTTAACAACAAAAGGTCCTGATCACTTGGACTTCAGCTTTCCTGGAAACAACTTGAGTCTCGAATTAAACAACAACACTTGTTGTCCAGGATGAAATTCTTTTCTTGAAATATGCTTGTCATGGTACACCTTCATATTCTCTTTGTAGATCCTATTGTTCTCATATGCATGCAGCCGCATCTAATCTAACCCCTGAAGTTGTAGGATTCTCTTTTCTCCACTTAATGCGGGGTCAAAATTCAAGAATTTCAACGCCCAATATGCTTTGTGTTCAAGTTCAACCGGCAAATGACAAGATTTTCCATAAACCAATTGGTAAGGAGACATACCTAAGGGTGTCTTATAAGCTGTCCGGTATGCCCACAGTGTATCATCTACCTTCACTGCCCAATCTTTCCTTGAGTTCCCCACTATCTTCTCTAAGATTCTCTTGATTTCTCTATTTGACACTTCTACTTGACCATTGCACTGAGGATGATAAGGGGTTGACACTTTGTGCTTTACACTATACCTGGATAGGACATTGCTAAGCTGAGTGTTACAAAAATGGTTACCCCCATCACTGATCAAGACTCTTGGCACACCAAATCTTGAGAAAATGTTTTTCTCTACAAATTTGACCACAGTTTGAGAATCATTTTTTGAAGTGGCAATGGGTTCTACCCATTTAGAAACATAATCTACCGCCACCAAAATATATTGACAAGAATGAGATGGTGGGAAGGGTCCCGGGAAGTCAATGCCCCAACAATCAAACACTTCTACTTCAAGTATAGGGTTCAATGGCATCTCCCCCTTACGTGAAATATTGCCAGTCCTCTGGCACTTATCACAACTTTTTACATGATTTTGCGCATCCTTAAAGATGGATGGCCAATAAAAACCCGACTGGAGTACCTTTGCGGCTGTGTGTTCCCCATTGTAGTGACCTCCACATGGAGAATCATGACAATGCCATAGAATCTTTTGACTTTCACTACCAGAAACGCATCTTCTAAGAAGTCCATACGTTCCAACCTTGAAGAGAAAGGGATCATCCCAAAGATAATGTTGGACATCATGGAGGAACTTCTTCTTTTGTTGCCATGAGAAGTCTTCAGGGACTGTTCCGCCTGCCTTGTAATTTTCTATGTCGGCAAACCACGGTCTCTCTTCAATTGCAAACAACTTCTCATCGGGGAACTCTTCAAGGATTTCTTTCTCCTGAGCAGTCACCTATTTGTTTTCCAGCCTAGACAAATGATCTGCGACCACATTCTCGCTCCCCTTTTTGTCCTTGATCTCCAAGTCGAATTCCTGCAAAAGCAAAATCCATCTAAGGAGTCGAGGCTTAGACTCGCCCTTGGTTAGCAAATATTTTATTGCAGCATGGTCAGTAAAAATGATCACTTTAGATCCAACCAAATAGGAACGGAATTTTTCCAATGCAAATACTATGGCTAGCAGTTCTTTTTCAGTTGTTGCATAATTCACCTGATTTTCATTTAAAACCTTGCCAGCATAATATATGGCATGAAAAAGTTTCTCTGATCTCTTCCCCAGCACAACACCCACTGCATAATCACTAGCATCACACATTAGCTCAAAGGGAATATCCCAGTTAGGGGCTACAATGACTGGAGCAGAAATCAGTTTTTCCTTTAATACATTTAAAGCACAAAGACAGTCATTATCAAAGACAAATTCATTCTCCTTAACAAGTAGATTGCTTAAAGGTTTTGCAATCTTGGAGAAGTCTTTTATGAAACGTCGATAGAATCCGGCGTGTCCTAAAAAACTTCTCACTCCTTTTCAATTCAGAGGGGGGGGGGGGGTAACTTTTCTATCACTTCAATTTTTGCTTAGTCAACCTTAATGCCATTTGCCGAAATTTTATGGTCAAGAAAAATTCCTTCTTGAACCATAAGGTGACACTTTTCCCAATTCAAAACTAGATTGGTTTCGGTGCATCTCTTCAAAACTGCATCAAGATTAGACAAACAAGAATCATAGCACGGTCCAAAAACAGAAAAGTCATCCATAAATACCTCAATAGCATTTTCCATCATATCAGAGAATATAGAAAGCATGCACCTTTGAAAAGTTGCAGGAGCATTGCATAAACCGAAGGGCATCCTCCGATATGCAAACACGCC
The DNA here is from genome assembly GCA_039519185.1 of Astragalus membranaceus. NCBI lineage: Eukaryota > Viridiplantae > Streptophyta > Magnoliopsida > Fabales > Fabaceae > Astragalus > Astragalus membranaceus. The sequence goes on along the minus strand of CM076849.1, from coordinate 157,815,646 downwards.
AAACAGACAAGTAAAAGCGTCTTATCTTGATCTTCAGGATCAACTGCTATTTGGTTGTAACCAGAGTATCCATCCAGGAAGCAATAAAAAGCTTGTCCAGCTAATCTTTCCAGCATGTGATCCATGAATGGTAATGGGAAGTGGTCCTTCCGAGTGGCTTGGTTTAATCTCCGGTAGTCAATGCACATCCTCCACCCTGTGACTGTGCGAGTGGGAATTAGCTCATTCTTCTCATTTTAAACCATTGTCATACCACCCTTCTTTGGAACCACATGAACTGGACTCACCCACGAACTCTCTGAAATGGGATAAATCATCCCTGCATCTAAGAGCTTCAAGACTTCCTTCCTCACCACCATCTTTGATGGTAGGATTTAATCTCCGCTGTGGTTGAATCACCGGTTTGAATTCTTCCTTGAGCTTGATCTTATGCATGCAAAAAGCCAGACTAATCCCCTTAAGGTCGGAGATAGTCCAACCTAAAGAAGTTTTGTTACTTCTCAACACCCTCATCAGTTTTTCCTCTTCCAACTCGGTCAAAGAACTACTGATGATGGCTGGATATCGATCATCACTCCCAAGGAATACGTACTTCAAATGGGAGGGGAGTTGTTTCAATTCTGGAGTTCCTTTTCTGGACTCTCCCCCTACTCAACTCTTCTTTTTTCTTGAAGACCCTTTCTACCTGGGAAGCTTCAAACTGTAGAATGCAATCTTCTATTTCACTGCCCAAGTTTTCATCTAACGCCTCAATAGAGTTCACAACTACCTTCTCTAATGGAGGAGAGGGTGAGTCATGTCTAAAGGTTTCTTGCACTGAGTCTTCAATCACATTCATCCTAAAACATTTACCTTCGTCATCTGGGTGGCGAATAGCTTCAAAAACATTAAAAGTCACCTTCTCATCTTGGAACCTTAGAATTAGCTTACCTAGTTGTACATCTATCAAAACTCGCCCAGTGGCTAAAAATGGTCTACCAAGGAGAAGTGGTACCTCTGCATCCTCCTCCATGTTAAGAATCACTAAATCAACAGGAAATAAAAATTTATCAACTCTTACCAGAACATCTTCCAAGACTCCATAAGGGTGCTTTATAGATCTATCAGCAAGTTGCAAAGACATCCTCGTTGGTTTCACCTAACCTCCTCCAAGTTCCTTCAACATAGACAAAGGCATTAGATTGATGCTTGCTCCCAAATCACAAAGAGCTTTGCCTATTGTCAAGTTACCAATCGTGCAAGGTATGGTGAAACTTCCGGGATCTTTCAACTTTGGAGGAAGTTTCCTTTGGATAATGGCACTACACTCTTCGGTTAGAGCCACCGTTTCATCTTCCTTGAATCTCCTCTTCTTGGTCAACAATTCCTTCATAAACTTCGCATAAATGGGCATTTGATCTAAAGCTTCTGCAAAAGGAATGTTGATTTAGAGACGGGAAAAGATCTCCATGAGCTTAGTGAATTGCTCCTCTTTCTCTTTCTTCTTATTCAACGTTGGATAGGGCAACTTCACGTATGGTGGGATCACTTGGGTCTTCTCTCTCATCTCACTTTTATGTTTTTCACTCTTTTTTTCTTTTTCTTTTTCACTCAACTCATTTTCAACCTCTTCATGTTTCTTTTTCAACTCCTCCCTCAACCTCTCAATTTCATTACTCTCCTCTCTAGGCTTGGTTTGGGTCACTTCAACGGGGTTCAACTCGTTACCACTCCTCAATGAAATAGCTTTGCAACTCTCATTCTTAGGGTTATCAATAGTGCTAGCAGGAAAGCCACTATTAGATGTTTCAGCAAGCCGCTTCGACAATTGACCAATTTGAATCTCCAAGTTCTTCATTGAAGCCTCATGATTTTTCTCCATATTCTTCATAGCTTGTTCTTGGGATTCGAAAGTGTTCTTGGTCATTTGAATGAATTGTGTCAAAGCATCTTCCAAACGGGAAGGGTTCTTTTGTTGTTGAGCAGGTTCTTGAGACTGCTGTTGGTTTGAACCTGAGGCCTCATTATTATTCTTCCAAGAGAAGTTGGGATGATTCTTCCACCCGGGATTGTAGGTGTTAGAAAACGGGTTTCCACCTTGTTTTTGAAAGCTTCCCATGTAACTGGCCTGCTCAATAGTTTCTCCATGAGTTGCACAATCACCCTCGTGAGGTTCTCTACCACAATAATTGCACCCACCCGTTTGCACTGCTTGAGCGGTTGCTTGAGTTTTTGAACTAACTTCACAAGTTGTAGTTAGTTGCTTAGTAAGAGCTTCAATCTTCATAGACATTAGCTTTTGTTGGGCCAACACAACACTGTTAGAGTCCAACTCTAACATACCCTTTTTACCTACGGCTCCACGATTATTTTGAATCATGTACTCATTCGAAGCCATATCCTCTACCAGCTGTTTTGCTTCCTCCCAGGTTTTAGGACCTAAAGACCCTCCTGCTGAGGCATCTAACATCATCCTGGTCTGAGGTCGCAATCCATGACAAAAAGTTTGCAACTGCAGAAAATCATCAATACCGTGCCCTGGACATTTTTTTAATAACAATTTAAATCTTTCCCAGATATCATATAGAGATTCCGAATCTCCTTGTTCAAAATTTGAGATTTCTGCCCTTTTCTTGATGAACTTTGAGATTGGGAAGAACCTTTCCAAGAACTTATTTTCAAGATCGCTCCAAGTATTGACATCTCCTGCTGGGATCGTATTTAACCAATCCTTTTCCCGACCCGTTAAGGTGAATTGAAACAGGCGCATTTTCTTGGATTTTTCATCCACTCCCTCAGGGTGTGTGGTTCCACAAATCTCATAGAACTGGAACAAGTGTTGGTTGGGGTCTTCCGCATCTGGCCCTGAAAACTGTTCTGATTTCAAGGCAGTGAGAATAGAAGACTTGATGTCAAATGAAACAGCTCCCACTGGTTGGAAGGTGTAGGCTTGAGCGCCCTGATTTCTTCTCCCAAAGTCCGCGAGAGTGCACCTTGGAGGAATTGGGGGTGATTTGCAGCCATTACTACCTCTTGTGTTGGGGAATCGTCCGGAATAGAAGTTGAAACTGAGTGGCCCCGCGACTCTCTCTGAGCTTGTTGCTTTGCTAGCTTAGTTTGCTTCCGATTTGCTCTTGCTGACTTTTCAATCTCTGGGTCAAACAACAAATCTTGTGAATTCTTGCCCCGCATAAACAAATCTCTGAAACACTAAACAAACCGTCAACAAGTCCAATAAAGTCACTGGGTAACAGAATTAAAATAATAGAAACGAAAAGATAAAAACAAAAATCGCTAAGAATTAACTCCTTTGCCTTGTTGATAATGAAATCAACAATCCCCGGCAACGACGCCAAAAACTTGTTAGGATTTCGGCAAGTGTACCGAATCATTGCAAGTAATAGTAAATTGGTAAGAACCTCTAGTCGTATCCACAGGGATTGAGAGTTATTATCAATAAGCACGTATATTAATTCTTAGATGTAGAACAATTGGAATAGTATTTGTGATTTATCGTAACCGAAAACAAATGATTGGTAATAGAAATAAGTGGATATGGCGATTAGGAATCAAATCCTCTCCCTTGTGCTATCATGTAACGAACCTTCAATCAATTTCAATTAATTACCCAATTTAACAAATTCAATTCAATTATAGATTAAGGACAATCCCTTGCCTCATAACCCCGTTTCTCTAATGGGAAACCCTAATTCCTTAAGCGAATCACCAATAGACAAAGCATTAAACTCAAGAACTAACGAATTCACAAACCCAATCCCAGATTCCTATGATAATCAAGTTTGTGACCTAAAACTCCAATTTCAGGCAACATACCCATTTCCCAATGGTGAACATAAACCCTAAATCAATACGATTAACATGTGCAATTGTAAAGCATTACGAACAAAGGTAAAGGCAATTGATAAATTGAATAACAACTGAATTGATTATAACAAAGAGTTCACATGATAGTTTCGGGGAGATTCATCTCTCCCTAACCCTAGAGAATTAGTTACACATCATCAAAGGAATAAAAGATAAGATTAAGAAGGAATTACACAAAGAGGAGTACATGAGATCCTTCAATTCCTTGTTCCCAAGTGTAGAGAAGCTCCCAAAATCGCCCCTTGCTGCTGCTCAAAACCCTATTCTCGCATCCAAGACGAAGTGCCCTTTTTCCTTCAGAATTTCGCATAAAAACGCTCACTTTCTGCCAACGGTCGCGACGCGACGCGACCCCATCGCGACGCGATGGTCCTGAAATTTGCTTGGTCGCGACGCGAAGAATGGCAGATTCTTCTCCTTCTTTTCTCTGTTGCGTCACTAGGCAAGTGTCTGGTTCGCTAGTTGACGCCACGTCAAATTGAAGGTCTCCATTGTAACTAGCACTAGGGATGAGGGAAATAGCTTACAATTCAAACCTAATACATCAATCTAAATCCACGCTAATTCGCCTGACAATTTACTGGATTACAATCAAATAACAGCAGTTTTGGTTCTAAAACTGAACAACATTATACATATGACGGGGAGTCAACACTTAGCTACAAACTCAAGGTGTTTTCAGACACTCAGTTTCAAAATAGAAGTTATTCACTGTTTGCAGCTCGTTCACAATTTCCTTCAGAAAAATGATGCATCTCATCAGTCCCATGATAAATTATCCAAATGGTCCATTTTGTTAACTAATGTGTTATCAAAAATTTCTTCTATCATGTCGCTAACTATGTTAACTCTCTGTGAAGCATTCGTATAGTGAACTTGTATGCAATGTGCATTTACTCTTGTTTGTGTCAGTTAGTGTCCATATCTTTTCTATCATCATCCCTTGTTCATGCCCAATCCCACCCCGACCATCCCATAAGGTGCATATTCACCACATAAGTACCTAGTCGACTACTTGGTTGGTTCTCAATGATGAAATTTCACAAACTAACACTTTAGGCCCCCATGTTGGGGCAAATTTGTGATCACTAGATATCTTGTCAACATTGTATTCCCTTGGTGCAAGTCCTTTACAAAAACAAAAAGAAGAAAAAAAATCAAAAAAAGACCCGTTAGGTTGAAAACTCGCGAGAGCAGCCTAAGTAAAAATTAAGGCATATAAAAAAAAAGAGCAGATATGTGAAGATAAGTAAATTGTTGTCTTAGAATTAATTTTTGGGAAAACAAGCAATCATGATTTGAAATGATGTTTGGCCAGCCTTCTATATACTCAAAAAAAAAAAAGCCAAAAAGAAATACTCTTTGCTACCCACTTCGAGCCAGAAAAATTCAAAAAAAAAATCAAAAAAATCTTTCAGTCACCCTAGACAAGGATCAATTTCACATCAAAGATGGTGTATCACTTTTATCAGCTCACTCAACTCAAAAAAAAAGGAGAGTGAAAATCACAAAAAAGGAAAGTCAAATTCAAAAAAAGGAGGATTGAAAAGATCCTGAAGAAAAAACCAGTAGAAATGGTGAGCTGATACATCATACCAGGAAACACGTAAGATATCATTGTCCGAATAAACCCTCAAACACCTCCTTGGGCCAAATTATCATTTCTTTCACAAAACCCAAACCATTGGTCTCTAACACCTCTTTTGGGCCTACTCATCATTTCCTTCATAAAAAGTCATTGTCTCAATAAACCCTCAAACACTTTCTTTCATAAACCTCTAACCATTGGCCACATTACAACCCTAACAAAGCCCATTCTGATCAAAGGCTGATTGCTTTCGTTTTCTCAAGTTTTAATTTTAGGAAAAGTAAGTTTATTTATTTACAATATATTTGCTTAAAAAAAAACTCAAAAGGCATGCACTCCAAGATTCATTCAAGTTACACTGATATCAAGACAAGATTTACTGATCACCAAGTTGAAAATTTCATCGTATCAAAACCCAGGACTATCATAGTCTGTGGGAGTCACCTTAAAAGAACCAAAAGTTTAGACTAGGACCATCACCTAGATCCCAAAGTGGGGCAGTCCCTTCACCTTTCATGCTTCTCGAACTTGGGGAAATTTTCCAGCGTCCATCCCATTCATATACCACATCCAATCCATATAGCCATACGACCAATTCCAAAAACCCATGACCCTAACTCAGTCACCTTTCACAACCCCACTAAAAGCAACCATTTGAAATACCATTCCAAAGTGGGGCAATCCCGTCGCCATTCACTCTACCTAAAATCGGGGAAATCCGCCCTACACCCATCTCATCCCCTTGTCATATTCACATCCATAAGACCATACCGGGGAAATTTCTCAACCCACCATCCTAAACACAGCCTTTCACAAACCCTAGTCAGGCCAACATTGCCCTTGTCATAGTTGGGGCAACACCAAACACTATGGGTTGAGACAAAATCTTTCGCCTGCGACCCTTCATTCCAAAGTCGTGGCGTTCTCAATTCATCATCTACTACACCCCCAGCTGTTGTCACCACTAGACACGGGCAAGTTATGCACTCACCGTCATCAACTCTAAATTGGGGCAGTCCTACATTTCTCGGATTGGGGCAAGCCTACCTTTCATGACTTTGGTAAAAACCCACCATCCATCCCCTCACGTGTCATATCTGTCATACCAAGTCAACTAACTCATTCCTTCATATTTGCATTATTATGCCTATTTACTAAACAATGCTTCAAAGAGAGAAAACACAAGTTAATAATGTGAAATTGGAAACTCACGCAGTTAACTTTTTGGACCAAAAATTCAGTCATCATGGGACACCATAACGAAAGAACAATGTGAAGGAACTTGCAAATGCAATCAAATACTTTGGCACATCAGTGTCTGGGGATAACAACCTTGAGATTACCAAAATTTGAATTCCAAATCAAATCCAACTTTTCCAATAAATTTTGACAGTTTGAAAGTGTTTTTGAGTCTTCCAATGGTACCAAATTCACCCTAAAACTTCACTAACCTCAAAGTACACTAATATACCTAGAATCTACATAATCTACATCCATTTCAGTAACATTTACATTTCCAAAACCAATCATCATTCCAACCAACCAAACAATCAACATGCATAAATAACACTCATCACATTCAAGTACCATTTCATAAAAACAGAGTTTGTGCCTTAACAACAAGTCCAAACCCTAACTATCAAAGGGATTTCAAGTAGGTTGGTACTCGAAAATCTAGAATATATGAGAGAGTGGGAAAAGGAACTCACTTGTGGTGTTAGAATCCAACAACAACTGGATGGTGCTTCTACAAAGACCAAAGACTCAAACTCCAAGCAACCAAGACTAACTTTAAGTTTCTGAACTAAGAAACATGATGCCCAAGAGTCCAAGACCCTTTCTTCGTGACTCCCATCTTCACAACAGCTCTCTTAAAACCCCATTCAATCTCTAAGCACACATGCATGAACTCCCAAACTTTATCTCAGCGCCTCACTCTTTCATGTTACACGAAATAGGGAGAAAAGTCGGGATAAGAAAAAATCCGATTTATGCTTTCTCTCTTGAACAGTAGTGGGATGTAGAAGTAGAAGGAAAGGAAATAAGAAGTGTTTTTCTTGTAGGGAGGAGGAGGGAAGATGTACAGTTCCATGCTTCGAAGGGTTTCACTCTTCTTTCTCCTCACCCTCTCTCTCTCGTCACTCTCTTCTATCTCACCACCTTTCTCTTCTTTTCACTTTACCAAATTCTGATTTTGTTTTGGTAAACCGAGGGAGTTCACTCTTTTAGTGTCCAGCTAAAGAGATTTGAAAATAAGGGCTGGGCCTTGGAATTGATTTGGGCTTGGTCTATTTAGAAAATTCTGATTACTAAACCCCCCCATCTATTTACTTGCAACAATGAAATTCTTTCATGCATCATTATACACAAGATGCTTAACTAATCACAAAATCAAGCAAAACATGTGAAATGTCTATAAAGAACTTTAAAGGACTCCAATGTAATTCTAATAGATAATGATTAAATCTATTTAAACACTAGAACATAGAATACGAATAAAGCAATTATACGGTGATGCTCAATTAAATACTAAATCAATCAATTACTCGTACACTCAATCAAAGTACTTGAATAACTACAATAGAATATCCAAAGTAATCATTTAATTACTTTGGGTATTACATTTCACCATGCCATTTTTTTTATTCCTCCTCCTTTTATGTCCCAATTCATCCCCAATGCTAAGCCCAACCCTAATTAAGTATTAGTGCATAATTGTAAGTGTGTTTTGACATGTTTTGAGTCCCAAAAGCCCAACCCTCTTGGTAACAAACCGACTAATTATACTTTTATCGAGATAGAAGATGGCCAAGGCCAAGTAACGGACGCAAATGTCTAAGTAAAAGATAAAATATTATGGGGTGATGACCTCGAGTTATAGCATACTAGGGGACGTAAGTCATGAGCCCAGACCCTAGACCTAACAACAACTCGTTAATCAGATATTAGCGGGTGGGTTCATCGGGGGAACCGTGCAGTGGTTGTCCGATGTTGTGCTAAGTGTAGCTGCTAGACTGGGCTACGAGTGAAGGGTTCAGTTTCCTAATTTAAGGATTTGGTGTCCTATTTAACAGATTTGGTGTCCGAATTAAAGATAAATAAAACACCGCGAGTAGAGTTGTAAGGGGTCATGAAAGAGCTCACCGAGATTATTATCTCACTGTATATGTTTGTGGTGTTTACAGATAAATAGGGAAATGCAAAGGAAAAGAAAAAGGAGTAGATGCCATCCAAATTACCGAGACTTGAGGGATCTTGGAGATCCGTTATTTACTTTGCTTAGTTCCCTAGGTTTATGTTGTTCTTCGATATGATGACTTAGACATTGTTTCAAGTTATGTAACGCTTCTATTATTTCTAATTTTGAGATGTTGAACAATAGGTGTAATCACTTTAAACTTGGGTTTGTGTCATTTTATGAATCCTTTTGAGAAATTATGGCAAAAGAAAAGGGTATTTGGATGAGTTTTCATCAAGTTCATTTTGTTCAATGTCTTAAAACTAGAATGATTACTCTGATGTATGCTAAAGATGAATGTCCCGGTATTTCTTCCAAGGTCAAAATATTAGGGTGTTACAAAAATAATAATTATTTTGACAAAAAAATTGTTTTTAATATTTGAAAGTAGGTCCAGACAGAATTTGAGAGAGAGAGAGAGAGAGAGAGAGAGAGAGAGAGAGAGAGAGAATTGAAAAACATTGTATTATATTTCCAATCAGTTTTATAATTTACATCAGCAATAAAAAAAACATACCCACTAGTCTTCCTTGTAACATCCCCAAATTTTTAGAAGTTTGATCGATTGATATTAGAGTAATGGTCATGGATTAAGTAATTAAATCATCGATTAGTAAGAGGTCAAGTTATCGATTAACATAAACGAATATATTATGCTTATAATGTGAATCATTGATTTAATAACTTGTTAGTAATTGTGTGTTGTTGGTTTGAATATAATGATGATAAGAAAGCAAATAGAAGTAATAAGGAGAGGAGGAGTAGCTGAGGGGTAGAGAGGTCCTTTCCCCCTTTGTCACTTAACCCAGCTGAAACTTTTTCCCCTAAGTTTGAGAAAACACAACTCTTTTTCCTGAAAAACAGCAAAGACATGGGGAGAGGGAGAAGAGTGAGGCGAGAGAGAGAAGAGGAAGAGAGGCGGGAGAGCTCCACCAAAAATCTGATGCATGTTCAATCCAAGACCACCTCCTTCCTCCATTTTTCCTCCTCTACACAACGATGCTAAATTCAGAACCATTACCCTTCCCCAACTCAAATCACCATTAAAGAACCCCAAGCTCAAAGTGTAAGAAAAGGGTGTCCACAAGCCTTGCATGTAGTAATTGAAGCTAGATACTCAGTACTAAAACCTTGTTCAAGCATTAGGGTGAAGATTTGGTAGCTGAATTCGAAGTTGTGGGAGCCAAGTTCGATTGGGTCAGTTTTAGAGCGTTTGGGGATAGCGTATAACCGTTACGGGGACCGTTCGTGAAGTTACTTCATCGTTTCATCTCGCGGAGTCGTTTGTTGTGCGATTTTCATCGCAATTGGTGAGTTCTATACTCACTAGGGAATTAAATTCTGTTTAATGATCAGGCATGTTGATTCTGTCCATAAATTTATAAAAACGTGCGTCGAAAACAGTGTCGGTGAAAATGTCGCTTTGATCGTTAAGCCGTATGATTGTTTGATTGAAATTGATTGTTGAATGTACTGGATTGGATCGTATATGTATGTTATTGTGCTCTGTTGGTGTGCGTATAAGGTTTGGGGCTAGACCGGAAGGGATATCGGAATCGAAACGGAACAGAAATTTCATGAAAACAGGAACATTGAACAACTGTCAAATGCGCACGGATCGTGCGCAACCTTCGCAAACCGTGTTTTAATAAATTTAAGATACGCATGGGTCGTGCGCCTCTGGAGCACAGACCGTGCGCCCTGTTCTGATTTTTAAAGGAAAGAAGTGCGTGGGCTTCTGTCACCCATTTTGAAATGCCTTTTTGACCATTCCAAATGATTCCGAGTTCCTTCTAGTCGGTTCCCAAGGTTTCTCGACGATGGGAATGTATTAATGTTATGATAATTACTTATGAGTGAGGTAAATTCCATGTCATGTCCATTTCATTGTTTGTTGACGGCCCAACGCGGGTACATGGTTTGTGTTTAGAATGTTAACGATTGGCTTATATTGTAAACACTTAATAAGTTAAGTTAACGAACTTAGAAATTTCGTGTGAGATCACCTAATGAAGGGATAAAGACAAGATCAAGTGGTGTTATGCTATGTTTGCACCATTGTTATGTTCATGCCAAGGTATATATTAATATACATTACTGTTAGGGAGACGACCCTGTTCATGGATTAGCGTACTAGTGGGAGGGGAAGTCATGAGCCCCAGAACCTAGGCCCTGTCATCGTTTGTCCCTGGTAGAGAATGGGTAGGGAATGGGCTTGCCGGTGCTTTCAAATAAAGTCACCGGTGATATGCTAAGAATCATTGTTATGTGTGTGTCTCTCGTATGTTGCTTAGGAGGACTACGAGTTACACGTTTCATGTCTCCACGTAGTCACTATAGGGACTACGAATCTTGAATCAAACATAATGAACCGAGAGAGTTAGTAAGGGGTCTCGATAGAACTCATTGAGACAAGTTGTCTCACCCAATCATTGTTGTTGTTTTGTTTCAGAGATGCAGGAAAGGTTGAAGGTGATGAGGCATGGTTATGGAGCTACTTAGTGGAGACGTCGTCGTTCATTTCATGATGTCTTGTATTTTGTTCTTTCATTGTCATAGTATGCTCGATTGTATAACTTACTCGTTAAAGTTGTAGATCGCTTCTGCGACCTTCTATTTTGGTATTGAACACTAAGTATGAGCTGATGTAAGGGCCGGCGTTTAAATGTTTCAATCATGTTATGTTAAGTTATGTAAGTGTGTTTGATGACTAGTGCATCGAAGTTTTTAGTTTGTGTTCAATATCTGAAATAGGAAGTTACTCTAATGTATGCCAAATGGCGCATTTCGGTATTTCTACAAGTTAGAAAAATATCGGGGTGTTACAATTGGATCAGAGCGATTCGACCTAGTCGGACTTAGATGTCAAGAGTCTCTTACATCTTCTAAGTATGATTCCTCTTAATATGCTATTAGACATTGAGCCTGATCAACTTAATACTTTGTGCATATTTCGCAGAATCATGGCTGGGAGAGGTAGGGGAAGCGTCCCTATTGATCCTCATCAGGAATGGATGCAGAATGTCATCGAAACTCAGCAGAAGATGATGAATGACATGATGCAAATGCAGCAGCAGCTGATGGCTCAAATGGCCCAGATGCATCAAGTGCCCCAACCGCAACCGAATGAACAAGTCCATGTGCCGCCACCTGAGGATCCTAATAAGATGTACTTCCAATTTCTAAATATGAAACCTCCAACCTTCAAAGGAGGATCAGATGAAATGAAAGCTCATTTTTGGATAGATGCTATGGAGCGGATTTTTGTGACCTTGCAATGCAACGAAGAGGAGAAGGTAATCTGTGCTACAAATGTTCTGGATGAAGACGCGCACACTTGGTGGACTAATGCACGTCGATTGCTTCAAACCCAAGGGACGGCACTCAATTGGGTCAACTTTAAGGAGTTGTTCCTAGGTCATTACTTTCCCGATGCTCAGAGACTCGCCAAGCAGATGGAGTTCGTTAGTTTGAAGCAGGGAGACATGTCTGTGGGACAGTATGCTGCAAAGTTTGAAAGACTATCTCAATTTTATGAGTTGGGAACTCATGCTCCGAATGATAGATGGAAGATGATTATGTACAAGCAGGGTCTCCGTGGTGATGTGAACCAGGGTCTTAGTTCCTATGCTATGACCAGTTATCCAGCGTTGGTACAACAATCTCATTCTGCTGAGGAGGACCTCAGGAGGATGTATGAAGAAAGGAAAGTGTATCATAAGGAGAAGAAGAAAGCGGTTGAATGGTCAACCCGGGACGAGGAACCATGAAGTAACTCCGGTAAGGGTAAGCAAATGCAGACATCCGAGTTCTCAAAACCTGAAAATTGTTCAAAGTGTTGAAAACCCCATAGAGGAGAATGTCGCCAGGGGTCAGATCATTGTTACTACTGCAACAAGGAAGGACACTACACTAGGGATTGTCCGTCGAAGAAAAGAAATAGGGAGGAGCCTGCTGCTCCCGCGCAAGGGAGAGTTTACATGTTGGACGCTAAAAAGGGGAAAGGCAAGGTTGAGGACGTTTCGGCGAAAGGTACGTTTCGTTTAATTTTGAGGACAAAATTTCTAAAAGTTGGGGTGATTGTAACATCCCCAAATTTTTAGAAGTTTCGTCGATTGATATTAGAGCATTGGTCATGGATTAAGTAATTAAATCATCGATTAGTAAGAGGTCGAGTTATCGATTAACATAAACGAATATATTATGCTTATAATGTGAATCATTGATTTAATTACTTGTTAGTAATTGTGTGTTGTTGGTTTGAATATAATTATGAAAAGAAAGCAAATAGAAGTAATAAGGAGAGGAGGAGTAGCTGGGGGGTAGAGAGGTCCTTTCCCCCTTTGTCACTTAACCCAGCTGAAAATTTTTCCCCTAAGTTAGAGAAAACACAACTCATTTTCCTGAAAAACAGCAAAGACATAGGGAGAGGGAGAAGAGAGAGGCGAGAGAGAGAAGAGGAAGAGAGGGGGGAGAGCTCCACCAAAAATCCGATGCATGTTCAATCCAAGACCACCTCCTTCCTCCATTTTTCCTCCTCTACACAATGATGCTAAATTCAGAACCATTACCCTTCCCCAACTCAAATCACCATTAAAGAACCCCAAGCTCAAAGTGTAAGAAAAGGGTGTCCACAAGCCTTGCATGTAGTAATTGAAGATAGATACTCGGTACTAAAACCTTGTTCGAGCATTAGGGTGAAAATTTGTAGCTGAATTCGAAATTGTGGGAGCCAAATTTGATTGGGCCAGTTTTAGAGCGTTTGGGGATAGCGTATAACCATTACGGAGACCGTTCGTGAAGTTACTTCATCGTTTCATCTAGCGGATTCGTTGGTTGTGCGATTTTCATCGCAATTGGTGAGTTCTATATTCACTAGGGAAATAAATTCTGTTTAATGGTCATGCATGTTGATTCTGTCCATAAAGTTATGAAAACGTGCGTCGAAAACCGTTTCGGTGAAAATGTCGCTTTGATCGTTAAGCCGTATGATTGTTTGATTGAAATTGATTGTTGAATGTACTGGATTGGATCGTAGATGTATGTTATTGTGCTCTGTTGGTGTGCGTATAAGGTTTGGGTCTAGACCGGAAGGGATATCGGAATCGGAACGGAACGAAAATTTCATGAAAACAGCAACATTGAACTACTGTCAAATGCGCACGGATCGTGCGCCTCTGGTGGACAGACCATGCCCAACCTTCGCAAACCGTGTTTTAATAAATTTAAGATACGCACGGGTGGTGCGCCTTTGTTCTGATTTTTAAAGGAAAGAAGTGCGTAAGACACGCACGGGTCGTGCGCCTCTGGAGCACGGACCGTGCGTGGGCTTCTGTCACCCATTTTGAAATGCCTTTTTGACCATTCCAAATGATTCCGAGTTCCTTCTAGTCGGTTCCCCAAGGTTTCTCGACGATGGGAACGTATTAATGTTATGATAATTACTTATGATTGAGGTAAATTCCATGTCATGTCCATTTCATTGTTTGTTGACGGCCCAACGCGGGTACATGGTTTGTGTTTAGAATGTTAACGATTGGCTTATATTGTAAACACTTAATAAGTTAAGTTAACGAACTTAGAAATTTCGTGTGAGATCACCTAATGAAGGGATAAAGACAAGATCAAGTTGTGTTATGCTATGTTTGCACCATTGTTATATTCATGCCAAGGTATATATTAATATACATTACTGTTAAGGTGACGAGCCTGTTCATGGATTAGCGTACTAGTGGGAGGGGAAGTCATGAGCCCCAGAACCTAGGCCCCGTCATCATTTGTCGCTGGTAGAGAATGGCTAGGGAATGGGTTTGCCGGTGCTTTCAAACAAAGTCGCCGGTGATATGCTAAGAATCATTGTTATGTGTGTGTCTCTCGTATGTTGCTTAGGAGGACTACGAGTTACACGTTTCAGGTTTTCACGTAGTCACTATAGGGACTACGAATCTTGAATCAAGCATAATGAACCGAGAGAGTTAGTAAGGGGTCTCGATAGAACTCACCGAGACAAGTTGTCTAACCCAATCATTGTTGTTGTTTTGTTTCAGAGATGCAGGAATGGTTGAAGGTGATGAGGCATGGTTATGGAGCTACTTAGCGGAGACGCCGTCGTTCATTTCGTTATGTCTTGTATTTTGTTCTTTCATTGTCATAGTATGCTCGATTGTATAACTTACTCGTTAAAGTTGTAGATCGCTTCCGGGACCTTCTATTTTGGTATTGAACACTAAGCATGAGCTGATGTAAGGGCCGACGTTTAAATGTTTCAATCATGTTATGTTAAGTTATGTAAGCGCGTTTGATGAATAGTTCATCGAAGTTTTTAGTTTGTGTTCAATATCTGAAATAGGAAGTTACTCTGATGTATGCCAAATGTCGCATTTCGGTATTTCTACAAGTTAGAAAAATATCGGGGTGTTACATTCCTTGCATTGGACTGGGGCGCCATCCCTTCACCCTAAACTTTTACAAATAAAATAAAACATATTTTAAAGTAAAATTAATAATTATTTAAAAAAATAAATTTTGAAATAAATGTTAATGCAAATGAGAGAGAAAAAGAGAAAGAAAAAGTTGATGCAAAAAGTCAAAAAACTGTCTGTTTATGACTTATTTTCAAAAAAAATGTTGAAATAAATGTTAATGCAAATGAGAGAGAAAAAGTTAACACAAAATATAAAAAAATTTGTCTTATGTTGAAAAAAAATAAATGTTGAAAGAAATGGTAATGCAAAAGAGAGAGAAAAAGAGAAAGGAAAAATTAATGCAAAAAGTCAAAAAGATGTCTGTTTTTGGCTTATTAAGAAAAAAAATGTTGAAATAATTGTTAATGCAAATGAGAGAGAAAAAGTTAATGCATAATGTCAAAAAACTGTCTCATTTTGACTTCTTTTGAAGAAAATAAATGTTGAAATAAATGTTAATGCAAATGACAGAGAAAAAATTAATGCAAAAAGTCAACAAGCTGAGAGAGAAAAAGTGAACGCAAAATATAAAAAATTGTCTTATGTTGAAAATAAAATAAATGTTGGAAGAAATGTTAATGCAAATGAGAGAGAAAAAGAGAAAGAAAAAGTTAATGTAAAAAGTCAAAAAGCTGTCTCATTTTGACTTCTTTTGAAAAAAAATAAATGTTGAAATAAATGTTAATGCAAATGAGAGAGAAAAAGTTAATGCAAAAAGTCAAAAAGCTGTCACATTTTGACTTCTTTTGAAGAAAATAAATGTTGAAATAAATGTTAATGCAAATGAGAGAGAAAAAATTAATGCAAAAAGTCAACAAGCTGTATGTTTTTGTCTTTTGTTGAAAAAAATAAATGTTGAAATAAATGTTAATGCAAATGGGAGAGAAAAAGAGAAATAAAAAGTTAATGGAAAAAGTCAAAAAGATGTTTGTTTTTGTCTTATTTTGAAAAAAATAAATGTTGAAATAATTGTTAATGCAAATGAGAGAGAAAAAGAGTAAGAAAAAGTTAATGTAAAAAGTCAAAAGACGGTCGGTTTTTATCTTATTTTCAAAAAAAAAATGTTGAAAAAAATGTTAATTCAAATGAGAGAGAAAAAGAGAAAGAAAAAATTAATGCCAAAGTCAAAAAAACTGTCTGTTTTTGTCTTTTAGTGAGTTATTTACTAGACTATTTTGGACATGTGGCAATCTCTCAAGTAGACTATTTTGGACAATTTGCTACCATAACATTGTATTGATTAGTATTGAAGTATTGATTTTATTATATTTGTATTGAAGTATTGATATTGATGTTGATATTGATTAATAATATTTGAAAAATATATGTTAATGCAAATGAGAGAGAAAAAAAAGAAAGAACCAATGCAAAAAATCAAAAAGCCGTATGTTTTTGTATTTTAGTAAGACTATTTTGGACATGTGGCAATCTCTCAAGTAGACTATTTTGGACAATTTGCTAGCATAGAATATTTATTAGATTGGTATTGATTGATAAGTATTGATTGATTAATATTGATGTGTACTCCTAATATCCATTAAATATATATCGGGAACTCTATTTTCGTTTTAATGAAAAAAAAATTGTTGGACATCGTAATAATAACAAAATATTGCGGAGGAAAAATTCAAGCTCCGGTAAAAATACTATTTCAATAGCTTAAATGCAAAAATTCAGTGGGGAAATAATAAATAAATAATTTTCGTTGGGTAAAAATAAAAGAATAAATTAAGATATTTTATTTTATCCAAAGTTGGGGTTAAAGAAATTGCAACAACTAGACAAGTTTTGGCTATGATTAAAAATGATTAAACAACACCCATCTTTTACGATAAACACTCCCCCTTTTATAAACAACGCCCACCTTTTACGATGGACATTAAAAATTATAATAAATACATTAAATGATTATAAGAAAGAGATAAGACAGACACGCACACATGATCAGTTAGTTACTACGCTAAAAAATCTAATAAAGAAAAATGGGACGGATTGTTTGACTGAGCCATTTATATTTGAGTATAAAAGCATACTACACTATGATCGACCATCAAGTCATTTTGTTTGACAAGAGAATTGAAAAAAATGATCAATATATTATTCATTTTCATGTGTTTGGTGGCTTTCAGTGCTAGTCATCGAATTGAAAGCATACAAAGCACACTGAAAGAAGATTTGGAGTTGGAGAGAAAGTTGAAAATCATTAACAAGCCTCATGTCAAGAGTATTCATGTATACATTACCTCTCTTATATATCATTATTGATATGCTGCTTTTTGTCGAACTTGATCTATCGAAATTGTTTAACATTTTTACTTTTGTTTATTTTTGGGTTTTGTAGACAAAATTTGGGTATATTATTGACTGCATTGATATTAATAAGCAACCTGCTTTTGATCATCCTTTACTGAAGAATCATAAGCTACAGGTATACACTCATTCCGAATGAGCTAATATGACTAAAATTTAGTTTAATTTTGTTGATTATGTTTCCTTTTCAATGATTATTTCTTTTTTCATTATATCGTAGAGAAAACCTAGCTTCCAAAATACAAACAAAATACCTAATGCAAAGATTTCACCAACTAAGCCCAAACATGGACTTGGGAAGGACGAGTGTCCAATTGGAACTGTTCCTATTCGAAGGACAACAAAAGACGAGCTCGTACAAACTCAATCAATTTTAACAAGTCTTAGTACAGACGGCACCCATGAACTTCATGTATGTTTTCTCTTCTACACCATCACTTTAAAATAGTTTTTCTTTATCTTTACAAACCGGTTATATTGTTTTCAATAATATAGTACTTATATGAATCTAATGAATTTGCAGTTTGCAGAAGCAACTGTTGTAAAAGGATCATATTATGGAGTAAGTGGAACAAATAGCGTTTATAATCCAAAAGTTAAGAATGATCAATCAAGTACTTCTATTATGTGGGTTCAAAGTGGTTCCAGGGATCATATTAATAAAGTTGCTTTTGGATGGCAAGTAAGTATTATTAGATTTATCATTTTACTTTTTAAGAAAAAAAGTATGTATATTTTTTGTTTGGACCATTGCTGGCTACCCACGAGTGTTCCAATGATTTCAACGAAAGACTGATCCCCACTCGTGCTTACGATCAAATTTCGCACTGACTAACACCGAGTTTTGGTTTAAAAAAAGTATGTATATGATTTGTCATTAAGATGATAACAAAAACACTACTTCATATTTATCGCTTATTGGTGGCAGGTGTTCCCAGATCTATATGGTGATGATGAAACTCATGTGTTTGCAGCATGGACGGTAGGAATTTTTTTTACAAGTTTTACTTTCTCTGTTTAATTTTCTTAATTCATATGTTTATTTAGTAAAATTTATGTTTTATGTGAATATTGTCATATTTTCTTTCAATGTTATTTTTCATTTGAGTTCTATTAAAAAAGTATTATTCATTCCTAATGTTTACAAATGACAGAATGACAATTTCAAGACGACCGGATGCATTAATAATGGCTGTGCAGGTTTTGTTCAAATTAGTAAAACAAATATACTTGGTGGAAGAATTTCTCCCACATCTATATATGGTGGAGAAATGGTAGAGATCTCATTTTCTATTTTTCAGGTATAGTCTATGCAAAAAAGATTCCTCGATAAGAAGATAGAAATATATACAACTTATTTATTCGTCAACCAAAATTTTTCAAGTACCTATTATGACTAATTTTGTATATAATTTTTAAATGTCAGTTATGGTACATTCACTTAAGTTTATTGGATGTAAACAGGATGCTGCAACAAAAAATTGGTGGGTAAGTAGTGAAGGTGACCCTATTGGATATTTTCCTGCATCTATATTCTCCAACATGACTGTTGCTGATAGAGTGGCGTGGGCTGGTATAACAACAACATCTGTGGGTTCTGCTAGTCCTCCAATGGGTTCCGGCCACTTTCCTGATAAAATCTTTAATCATGGATGTTATTTTAGACATGTTGCAGTTCGAGATGCCTCGGGAAAGGACTATGGACCAAGCACAAATAGGGTACAGTCATTCTCTGACAAGACTAATTGCTATGGTGTTAATTATTATGGAGACTTGAAAAGAGAGTTTGGATTTAGTCTCCAATTTGGAGGGCCCGGAGGAAATTGTAGTCATTAACTCTTTTAGTTTAAGCTCTCTTTGAAGTTTAAAATAAATAAAATAATATTTCTGATTATCTTTTTAGAATATTTGCTTTAGCAGTTTATTAGTCATTATTGAATTCTGTTATTTTTGCTTATAATCTGATAGTATTTTTTTTATTTTAAAATTTATTTAGAGTAAATAGAAATGTAAAGATATCACAATAGCTAGAGATTGTCTCAAATTTATCGGCACACAACTCCTATCCCATCTTCCCGGGAATCCCATCCTATACTTCATATAAAATAAAAAATTCCATGATATTGAATCATAAGCCTTTTCGAAGTCCACCTTAAAAAATAAACATCCAGCCTTATTTCTCTTTGCATGGTCAACAACCTCGTTAACAAGTGTTGGAGGTTTACACCATGTGTTGGAGGTTTACAAAATATTTATTTGGAGTGTTTTGGATAATGGTTAAATACATGTTACAAAGTTGCATTTGTAAGGTTCGAACCGTTAGCCCTGTTCTAATCCTATTTGGGATCTATTTCTAAATTTTGCAAGCATTACTATTTTCTTTTTGATAATAATAACAATATTAATACAAATAATTAATATGTTATTAGTAATAGACAATTCTTTACATTATACAATATCGTTGAATTATTTTAAATATAATTGTTCTCACTAGCAAATTGTTGTAAACATTACTATATTCTATATTTGATAATAATATTTAATATGTTACAATGTAATTTATTATATTTCTAACACTTTTTTCAAATTGTAAATAATAATAATTAATATTATAATTATATATTTTACAAAGTTAAATATTTATTAGAATGACTAAGATTTTTTTGTTGTTGGTAAACTACACGCAATTGCATAAACTAATCTCAAGGGCTAAGGTACTGAGATCCCTTTAAGGGGTTGACCTTTCCCACCATATATTTTTCCATACGCACCGGTCAGAGATCGAATACTTGACCAGACGATTAAGGATCCCAAGTATCTACCACTTGTGTACATATACCATGTTTTTTGGTTATCGTGTTATAGGTTTGCAGTATCCTCCAGCTTTGCCGATGACTAGTCTACACCGAGGAACCTGGCTGGCCAGGTGTATACCTGACTTAGTCGGTCTGTGTGGTTCTCCACTCCCAACAGAGCTTTTGCCACACCCAAAATTCAAACCCAAGACCTTGAGGTGAGATCCGAACCCAGTATACACGACTTTGTCAAACCAACCCTTGTTGGTTGCTACAGATAATGTGTTATACTATGTTTTTTTTTACAATATGTGTTATACCATGTTGGTAATGACTAAGAAAATTTATATTTAATAATTTATAATAAAACCTTTATAATGAATAGTTAATATCATTATTTTGTTACATATTAATGAAATAGTGAAATTAGTTAATAAGAGAAACTAAAAAGTTCTAACTTTTATATCAGAGTAAATTTAATTTGTATTTAATAATAAATCTCAAGTCTCTAGCAAGTATTATTTTGAAGATAATGGTATTCAAATAGAAGATAATATTTTGTCTCAATGACTATATTTTGTAAACATTACTGTATTCTTTATTTGATAATAATAATAATGATTAATATTTCATTGGTAACAGATAACTTTTTATTACAATACCTTGAATCATTTAAAGTTAATTTTTTCCAAATAAAAGATACTATTTAGTCTCATTGTGTAACACCCCAAAATTATTTAATTAATTTATTTAGTTAAGTAATTGGGGATTTTATTTAAATTATTTGATGTGTTTTAATTAATTAGAAATTATACTAATACCTGTAGGAAGTATTAGAAAGTGGAGGTGCCAAACCAAATGGACTTGGGCCTAAGTGAGAAGCCCAAGCCCATTATTCTTGTCATATGCGAAGTATCAAGGCACAAGGGGTTAGGGTTTCCTAGCTATCATTTGCGAAAGTGGAGAAAGAGAGAAAGAAAGAAAAGAGCGTGAGATAGAGAGAGAGGAAGGAGGCGGCCAAGAGAAGAAGGAGGAGAGGAATTCGAAGAGCAAAGAAGAGGGGACCTCCGTTGTTGCTGTGGATCTGTAGGTGACTGCATCCTAGGCATCGATTTCTTCTTGAAAAGGTTAGGGGAGCTCTATCACTCTATTTAATGAATTATACGATGGGTCCTAGATCTAAGGTTTCTACTAGATCCATGATGCTATTGATGTTCTTTTGCGTTCTTGATGCTCTTTTGCGTTATTGATGTTCTTTTGCGTTCTTGATGTTCTTTTGCGTTCTTGATGCTCTTTTGCGTTATTGATGTTCTTTTGCGTTCTTGATGTTCTTTTGCGTTCTTGATGCTCTTTTGCGTTCTTGATGTTCTTTTGCGTTCTTGATGTTCTTGATATTCTGGGTTTGCAATGGTGATGATCTTTATATATATACGTTTATGTGTTGCCATATGCGAATTGAATTGGGGATTGAACCTTGAGATAATGCGAATTATATATGTGTTGGGTGATTTTGATACTTGTGCGTTCATGGACTTGTGATTGGTATGTTGGAATGATTGTGATTTTTCGCATTTTGGATGAATGGGTGTATAGGTGCTTAGGTGCCAAAGTGATGATGACGTTAGTGCTCCAAAGGGATTTTTATCAATTGATTAAATTAAGCGTTATTTTGGGTGTTGAAAATTATGAGGTTTTTATGATGTTAAATTGATAAAAATCAGTTTTTAGTGTTTTGAAACATTGCTGGAAAAATGGTGATTTTTCAGTTTTAGTGTTGGAAAAATTGTTGGACAAAATTCTGGGTGTGCTGCTGTTCTGCTGGGCGCTGAGCGCCTGTGCTGGGCGCTGGGCGCCTGATGGAGTGTGTGCTGTGCCTGTGCTGGGCGCTGGGCGCCTGAGGCGTGTGTGATGCGCGTTGTGCGCGCGCCTGGGCGCTAGGCGCCCGTGTCTGTTTGTGTTGCGCTGCGTTGCGCGTTGTTCCCCTGGGCGCATGGCGCCCGTGTCTGTGTTGTGTTGTGCGCGCCTGGGCGCTGGGCGCCTGTGGCGCTGTGTTGCGTTGTGTTGTGCGCGCCTGGGCGCTGGGTGCCTGTGTTGCCTGGGCGCCTAAGGCGCCTGTTCCCAGGATGTTGCCTAATTTTTCCAAAATTGTTTTTATCATAACTTTTGATTCAGACGTCCGTTTTGAACGATTCGAAAAGTGCCGTGAAGCTTTTTACGTTGTCTATTTGTGGATTCAATTTTTAAAATGAAAATTTGTTGTTTTCTGACTGTTTGTGGGCGCCCAAGTGGCTGTCCCTGGTGATCGTCCCAGTGACATTGAAAAATGATACGAAGTTCTTTAAAAATCTCTTTTGGTGTATAAACAACAGTTTTAGCAAAGTAATGTCAAAAACGATGATTTTGACGATGATGCTCTCGGGGCTAGTTAAAAGACTGTTTTGCCCTTAGTGGCTAATTATTATTAGTTATGATGTATAAAAGACTGTTTTGCCCTTAGTGGCTAATTATTATTAGTTATGATGTATAAAAGACTGTTTTGCCCTTAGTGGCTAATTATTATTAGTTATGATGTATAAAAGACTGTTTTGCCCCTAGTGGCCAAAGTTGTAGATAATGATGTGTAAATGACAAGGATGCCCTTGGTGGTTAGTCAAATGACGTTTTTGCCCTCAGTGGCTAATGTTTGAGTTGAATGATGTTTATGTGTAAGTGACATTTGGGGCCTGAGTGGCTAAGTGATGTTAAGGCCTAAAAGGCTAAGTGACGTTATTTGTGTGTGAATTATGAAATGACAGGTGCTGTGCCTTTATCCGGCAAACCGGTAAGTGACGGGTCACATAGTTGACTATGAATTGAGTAATTGTGTATTTGTGTATTGTGAGTGGTGCATGTCATAGTGTCTCATGCCCATATGCATAAACCCAGTGATGTTTTGAGGCCTGAGTGGCTAAGTGATGATAAGGCCTGAGTGGCTAAGCGACGTTTTGTGAAAAGGTACCTTCATGCATATACCCGCGAGTGGGTTGCATTTTCATAAGCTTACACGACATGAGTTGGGTATTGTAAATGATGTGAATGACGACTGTGATGTGGATGTTTAGTGTATTGGATGCTGATTATTCTAGTGTGTAGCCTATGATTAGTGCTTATCATATTTTCTATTATATAGACTGAAATGATGCTCACCCTTTCCTGTTTGAATGTTGCCCCCGTGTTGGTAACGTGCAGGTGATTCCCAGTGAAGGTCTTAGCTTCACTTTTGAGTCGAGTCGTCATGCTCTGATATGTAACACTAGGGAGGGGGATGAATGTTGTTTAAGTCATTTATGACATGTTGTGGTTATCGGATTTTAGTATTGTAAGCCTGGCACATTTGTAATGTCTTTTATGATTAAACTGTTGGGTTTCGGATGCGAAGTTGTAATTTAATTGATAAGGATGTTTTGCAGTTATTATAAGACTGTTTTCGAAAAGCGAGTTATTTGAAGTGTGACACCCCTTGAGGTGTAATTAAATTTTGGAAACTCTGATATTTTTATTAAACAAATTACCGGGTAGAAAAGGGGTGTTACACATTGACTAATTTTTGTAAATATTACTATATTCTGTATTAGATAATTATATTTAATATGGTTTAGAAAAAGGCTCTGAAACTTTAATTTGGTTCAGAAAAAGACTTTGGTGGTCAATTGGCTTTGAAAATTGATATAAAAAAATCTTTTGATATTATAGGCTGCAACTTTTTACTTCAAGTCTTGGCTGTTTTTGGTTTCAATGATAAATTTTGTTCTTGGATAAAATATATTCTTCACTCGGCTAAGCTTTCTTTTTCATTTAATGGCTCTGCTGTTGGTTTCTTTGGCTGCAAGAGGGGAGTTAGACAAGGAGATCCTTTGTCCTCTCTCCTTTCGTGTTTGGCTGAAGATGTTCTTAGTAGAGGAATTTCCAAATTTTTAGATGACGGTAAGCTTCAGCTTATGGTAGGCCCCAAAGGTTTCCGTATGTCTAGTCATGTTTTATATGCTGATGATATTATGGTTTTTTGTAGAGCTACTAAAAAGAGTCTTACAAGTTTGTTGGACCTCTTTTCCTCTTATGAGCAAGCATATGGCCAGGTTATTAGTAAAGAGAATCTAAGTTTTCCTCTAGCA
Source organism: Astragalus membranaceus (assembly GCA_039519185.1). NCBI lineage: Eukaryota > Viridiplantae > Streptophyta > Magnoliopsida > Fabales > Fabaceae > Astragalus > Astragalus membranaceus. The sequence goes on along the minus strand of CM076849.1, from coordinate 157,791,236 downwards.
GCATATCTGACTCCCGTATATTGGCCATCTCTGCTTTGATTGGGTTTTCTCAAGATTCTTTTCCCTTTAATTATCTTTTTTTTTTTAAACAAAGGAGAGGAGCCTCGTTAAAACCTTCTGATGCAAAACCCTCCTTAGGGAAAAACATCTAGAAGGAAAGAGTACTCCCCCCGATTCCATTAAAAAACAAAAAAATACAATACAAACAGACAAGGGGGGACGTAAACCAAAACCCTTGCTAACAAAATTAATGCTTGAACCGAAAATAAGGAAGACCAACCCTATTACGGTGAAAATCATCCCTGATAAATGAGGGAATAGAGTTCAACCACTGAAACCCTGACAAAGAAACCACATGAGACGCAAGCTTATCAGCACAATGATTCCCTTCCCTATAAATATGAGTACAAATGAAGTTCATGGATTTGAGAAGAACCATGCAGTTAAGCCAGTGAGTACGGAGATTCCAAGGCACAATGGTATGAGAGGAGAACGCCATAACAGCCAGTTGAGAGTCACTTTCAATCCATAAACGGTGCCAGCCCTTGCTGTAAGCCACCTCAATGGCTATAATGACACCCACTAATTCAGCATGAAGAGCATAATTTATACCTAGGGGGAGCATAAAACATCCAAGAGAGGCAGCATTGCTATCATGAAAAATTCTCCCACAAGCAGCTAGACCGGGAGAGCCCCTAGCAGCGCCATCTGTATTACATTTAACCCAAAAGCAAGGAGGGGTTTTCCAAAGAACCTCGATAGTTATAAGAGCCCTACGAGGCTTACAATCAATAGAAAAAGCCTTAAGAATCGAAAAGTCCTGAATGGAGGCAGAAGTGGAGCCTTTGCTCATATTTCCAGAAAGGTTCACATTTGCCGTAATCAAGTTTTTCAAGTAAGTGGGCAAGATCCTTTTATTGTCAAAACAAATCTTATTCGGAGCGTGCCAAATAGCCCAAAAGACATTAATAACAGCAGCGGTCACAACATCCTGCACTTGGTCAGACCAAGGGCGCAAACAAACCTCGATATTCGATTCAGCGGAGGAGATGTCAATAGTAAGAGAGAGCTTATCACTAAGCCAGGACCAAAGATGCTTAGCAAAAGAGCACTCACAGAAAAGGTGCAAAGAGGACTCTAAGTTCGCTTCACAAAGACTGCACATGGAAACAGTGCCACAACCACGGCTTCAAAGCTGCTCATCCGTGGGCATGCGGTTGTTGAGGATGCGCCAAATATTCTTGCACCACCTATAAGGTTGCCCAATAGGTCGATAGAAAAGATAAGCAGTTTTAAAAGTAAGCATACCATCGAAAGAATTCTTCCAAATCAACTGATCCACAAACTCGGGCCTTGAGATAGTGATGAAGATGTTCCGGGACATTGAGAAGATAAACTAGGGGAGCCGACACCCAGGGATCAAGCCAAAAATTGACACAGTCACCTTTACCAATTTGCCAAATGCAGTTGTCTTGAATGGTGGAGAGATGAGCGCGCAGATCACCCCAAAAAGAAGAACTAATATGATAAGAGATCGGAGTATTATTTCGGAAGACACGGGATCTCAACAAGACAGCCCAACAATTCTGGGAGATGCTGAGCTCCCAGCAAAGCTTGAGGCAGGCTACCTTATTAGTATCTTTGAGCGATCTAATTCCTAGACCTCCCTCAGAAGTTGGTCTACAGACCTTATGCCATGCCAGAGTAACCACTTTACGGTGATTGACGTCCCCAGACCAAATGAAATTTCTAATCCAAGAATCCACCATATGCAACAGAGAGTTAGGCCATTTGTAAATCATAAAGCTGTAAACTAACATACTTTGAATAACCGACTTGACCAGTTGAGCTCTTCCGGCAATAGATAGCAGCGAAGCTTTCCAAGCAGTCAGCTTGGCTTTAATCTTGTCAGCAATAGGAATTAAATAAGCAGCTTTAGGCTTACCTTTGAAAATAGGAATTCCCAAGTAAGTGAAAGGCAGCTGGCCAATAGAGAAGCCCAAAAGATCAGCAATACGACGCTGGCGTGTAATAGGAACGGCGCCCAAATACACTGTAGATTTGCTAGAGTTAACAATCTGACCAGAAGCTTCACCATATTTGGTAAAAAATTTGATAAGATTTTGAAGATTACTCAGGGAAGCTCTGCAAAAAATCATGATATCATCAGCATAAAGGGTATGAGAGGGAACCTGAGTGCCTCTTGGACCATTAATTAATTGAAGATCTCCATCCTGCACCAATTTGGAGATGCCTCTGCTCAAAACCTCCTCAGCGAAGCAAAAAAAAAACGGGGGAGAGGGGGTCCCCCTGACGCACACCACGCTTGCAGCTAAAGAACCCAGAAGGCTTGCCATTAACTGAAATAGAGAGCTTTGCAGAGTGCAAAAGGATATTAACCCAATTTCGACTGAGCAGCTTAGAAAACTGCCTCTAAGAAGGAAGCCTTGAGGACTCTAAGAAGGAACTGCCGCCAAATATTCTTGCACCAAATATTCTTGGCATGTTAAAGCTTGGGGGACATTTTTTATCTACCAACTACAGTGGACTCTTCTTCTGAAAGCATGGGTCTATAAAAATAATAAGGTGGTCAATTATCATTTTTCTTCCTCTATTTGGCTTGGTTTTAATTCCTGTATTTTTGTGATTCTTGAGCACTATGCTTGGAATCTTGGGAATGGTGTTAGGATAAATTTTTGGCCTGATTCTTGGCTTTCTAAGCCTATCGTGGATATTATCGGCATTCCTCTAATTTGCATAAGGACCTTAAAGCTACTTTTAGTGACTTTATTGTAAACGGTAAATGGTCCATCCCTGCGGATCTCATTACTTACTTCCCTCAACTACACTCTGAAATTCAAGAGATTGTTATTTACGCTGTTCTGGTGGAGGATCAACTGATGTGGGATTGTTCTAATTTTGGTTATCTGACTTCCATAACCTTGCTGGCCAAGTAGTTCCTTAGTCCAAGACAGTTTGGAAGCATTTAATCCCTCCTGCTAAATCCTTTATTCTTTGGTACTCAGACCATACGGTACTCAGACCATAAACTGTCTTATTTACAAACAAAACAAAACCGTCTTATTTACAAACAAGACCATACGGTACTCAGACCATAAACTGTCAGCAACTATAGTATTCAACATCATACAAGAAAGCGGAAGAAAGACATAACACTAAAGTCATAGTGTCGTAGTACATAGACAACATAAGGAAATATAAACTTAAGCATAAAGCTAAGTCATCAGCAACCAGTCCGAGCTCAAGCTACTCGTGCCTCATGTGGTCCTCTCTTTCCCTGTTTCTCTGTAAAACAACAACATATAAACAATGAGATACAATCTCAGTGAGTTCTACCGAGACCCCTACTAACACTCTCGGTCCAATTATGAATTTGTTTTAACTTAGCACGGCACCGACTGCATTACTGCTAAACCCCGGTGAACCACGTGCAATTACATTCAACACCACACCGACTGCATTACTGCTAAACCCCGGTGAACGTGTTATAACTCTGTATGACACGGACTGCATGACTGCTAAACCCCGGTGAATCGCACAAAAAACTTTTTAACATAACACCGACTGCATTACTCTGCTATATCCCCGGTGAACCCCCTTACCAATAGCATTTTTTCTATTGGCACAGAGCCTAAGGTAAGAGTGCATGACTACCCCGCCTTAGTATGTTAACATCATGGGTCGTCACCCAAACTCGATATATAAATAATATATATATTTATATATCTACAATCATATGAACCCGTAGTTCATTTGCATCATACCTCACCACGTAGGACTCATAGTCCGCTTTGTTATTAATAAAACATATCCGCACACCTGTACTATCATTCAGTTTTTCGAAACGATTTCAACTTCAAAAGTATTTTATAAAACCCATTTGAAACTTACCCAAAATCATGGCATTATAAGCCTAATATCATTATAGAAGAGTTAGGAAAGGATTAAAAGAGGATTGGAATCGAAACGGAATCATTTCGGGCACTTTGTAAAATTTTGATAGAACCATGCGCACGGATCGTTCCCCTGGGGTTTAACACCCATTTCTACCTGGTAATTTATTAGCGTAAAATCAGAGTTTTCAACAATGAAACGGATGTCACACTTTTCGACTTAAAAAAAAAAAACCTTAAACGGATACATAACACTCATCACTCGGATGAACCGGCAAACAACATTTTTTAGTCTTAAAAACAAATCAACTCTTACTCATTCACGCAGCGGAAAATCATAAGGGTTCAACTAAAACAAACGTAGTGACCATGTAAGATTTATAACATGAAAATCCACAAAATATCATAAACAATATAAATAGTGTTCATCCCCCCGAGTGCTACGTATCAGAGCGACGACACGACCGAACTAGTGAAGTACAACAGCCTTCACTCGTGGATACCTGCATGTTACCAACATAGGGGTAACATTCAAACAGAAGGGGTGAGATATCACACAGTATAAAGAATCGTTTGAAAGACCGTATATCTAGGTCAGAAAGTCAGATAATCATAACAGACAACAGGTCAACAATAGCATGGACATAACAGTCAATATCAGCACAACGGTCAACATCAGTACAACATGCAAATATCATCTCAACAGTCAAATATCGACCCAACAGTCAACATATAACGACAATAGTCAATATACAACGACAACAATCAATATACAACAACAACAGTCAATATACAACAACAGTTCACCACAGTCAGTGACTTCAAACATACGGTATGAATGCGGGATGCTGAACAGAGGGCCAACTACCCTATAATGCATGTGGTACCGGGTCCAGCCAAATGAGGCTTCCAACAAAAATCCATGCCAAAAGAGGCAATCCAACGTGGTGGAGACTAGCTCCGGGGCCAACTACCCCATATGCAAATGATATGCATGCGACACAATGATGCAACACGGACAATCAACAACAAGCAACATATCTTAGCACACAATGACACAAGACTCGACACTGGCCATAGGCCTTCAACACAAAAATTCATCAACAGTTTGGGCCATTCGGCGATACCCTCAACAAAACAACTCGGGCCATTCGGCGGTACCCGCAACAAAACAAGGTGGGCCATTCGACGGTACCCACAACAAAACAAGGTGGGCCATTCGGCGGTACCCACAACAAAACAATGTGGGCCATTCGGTGGTACCCACAACAAAATCAACAACAACATTTAAAGACATAGTCAACAACACGACAATAACGACAACAACATCAACAAAACAACAACATCCAGGCCAACGACTCAGCCACAACAATAGGCGCTAAGGCACCCACAACAAATAACAACTATAGGCGCTAAGGCGCCGACACGCAACAACAACAAACGTAGGCGCTAATGCGCTGACATACAACATCAACAATTCAACAATGGCCACCGGCCTACAACAACAAATCAACAAGACAACAGGGCGCTAAGGGCACCAACAACCACCCACAAAAATAGAAACAGCACATATGGTTTTCAGCAAACAGTAACATTAATCTTCAGCAAACAGCAACATTAATTTTCAGCAGCAGCAACATTAATTTTTCAGCAACAGCAACATTAATTTTCAGCAAAAGCAACATGATTTTCAGTAAACAGCAACATTTATTTTGCAGCAACAGCAACATTAATTTTTCAGCAACAGCAACATTAATTTTTCAGCAACAGCAACACTAATTTTTCAGTAAACGGCACATTAATTTACAGCAACAGCAACATGATTTTCAGTAAATGGCAACATTTATTTTACAGCAACAGCAACATCATTTTCAGTAAACAGCAACATTTATTTTACAGCAAACATACCTCTACTTCGGCGAATTAATTAACCTATCAAATGATATCGAAACTTAGCAAAGGACCCCTCTATGGAAAGCTAAGAATGTCTAGTTCCTGACTATAATTTTTGTTTTGCAAAATAATGGTCCAATTCGTACAGTTTCAGTAAATAAGCAACAAGGTTCAGAAAACACGACAGCCACCATGACCTGGCTTGTGACACCTCTAAAATTATCAAAACTCAGTAAAATGACATGGGACTTGAGCCTAACCCGAAACAAATTGAGTGTAGTTTTCAATGAATCAGGAATCATTCAAAAAGGAGTTCAAACGAAAACGTTATACACGAAATACCGAACCTATATCCAGATTGTTTCCAGATATTTAACCTAACTTGTGACACCTATAAATCGAGCTATACAACTCCAAATGCAACCAAACTAGTGTCAAATTAACAAGCATTAAGTCTAGTTTCTAAAAAGGTAAACCACATAATTTTTGGACCACTAGATTGTTCCCAGTTACTGTATAACAGAACCTATACCCAGTGTTCTTTGCGAATTAAAAACCCCAAATTGATTTCCAACCTCCACAACATATTCAAACATCAAAAAGTGATCTCAAACATCAACAAATGGGTTCAATCATCAACAATTGGTTCAACAAGGAAACACAAACATATAATCATACATGTGATAAATCATCATACCCTAACCCCCACATGCAATCATCAAACATAGTATTAGGGCATGGGAACATCAATTACATGACAAAATCAACCAATATAGCATTCAAAGCATATATGTGTATCATGTTTGGTTGATTTTGTCATGTAATATTGGTTGTGTAATTGATTTTGTCATGTAATTGATGTTCCCATGCCCTAATACTATGTTTGATGATTGCATGTGGGGGTTAGGGTATGATGATTTATCACATGTATGATTATATGTTTGTGTTCCCTTGTTGAACCAATTGTTGATGATTGAACCTATTTGTTGATGTTTGAGATCACTTTTTGATGTTTGAATATGTTGTGGAAGTTGGAAATCAATTTGGGGTTTTTAATTCGCAAAGAACACTGGGTATAGGTTCTGTTATACAGTAACTGGGAACAATCTAGTGGTCCAAAAATTATGTGGTTTACCTTTTCAGAAACTAGACTTAATGCTTGTTAATTTGACACTAGTTTGGTTGCATTTGGAGTTGTATAGCTCGATTTATAGGTGTCACGAGTTAGGTTAAAATTCTGGAAACAATCTGGATATAGGTTCGGTATTTCGTGTATAACGTTTTCGTTTGAACTCCTTTTTGATTGATTCCTGATTCATTGAAAACTACACTCAATTTGTTTTGGGTTAGGCTCAAGTCCCATGTCATTTTACTGAGTTTTGATAATTTTAGAGGTGTCACAAGCCAGGTCATGGTGGCTGTCGTGTTTTCTGAACCTTGTTGCTTATTTACTGAAACTGTACGAATTGGACCATTATTTTGCAAAACAAAAATTATAGTCAGGAACTAGACATTCTTAGCTTTCCATAGAGGGGTCCTTTGCTAAGTTTCGATACCATTTGATAGGTTAATTAATTCGCCGAAGTAGAGGTATGTTTGCTGTAAAATAAATGTTGCTGTTTACTGAAAATGATGTTGCTGTTGCTGTAAAATAAATGTTGCCATTTACTGAAAATCATGTTGCTGTTGCTGTAAATTAATGTGCCGTTTACTGAAAAATTAGTGTTGCTGTTGCTGAAAAATTAATGTTGCTGTTGCTGAAAAATTAATGTTGCTGTTGCTGCAAAATAAATGTTGCTGTTTACTGAAAATCATGTTGCTTTTGCTGAAAATTAATGTTGCTGTTGCTGAAAAATTAATGTTGCTGCTGCTGAAAATTAATGTTGCTGTTTGCTGAAGATTAATGTTGCTGTTTGCTGAAAACCATATGTGCTGTTTCTATTTTTGTGGGTGGTTGTTGGTGCCCTTAGCGCCCTGTTGTCTTGTTGATTTGTTGTTGTAGGCCGGTGGCCATTGTTGAATTGTTGATGTTGTATGTCGCGCATTAGCGCCTACGTTTGTTGTTGTTGCGTGTCGGCGCCTTAGCGCCTATAGTTGTTATTTGTTGTGAGTGCCTTAGCGCCTACTGTTGTGGCTGAGTCGTTGGCCTGGATGTTGTTGTTTTGTTGATGTTGTTGTCGTTATTGTCGTGTTGTTGACTATGTCTTTAAATGTTGTTGTTGATTTTGTTGTGGGTACCGCCGAATGGCCCACATTGTTTTGTTGTGGGTACCGCCGAATGGCCCACCTTGTTTTGTTGTGGGTACCGTCGAATGGCCCACCTTGTTTTGTTGCGGGTACCGCCGAATGGCCCGAGTTGTTTTGTTGAGGGTATCGCCGAATGGCCCAAACTGTTGATGAATTTTTGTGTTGAAGGTCTATGGCCAGTGTCGAGTCTTGTGTCATTGTGTGCTAAGATATGTTGCTTGTTGTTGATTGTCCGTGTTGCATCATTGTGTCGCATGCATATCATTTGCATATGGGGTAGTTGGCCCCGGAGCTAGTCTCCACCACGTTGGATTGCCTCTTTAGGCATAGATTTTTGTTGGAAGCCTCATTTGGCTGGACCCGGTACCACATGCATTATAGGGTAGTTGGCCCTCTGTTCAGCATCCCGCATTCATACTGCATGTTTGAAGTCACTGACTGTGGTGAACTGTTGTTGTATATTGACTGTTGTTGTTGTATATTGATTGTTGTCGTTGTATATTGACTATTGTCGTTATATGTTGACTGTTGGGTCGATATTTGACTGTTGAGATGATATTTGCATGTTGTACTGATGTTGACCGTTGTGCTGATATTGACTGTTATGTCCATGCTATTGTTGACCTGTTGTCTGTTATGATTATCTGACTTTCTGACTTAGATATACGGTCTTTCAAACGATTCTTTATACTGTGTGATATCTCACCCCTTCTGTTTGAATGTTACCCCTATGCTGGTAACGTGCAGGTATCCACGAGTGAAGGCTGTTGTACTTCACTAGTTCGGTCGTGTCGTCGCTCTGATACGTAGAACTCGGGGGGATGAACAATATTTATATTGTTTATGATATTTTGTGGATTTTGATGTTATAAATCTTACATGGTCCCTACGTTTGTTTTAGTTGAACCCTTATGATTTTCCGCTGCGTGAATGAGTAAGAGTTGATTTGTTTTTAAGACTAAAAAATGTTGTTTGCCGGTTCATCCGAGTAATGAGTGTTATGTATCCGTTTAAGGTTTTTTTTTTTAAGTCGAAAAGTGTGACATCCGTTTCATTGTTGAAAACTCTGATTTTACGCTAATAAATTACCAGGTAGAAATGGGTGTTAAACCCCAGGGGAACGATCCGTGCGCATGGTTCTGTCAAAATTTTACAAAGTGCCCGAAATGATTCCGTTTCGATTCCAATCCTCTTTTAATCCTTTCCTAACTCTTCTATAATGATATTAGGCTTATAATGCCATGATTTTGGGTAAGTTTCAAAAGGGTTTTATAAAATACTTTTGAAGTTGAAATCGTTTCGAAAAACCGAATGATAGTACACGTGTGCGGATATGTTTTATTAATAACAAAGCGGACTATGAGTCCTATGTGGTGAGGTATGATGCAAATGAACTACGGGTTCATATGATTGTAGATATATAAATATATATATATTATTTATATATCGAGTTTGGGTGATGACCCATGATGTTAACATACTAAGGCGGGGTAGTCATGCACTCTTACCTTAGGCTCTGTGCCAATAGAAAAAATGCTATCGGTAAGGGGGTTCACCGGGGATATAGCAGAGTAATGCAGTCAGTGTTATGTTAAAAAGTTTTTTGTGCGATTCACCGGGGTTTAGCAGTCATGCAGTCCGTGTCATACAGAGTTATAACACGTTCATCGGGGTTTAGCAGTAATGCAGTCGGTGTGGTGTTGAATGTAATTGCACGTGGTTCACCGGGGTTTAGCAGTAATGCAGTCGGTGCCGTGCTAAGTTAAAACAAATTCATAATTGGACCGAGAGTGTTGGTAGGGGTCTCGGTAGAACTCACTGAGATTGTATCTCATTGTTTATATGTTGTTGTTTTACAGAGAAACAGGGAAAGAGAGGACCACAGAGGCATGAGTAGCTTGAGCTCGGACTGGTTGCTGATGACTTAGCTTTATGCTTAAGTTTATATTTCCTTATGTTGTCTATGTACTACGACACTATGACTTTAGTGTTATGTCTTTCTTCCGCTTTCTTGTATGATGCTGAATACTATAGTTGCTGACCGTTTATGGTCTGAGTACCGTATGGTCTTGTTTGTAAATAAGACGGTTTTGTTTTGTTTGTAAATAAGACAGTTTATGGTTTGAGTACCGTATGGTCTGAGTACCAAAGAATAAAGGATTTAGCAGGAGGGATTAAATGCTTCCAAACTGTCTTGGACTAAGGAACTACTTGGCCAGCAAGGTTATGGAAGTCAGATAACCAAAATTAGAACAATCCCACATCAGTTGATCCTCCACCAGAACAGCGTAAATAACAATCTCTTGAATTTCAGAGTGTAGCTGAGGGAAGTAAGTAATGAGATCCGCAGGGATGGACCATTTACCGTTTACAATAAAGTCACTCAAAGTAGCTTTAAGGTCCTTATGCAAATTAGAGGAATGCCGATAATATCCACGATAGGCTTAGAAAGCCAAGAATCAAGCCAAAAATTTATCCTAACACCATTCCCAAGATTCCAAGCATAGTGCTCAAGAATCACAAAAATACAGGAATTAAAACCAAGCCAAATAGAGGAAGAGAAATGATAATTGACCACCTTATTATTTTTATAGACCCATGCTTTCAGAAGAAGAGTCCACTGTAGTTGGTAGATAAAAAATGTCCCCCAAGCTTTAACATGCCAAGAATATTTGGTGCAAGAATATTTGGCGGCAGTTCCTTCTTAGAGTCCTCAAGGCTTCCTTCTTGGAGGCAGTTTTCTAAGCTGCTCAGTCGAAATTGGGTTAATATCCTTTTGCACTCTGCAAAGCTCTCTATTTCAGTTAATGGCAAGCCTTCTGGGTTCTTTAGCTGCAAGCGTGGTGTGCGTCAAGGGGACCCCCTCTCCCCCGTTTTTTTTTTGCTTCGCTGAGGAGGTTTTGAGCAGAGGCATCTCCAAATTGGTGCAGGATGGAGATCTTCAATTAATTAATAGTCCAAGAGGCACTCAGGTTCCCTCTCATACCCTTTATGCTGATGATATCATGATTTTTTGCAGAGCTTCCCTGAGTAATCTTCAAAATCTTATCAAATTTTTTACCAAATATGGTGAAGCTTCTGGTCAGATTGTTAACTCTAGCAAATCTACAGTGTATTTGGGCGCCGTTCCTATTACACGCCAGCGTCGTATTGCTGATCTTTTGGGCCTCTTTATTGGCCAGCTGCCTTTCACTTACTTGGGAATTCCTATTTTCAAAGGTAAGCCTAAAGCTGCTTATTTAATTCCTATTGCTGACAAGATTAAAGCCAAGCTGATTGCTTGGAAAGCTTCGCTGCTATCTATTGCCGGAAGAGCTCAACTGGTCAAGTCGGTTATTCAAAGTATGTTAGTTTACAGCTTTATGATTTACAAATGGCCTAACTCTCTGTTGAATATGGTGGATTCTTGGATTAGAAATTTCATTTGGTCTGGGGACGTCAATCACCGTAAAGTGGTTACTCTGGCATGGCATAAGGTCTGTAGACCAACTTCTGAGGGAGGTCTAGGAATTAGATCGCTCAAAGATACTAATAAGGCAGCCTGCCTCAAGCTTTGCTGGGAGCTCAGCATCTCCCAGAATTGTTGGGCTGTCTTGTTGAGATCCCGTGTCTTCAGAAATAATACTCCGATCTCTTATCATATTAGTTCTTCTTTTTGGGGTGATCTGCGCACTCATCTCTCCACCATTCAAGACAACTGCATTTGGCAAATTGGTAAAGGTGACTGTGTCAATTTTTGGCTTGATCCCTGGGTGTCGGCTCCCCTGGTTTATCTTCTCAATGTCCCGGAACATCTTCATCACTATCTCAAGGCCCGAGTTTGTGGATCAGTTGATTTGGAAGAATTCTTTCGATGGTATGCTTACTTTTAAAACTGCTTATCTTTTCTATCGACCTATTGGGCAACCTTATGGGTGGTGCAAGAATATTTGGCGCATCCTCAACAACTGCATGCCCACGGATGAGCAGCTTTGAAGCCGTGGTTGTGGCACTGTTTCCATGTGCAGTCTTTGTGAAGCGAACTTAGAGTCCTCTTTGCACCTTTTCTGTGAGTGCTCTTTTGCTAAGCATCTTTGGTCCTGGCTTAGTGATAAGCTCTCTCTTACTATTGACATCTCCTCCCCTGAATCGAATATCGAGGTTTGTTTGCGCCCTTGGTCTGACCAAGTGCAGGATGTTGTGACCGCTCCTGTTATTAATGTCTTTTGGGCTATTTGGCACGCTCCGAATAAGATTTGTTTTGACAATAAAAGGATCTTGCCCACTTACTTGAAAAACTTGATTACGGCAAATGTGAACCTTTCTGGAAATATGAGCAAAGGCTCCACTTCTGCCTCCATTCAGGACTTTTCGATTCTTAAGGCTTTTTCTATTGATTGTAAGCCTCGTAGGGCTCTTATAACTATCGAGGTTCTTTGGAAAACCCCTCCTTGCTTTTGGGTTAAATGTAATACAGATGGCGCTGCTAGGGGCTCTCCCGGTCTAGCTGCTTGTGGGGGAATTTTTCATGATAGCAATGCTGCCTCTCTTGGATGTTTTATGCTCCCCCTAGGTATAAATTATGCTCTTCATGCTGAATTAGTGGGTGTCATTATAGCCATTGAGGTGGCTTACAGCAAGGGCTGGCACCGTTTATGGATTGAAAGTGACTCTCAACTGGCTGTTATGGCGTTCTCCTCTCATACCATTGTGCCTTGGAATCTCCGTACTCACTGGCTTAACTGCATGGTTCTTCTCAAATCCATGAACTTCATTTGTACTCATATTTATAGGGAAGGGAATCATTGTGCTGATAAGCTTGCGTCTCATGTGGTTTCTTTGTCAGGGTTTCAGTGGTTGAACTCTATTCCCTCATTTATCAGGGATGATTTTCACCGTAATAGGGTTGGTCTTCCTTATTTTTGGTTCAAGCATTAATTTTGTTAGCAAGGGTTTTGGTTTACGTCCCCCCTTGTCTGTTTGTATTGTATTTTTTTGTTTTTTAATGGAATCGGGGGGAGTACTCTTTCCTTCTAGATGTTTTTCCCTAAGGAGGGTTTTGCATCAGAAGGTTTTAACGAGGCTCCTCTCCTTTGTTTAAAAAAAAAGATAATTAAAGGGAAAAGAATCTTGAGAAAACCCAATCAAAGCAGAGATGGCCAATATACGGGAGTCAGATATGCTGCTAGAGGAAAACTTAGATTCTCTTTACTTATAACCTGGCCATATGCTTGCTCATAAGAGGAAAAGAGGTCCAACAAACTTGTAAGACTCTTTTTAGTAGCTCTACAAAAAATCATAATATCATCAGCATATAAAACATGACTAGACATACGGAAACCTTTGGGGCCTACCATAAGCTGAAGCTTACCGTCATCTAAAAGTTTGGAAATTCCTCTACTAAGAACATCTTCAGCCAAACACGAAAGGAGAGAGGACAAAGGATCTCCTTGTCTAACTCCCCTCTTGCAGCCAAAGAAACCAACAGCAGAGCCATTAAATGAAAAAGAAAGCTTAGCCGAGTGAAGAATATATTTTATCCAAGAACAAAATTTATCATTGAAACCAAAAGCAGCCAAGACTTGAAGTAAAAAGTTGCAGCCTATAATATCAAAAGATTTTTTTATATCAATTTTCAAAGCCAATTGACCACCAAAGTCTTTTTCTGAACCAAATTAAAGTTTCAGAGCCTTTTTCTAAACCATATTAAATATAATTATCTAATACAGAATATAGTAATATTTACAAAAATTAGTCAATGAGACTAAATAGTATCTTTTATTTGGAAACAATTAACTTTAAATGATTCAAGGTATTGTAATAAAAAGTTATCTGTTACCAATGAAATATTAATCATTATTATTATTATAAAATAAAGAATACAGTAATGTTTACAAAATATAGTCATTGAGACTAAATATTATCTTCTATTTGAATACCATTATCTTCAAAATAATACTTGCTAGAGACTTGAGATTTATTATTAAATACAAATTAAATTTACTCTGATATAAAAGTTAGAACTTTTTAGTTTCTCTTATTAACTAATTTCACTATTTCATTAATATGTAACAAAATAATGATATTAACTATTCATTATAAAGGTTTTATTATAAATTATTAAATATAAATTTTCTTAGTCATTACCAACATGGTATAACACATATTGTAAAAAAAACATAGTATAACACATTATCTGTAGCAACCAACAAGGGTTGGTTTGACAAAGTCGTGTATACTGGGTTCGGATCTCACCTCAAGGTCTTGGGTTTGAATTTTGGGTGTGGCAAAAGCTCTGTTGGGAGTGGAGAATCACACGGACCGACTAAGTCAGGTATACACCTGGCCAGCCAGGTTCCTCGGTGTAGACTAGTCATCGGCAAAGCTGGAGGATACTGCAAACCTATAACATGATAACCAAAAAACATGGTATATGTACACAAGTGGTAGATACTTGGGATCCTTAATCGTCTGGTCAAGTATTCGATCTCTGACCGGTGCGTATGGAAAAATATATGGTGGGAAAGGTCAACCCCTTAAAGGGATCTCAGTACCTTAGCCCTTGAGATTAGTTTATGCAATTGCGTGTAGTTTACCAACAACAAAAAAATCTTAGTCATTCTAATAAATATTTAACTTTGTAAAATATATAATTATAATATTAATTATTATTATTTACAATTTGAAAAAAGTGTTAGAAATATAATAAATTACATTGTAACATATTAAATATTATTATCAAATATAGAATATAGTAATGTTTACAACAATTTGCTAGTGAGAACAATTATATTTAAAATAATTCAACGATATTGTATAATGTAAAGAATTGTCTATTACTAATAACATATTAATTATTTGTATTAATATTGTTATTATTATCAAAAAGAAAATAGTAATGCTTGCAAAATTTAGAAATAGATCCCAAATAGGATTAGAACAGGGCTAACGGTTCGAACCTTACAAATGCAACTTTGTAACATGTATTTAACCATTATCCAAAACACTCCAAATAAATATTTTGTAAACCTCCAACACATGGTGTAAACCTCCAACACTTGTTAACGAGGTTGTTGACCATGCAAAGAGAAATAAGGCTGGATGTTTATTTTTTAAGGTGGACTTCGAAAAGGCTTATGATTCAATATCATGGAATTTTTTATTTTATATGAAGTATAGGATGGGATTCCCGGGAAGATGGGATAGGAGTTGTGTGCCGATAAATTTGAGACAATCTCTAGCTATTGTGATATCTTTACATTTCTATTTACTCTAAATAAATTTTAAAATAAAAAAATACTATCAGATTATAAGCAAAAATAACAGAATTCAATAATGACTAATAAACTGCTAAAGCAAATATTCTAAAAAGATAATCCGAAATATTATTTTATTTATTTTAAACTTCAAAGAGAGCTTAAACTAAAGTGTTAATGACTACAATTTCCTCCGGGCCCTCCAAATTGGAGACTAAATCCAAACTCTCTTTTCAAGTCTCCATAATAATTAACACCATAGCAATTAGTCTTGTCAGAGAATGACTGTACCCTATTTGTGCTTGGTCCATAGTCCTTTCCCGAGGCATCTCGAACTGCAACATGTCTAAAATAACATCCATGATTAAAGATTTTATCAGGAAAGTGGCCGGAACCCATTGGAGGACTAGCAGAACCCACAGATGTTGTTGTTATACCAGCCCACGCCACTCTATCAGCAACAGTCATGTTGGAGAATATAGATGCAGGAAAATATCCAATAGGGTCACCTTCACTACTTACCCACCAATTTTTTGTTGCAGCATCCTGTTTACATCCAATAAACTTAAGTGAATGTACCATAACTGACATTTAAAAATTATATACAAAATTAGTCATAATAGGTACTTGAAAAATTTTGGTTGACGAATAAATAAGTTGTATATATTTCTATCTTCTTATCGAGGAATCTTTTTTGCATAGACTATACCTGAAAAATAGAAAATGAGATCTCTACCATTTCTCCACCATATATAGATGTGGGAGAAATTCTTCCACCAAGTATATTTGTTTTACTAATTTGAACAAAACCTGCACAGCCATTATTAATGCATCCGGTCGTCTTGAAATTGTCATTCTGTCATTTGTAAACATTAGGAATGAATAATACTTTTTTAATAGAACTCAAATGAAAAATAACATTGAAAGAAAATATGACAATATTCACATAAAACATAAATTTTACTAAATAAACATATGAATTAAGAAAATTAAACAGAGAAAGTAAAACTTGTAAAAAAAATTCCTACCGTCCATGCTGCAAACACATGAGTTTCATCATCACCATATAGATCTGGGAACACCTGCCACCAATAAGCGATAAATATGAAGTAGTGTTTTTGTTATCATCTTAATGACAAATCATATACATACTTTTTTTAAACCAAAACTCGGTGTTAGTCAGTGCGAAATTTGATCGTAAGCACGAGTGGGGATCAGTCTTTCGTTGAAATCATTGAAACACTCGTGGGTAGCCAGCAATGGTCCAAACAAAAAATATACATACTTTTTTTCTTAAAAAGTAAAATGATAAATCTAATAATACTTACTTGCCATCCAAAAGCAACTTTATTAATATGATCCCTGGAACCACTTTGAACCCACATAATAGAAGTACTTGATTGATCATTCTTAACTTTTGGATTATAAACGCTATTTGTTCCACTTACTCCATAATATGATCCTTTTACAACAGTTGCTTCTGCAAACTGCAAATTCATTAGATTCATATAAGTACTATATTATTGAAAACAATATAACCGGTTTGTAAAGATAAAGAAAAACTATTTTAAAGTGATGGTGTAGAAGAGAAAACATACATGAAGTTCATGGGTGCCGTCTGTACTAAGACTTGTTAAAATTGATTGAGTTTGTACGAGCTCGTCTTTTGTTGTCCTTCGAATAGGAACAGTTCCAATTGGACACTCGTCCTTCCCAAGTCCATGTTTGGGCTTAGTTGGTGAAATCTTTGCATTAGGTATTTTGTTTGTATTTTGGAAGCTAGGTTTTCTCTACGATATAATGAAAAAAGAAATAATCATTGAAAAGGAAACATAATCAACAAAATTAAACTAAATTTTAGTCATATTAGCTCATTCGGAATGAGTGTATACCTGTAGCTTATGATTCTTCAGTAAAGGATGATCAAAAGCAGGTTGCTTATTAATATCAATGCAGTCAATAATATACCCAAATTTTGTCTACAAAACCCAAAAATAAACAAAAGTAAAAATGTTAAACAATTTCGATAGATCAAGTTCGACAAAAAGCAGCATATCAATAATGATATATAAGAGAGGTAATGTATACATGAATACTCTTGACATGAGGCTTGTTAATGATTTTCAACTTTCTCTCCAACTCCAAATCTTCTTTCAGTGTGCTTTGTATGCTTTCAATTCGATGACTAGCACTGAAAGCCACCAAACACATGAAAATGAATAATATATTGATCATTTTTTTCAATTCTCTTGTCAAACAAAATGACTTGATGGTCGATCATAGTGTAGTATGCTTTTATACTCAAATATAAATGGCTCAGTCAAACAATCCGTCCCATTTTTCTTTATTAGATTTTTTAGCGTAGTAACTAACTGATCATGTGTGCGTGTCTGTCTTATCTCTTTCTTATAATCATTTAATGTATTTATTATAATTTTTAATGTCCATCGTAAAAGGTGGGCGTTGTTTATAAAAGGGGGAGTGTTTATCGTAAAAGATGGGTGTTGTTTAATCATTTTTAATCATAGCCAAAACTTGTCTAGTTGTTGCAATTTCTTTAACCCCAACTTTGGATAAAATAAAATATCTTAATTTATTCTTTTATTTTTACCCAACGAAAATTATTTATTTATTATTTCCCCACTGAATTTTTGCATTTAAGCTATTGAAATAGTATTTTTACCGGAGCTTGAATTTTTCCTCCGCAATATTTTGTTATTATTACGATGTCCAACAATTTTTTTTTCATTAAAACGAAAATAGAGTTCCCGATATATATTTAATGGATATTAGGAGTACACATCAATATTAATCAATCAATACTTATCAATCAATACCAATCTAATAAATATTCTATGCTAGCAAATTGTCCAAAATAGTCTACTTGAGAGATTGCCACATGTCCAAAATAGTCTTACTAAAATACAAAAACATACGGCTTTTTGATTTTTTGCATTGGTTCTTTCTTTTTTTTCTCTCTCATTTGCATTAACATATATTTTTCAAATATTATTAATCAATATCAACATCAATATCAATACTTCAATACAAATATAATAAAATCAATACTTCAATACTAATCAATACAATGTTATGGTAGCAAATTGTCCAAAATAGTCTACTTGAGAGATTGCCACATGTCCAAAATAGTCTAGTAAATAACTCACTAAAAGACAAAAACAGACAGTTTTTTTGACTTTTGCATTAATTTTTTCTTTCTCTTTTTCTCTCTCATTTGAATTAACATTTTTTTCAACATTTTTTTTTTGAAAATAAGATAAAAACCGACCGTCTTTTGACTTTTTACATTAACTTTTTCTTACTCTTTTTCTCTCTCATTTGCATTAACAATTATTTCAACATTTATTTTTTTCAAAATAAGACAAAAACAAACATCTTTTTGACTTTTTCCATTAACTTTTTATTTCTCTTTTTCTCTCCCATTTGCATTAACATTTATTTCAACATTTATTTTTTTCAACAAAAGACAAAAACAGACAGCTTGTGACTTTTTGCATTAATTTTTTCTCTCTCATTTGCATTAACATTTATTTCAACATTTATTTTCTTCAAAAGAACTCAAAATGTGACAGCTTTTTGACTTTTTGCATTAACTTTTTCTCTCTCATTTGCATTAACATTTATTTCAACATTTATTTTTTTTCAAAAGAAGTCAAAATGAGACAGCTTTTTGACTTTTTACATTAACTTTTTCTTTCTCTTTTTCTCTCTCATTTGCATTAACATTTCTTTCAACATTTATTTTATTTTCAACATAAGACAATTTTTTATATTTTGCGTTCACTTTTTCTCTCTCAGCTTGTTGACTTTTTGCATTAATTTTTTCTCTGTCATTTGCATTAACATTTATTTCAACATTTATTTTCTTCAAAAGAAGTCAAAATGAGACAGTTTTTTGACATTATGCATTAACTTTTTCTCTCTCATTTGCATTAACAATTATTTCAACATTTTTTTTTCTTAATAAGCCAACAACAGACATCTTTTTGACTTTTTGCATTAATTTTTCCTTTCACTTTTTCTCTCTCTTTTGCATTACCATTTCTTTCAACATTTATTTTTTTTCAACATAAGACAAATTTTTTTATATTTTGTGTTAACTTTTTCTCTCTCATTTGCATTAACATTTATTTCAACATTTTTTTTTTCAAAATAAGTCATAAACAGACAGTTTTTTGACTTTTTGCATCAACTTTTTCTTTCTCTTTTTCTCTCTCATTTGCATTAACATTTATTTCAAAATTTATTTTTTTAAATAATTATTAATTTTACTTTAAAATATGTTTTATTTTATTTGTAAAAGTTTAGGGTGAAGGGATGGCGCCCCAGTCCAATGCAAGGAATGTAACACCCCGATATTTTTCTAACTTGTAGAAATACCGAAATGCGACATTTGGCATACATCAGAGTAACTTCCTATTTCAGATATTGAACACAAACTAAAAACTTCGATGAACTATTCATCAAACGCGCTTACATAACTTAACATAACATGATTGAAACATTTAAACGTCGGCCCTTACATCAGCTCATACTTAGTGTTCAATACCAAAATAGAAGGTCCCGGAAGCGATCTACAACTTTAACGAGTAAGTTATACAATCGAGCATACTATGACAATGAAAGAACAAAATACAAGACATAACGAAATGAACGACGGCGTCTCCGCTAAGTAGCTCCATAACCATGCCTCATCACCTTCAACCATTCCTGCATCTCTGAAACAAAACAACAACAATGATTGGGTTAGACAACTTGTCTCGGTGAGTTCTATCGAGACCCCTTACTAACTCTCTCGGTTCATTATGCTTGATTCAAGATTCGTAGTCCCTATAGTGACTACGTGAAAACCTGAAACGTGTAACTCGTAGTCCTCCTAAGCAACATACGAGACACACACACATAACAATGATTCTTAGCATATCACCGGCGACTTTGTTTGAAAGCACCGGCAAACCCATTCCCTAGCCATTCTCTACCAGCGACAAATGATGACGGGGCCTAGGTTCTGGGGCTCATGACTTCCCCTCCCACTAGTACGCTAATCCATGAACAGGCTCGTCACCTTAACAGTAATGTATATTAATATATACCTTGGCATGACTATAACAATGGTGCAAACATAGCATAACACAACTTGATCTTGTCTTTATCCCTTCATTAGGTGATCTCACACGAAATTTCTAAGTTCGTTAACTTAACTTATTAAGTGTTTACAATATAAGCCAATCGTTAACATTCTAAACACAAACCATGTACCCGCGTTGGGCCGTCAACAAACAATGAAATGGACATGACATGGAATTTACCTCAATCATAAGTAATTATCATAACATTAATACGTTCCCATCGTCGAGAAACCTTGGGGAACCGACTAGAAGGAACTCGGAATCATTTGGAATGGTCAAAAAGGCATTTCAAAATGGGT
Organism: Astragalus membranaceus; assembly: GCA_039519185.1. NCBI lineage: Eukaryota > Viridiplantae > Streptophyta > Magnoliopsida > Fabales > Fabaceae > Astragalus > Astragalus membranaceus. The sequence goes on along the minus strand of CM076849.1, from coordinate 157,770,498 downwards.
GACAGAAGCCCACGCACGGTCCGTGCTCCAGAGGCGCACGACCCGTGCGTGTCTTACGCACTTCTTTCCTTTAAAAATCAGAACAGGGCGCACCACCCGTGCGTATCTTAAATTTATTAAAACACGGTTTGCGAAGGTTGCGCACGGTCTGTGCACCAGAGGCGCACGATCCGTGCGCATTTGACAGTAGTTCAATGTTGCTGTTTTCATGAAATTTTCGTTCCGTTCCGATTCCGATATCCCTTCCGGTCTAGACCCAAACCTTATACGCACACCAACAGAGCACAATAACATACATCTACGATCCAATCCAGTACATTCAAAAATCAATTTCAATCAAACAATCATACGGCTTAACGATCAAAGCGACATTTTCACCAAAACGGTTTTCGACGCACGTTTTCATAAATTTATGGACAGAATCAACATGCATGACCATTAAACAGAATTTATTTCCCTAGTGAATATAGAACTCACCAATTGCGATGAAAATCGCGCAACCAACGAATCCGCTAGATGAAACGATAAAGTAACTTCACGAACGGTCTCCGTAACGGTTATACGCTATCCCCAAACGCTCTGAAACTGACCCAATCGAATTTGGCTCCCACAATTTCGAATTCAGCTACCAAATTTTCACCCTAATGCTCGAACAAGGTTTTAGTACCGAGTATCTATCTTCAATTACTACATGCAAGGCTTGTGGACACCCTTTTCTTACACTTTGAGCTTGGGGTTCTTTAATGGTGATTTGAGTTGGGGAAGGGTAATGGTTCTGAATTTAGCATCATTGTGTAGAGGAGGAAAAATGGAGGAAGGAGGTGGTCTTGGATTGAACATGCATCAGATTTTTGGTGGAGCTCTCCCCCCTCTCTTCCTCTTCTCTCTCTCGCCTCTCTCTTCTCCCTCTCCCTATGTCTTTGCTGTTTTTCAGGAAAATGAGTTGTGTTTTCTCTAACTTAGGGGAAAAATTTTCAGCTGGGTTAAGTGACAAAGGGGGAAAGGACCTCTCTACCCCTCAGCTACTCCTCCTCTCCTTATTACTTCTATTTGCTTTCTTTTCATAATTATATTCAAACCAACAACACACGATTACTAACAAGTACTTAAATCAATGATTCACATTATAAGCATAATATATTCGTTTATGTTAATCGATAACTCGACCTCTTACTAATCGATGATTTAATTACTTAATCCATGACCATTGCTCTAATATCAATCGACGAAACTTCTAAAAATTTGGGGATGTTACAATCACCCCAACTTTTAGAAATTTTGTCCTCAAAATTAAATGAAACGTACCTTTCGCCGAAACGTCCTCAACCTTGCCTTTCCCCTTTTTAGCGTCCAACATGTAAACTCTCCCTTGCGCGGGAGCAGCAGGCTCCTTCCTATTTCTTTTCTTCGACGGACAATCCCTAGTGTAGTGTCCTTCCTTCTTGCAGTAGTAACAATGATCTGACCCCTGGCGACATTCTCCTCTATGGGGTTTTCCACACTTTGAACAATTTTCAGGTTTTGAGAACTCGGACGTCTGCATTTGCTTACCCTTACCGGAGTTACTTCATGGTTCCTCGTCCCGGGTTGACCATTCAACCGCTTTCTTCTTCTCCTTATGATACGCTTTCCTTTCTTCATACATCCTCCTGAGGTCCTCCTCAGCAGAATGAGATTGTTGTACCAACGCTGGATAACTGGTCATAGCATAGGAACTAAGACCCTGGTTCACATCACCACGGAGACCCTGCTTGTACATAATCATCTTCCATCTATCATTCGGAGAATGAGTTCCCAACTCATAAAATTGAGATAGTCTTTCAAATTTTGAAGCATACTGTCCCACAGACATGTCTCCCTGCTTCAAACTAACGAACTCCATCTGCTTGGCGAGTCTCTGAGCATCGGGAAAGTAATGACCTAGGAACAGCTCCTTAAAGTTGACCCAATTGAGTGCCGTCCCTTGGGTTTGAAGCAATCGATGTGCATTAGTCCACCAAGTGTGCGCGTCTTCATCCAGAACATTTGTAGCACAGATTACCTTCTCCTCTTCGTTGCATTGCAAGGTCACAAAAATCCGCTCCATAGCATCTATCCAAAAATGAGCTTTCATTTCATCTGATCCTCCTTTGAAGGTTGGAGGTTTCATATTTAGAAATTGGAAGTACATCTTATTAGGATCCTCAGGTGGCGGCACATGGACTTGTTCATTCGGTTGCGGTTGGGGCACTTGATGCATCTGGGCCATATTAGCCATCTGCTGCTGCTGCATTTGCATCATGTCATTCATCATCTTCTGCTGAGTTTCGATGACATTCTGCATCCATTCCTGATGAGGATCAATAGGGACGCTTCCCCTACCTCTCCCAGCCATGATTCTGCGAAATATGCACAAAGTATTAAGTTGATCAGGCTCAATGTCTAATAGCATATTAAGAGGAATCATACTTAGAAGATGTAAGAGACTCTTGACATCTAAGTCCGACTAGGTCGAATCGCTCTGATCCAATTGTAACACCCCGATATTTTTCTAACTTGTAGAAATACCGAAATGCGCCATTTGGCATACATTAGAGTAACTTCCTATTTCAGATATTGAACACAAACTAAAAACTTCGATGCACTAGTCATCAAACACACTTACATAACTTAACATAACATGATTGAAACATTTAAACGCCGGCCCTTACATCAGCTCATACTTAGTGTTCAATACCAAAATAGAAGGTCGCAGAAGCGATCTACAACTTTAACGAGTAAGTTATACAATCGAGCATACTATGACAATGAAAGAACAAAATACAAGACATCACGAAATGAACGACGGCGTCTCCACTAAGTAGCTCCATAACCATGCCTCATCACCTTCAACCTTTCCTGCATCTCTGAAACAAAACAACAACAATGATTGGGTGAGACAACTTGTCTCAATGAGTTCTATCGAGACCCCTTACTAACTCTCTCGGTTCATTATGCTTGATTCAAGATTCGTAGTCCCTATAGTGACTACGTGGAGACATGAAACGTGTAACTCGTAGTCCTCCTAAGCAACATACGAGAGACACACACATAACAATGATTCTAAGCATATCACCGGTGACTTTATTTGAAAGCACCGGCAAGCCCATTCCCTACCCATTCTCTACCAGGGACAAACGATGACGGGGCCTAGGTTCTGGGGCTCATGACTTCCCCTCCCACTAGTACGCTAATCCATGAACACGGGTCGTCACCCTAACAGTAATGTATATTAATATATACCTTGGCATGAACATAACAATGGTGCAAACATAGCATAACACAACTTGATCTTGTCTTTATCCCTTCATTAGGTGATCTCACACGAAATTTCTAAGTTCGTTAACTTAACTTATTAAGTGTTTACAATATAAGCCAATCGTTAACATTCTAAACACAAACCATGTACCCGCGTTGGGCCGTCAACAAACAATGAAATGGACATGACAGGGAATTTACCTCACTCATAAGTAATTATCATAACATTAATACGTTCCCATCGTCGAGAAACCTTGGGAACTGACTAGAAGGAACTCGGAATCATTTGGAATGGTCAAAAAGGCATTTCAAAATGGGTGACAGAAGCCCACGCACGATCCGTGCGTGTCTTACGCACTTCTTTCCTTTAAAAATCAGAACAGGGCGCACGGTCTGTGCTCCAGAGGCACATGACCCATGCGTATCTTAAATTTATTAAAACACGGTTTGCGAAGGTTGCGCACGATCCGTGCGCATTTGACAGTAGTTCAATGTTCCTGTTTTCATGAAATTTCTGTTCCGTTCCGATTCCGATATCCCTTCCGGTCTAGCCCCAAACCTTATACGCACACCAACAGAGCACAGTAACATACATATACGATCCAATCCAGTACATTCAACAATCAATTTCAATCAAACAATCATACGGCTTAACGATCAAAGCGACATTTTCACCGACACGGTTTTCGACGCACGTTTTTATAAATTTATGGACAGAATCAACATGCATGATCATTAAACAGAATTTAATTCCCTAGTGAGTATAGAACTCACCAATTGCGATGAAAATCGCACAACAAACGACTCCGCGAGATGAAACGATGAAGTAACTTCACGAACGGTCCCCGTAACGGTTATACGCTATCCCCAAACGCTCTAAAACTGACCCAATCGAACTTGGCTCCCACAACTTCGAATTCAGCTACCAAATCTTCCCCCTAATGCTTGAACAAGGTTTTAGTACTGAGTATCTAGCTTCAATTACTACATGCAAGGCTTGTGGACACCCTTTTCTTACACTTTGAGCTTGGGGTTCTTTAATGGTGATTTGAGTTGGGGAAGGGTAATGGTTCTGAATTTAGCATCGTTGTGTAGAGGAGGAAAAATGGAGGAAGGAGGTGGTCTTGGATTGAACATGCATCAGATTTTTGGTGCAGCTCTCCCGCCTCTCTTCCTCTTCTCTCTCTCGCCTCACTCTTCTCCCTCTCCCCATGTCTTTGCTGTTTTTCAGGAAAAAGAGTTGTGTTTTCTCAAACTTAGGGGAAAAAGTTTCAGCTGGGTTAAGTGACAAAGGGGGAAAGGACCTCTCTACCCCTCAGCTACTCCTCCTCTCCTTATTACTTCTATTTGCTTTCTTATCATCATTATATTCAAACCAACAACACACAATTACTAACAAGTAATTAAATCAATGATTCACATTATAAGCATAATATATTCGTTTATGTTAATCGATAACTTGACCTCTTACTAATCGATGATTTAATTACTTAATCCATGACCATTACTCTAATATCAATCGATCAAACTTCTAAAAATTTGGGGATGTTACAAGGAAGACTAGTGGGTATGTTTTTTTTATTGCTGATGTAAATTATAAAACTGATTGGAAATATAATACAATGTTTTTCAATTCTCTCTCTCTCTCTCTCTCTCTCTCTCAAATTTTGTCTGGACCTACTTTCAAATATTAAAAACAATTTTTTTGTCAAAATAATTATTATTTTTGTAACACCCTAATATTTTGACCTTGGAAGAAATACCGGGACATTCATCTTTAGCATACATCAGAGTAATCATTCTAGTTTTAAGACATTGAACAAAATGAACTTGATGAAAACTCATCCAAATACCCTTTTCTTTTGCCATAATTTCTCAAAAGGATTCATAAAATGACACAAACCCAAGTTTAAAGTCATTACACCTATTGTTCAACATCTCAAAATTAGAAATAATAGAAGCGTTACATAACTTGAAACAATGTCTAAGTCATCATATCGAAGAACAACATAAACCTAGGGAACTAAGCAAAGTAAATAACGGATCTCCAAGATCCCTCAAGTCTCGGTAATTTGGATGGCATCTACTCCTTTTTCTTTTCCTTTGCATTTCCCTATTTATCTGTAAACACCACAAACATATACAGTGAGATAATAATCTCAGTGAGCTCTTTCATGACCCCTTACAACTCTACTCGCGGTGTTTTATTTATCTTTAATTCGGACACCAAATCTGTTAAATAGGACACCAAATCCTTAAATTAGGAAACTGAACCCTTCACTCGTAGCCCAGTCTAGCAGCTACACTTAGCACAACATCGGACAACCACTGCACGGTTCCCCCGATGAACCCACCCGCTAATATCTGATTAACGAGTTGTTGTTAGGTCTAGGGTCTGGGCTCATGACTTACGTCCCCTAGTATGCTATAACTCGAGGTCGTCACCCCATAATATTTTATCTTTTACTTAGACACTTGCGTCCGTTACTTGGCCTTGGCCATCTTCTCTCTCGATAAAAGTATAATTAGTCGGTTTGTTACCAAGAGGGTTGGGCTTTTGGGACTCAAAACATGTCAAAACACACTTACAATTATGCACTAATACTTAATTAGGGTTGGGCTTAGCATTGGGGATGAATTGGGACATAAAAGGAAGAGGAATAAAAAAAATGGCATGGTGAAATGTAATACCCAAAGTAATTAAATGATTACTTTGGATATTCTATTGTAGTTATTCAAGTACTTTGATTGAGTGTACGAGTAATTGATTGATTTAGTATTTAATTGAGCATCACCGTATAATTGCTTTATTCGTATTGTATGTTCTAGTGTTTAAATAGATTTAATCATTATCTATTAGAATTACATTGGAGTCCTTTAAAGTTCTTTATAGACATTTCACATGTTTTGCTTGATTTTTTGATTAGTTAAGCATCTTGTGTATAATGATGCATGAAAGAATTTCATTGTTGCAAGTAAATAGATGGGGGGGGGGGGGTTTAGTAATCAGAATTTTCTAAATAGACCAAGCCCAAATCAATTCCAAGGCCCAGCCCTTATTTTCAAATCTCTTTAGCTGGACACTAAAAGAGTGAACTCCCTCAGTTTACCAAAACAAAATCAGAACTTGGTAAAGTGAAAAGAAGAGAAAGGTGGTGAGATAGAAGAGAGTGACGAGAGAGAGAGGGTGAGGAGAAAGAAGAGTGAAACCCTTCGAAGCATGGAACTGTACATCTTCCCTCCTCCTCCCTACAAGAAAAACACTTCTTATTTCCTTTCCTTCTACTTCTACATCCCACTACTGTTCAAGAGAGAAAGCATAAATCAGATTTTTTCTTATCCCGACTTTTCTCCCTATTTCGTGTAACATGAAAGAGTGAGGCGCTGAGATAAAGTTTGGGAGTTCATGCATGTGTGCTTAGAGATTGGATGGGGTTTTAAGAGAGCTGTTGTGAAGATGGGAGTCACGAAGAAAGGGTCTTGGACTCTTGGGCATCATGTTTCTTAGTTCAGAAACTTAAAGTTAGTCTTGGTTGCTTGGAGTTTGAGTCTTTGGTCTTTGTAGAAGCACCATCCAGTTGTTGTTGGATTCTAACACCACAAGTGAGTTCCTTTTCCCACTCTCTCATATATTCTACATTTTCGAGTACCAACCTACTTGAAATCCCTTTGATAGTTAGGGTTTGGACTTGTTGTTAAGGCACAAACTCTATTTTTATGAAATGGTACTTGAATGTGATGAGTGTTATTTATGCATGTTGATTGTTTGGTTGGTTGGAATGATGATTGGTTTTGGAAATGTAAATGTTACTGAAATGGATGTAGATTATGTAGATTCTAGGTATATTAGTGTACTTTGAGGTTAGTGAAGTTTTAGGGTGAATTTGGTACCATTGGAAGACTCAAAAACACTTTGAAACTGTCAAAATTTATTGGAAAAGTTGGATTTGATTTGGAATTCAAATTTTGGTAATCTCAAGGTTGTTATCCCCAGACACTGATGTGCCAAAGTATTTGATTGCATTTGCAAGTTCCTTCACATTGTTCTTTCGTTATGGTGTCCCATGATGACTGAATTTTTGGTCCACAAAGTTAACTGCGTGAGTTTCCAACTTCACATTATTAACTTGTGTTTTCTCTCTTTGAAGCATTGTTTAGTAAATAGGCATAATAATGCAAATATGAAGGAATGAGTTAGTTGACTTGGTATGACAGATATGACACGTGAGGGGATGAATGGTGGGTTTTACCAAAGTCATGAAAGGTAGGCTTGCCCCAATCCGAGAAATGTAGGACTCCCCCAATTTAGAGTTGATGACGGTGAGTGCATAACTTGCCCGTGTCTAGTGGTGACAACAGCTAGGGGTGTAGTAGATGATGAATTGAGAACGCCACGACTTTGGAATGAAGGGTCGCAGGCGAAAGATTTTGTCTCAACCCATAGTGTTTGGTGTTGCCCCAACTATGACAAGGGCAATGTTGGCCTGACTAGGGTTTGTGAAAGGCTGTGTTTAGGATGGTGGGTTGAGAAATTTCCCCGGTATGGTCTTATGGATGTGAATATGACAAGGGGATGAGATGGGTGTAGGGCGGATTTCCCCGATTTTAGGTAGAGTGAATGGCGACGGGATTGCCCCACTTTGGAATGGTATTTCAAATGGTTGCTTTTAGTGGGGTTGTGAAAGGTGACTGAGTTAGGGTCATGGGTTTTTGGAATTGGTCGTATGGCTATATGGATTGGATGTGGTATATGAATGGGATGGACGCTGGAAAATTTCCCCAAGTTCGAGAAGCATGAAAGGTGAAGGGACTGCCCCACTTTGGGATCTAGGTGATGGTCCTAGTCTAAACTTTTGGTTCTTTTAAGGTGACTCCCACAGACTATGATAGTCCTGGGTTTTGATACGATGAAATTTTCAACTTGGTGATCACTAAATCTTGTCTTGATATCAGTGTAACTTGAATGAATCTTGGAGTGCATGCCTTTTGAGTTTTTTTTAAGCAAATATATTGTAAATAAATAAACTTACTTTTCCTAAAATTAAAACTTGAGAAAACGAAAGCAATCAGCCTTTGATCAGAATGGACTTTGTTAGGGTTGTAATGTGGCCAATGGTTAGAGGTTTATGAAAGAAAGTGTTTGAGGGTTTATTGAGACAATGACTTTTTATGAAGGAAATGATGAGTAGGCCCAAAAGAGGTGTTAGAGACCAATGGTTTGGGTTTTGTGAAAGAAATGATAATTTGGCCCAAGGAGGTGTTTGAGGGTTTATTCGGACAATGATACCTTACGTGTTTCCTGGTATGATGTATCAGCTCACCATTTCTACTGGTTTTTTCTTCAGGATCTTTTCAATCCTCCTTTTTTTGAATTTGACTTTCCTTTTTTGTGATTTTCACTCTCCTTTTTTTTGAGTTGAGTGAGCTGATAAAAGTGATACACCATCTTTGATGTGAAATTGAACCTTGTCTAGGGTGACTGAAAGATTTTTTTGATTTTTTTTTGAATTTTTCTGGCTCGAAGTGGGTAGCAAAGAGTATTTCTTTTTGGCTATTTTTTTTTTGAGGATATAGAAGGCTGGCCAAACATCATTTCAAATCATGATTGCTTGTTTTCTCAAAAATTAATTCTAAGACAACAATTTACTTATCTTCACATATCTGCTCTTTTTTTTATATGCCTTAATTTTTACTTAGGCTGCTCTCGCGAGTTTTCAACCTAACGGGTCTTTTTTTGATTTTTTTTCTTCTTTTTGTTTTTGTAAAGGACTTGCACCAAGGGAATACAATGTTGACAAGATATCTAGTGATCACAAATTTGCCCCAGCATGGGGGCCTAAAGTGTTAGTTTGTGAAATTTCATCATTGAGAACCAACCAAGTAGTCGACTAGGTACTTATGTGGTGAATATGCACCTTATGGGATGGTCGGGGTGGGATTGGGCATGAACAAGGGATGATGATAGAAAAGATATGGACACTAACTGACACAAACAAGAGTAAATGCACATTGCATACAAGTTCACGATACGAATGCTTCACAGAGAGTTAACATAGTTAGTGACATGATAGAAGAAATTTTTGATAACACATTAGTTAACAAAATGGACCATTTGGATAATTTATCATGGGACTGATGAGATGCATCATTTTTCTGAAGGAAATTGTGAACGAGCTGCAAACAGTGAATAACTTCTATTTTGAAAACTGAGTGTCTGAAAACACCTTGAGTTTGTAGCTAAGTGTTGACTCCCCGTCATATGTATAATGTTATTCAGTTTTAGAACCAAAACTGCTGTTATTTGATTGTAATTCAGTAAATTGTCAGGCGAATTAGCGTGGATTTAGATTGATGTATTAGGTTTGAATTGTAAGCTATTTCCCTCATCCCTAGTGCTAGTTACAATGGAGACCTTCAATTTGACGTGGCGTCAACTAGCGAACCAGACACTTGCCTAGTGACGCAACAGAGAAAAGAAGGAGAAGAATCTGCCATTCTTCGCGTCGCGACCAAGCAAATTTCAGGACCATCGCGTCGCGATGGGGTCGCGTCGCGTCGCGACCGTTGGCAGAAAGTGAGCGTTTTTATGCGAAATTCTGAAGGAAAAAGGGCACTTCGTCTTGGATGCGAGAATAGGGTTTTGAGCAGCAGCAAGGGGCGATTTTTGGAGCTTCTCTACACTTGGGAACAAGGAATTGAAGGATCTCATGTACTCCTCTTTGTGTAATTCCTTCTTAATCTTATCTTTTATTCCTTTGATGATGTGTAACTAATTCTCTAGGGTTAGGGAGAGATGAATCTCCCCGAAACTATCATGTGAACTCTTTGTTATAATCAATTCAGTTGTTATTCAATTTATCAATTGCCTTTACCTTTGTTCGTAATGCTTTACCATTGCACATGTTAATCGTATTGATTTAGGGTTTATGTTCACCATTGGGAAATGGGTATGTTGCCTGAAATTGGAGTTTTAGGTCACAAACTTGATTATCATAGGAATCTGGGATTGGGTTTGTGAATTCGTTAGTTCTTGAGTTTAATGCTTTGTCTATTGGTGATTCGCTTAAGGAATTAGGGTTTCCCATTAGAGAAACGGGGTTATGAGGCAAGGGATTGTCCTTAATCTATAATTGAATTGAATATGTTAAATTGGGTAATTAATTGAAATTGATTGAAGGTTCGTTACATGATAGCACAGGGGAGAGGATTCGATTCCTAATCGCCATATCCTCTTATTTCTATTACCAATCATTTGTTTTCGGTTACGATAAATCACAAATACTATTCCAATTGTTCTACATCTAAGAATTAATATACTTGCTTATTGATAATAACTCTCAATCCGTGTGGATACGACTAGAGGTTCTTACCAATTTACTATTACTTGCAATGATTCGGTACACTTGCCGAAATCCTAACAAGTTTTTGGCGTCGTTGCCGGGGATTGTTGATTTCATTATCAACAAGGCAAAGGAGTTAATTCTTAGCGATTTTTGTTTTTATCTTTTCGTTTCTATTATTTTAATTCTGTTACCCAGTGACTTTATTGGACTTGTTGACGGTTTGTTTAGTGTTTCAGAGATTTGTTTATGCGGGGCAAGAATTCACAAGATTTGTTGTTTGACCCAGAGATTGAAAAGTCAGCAAGATCAAATCGGAAGCAAACTAAGCTAGCAAAGCAACAAGCTCAGAGAGAGTCGTGGGGCCACTCAGTTTCAACTTCTATTCCGGACGATTCCCCAACACAAGAGGTAGTAATGGCTGCAAATCACCACCAATTCCTCCAAGGTGCACTCTCGCGGACTTTGGGAGAAGAAATCAGGGCGCTCAAGCCTACACCTTCCAACCAGTGGGAGCTGTTTCATTTGACATCAAGTCTTCTATTCTCACTGCCTTGAAATCAGAACAGTTTTCAGGGCCAGATGCGGAAGACCCCAACCAACACTTGTTCCAGTTCTATGAGATTTGTGGAACCACACACCCTGAGGGAGTGGATGAAAAATCCAAGAAAATGCGCCTGTTTCAATTCACCTTAACGGGTCGGGAAAAGGATTGGTTAAATACGATCCCAGCAGGAGATGTCAATACTTGGAGCGATCTTGAAAATAAGTTCTTGGAAAGGTTCTTCCCAATCTCAAAGTTCATCAAGAAAAGGGCAGAAATCTCAAATTTTGAACAAGGAGATTCGGAATCTCTATATGATATCTGGGAAAGATTTAAATTGTTATTAAAAAAATGTCCAGGGCATGGTATTGATGATTTTCTGCAGTTGCAAACTTTTTGTCATGGATTGCGACCTCAGACCAGGATGATGTTAGATGCCTCAGCAGGAGGGTCTTTTGGTCCTAAAACCTGGGAGGAAGCAAAACAGCTGGTAGAGGATATGGCTTCGAATGAGTACATGATTCAAAATGATCGTGGAGCCGTAGGTAAAAAGGGTATGTTAGAGTTGGACTCTAACAGTGTTGTGTTGGCCCAACAAAAGCTAATGTCTATGAAGATTGAAGCTCTTACTAAGCAACTAACTACAGCTTGTGAAGTTAGTTCAAAAACTCAAGCAACCGCTCAAGCAGTGCAAATGGGTGGGTGCAATTATTGTGGTAGAGAACCCCACGAGGGTGATTGTGCAACTCATGGAGAAACTATTGAGCAGGCCAGTTACATGGGAAGCTTTCACAAACAAGGTGGGAACCCGTTTTCTAACACCTACAATCCCGGGTGGAAGAATCATCCCAACTTCTCTTGGAAGAATAATAATGAGGCCTCAGGTTCAAACCAACAGCAGTCTCAAGAACCTGCACAACAACAAAAGAACCCTTCCCGTTTGGAAGATGCTTTGACACAATTCATTCAAATGACCAAGAACACTTTCGAATCCCAAGAACAAGCTATGAAGAATATGGAGAAAAATCATGAGGCTTCAATGAAGAACTTGGAGATTCAAATTGGTCAATTGTCGAAGCGGCTTGCTGAAACATCTAATAGTGGCTTTCCTGCTAGCACTATTGATAACCCTAAGAATGAGAGTTGCAAAGCTATTTCATTGAGGAGTGGTAACGAGTTGAACCCCGTTGAAGTGACCCAAACCAAGCCTAGAGAGGAGAGTAATGAAATTGAGAGGTTGAGGGAGGAGTTGAAAAAGAAACATGAAGAGGTTGAAAATGAGTTGAGTGAAAAAGAAAAAGAAAAAAAGAGTGAAAAACATAAAAGTGAGATGAGAGAGAAGACCCAAGTGATCCCACCATACGTGAAGTTGCCCTATCCAACGTTGAATAAGAAGAAAGAGAAAGAGGAGCAATTCACTAAGCTCATGGAGATCTTTTGCCGTCTCTAAATCAACATTCCTTTTGCAGAAGCTTTAGATCAAATGCCCATTTATGCGAAGTTTATGAAGGAATTGTTGACCAAGAAGAGGAGATTCAAGGAAGATGAAACGGTGGCTCTAACCGAAGAGTGTAGTGCCATTATCCAAAGGAAACTTCCTCCAAAGTTGAAAGATCCCGGAAGTTTCACCATACCTTGCACGATTGGTAACTTGACAATAGGCAAAGCTCTTTGTGATTTGGGAGCAAGCATCAATCTAATGCCTTTGTCTATGTTGAAGGAACTTGGAGGAGGTTAGGTGAAACCAACGAGGATGTCTTTGCAACTTGCTGATAGATCTATAAAGCACCCTTATGGAGTCTTGGAAGATGTTCTGGTAAGAGTTGATAAATTTTTATTTCCTGTTGATTTTGTGATTCTTAACATGGAGGAGGATGCAGAGGTACCACTTCTCCTTGGTAGACCATTTTTAGCCACTGGGCGAGTTTTGATAGATGTACAACTGGGTAAGCTAATTCTAAGGTTCCAAGATGAGAAGGTGACTTTTAATGTTTTTGAAGCTATTCGCCACCCAGATGACGAAGGTAAATGTTTTAGGATGAATGTGATTGAAGACTCAGTGCAAGAAACCTTTAGACATGATTCACCCTCTCCTCCATTAGAGAAGGTAATTGTGAACTCTATTGAGGCGTTAGATGAAAACTTGGGCAGTGAAATAGAAGATTGCATTCTACAGTTTGAAGCTTCTCAGGTAGAAAGGGTCTTCAAGAAAAAAGAAGAGTTGAGTAGGGGGGAGAGTCCAGAAAAGGAACTCCAGAATTGAAACAACTCCCCTCCCATTTGAAGTACGTATTCCTTGGGAGTGATGATCGATATCCAGCCATCATCAGTAGTTCTTTGACCGAGTTGGAAGAGGAAAAACTGATGAGGGTGTTGAGAAGTAACAAAACTTCTTTAGGTTGGACTATCTCCGACCTTAAGGGGATTAGTCTGGCTTTTTGCATGCATAAGATCAAGCTCAAGGAAGAATTCAAACCGGTGATTCAACCACAGCGGAGATTAAATCCTACCATCAAAGATGTGGTGAGGAAGGAAGTCTTGAAGCTCTTAGATGCCGGGATGATTTATCCCATTTCAGAGAGTTCGTGGGTGAATCCAGTTCATGTGGTTCCAAAGAAGGGTGGTATGACAGTGGTTAAAAATGAGAAGAATGAGCTAATTCCCACTCGCACAGTCACAGGGTGGAGGATGTGCATTGACTACCGGAGATTAAACCAAGCCACTCGGAAGGATCACTTCCCATTACCATTCATGGATCACATGCTGGAAAGATTAGCTGGACAAGCTTTTTATTGCTTCCTGGATGGATACTCTGGTTACAACCAAATAGCAGTTGATCCTGAAGATCAAGAGAAGACGCTTTTACTTGTCTGTTTGGCGTGTTTGCATATCGGAGGATGCCCTTCGGTTTATGCAATGCTCCTGCAACTTTTCAAAGGTGCATGCTTTCTATATTCTCTGATATGATGGAAAATGCTATTGAGGTATTTATGGATGACTTTTCTGTTTTTGGACCGTGCTATGATTCTTGTTTGTCTAATCTTGATGCAGTTTTGAAGAGATGCACCGAAACCAATCTAGTTTTGAATTGGGAAAAGTGTCACCTTATGGTTCAAGAAGGAATTTTTCTTGACCATAAAATTTCGGCAAATGGCATTGAGGTTGACTAAGCAAAAATTGAAGTGATAGAAAAGTTACCCCCCCCCCCTCTGAATTGAAAAGGAGTGAGAAGTTTTTTAGGACACGCCGGATTCTATCGACGTTTCATAAAAGACTTCTCCAAGATTGCAAAACCTTTAAGCAATCTACTTGTTAAGGAGAATGAATTTGTCTTTGATAATGACTGTCTTTGTGCTTTAAATGTATTAAAGGAAAAACTGATTTCTTCTCCAGTCATTGTAGCCCCTAACTGGGATATTCCCTTTGAGCTAATGTGTGATGCTAGTGATTATGCAGTGGGTGTTGTGCTGGGGAAGAGATTAGAGAAACTTTTTCATGCCATATATTATGCTGGCAAGGTTTTAAATGAAAATCAGGTGAATTATGCAACAACTGAAAAAGAACTGCTAGCCATAGTATTTGCATTGGAAAAATTTCGTTCCTATTTGGTTGGATCTAAAGTGATCATTTTTACTGACCATGCTGCAATAAAATATTTGCTAACCAAGGGCGAGTCTAAGCCTCGACTCCTTAGATGGATTTTGCTTTTGCAGGAATTCGACTTGGAGATCAAGGACAAAAAGGGGAGCGAGAATGTGGTCGCAGATCATTTGTCTAGGCTGGAAAACAAATAGGTGACTGCTCGGGAGAAAGAAATCCTTGAAGAGTTCCCCGATGAGAAGTTGTTTGCAATTGAAGAGAGACCGTGGTTTGCCGACATAGAAAATTACAAGGCAGGCGGAACAGTCCCTGAAGACTTCTCATGGCAACAAAAGATGAAGTTCCTCCATGATGTCCAACATTATCTTTGGGATGATCCCTTTCTCTTCAAGGTTGGAACGTATGGACTTCTTAGAAGATGCATTTCTGGTAGTGAAAGTCAAAAGATTCTATGGCATTGTCATGATTCTCCATGTGGAGGTCACTACAATGGGGAACGCACAGCCGCAAAGGTACTCCAGTCGGGTTTTTATTGGCCATCCATCTTTAAGTATGCGCAAAATCATGTAAAAAGTTGTGATAAGTGCCAGAGGACTGGCAATATTTCACGTAAGGGGGAGATGCCATTGAACCCTATACTTGAAGTAGAAGTGTTTGATTGTTGGGGCATTGACTTCCTGGGACCCTTCCCACCATCTCATTCTTGTCAATATATTTTGGTGGCGGTAGATTATGTTTCTAAATGGGTAGAAGCCATTGCCACTTCAAAAAATGATTCTCAAACTGTGGTAAAATTTGTAGAGAAAAACATTTTCTCAAGATTTGGTGTGCCAAGAGTCTTGATCAGTGATGGGGGTAGCCATTTTTGTAACACTCAGCTTAGTAATGTCCTATCCAGGTATAGTGTAAAGCACAAAGTGTCAACCCCTTATCATCCTCAGTGCAATGGTCAAGTAGAAGTGTCAAATAGAGAAATCAAGAGAATCTTAGAGAAGATAGTGGGGAACTCAAGGAAAGATTGGGCAGTGAAGGTAGATGATACACTGTGGGCATACATGACAGCTTATAAGACACCCTTAGGTATGTCTCCTTACCAATTGGTTTATGGAAAATCTTGTCATTTGCCGGTTGAACTTGAACACAAAGCATATTGGGCGTTGAAATTCTTGAATTTTGACCCCGCATTAAGTGGAGAAAAGAGAATCCTACAACTTCAGGGGTTAGATTAGATGCGGCTGCATGCATATGAGAACAATAGGATCTACAAAGAGAATACCATGACAAGCATATTTCAAGAAAAGAATTTCATCTTGGACAACAAGTGTTGTTGTTTAATTCGAGACTCAAGTTGTTTCCAGGAAAGCTGAAGTCCAAGTGATCAGGACCTTTTGTTGTTAAAGAAGTGACACCGTACGGAGCAATAGAAGTGGAAGAGCCAGAGTCCAAAAGATCTTTTAAGGTCAATGGACAAAGACTCAAGCCATACCTTGGTGATGCGGTGGAAAAAGCTCAAATGATTCTCATGCTGAGAGACCCATAAGGGCCTAAAAGACGTCAAGCTAGTGACGTCAAAGAAGCGCTTAGTGGGTGGCAACCCATGGTAGAGGTAACAAGTCTTTATTTTATTTTATTTTATTCTTTTTGGTCTTTAGTCTAAATTTAATTTATTCAAAAAAAATGGGGGGGGGGGGGGGGGTCACGTATCGCATCCCGACGGGATAAGAAAAATTCTCAAAGCAGAAACTTCTGCCACTCATCGCGTCGCGATGAGCATGTCTCGCGTCGCGATGCGACCAAGATTTCAAGGCGGATGTTTCTGCCACTCATCGCGTCACGATGAGCTGCCTTCGCATCGCGATGCGACGTTGCCTCCATAAAAAAAAGCGTTCAGCAACACACATCACAACACTTCTCCCCCTTGTGCACTCGAATAGCAACATTTCTCCCTCCCCCCTTTACGGTTTTTGCTCAAATTGGTGGTGGATTAACACAATTTGGCACAGATTCTCCTTGTTCAACATCTCCAGGTAACCATGATTCTCAAATTCATGCTTCAATTTTCAAAATTTCTCCTTGTTTATGTGTTTGAGTGGGGGGACTACGAATTTTGGGGGTAGAGGTAAAAATAGGACATCAATGATTGCCCCACTCATCTTAATTTGCATGTTTATGTTGAGTAATTGAAAGGGAGGAGGTGTATTTTGGATTGGAGTAGAAAAAACTCTCTAGTTTTAGTGTAGGAGAGATGTTTAATTAAATGCCCCAATAGAAATCTGCTGTGCAGACCAAGTGTTTGAGAAAATGCCCCAATGAAATTTTCCTTGCTCAAATGTTGCTCTAGTATGTCAGTGCCTAGGGAACTCTAAGGTAGACGATTTTGTGTTGCATTTGGGAATGAAATTTCATTCGTGTAAATACTGCTATCACATGCATTTGTATCTAACATGGGCGGTGGCCTCGAGTTGTCTTGTGTTTTGAAAGTCTCGGGTGTTTGACATTATTAATGCAATTGTTAAGTGGAACCGACACCAATGGTTCCCTGGGAACTAACCAACGTTTTGCAGGAATTTTTCTAACAGGTGAGCGAATGGGAAACCCAACCAAGATCGGTCCTTCAAAGAGAAGGCAGGGGGAACCAAGGGAGGAAGAACCCTCGTTTGATGCTGAAAGGTTCAAATCAGCCGAGCACGAGAAGCGGTTCCAAAATGTGGTGAAGGGAAAGAAGTTCAACCCGGAGCGAGCGTTTGATCTAAGCACTGGAGAATTCCCTATAACAAGCTCCACGCTCCGGGAATTGGGTTCGCTCACTCGCAACTCCATCATCAAGCAGGCCAATCAGAGCATAGTGAGGGAGTTCTACGCCAATGCTTAATGGGCAACTGAGAAGGATAAGTCTACAATGTCCTTTGTTCGGGGCAAAAGTGTATCCTATTCACCAGAGTATAAATCAGTTATTGGGCCTACCTGTGTATTCATCATGTGCAATGAGAGATGCATTCATAGCCAACATGAGGGACATTGATTATGAGTGGATACTCAGAGAATTGTGCCGTCCTGGGGGACAATGGGTCAAGTATGCACCAGGGTTACAAAGTTTTCTCCGTCGCTTCAGCCACATGGCATTGAAGCCTATCCCTAAGGCTTGGAATGCATTTTTCCATCAGAATATTGTGTCATGCTCCAACTCATCAGATGTGCTCGTTTTAAGGGCAATGGGGCTATTGGGAATCATGCAAGGAAAAAAGCTGAACTTAGGGGAAATTATATCAGAGAATATTGCTGAAATAGCGCAATGTCCTAAAGCCAGACTGGGACATGCCTCCCTGATCCATGCTTTGTGCACACAACAGGGATGCCAGGAGAGACCAGATGATCTGCCAATTGAACCCCGAGAGCCGATTACAGCAACATGGATCGTGAAGCAACCAGAGGGACCTATTGAGGGGCCAGTACCACAACAGGCAGGCGAGCACTCACCTCCGCCTCAGCAGCACCTAGCAGTTCAGACCGATCAGCAGCAACCAGCAGCTCCGACTGATCCACAGCAGTTTTACAGTGATCCCTCGTTCCAGTATGAGCTTATGATGGCTAACTAGTGCGGGATGTCTATGCTAGGCGAGCACCAGGGCTTGGATATATCCTTCCTGGCAACACCCCGTGTTGCCCATGCTGCCCAGCAATTTATAGCCCAGCGGAAAGCTACTGCCAACACTGTAGGTCCTTCATCATCAGCCCCAGCGGAGGAGCTGCCAGAGACACAAGACCCACTTTTACAGGGGGATGAGTTCATAGAGCGTCACATTTCATTCTCTTGAGCAAGAGGGCTCACTCTTATCATTTACTTTTCATTTGAGATAGTATTATTTTGGGATTTTTATCTTATTGTCTGTTTTGTTTTGCTTTTTGCATTTTGGTCTGTACTTTGCTGATATAACTTATACAGTGATCTTTGAGGCACCGCAACCTTGAGCTTCTCGCGACATCTTCAACGATGATGATGATTGTGGTTGTTTAGCTTAATATGTTTTGCATCTTACCATGATTATTGTCGCGTCAATTTTTATCATCAGGTAGTGTCAGTAATTAAGACAACGATTGAGAAAAATCTGGATCATTTGTTGGCAAGCTTTCGAGAGTTCATACTCTTACAATCCCAACCGTGAGGTGAGCCCAAACACTTATGTAATTGATTGTGTGAAAATTCCTTGCATGTATTATTCTGCAGAACTTGAACATGTACTTAATCGTCTTGCATTTGATTTACATACACACTGAGGGTTTTTTTTGATAACCCAGAGCCTTTCAAACCACCTCAATATGACTTATCCTTAGCTAACCCCATTGAGCCTAATTGTTTCTTCTTACTGTTCTGTTCTAACATAGACCACACCAGGCAAATTACATTCAAAGTTTGTTTTCTTAACTTGGAGTTAGGTAGACAATGTATGCATGTGTGGGAAAAATCTATGTTTCGGGTTGCTCATGGAATAGCAACAAACTAAGTTTGGGGTGGTATATACAAGAGAAGAGATAAATAATAATAATAATAATAATAATAATAATAATAATAATAATAATAATAATAATAATTAAATAAATAAATAAAAATCCGTCTCTTGTGGAATGTTATTAGGAAAACATGGTGAGAGGTGAGTGGTGAGATTGGTATATGATGATAAACAGGGAAGTATGCCTAACTCCAAGTTGTAACCTACCTACCCAAATAATATCCACCCTTACCTAAGCCCAGTTACAACCTCTAAGTCCTCAAAATGTGTGTGTGCATATCAATGTGTGTAGACTTTTCTAGAACTTGTTCAAGCCTATGAAACGGTGATGCATGTATTGTGAATTGAGTGACTTCCTTATACAGAAAAGAGAGGCAATTTGGTGAGATGTGTGGAAAAGAGGAAACCTGAGAATGCTTGCCTGTCTATGATCTTGTGTTTTGCCAATTCAATTGTCTTGCTATTGCATTATGTTGGATGACGACTTTTGACAGGCTGAGTATCTAATGGTTTGTGTCAAAGGTGTGACAGCTGAATAAAAAAAAGTAGCCACAGCCTGAATTGAATGATTTCTTGATGACAAGCAAAACTCCAAGTTTGGGGTTGTGCTGACTCACCGTCATATGTATAATGTTGTTCAGTTTTAGAACCAAAACTGCTGTTATTTGATTGTAATTCAGTAAATTGTCAGGGGAATTAGTGTGGATTTAGATTGATGTATTAGGTTTGAATTGTAAGCTATTTCCCTCATCCCTAGTGCCAATTACAATGGAAGACCTTCAATTTGATGTGGCGTCAACTAGCGAACCAGACACTTGCGTAGTGACTCAACAAAGAAACGAAGGAGAAGAATCTGCCATTCTTCGCGTCGCGACCAAGAAGGTTCGCGTCGCGACCAAGCAAATTTCAGGACGATCGCGTCGCGATGGGGTCGGGTCGCGTCGCGACCGTTGGCAGAAAGTGAGCGTTTTATGCAAAATTCTGAAGGAAAAAGGGCACTTTGTCTTGGATGCGAGAATAGGGTTTTGAGCAGCAGCAAGGAATTGGATGCGATTTTGGGAGCTTCTCTACACTTGGGAATAAGGAATTGAAGGATCTCATGTACTCCTCTTTGTGTAATTCCTTCTTAATCTTATCTTTTATTCCTTTGATGATGTGTAACTAATTCTCTAGGGTTAGGGAGAGATGAATCTCCCCGAAACTATCATGTGAACTCTTTGTTATAATCAATTCGGTGTTTATTCAATTTATCAATTCCCTTTACCTTTGTTCGTAATGCTTTACAATTGCACATGTTAATCGTATTGATTTGGGTTTATGTTCACCATTGGGAAATGGGTATGTTGCGTGAAATTGGGGTTTTAGGTCACAAACTTGATGATCATAGGAATCTGGGATTGGGTTTGTGAATTCGTTAATTCTTGAGTTTAATGCTTTATCTATTGGTGATTCGATTAAGGAATTAGGGTTTCCCATTAGAGAAAAGGGGTTATGAGCAAGGGATTGCCCTTAATCTATAATTGAATTGAATCTGTTAAATTGGGTAATTAATTGAAATTGATTGAAGGTTCGTTACATGATAGCACAGGGGAGAGGATTTGATTCCTAATCGCCTTATCCTCTTATTTCTATTACCAATCATTTGTTTTCGGTTACGATAAATCACAAATACTATTCCAATTGGTCTACATCTAAGAATTAATATACTTGCTTATTGATAATAACTCTCAATCCTTGTGGATACGACTAGAGGTTCTTACCAATTTACTATTACTTGCAACGATTCGGTACACTTGCCGAAATCCTAACACTAAGCTAAACTTTTCCAAAGAAGAAATAATTAACTTCGCCTCATCTCTCATCAATCTTTTGAAAAAAATGTGCTCATGTTTTTTTTTATGTATGGGTGAACACATCATAATATATATACGTGATGAAAATGCAAATGTGTGAAATGCATGAATGAATGATCACTTGGAGAGGTTAACTATCCAAAATAATTTTTTGGAGGCAATGCAAAATGCTATATATTTTTGGATGATGGATGATGCAAGAAAGTGGCACTATTTTTCTTTTATTTGTAAATGATGCGTGCTGGATGATAATGCGTTTGAGGTCGATAAGAATGAAAAAAAAATTGTTTTTGTTTTTTTGTTTTTTGATGCATGAAAAGGAGTAATGAACATATCTTTTTTATAATATCAAAGTGATATATATTTTTCTAAATGGATATGCAAGATGGTGCGATTTGGACAAATACAAAAATATTTTTCTTATTTTCCGGATGATGAGATGTATAGTAGTGCAATGATAATGGGCTGCATGTGAAAAAAATGGTTTTATTATGAATGTGCGGTGATTATTTTTTAGCAACATATAATGCCCATGATGACGGATATGCAAATGCATGTATGCATGAAGAAATAAATGTTTGATCCTAAATGCAATTATTTTCATTTTTTAAGAGGTAGTGCAACATGTATGCAAACTCTCATTTTTATTTATGGGATGATGAATGATACAATTATAATGAAATAACTTTTTTGTTTTATTTGGAAAATGATACGTGAATATGGAATTGATGCATTTAAACTAGGATGGCAATATGAGGGGAAATGATGTATGAATGTTATGTTTTTTTTAAATGTAATTCAAGACTTTACAAATGATGTGATATCTATCATGATTTTGAATGATTATGAATGAATGTCGGTGCATGTTAAATATAATGCTAATGTTTTTTTGATCAAATGATATGCTAACGTTATATGGGTAAAAATTGTTTTTTTTTGTGTCCGAGGAAACAAAATGCATGACACTCGCAGGGATTTTTTTTAATGCGTGGAAAGATGCAATTTTGAAAAAAATGATATCTTTGTTATTCTTTATATGACGCGATGCGTGATGGTGCAATAACAATGAAATGCTTATGGAAGAATGATATTAGCATGAATGCATGGTGATTTTTTTTATATGTTTTCTTTGAATGAGCATATGGATGTTAGTTGTACATGAGTAACAACGTGATAGAAAGATACCTTAAGAGGGTTTTTTTTTTTTTATGCTTCAACTAGAAGAAGAAGCTAACAAAAGACCATTGGGTGATGAATGATACAATAATAAAAGAAAATGAAGCAATTTCTGACTTTTATTTTGATGCATGTGGGAGGTTATGTAGGAATATGAGATGCATGTAATAGGAAAAACTTTTACTTTTGTTTTTTATGGTGCATGGGAATAATGCATTTGAAATGGATGTGAAAGAAATAAATGACCCCCTTTTTTTGTATAATGCATGAAGGGAATGACTAATGAATATATAATATCACAGTGATGTTTTTTTAGTGTGGATATGCAAGATGGACAAATGACGCAAATGCATTATTTTGTTAATGGGATGCGCGTGAAAAGAATGATCTTATTTTGTTATGGATGCATGAAGATTTTTTTGGTGTGATGATGTCGCCTCATGTGCATGCAAATGAAAGAAAGAAGCATGAAAATGTTTTTTTTTAGTGATTTATTTTTGGAGAAACGCTAACCAGAATAATAGAGAGGGTAAGTATAATGCCCCTGTGTCCTAGTTGGGTCATGTCTAAATTGGGATTTTCAACATTGTCTAGGGTCACTTATGTGATCAATCTCTCAAGTGGCTCTATTCGCTTCCTCACAAAGGTCTCCAGAGCTAAAATCCCCTTCATGATATGATTCACAACGATAGCTAGCTACCAGGTGTGTGATACCATAAAAGAGCGTACTCTGGCTGAGACTTTCATGCGAGTCAAACAGATAAAATCCAGAATGACTGTCACTAATAATCTCCACTCGTCCTAGGTTATTTGCAGACCCGGGTATAGGGCCCCACTGAAAAGTGTGTGCAAAAGTGTAAGTGAGGTGTGTGATGAGGGCAAAATACCAAAACTAACCAAGCTGGAAAAGATATACAACAACAATAACAAAAGAGTCGTCTACTCTAAGGCTTAATAATATAAAGAAATGCTAATAAATAAGTAACATAAGCATAAGGGAAAAAACAAAATATAAAGTTAATAAAAACTTACAGATTTAGTTAACTAGGCTTGACTCTCTTAATATGTCCCCGGTGAAGTCGCCAGCTGTAGCGACCGAAAAATCCGGAGGAGGGATTCTTCGACGTTCTTGAAATGAAGCCGCCACCAAAGTTTAGTTTAAGGGGAAACATTAGAAAATCCCTATTGAGTGGATAAGGGGGTTTTGCGGACCAGGTTTAGGCTCAGGAGTCGTCTATGCGTAGGGAAGTTATTAGCACCCTACGACATCCATCCTAAGGAAGGTTACGTTTTAACTAAATGTGCAAACATTTATTAATTCAAAAATAATGATTTTACCCTTATAATAATAAAAAGACTCGATAAATGGTTAGCTATTTTTGTTTGTTTTCAAAAAAAATAAGAAATAAGAAATTTACAAAAGGACTAAAAAAAGAGTTTTTATTAATGCAATTGACAGAGGTCGGCCGCCCTATGCTCTTACGTATCTCCTGGTAGAGAATCAAATCACACGTAGTTCTTGGTCGAAAATGTTTGTGTGTTGGTGTTTTTTATTATTTGAATGTTTTTGAAATTTGAAAGACGTTTGAAGTGACCAAACAGATAAATCTAGAGTGGTCACCACTAACGGCCCATTTGAAAAGGAAGGTATTCACAATGATCAAATGAGTTAAACTCAGAGTGACCATTGTAAATAACTGATTTGTGATTGAGTGTTTGATTATTTGAAAATGTTTGTTTGCAAACATGACTCTATAAAAAGGATTTGAGATTATTTGAATAGGTATTTTAGGACTCTTGAGCCGTGCAACTCATTTATCCCAAAACGATGGCTAACCCGTCTGTCCGGTCGGCTAAACCCCCTATTTGCTTTTTTATTAAATCATAGTGATTTAAAGTTCACACTGTGAATATTCTTTTGGTAGCTCTAATCACTTTCTCACCAAAGGCCTCCAGAGTTAAAGTCTTATTAGTAATATTACCCACAACGATAGGTAACTATCTGGTGTGGAATATCACGAAAGAGCACACTTTGAATGAGATTCTCATGATAGTCAGACAGAAATCCAGAATGACTATCACTAATAATCTCCACTCGTCCTAAACTTCAAAACAGACTCGGGTATAGGGCCCCACTCATAATTGTGTGTAAATGTGTACTTAAAATATGCATAAATAAAATAAACAATAAATAAATATGTACATAAATGAATAAATAAACAATAAATAAATATGTACATAAATAAATAAATAATAAATATGCACATAATATGTACATAAATAAATACAAAACTAACCTCAAGCTGATCAACGCCGAACCGGACCGAGCAGTCTGACCACGTCAACCGCGAGTCGGACTCTTATCAGGTCCATTTTGACCCAAAAATCGCCAAGTAATGGGCTGCAAAAGCTAGCCCCAAAAATAATCAAAGACGGGTTTTTGTCTAATGGACAGTAAAGACTAACCCAAAAGAATCAAAGACAGGCTTTTAATCTAATGGACTGCAAAGGCTAGCCCAGAAAATCACTTACCCCGTCAATTGCCCATGTCCATAGTCTTTCCATCTCAACCTCTTTTATAGCCAAAGGCTAGGTAGTCCTTGTTTCTCCCAAGCAATGTGGGACTAAAACAAGATAGAGAAAGCAAATCTTGTTTTTCTTAAACCAACCACCTTGAAAGTGCGATTCCAGATTCGTTAACCGTTGGATTGTCTTCGTTTTTTGACAGAAGGTTCGTGATACATATATATTTACTTTCACCGTTAGGATCGTCGAAACGAGATCTGAGAAGAGAGAAATGGCATTCGCAAAGTAGCTGAAAACCACTCCCGTTTTTTCTCAGACCAACCACTTTGACAGTGAGATTCCGGATTCGATAACCGTTGGATCGTCTTCATTTTTGACGGCAGGTTCGTGAGATATATATCTTCACTTTCACCTTTAGGATCGTCGAAACGAGATCTGAGAAGAGAGAAATGGCATTCGCAAAGTAGCTGAAAACTACTCCCGTTTTTTCTCAAACCAGCCACCTTGTCAGTGCGATTCTGAATTCGTTAACCGTTGGATCGTCTTCTTCTTTTGACGGGAGGTTCGTGAGACATATATCTTCACTTTCACCGTTCGGATCGTCAAGACGACATGTTGGAAAAGAGAAATTGCATTCGCAAAGTAGCTGCAGTTTTGGGTATTTTGGTCTATTTTTATATTTCTTGTAACTTTGGCATGGACATGGACATTTTTGTAATAATTTCAATTTTTGTTTAACCACTAAAAAAGAAATAACGACGCAAAAACGGTAAATGAGCGCGAAACGACCTATTCGAGGGACTAGAAATCGAATCTACGTGAAAAAATATATTTTTGTTATTTTTTCTAAAAAGTGAAAAATACCAGTTAAAATTGGGTATCCACAACACCAAAAGTTTTGATATTGTTTTTTCCTTTATTTGAAATTAGTTGGACAAAATTAGGGTATGACAAGCTTCTTCACTTTCTGAATCATATGATGAATCCATGTCATTGTCTTCCCGTGCTATGTAGGCTTTTCTACCTTTGTTTTCTTTGAATCCTTTTTTCTCAAATTTTGATGACTTTTTCTGTAAGCTTGGGCACTCCATCTTAATATGCCTGGGTTTGCCACATTCGTAGCAAGTTGGAGGACTAGATGATTTTTCCTTGCTTGAGAATTTTTTTGGAGGAAAACTCTTCTTAGGAAAACTTTTCTTTCTCATGAACTTTATGAATTTTCTAACCACAAGAGCCATGTTCTCATCATCTTCATCATCTTCATTTTGAGTCATCACTGTCATCAGGTCGATTTGAACTAGAAGCCTTTAAATCCAAGCTTTTCTTTTTCTTCATGCTCTGCCAGACGAGTGAGCTCTAGTTCGTGCTCTTGTAGTTTGCCAAAAAGAGTGGCGAGTGTCATAGTAGCTAAATTCCTTGATTCAGCTATAGCAGTTACCTTTGGCTGCCATTCTCTATACATGCACCTTAGTACTTTGTTGATCAAGTCTTCAGCAGGAAATGATTTTTCTAATGAACCCAATTGATTCACTATGTGAGTGAACCTCTTTTGCATTTCTTGTATAGTTTCTCCTTGATTCATTCTGAATAATTCATATTCTCGGATAAGAGTGTTTGTTCTTGCTCTTTTTACCTCTTTTTACCACATTTCTTGGGCAGTTTGACACCCTGAAGAACTCGTCTGGGCTTAGTGCAGAAGTAATGATATTTTTAGCCCGGAGATTGTGTTGAACCTTTTTCTTATCACCATCAGTCCATTCAGCTCTTTCTTTGACAGTGAGAATATCATTTACCATGTGCGTGGGGACAAATGGTCCATTTTCCACAGCATCCCATACATCTATATCAACTCCTTCTATGAATATTCTCATTCTTTCTTTCCAATATGCATAATCTTTCCCGTTGAATCCCGAAGGACAGGTAAGAGATGCACCCTCTTGCGTACACCAACCTGAAGCTATTTCTCTTGAAGCTGCTAGGCCGTTTAAACAAGAGTCTAGCTCTAATATCACTTGTTACGAAGTTGCTCCAGTCTCAAGAAGGGGGGTGAATCGAGTTTTTTTTTAGAAAAGCGTTCCCCTTTTTAACCACTTAGATTAATTTTTGCGCAGGTTTATGGAATGAATGAATTAGAAACAAAGCAGTAAAATACACAGGAGATTTATAATGGTTCAGCCACCTTTTAGTGACCTACTCCAGTCCTCACAAACCCTTTGTGAGATTTTCACTATCAAATCAAAGCTTAAACTGGGTGCTTCCAAACCCTTACAAAAATCAGGCACTCTTCACTTAGGATACCCCACCTTTGTGCAAGAGCCCTCAAATACAATTGACAAACAAGAGATACCCCACCCTTGTTACAGTTAAAAAAAACCCTAGAGAGATTCTCCACTCTCTAGTATAACCCAATGACAATTTTAAACAAATTACA
This sequence comes from Astragalus membranaceus, assembly GCA_039519185.1. NCBI lineage: Eukaryota > Viridiplantae > Streptophyta > Magnoliopsida > Fabales > Fabaceae > Astragalus > Astragalus membranaceus. The sequence goes on along the minus strand of CM076849.1, from coordinate 157,743,244 downwards.
AGAAAATAAAAATACCTCTAAGAAGGTGAATACAACAACTTGAAGATTTCCAACCTAACCCTTGAGAGATATCAGCTCAAAATGATGGAAAACGTGAAGAACAAGTGTGATAGTGCAATAGGGTTCGCTTTTAGCTCTGTGGTTCGTAGGTTGTTATCTGTTTGTGAAACCCCAAGTCCCTATTTATAGATCTTATAAAAATATGATCGTTGGGACCATTTTTTAACACTGATAATGGATTATCAGTTAAGTGGATAATCGATTATCACGCACACGAGCATGTTCTTTAAAACACAACTTCATAATCGATTATGTTCTTGTTGTAATCGATTATGTACTTACATATTGCTATTTTCTCCTTCAATAATCGATTATGTACTTATAATTAGTTGTGCCTAACCTATTTAGCATGCTTTTATCAATTGAAGGCCTATGTTAGGTTAATTATGTGAGTGCTAGTGTGTTAAGTGATTTGAGCCGATCCTCAAAAGCGGTTTACAATTCATTCCGAAGGCACGATCAGACTTCCTAACGACTACCCTTGACACGGACTTTCCTCTTGAGTTGGTTGTGCCTTGGAGTTCCATTTGTCACTTTATTTCAGATTGCTTCATCATCAAAACTTAACCTGCAACACAAGATATCCACAAGCCACATGTGGACCCAAAGATGCTAGCCAAGGTGCTCCTAGTATCACATCTGCTCCAAACTGGTAACAGATAAGCTGGGACTGTAATATCATTACCTTGAACTTTCACAGTTAAGTTCTGAACTATCCCTTCTGCTTTCATATTTTGACCATTTCCCACTAAGACATTGCACTTCTCAGTTGGCTCCACAGGTAATCCCAGACAATAAATAATTTGTGGCTGCACAAAACTAGCTGAACTTCCACCATCAAGTAAAATAGAAACATGAATAGGTCCATTAAAGCCTTTGAATCTAATTACACCAAAACATGTTGCTCCATTTAGAGCATTTAAAGATAAATAATGCTCCACCGTTGGTTTGATGTCAGGTTCTTTGCTAAAGTCAATTTGAGGAAGATCATTTGGTGGTTCAGGGTCGTCTCCAAGGTCTAAAAACATGAGTTGTTTGTTGAGGCATTTATGAGAAAAGGAAAATTTCTGATCACAGAAATAAGAGTCATTTTGTTATTCTAAAATTGCATCTCAGCTGGGGAAATGCGTTTAATAGCAGGTTTTTTGGAATTGGCTCCTAGGTCTGGTTGGTGGTGTTGGTAATAAGGGTAGTTTGTGTTTTGGTCATTTTTGGTTGGATTGAAGTGACCTCGGTTTCTGTAAGATGACTGTGAAAGTTGTGGTTTCTGGGCAAGGTATTGTTTAAGGTTAGCAGTGATCTTCTCTTCAAACAACTTTGCTAATGAGACAACCTTAACAATGGAAATGGGAGTATGGAGCATCACATCTCTACGGATTTCATCTTTTAAACCACTCACAAAACAATCAATTAAAGCATCATTACTCAAGCCATATACACGATTAGACAGAGCAGTGAATTCTAGATAGTACTCATTCACAAAATTCTTTTGATTCAACTTAAGCAATGAGGCTCTTGAACAATCATACAAAGATGGACCAAAATCTAACTCAATAACTCTAGTAAAATCACCCCAAGACTGAAATGGACGAGTTCTGTGGACCATTTGAAACCATGGTACCACCTTTTGGTCCAAATGCACATTAGCAATGATCAATCGCTCTGGATCTGGTGTGTTGTTGTATCCAAAGAATTGCTCAGCTTTAAAAATCCAATCAAGAGCATTTTTACCGTTAAATCGTGGAAACTCGAGCTTGTTATGGCGCATTTGGAATGGTTGCGACGATGAGCTCGACGATCCAACAGAAATTCATGATGTGCTTCCCACCGGAGATGTCTGTGTGCTAGTCATAACTGATGAAATCGTGCTCGATAGGGTTCCTAAGTTCGTTCTTCCATGGCTGACAGTGAATCTCTGTATGTGTTGCATCATTTTATCGAACGTTGTTGCCATCTCGTTGAAATCTAGTTTCCGAAGCTTTCTGCATGACTTCCAAGTGTTTGAATCTAGCTGTATGAACTTCATCTGACTTCTCAAGCATTTTTGCTTGGCGTCGTAACTCTGCAGCGAACTCCTTCATTCTCGTGTTGTCAGCCATGGAATCGGTGAAAGCACCAATGCAATGCTAGTACAAATTGAAAGAGAGAATAGTGGGCTTGATTCAATTGATAAAAATGAAGTACAAGGGATAACAGCTCAGACTTGAGCTAAGAGTACAATACTGATAAAGGAAAAACGGTACACAGAGAGAGAGATTAGAAGAAGAATGGTGAAATCACATAATTGACCACTAACAATAGTTTCTTCTCTTTCCTTTTATTCTCATTTGCTAACAAACTGGTCCCACCTAGAGTGAGGCCACTTGATTCTGTTACTCACTCTGCTCCCTTGTGCTCCACACGCTTCCTTGCACACTTTGTCCACCTCAACATTCCTTGCACACTTTGTCACTCTGCTCCATATACTTAATACGATACGACACCAATACACGATATGAGAAATTTTTAAAATATCAGTAGTCAATGTATGACTATCACAATATAGAAAAACTGTTACTTAAGATTATAATAAGTAGAAAATTATGTATATATATATATATATAGGGGGCGACTCGAGTGAGAACACTTGGTTATTGTGAGAACATGAGAACACTATATAATAACTGTTAGATTAAAATGAATGGTTCAGATCACGTCATTAATTACAAGATCTGTCGTGATCTTTAATTAAAAAGAAAACAATCATACAAGATCTTGTAAGTAATGACGTAATCTGAACCGTTCATTTTAATCTAACGGTTATTATGTAGTGTTCTCATGTTCTCACAATAACCAAGTGTTCTCACCTTCTCTTGTTCTACTTATTATAATCTTAAGTAATTGTTTTTCTACATTGTGATAGTCATACATTGACTACTGATATTTTAAAAATTTCTCATATCGCGTATTGGTGTCGTATCGTATTAAGTATATATGGCTTCTTAGTTCTGCAGTTGACAATAGAAGTTATTAGTAGTACAAGCAAATGATCTTACTCACCTCATGTCTTGTAGCGATGGGAAATTCAATTTGTTCATGTTTTTGATACAGGCAAATCATCAAACATCTTACTTGCTTCATGTGACGAGCACCACCCAAAATTGCATTTCTATTCTTTATAGGCTTAAAGGTACATTTGATCCATGCAAATATACAAAAAATTCAGTTTCGTCGCTGCAATTTCAAAATTTTTAAAAAAGTCATTGCAAATACCAAACGCTTACAGGAACCAAACTGGAAGCGTTTGTATATTTGCAGGACCAAATATACCTTTAAGTCATCTTTATATTTGCTAAAATTAAATGGATTTATCCCAATGTAATACTCATCTAGATGGATTTATCAATTAGTAATTTTGAAGGGAAAATATTCACATGATCTGCAGTTTCTCGACCATCAAAATTCGATTTAATCAATACCAAGAAAAATAAATGCAGAATGAAGTTTTATATATAATAATAATAATAATAATAATAATAATAATAATAATAATAATAATAATAATAATAATAATAATAATAATAATAATAATAATCAAAAAATACAAACCTGTAATGTTCTGGTTGCGAATTCAACCCCAATGGTAGACTTAGATTCCAAGCAAAATTCGTTTCGTGTAAAACCAGAAAGAATATTAGATTTTCCAACACCAGGGTCTCCAATTAAAACAACCTTAAAAAGATAATCGTATTCATTATCTACTTTGTACGACATGTTATTGTTTATTTTTGTTTTTGCTTAAATTCTAACACCCAACAAACACCAGCCAAATGATACAACACAAAAATCAAACACGCTGATCACGAAGGGTTGTTAGAGGGTTTGAATATTCAAAGTTTGTTCAAGATTTGCAGAGGAGAGGAGTGAAGAAATGAGGAACAGAGGAAAGGAGAGAAGAGAGAGGAGGAAGGGCACATTGCAAGGCCAACAATGGGTGAGCAAAGCAGAATAAATGAACTTTGAGGCACTTTTAACGGTCTTTCATTTCGGAAATCGAACGCCTGCGTTAATCGGATTGTGTACATCTAGAATTTTTACCATCACAATTCACAAATTTTTAAGGTCAAAGTCTTGTAAATTTTTTACTCCAATATTACTTTATGTATTATTAAATAAATGATTAAATCATCTACACTAAATTTCACAAAAAAAAAATCACAAAGCAAAATGGGAAACAACTTCTTAGAATCCCAATGTATTGTCATAAAATCTCGCCAAAAAAAAAATGTATTGTCAGAAAAAAAATCTAAATGTAGATTTTTTTGATTCCCCAATTTTAAAAAATCAACGACATTTGGTCCCTCTTTTAGAAATGAAACACAAAATACAACTGGATAAATGTATCCAAAAGGCATCTTCTCCAAGGCCTCCGTGGATCTTTTCTTGTATTATTTAGGAGAAGCAATTGTGGGGGCAACATTCTTTGGACCTCCTAGTATCCCAGATGCCCTCACCCATGTCTTCAAATGCTTATCCCATGTATGCTGTCTCATGAAATCAATTATCCCCCAAACAAGATCGTTATCATGTATGCTGTCTCATTTTCTATTTCTATTCATCCCGACGATTCCGAACAAGATCGTTGGCAGTGGAGGCTTGATAATGTCTATGAGTTTACGGTTAAATCCTGTTATGCTCTTATGTTGAATCTGATGCATCATGATAGGTTGGATAACGACACTCAAAACGCTTTAGATGATATGTGGCAGCTTTCGATTCCCACTAAGGTGAGGGTTTTTGGTTGGAGATTGTTGTTGGGAAAGCTTCCAACTCGCGATGCTCTTATTTCAAAGGGTATTATTAGGGACCCTCATGGGTCGTGTTGTCCTTTTTGTTTTGAGCAGGATGAATCTATTTTCCACTTATTTTTCCTGTGCAGGTGTTCCCGGTTAGTTTGGACTTCTATTCATACTTGGATGGGCATTACGGTTATGGATTCTCTTGTTGGAGTTGCGCATTTTAAGGCTCATGGGCTCATGCTGGATTCCAAGAAGGCCGTGAGATTGAAGTATCTGCTTTGAATGGCAGTCATGTGGTGTATTTGGGCCCATCGGAACAAATATTCTTTTTAGGGATCAAGTCTTTAATTCTCAAATGGTTGTCAATCATGTCAAAACTATATCTTGGAGTTGGTTCATTAGCATTGAATGCCGCAATTCATCTTTAAAGATTTCTGATTGGTGGGGAAATCTCTTATTTGTATGAGTTCAGTGTAATTTGGACTTTTGTCTCATTCTTCCTGGGTACTCTTTCCTCCTTAGGTCTTTTTTCCATGGGGTTTTGGCCCAATGAGGTTTTAATGAGACCACTTGTATTTGTAACGGTTGAAGTGCCCATTTACACCCCTTTTAATATAATTTTTGCTTATCAAAAATAAAAAATTATCCCCCAAACCAACTCTCTTTCCGCTTGTCATCAGGAAGGGGTTGGGTGCCTTTAAAGGTAATAAACACACCTAAACTCAATCCAAATCCAAATCTCTGGTCATTCACCCTAACTAGCAACGAATAATCAACATCAATGAACAACAAAACAAACAATTATTAAGGGAGGTGGCCAGGAGGTTTTGCTGGGTATTTGGGTGCTGCCAATGCATATATAGCAGAGGTGTGGGGAGCTCTAGAGGTTTTGCTCAATCCTCTCTTTGGGCTTTATGCCCCGTGTAATATAAAAAAAAAAAAATCTTAAATAAAAAGCTTACCACCAAAAAATATATGCATACGGCTCTCTCAAGTCTTCTCTCAGCCCTACTCATAAGAAATAAGGGTTTTGTTCTCAATGCTTCCAATAGATTCATGCATAGTTTTAAACACAGGCTCGGCCCGGCCGGTCGGACCGGGAATGGTGGGTGGGGGGGTAACCGAGCTGGTCAGTCATATGGATCGGAAATGTAGTCACCCGGTGAAAACCGGCGTGACCCAAACCGGGATGTACATTTTTAAGTTTTTTTTTATTATCAAAACGACGTCGTTTAATCTGTTTTTTTTTACTTTTTTTCATATTTTTCTTTTCCATTATTGGATTATTGGCTCCATTTGAGTAATTGTTATCACTGATTTTTTGATTTTCTGATGTAGCACTTCTATATAAGGGAAACCGTAATCAAGTTTATTAGAGTTAGTTTGTTTTTTGCATTATATTTATCAGTTATGAGTATAGGATGATTTTATGCAGGATGTGATTTTTTGTTTGACTTTTCTAGGCAGGATGTGTCATTTTAGAATTAAGTTTTACAGGTACGAAAGTTATGTAGGTCTTGAAAATTCGAGGAATAGAGACCGGGTCCGGGTCATGCGATTCGGGTTTTGGTCATGCGGTTCAACTGTCGACCCCTCGGTCCGACCCTTGACCCAGTGACCAGATATCTTCACCGAGTCGGCCACCGGTCCGTGTTTTAAAACACCGGATTCATGTCAAGAAATACTTTGTTGGTCCCACTTGTAACTGAACCGCAAACAGAAAGCACGGCGGAACGAAGGGAAAATGATATTTATCAAGATGCATCGAACAATCATGATGAATTGATGATAATACCAAGGTAATCAAAACCGGACCGGACCGGACCGGACCGGGAGGTTCGACCGGTTGAACCAGACCCCTATCCGGTCCAGTTGGACCCCAGAACCGGATTGCATCAGAACCGGGTGGAAAACCGGAAAACTGCCCCAGAACCGAGAAAACCGGCGGTTCACCGGTTGGCAACCGTTCTGAGAAAAAACAATTGTTTAAAATTGTTTGGTGTTCCATGTGGTGATCGAACCCCTTCCCTCTCTGTACAAGCTTTAAATATTAACCATCAGAGCAACCACGTTATGTTGTCACTTATCTGTAATATTATGTATATAACCATTCTTCCTTTTATTTCTAACAAAAGCCATTTTCCCTAATAATTTTATCTATTTACCATTTACTTTTATACTTATATATGTGTTATTATATATTACATATATATCTTAACTATTTAACATTTAATATTTTGTATTACATTCTATAGACTTTTGATTCTATATATTTATTGATTAGAATATTATTAAATATGAATAATTATTATTTTTTGAAAATATTGACTTATAATATCATATATTTTTCTATTTCTCATATTATTTTAATATAAAATTAATTCATACCGGATATGTTGTTGTATTATTATGAGTATTATGGTTTTTTATTATTTTTTATCCTTAATATATTTAATAAAAATATTAAATAATATATTTAATTAATTCCGGTTGAACCCCCGATTCAACCGGTTGAACCTAAGAACCTCTGAACCGCTACCTCTTCCGGTTCAATGTCCGGTCCGGTTTTGATTACCTTGGATAATACTAATAAAAAGGAAAAATGATATTATACTCTTGGTTTAAATAAGACAAAATATAATTAGTTGAGTTATGCAATGTAATTCTACTAAGAAATTGATTTTTTGTCTTGAAAGGATATGTAGTCAAAAAAATATAATGTGTGGTCTAATTAGCAAAAACAAAAGGATGTTGCACCTCACACCCCACTTTTTCCCCCTCATATCCAAAACAAATTTATTCCCATGAAAACCCCAAAATATCCTTATCACTCCAATCTTAATCCAAATTCCCACCAAGCACACCACCCCATCCCACCACCACATGTAACCACCCAACCCACCCCAATCATGGTTCCCCGTCGTCCACCACCAGACTACCGACGTGGAACCACCACCTCTTCCCTTATGGTTCCACCACCTCTCCCCTCCCCCACCCCACCCCCACATGAAAGTAACCCCACCCCTCTTAAATCATAACAAACCTCCACCGCCTCGCCACCACTGCTGCCCCACCTGAAAAACCACTGCGCCATCATCTCTCTCCTCCACACCGTGCTTCCATCACCACCCGCCAGAGCTGCAAAATCATAGGTATCGTGGTTTTTGAAAATTCAGTTTCTGAAACACTTGTAGATGATGAAGTACTCTAGGATGAGTTTGGTCCACGTCTAGAAATTAAGTTTCTAGATGTATAAATTAAATAGTTGTCTGGAAACAAAATTTCTGTAAACTCAATTGATTTATATAAAAATGATTGTTAAAGCTATAGGTAAACAAAAATTATTTTTGATGTCAGTTATCAAAATAATCAAAACAAATGGGTAACATAAATAATTATTTTTTAAATAAAATCAATCTCACTTTTTAAATTTGAAATAAAATAAATATTTTTTCAATTGCATTTAATTATAATTTTATTTTAGTGCCATTTTAATAAAATAAAAGATCTTAGAGTAAGTTACACATGTTCCATTAACTAGTAGTATGAACATGATCCATAATTAGTTGTATACTTGTGAAATAAAAGAAATGTTTTTTCAATTGCATTTAATTTTAGTTATAGGAAGAAATTTATTTAAAGAATAATTTATGGTACCAATTACATTGATTTTATATAAAAATAATTATTTATGGTGCCATTTTTTTTTTATTATTGTGATAATTTACATAAAAGAAAATGTTGTTTACCTATACTTTTAATAATCACTTTTATATAAGTCAATTGAGTTTACGTAAATTTAGTTTCTAGACGACTGTTTAATTTATACATCATGAAACTTAATTTTTGGACATGAACCAAACTCATTCTGGAGTTCATCATCTACTCAACCATAGGTGACCCGGAAACTGCAATAACTATGATTTTTCAGCTCCGGTGGAGGCAAAGTGGTTGTGGAGGGGAGAGATGGTGGTGTGGTGGTGTGGTGGTGTTTTAGGTGGGGTGGACGGTGGTGGACGATGCTTTGAGAGAGATGGAGTTACTTATATGTGGGGGTGGGTGGGGACGGGAGAGGTGGTGGAGGCATGAGGGAGGAGGATGTGGTGTCACACTAGCGGTGGACGGTGGTGGACAGAGGCGAAATGAGTTTGGTGGTGGGATGGGGTAGGGTCTTTGGTGGTAATTTGGATTAAGATTTGAGTGATAAGTGTATTTTGGGATTTTCAAGAGAATAAATGAGTTTTTAGGTGTCATGGAGAAAATATGGAGTGTGAAGTGCAACTTCCTAAATTATATCCAAGTCATTACCTTTTTTTTTATAAGCAATGTTAGTGGGGGTGGGGGAATGTTAAAATCCAAGTCATTACCTGTTTCTCCCTTAGGCAGGGTCGTGTATACCATAAGGCCAACTAGACATACTGATAACTCTTAAAAATAAGAGTTATTTATGCCAAAACAAATGGGAATTAAGCTTGTTCAATGGTAATTAGTGTATATAAATAGACTATTAGCATATAATTTAATATAAATGTGTTCGTAGTGTTTAAAATGTATTTTGGGAACTTTTGGTGCCATTTTGCGGGATTCACTCTTTATTTAGTTGTGCAGGAATTTTTAGCTCGGGTGCTGTGTCGAATGTTGTGGTAGCACGAGAGCAGCTGAGGGCGTAGAGAAAGGAATTAAACTGGTCCCAGGTGTTAAAGTAAAGAAAAGGGTGTTTTGTCCTATGTAAGGGTGTGTAAAAAGGAATCTGCGCATTAATGAGCCACAAAAAGACAAACTATCCTTACTTTTAGGGTTGCCAGCACCTTTTCAGAATATGATTTGGCCCAATTAGTACACAAAGTGAGAGAATGTCATATAAAAAGACACTTTAACCTAAAGTGAATACCATTTTCAGCCTCCATCCATTGTTCATCATCTCCCCCAACCATCTTTCCACCATTTTCAGTGCTGGAACTCCATTTCTGAAGCTGAAAACCTGCATTCTGCAGCATAGTACTGAGCTCTTGGAGCAGATTTGCAGCACTTGAAGCTTGCTTTGAGAATCACTTTGTTTGTAATTTCTGTTTTCCTCTGTGTATTTCTGATTTGGGCTGTAGTTGTTAATTCCATGACTTCATTTATGTTATCTAAGTACTACTTTGTTATGTCTGAGCTCATTATGAGCTAGATCTTTCTATAGTCAAGACTATGGTGAAGTAATTATGAATTAATGATGAGATGTTGTGATTAATGCTTGATGCTTCATTAACTTGTGCGATTTAATGCTATACAATCTTTTTGAACTTGATCACTTTAATAAGGGTAATGTATTTTAATTTCTGGAAAGGATTAAAATGCTGATTTCACAAGTTAATATAGTTCGAAAGATAATAAGAATATTACTTTTTCCTAGTGAAGGATAGGAATATGAAGCTAGGGCTATAGTGTGATCTGAAATGTGATTTTCACCCTACGTAATGAACCTCATGGGAGCTTAGGAATAAAGAAACCTTTACAACATTTCGTTTCACAGTGATAGAAATATGTATATTCATTCTGCACACTGAATGCTATCATAGCACTGGTCACAACATTAAGTCAATATTGATTAATTATAGATCTTTGTCTTGGCTATACCACCCATCTCTCTGATTCAACATCACTGTTACTATCTTTTACTGTCATTTGCCTTTAATTTATTGTCCTTATCATTTTAATCAAATGTGTTACTTGTTACTTTATTGTCTCACTAACTAGATTAGCTAAATTGGGAATTTGTGATGTTAACCATAATCAATCATCGTGGGAACGATCTCTACTTATCACTTTATTACTTATTAGACTGTGTATACTTACACACGTTTTTACACAACACAAACGGCTCGTGCTACGCACGAGATGTGTTAATGGGGAAAATAACAAATTGATTAATTCATAAATTAATGGCTGATATAAAAGAAATATATCAATTGCAAGACAACATAATCAATTGCTTAACTTAAATGAGTAGATATTAAAGAAAAATTTGAATGACACGCTCTAAAACTTAACCCATCGCTTGAATACACAATTTAGACATTTTTATACTGAAACAGACTACCTAATAATCATCTATTGTATCCAATGCTCAATGTCAACCAAATGATCTTAAAGAAACAATGTCAATCATCACATCTCTCTATGCTCTTGATAACCATATAAGTCCATAAGTGTTTGCATTGCTATAAGAATTGTCTTAGAAAGGTCATGGATAGGAATTTCAGAGACAGAATAGGAATATTATTAATGCTAGTGACTATCAATAATTTATTCATTTTGTAAAAAAAATTCATTAATTTATTCACAAAATGTTTAAGAGTCAGTTTAATTTGGTCTAAAAAAATGTTCTATTAATTTTTGTCTATTGTGTTTAACCAATTTGTGTTTTTGTAATATTTTTGTAATATTTACTTTATTTCTATATGTGTACTTTTCAGGGGTGTAAACAACAATTTCTGATGCAAGAACTCAAGCCCAGTTCTGCCAAAAATGCAACTACAGCCTTTTTGGACAAATGCAGAACCCACAACCCGAAAATTAACAAAACACGCGGGTTAACCCACCCGCTCCACAACTCATCTTATATAAGCAAAAACCAACCCTAGATCACGCCATTTGCAACACGCAGGTATTCTATCTCTCTAAACTTCTTCTCTCTCGCTTCATTCATCTATTCTCTGCTAGGTTTTCAACTGATGTTTTGATTTTTGCAGAAATCAAAGCTGAAACTGCACCAATGGAGCTACAATTGAAACACTAAATAGGAATTAATCAAAACCCTTTAATTTGTTTTGATTCTTTAATTTCTGATTTTGTGAAGATGTGAATCTAATCTTTTGTTTTTCTGACTTGTATGAATGAAACTGATGAGGAATGTTCAATGAACTCTCAAACGAAACTGTGGACAACAACTTACGAAAGGTAAAATCAAACTTTATCTCTTTAATTTTACTTTCGTTAGTGTATTTCGATAAGAACCCTAACTTTGCTATTCTCAATCTGTTTACACACATTCAAATGAGCCTTGAACCCGTTGAGAGACTTCACAACTTGTGAAGACGCTACCAGAAACTTCAATAAAGGTAATACTCCTTTAAACTCTTTTGTTCTCTCAATTTCTTTCTTCCTTTCACTCAAATTTTATATGTATATTTCAGACTTTCTGTTTGTGTTGATTTGAAGCTGAGGACTAGTAATACAGCAACACAAACTTGGCTACAGAAAGGTAAATTCCTCTATTCTCGCTACTGCTCTTTTCTTTCTCACTTATTTCACACTTGAGGAAAACACTAACCTTGTTTTCCTCTTCTTTGCAAGGTACAACCACTTGTTGTTGAAGATGAAGAAAATAAGCTTAGCAGTACAACATAAGAGAAGATTGAAAACTGTAAAAAGAAATGTTAAGTTGCAGAACTGTAATGTAAAATTTCTATTTCATTCAACCGTGTGTTTAATTCTGTACAGAATGTGTATATATACAATTTGTAGAACTGGTAATTATCTGTTAGGAGTTTAACAGATTCAGTTTGTTGTTGTAACAAACTCTGATCTATCCCCTCTCTCTCTCTCTCTCTCTCTCTCTGTCTCTCTCTATTTCTCTTTGTGCTTCTTTTTTTGGCCAAAGTTCTCATTTTTTTTATGGATTGTGTGCTTATTTTTGGATCAGGGTTGTGGAAAGATGCTAGGCTGTGAAAGAATTTTGGATTGTGAAGATTGTGAGGGGATGGTTGAAAGAGATGCTGTTGGTTTGGTGGTCGCCAGAGCCAGCGGGGGTGGCCCTTTCAGTTTCGCTTCTCACTCTTTTTTGGATCTGTTCATTTTTTTCCTCTTCCTCACTCTTTCTTCTCTCAAATTTCTTTTCCCTCTCCCTGGCCATTGGTTCCCCTTTTATAATACATTATGCGTTTGGCAGCATCACAATTGTATCAATTATCAATTATTAAATTAAACTGCACTCACTGTTTCTTGTATGACTTTAGTGCACTCAGTGTTTGACATGCATCACATATGCATTACAATTGCATCACAAATGGAGTACTTTATTATTTTATTATTTATTATTTATTTATTACCACTACCATCACTATGGCATTAAAAGCATGTATATTATACGAATGATGGCAAACCGTTATATATATAATTATATATACACGGCGGGAATACAATTGTCTCTTAAAAAAAGAAGGATAAGGTTATTGCCTTAGGCCCCAACCTGTTTGATTTTGTTTACAATTTTGGTTAATTATTTTTTTTTTACAATGGATTGGTTAGCTTTATGAAACTTCATTTCGCATTAGAAGAAGATGCAATGTTACGATACTCAATGAGGCAGGGGAGTTAGTGGAAGATGTAGATGAGGTGAAGCTCTATGTTAAAAATCACTTCGCGAAGAGTTTCTCTGTGGTTAGTTACAAGAGACCGACTTTGGGGGGCCCGAACTTCAACCAAGTTTCATCAGGTGATTCAGATTTGCTAACACAATCTTTTTGAGGAAGAAATAAGGATGCTAGTGTGGGATTGTGCTGGAGATAAGAGCCCAAGACCGGATGGGTTTAATTTCAATTTTTTAAAGCTTTGTTGGAATGTGGTGAAAGAAGGCGTGGTTGGATTCTTCAACGAATTTTACAATAACTCTTTTGTTCCAAAGGTGATTTCAGCGTCATTTATAGCATTGGTGCCAAAGAATGACAACCCTCAAGGTTTGGGGGAATTCCGGCCTATTTGCTTAATTGGATGTATTTACAAAATTTTGTCGAAGGTGTTGGCTAGTAGGATCAAAAAGGTGTTGCCTAGCATCATTGCGCCTCAACAATCAGCATTCATTGGTGAACGTCAAATTCTAGATGGAGTGGTGGTGGTTAATGAGTTGGTGGACTATGCTAAGCGGAGCAAGGAAGAATGCTTAATGTTTAAAGTTGACTTTGAGAAAGCTTACGACTCTATTTCGTGGGATTTTCTTATCTACATGTTACATAGAATGGGTTTCCCTCCTCGTTGGATCTCTTGGATGAAATCGTGTATTTGTACTAGCTCTATGTCGGTTCTAGTCAATGGTAATCCAACTCAAGATTTCAAGGTTCACCGTGGCTTAAGGCAAGGTGACCCTTTTTCTCCCTTTCTTTTATTAATTGCAGCAGAAGGTTTGACGGCACTTATGCGAGAAGCGGTGGATATAGGCGTCTTTCAAGATTTTGCACTGAATGAAGAATTGCGATTCTCCATTTTGCAATTTGCGGATGACACTATGCTGTTGGGTAAAGCCACTTGGGATGATATTTGGAGCATCAAATCCATACTGAGGTCGTTTGAATTAGTGTCGGGATTGAAGGTTAATTTCCACAAGAGCAAGCTTATTGGTATTAACACCCCGGATGGTTTCTTGGGGAGAGCAAGTGCATTCCTCTATTGTAGATCGGCAACCGTTCCGTTCAAGTTCTTGGGGATTCCTATTGGCGCCAACCCCCGACTGGAGTCAACTTGGAGTCAGGTTCTTGGGGCCTTGCGTAAAAGGTTGTCTAGCTATGTGGAATGCACTACAACATTTTGACCCTATGGCAACGCCTAAAATTCCATCGCCTAAAAAACCGTTGCCTTAGATAGCAATGGCAACGTTTTTTTGCCACCGTTGTTGATACAATATTTTTTTACTAAAATTTTTTGGCAACGGTTTAAAACCGTTGCTTAAAGGTCTAAGGCAACGGTTTTTTAGTTGAACTTTAGGCAACGCTGAGAAACCGTTGTCGTATGATGAATTATTAAAAAATTAAAAAAATTGAGCTAAATGGTCAGATACTCTATGAGATGCGCACAATTGGTTTTCACACCCTTCTTTCTAACCCTCTAACAGCGAATCCTCTTCCTCCCTTCTAACCCTAAGCGAATCCTCCATCTCCCTGTAACCTTGCGAACTCTAAGCAAACTCTAAGCGAATCCTCTTCATCCCTTCTAACCCTAAGCGAACTCTCCCTCTCCCTCAGCGAATCCTCTTCCTCCCTGTAACCTTGCACTCTCGAACTCTCCCTCTTCCCTCATCGATTTCACAGAATCCTCTTCTCCCTATAACCTTTGCACTCTTGAACTCTGTTCTTCTCTCACAAACTCTCACTCTCGATCTCGCTAATCTCTCTTCTTTCTTCAAAGAATACTCTCTTTTTTTACCAAAACCTAAACCCCTGATCTTCAAATCGCGAAAGCCCTAAACCGAAGAAAAGAAGAATCGATCCTTGACAACGATTGAGCCCAAAAGCCAGGTATTTCGTTTTCAGTCACTCTTACTCTCAGAAATTTGTTCACTAGATGTTGTATTTTATTGTAGAGACATGTTTTTCACTAGATTTTGGTTGTCGGGTATGTATAATAGATTTTGTTATGACTCTTTACTTCAGCAAAATGATTTTTTGGACTATGGGGAGACTGTACTTGATCACATATGTATGAGTACCCAACCCCACTGCAAAGTTCCTTTGAAGCAACTATGTTATTTGTTTGAAGCCTTTAATTTTTCATCTGATTTGGTCTTTTTGGCTTCTTGCATTAAGAAGACTAATGGTATGAACATTCACATTTATGATAGGCATGTGTTAGAAAATCTGAATGAGGTAGATAAAGAAACAGAAATTATCAATTGTTAATAGACAACTCTTCTTATGCTTTGGATTCTGGTGATTATTTTGACTGGAGATATTACAAACGACTTATGTACATTTTCCATTTTATTTAGAGTTTTATTTAAACTTAAGTTTCACCTTTCATTTCATCCAGCTAAGTGGCAATGACCACATAAAATGTTTTGTTAAAGGCAATGCATGTTTTGGAGCTTGCATTTTTGTAGCATGATATCGAATATCTGATTATTTCTGTAAGGCAGTTTGTTCTTGCTCCTCCTTAAACCGCATTTTATAGTTGCTGGTGTTTACCCTTTGTATAAAATAGAACTCATTAAGTGTGTTTCTTTTCATTTTGCAGCAGTTGTTTTTAATTAATCTGTGACAGTTGAAGGTGTTGGTCTTTTTTGCCTCTGCTCGACTAATTTAAGCTCCTGTGTGAAGGGCTGGTCTGTTCTTGCACATGATAACAATATTGATTCAGGAAAGCAACTTGGAAGTGGAAATAAATAAAAAATATAGCTGAGGTATAATATGCTTATGATTTTACTAATGTCTTCAACAATGCTCCCTATTCACTATTTATTGAGAAAAGCCCATCCCAATTATATACCACTCTTCCTCAATGTGTTGTTGACCGTAACATCAATTTTGATCTCAGACTATTCTTCTTCTTGAGTTTTATGCAGTGCGAATTTATCTTTGAATAAATCCATCATATGTATATGGTAAAGAGCATGTGGTTTAATGGTTAGTTTATACTATCTATATTTTTAAGGGGTAAGATTCAGAGTCTGGATTGCTCTCATTAGAGGGGAGACCAAGTAACTGTTTTTCCAAGTATGTGTTTTTAAACTGATATGCTTATGTCCTTAATTTCTGTCTCTTATTTTGTAGTAGAATACTTAATAGATTGTCTCGTCCCTTTCTCATTTTCAACAAGTTATAGTTGGCCCTTGCATCGTCCACACTTTATGCCCAATGATTCTTTTGTAAGGGAACCTGTTAAAATGTTGTTTTTTTTAATCAAAAGAGATTTACATGTATATTTTTTTGACACCAGTATACTTATTGGCATTGTGAGATGTGTTTGTCTATTTAAGCATCTGAAAGTAGTAGCAGTGGTGATCCTTTTCTTCTATTATATTTTAATAAAATTGAGAGGCCTAAACCATCTTTATGTCTCAGTAATAGATGTCCATTTAGAGGGCTAATGTATATGTTTTTACTTTTTATGGTGGTTTGATTTGCAGACTTACTACATTTCCTTTTATGTGTAGATATGTGGTATCCACACTACAAGAAAAGCTGGACTTTGCGGCGGGCAAAATCCGCCGCAAAAGCCAAATTTGCGGTGGATATTTGGACTTTGCGGCGGAAATTTTTCGCTGGTAGCCAGCTCGAAGCAAACGCATTGCGGCGGATTATCCGCCGCAAGTTTGCGGCGGATTTAGTGGCGCCGCAAAATCCACCGCAAATTTGCGGCGGATAATCCGCCGGAAAAGGGGACAAATTTTTGACGCAATATATTCGCCGGAAAGTACCCAATATCCGCCGCAAATTATCCGCCGCAAATTACCCGTTATCCGCCGCAAAACACCCGTTTTATTTAAAAAAAAATGAATATAATTTTTTTAAAAAAACGTTTTATTTAAAATTCCGCCGCAAACGACACAAATCCGCCGCAAAGTACCATTTTTTTTAAAAAAAATTATTATTATTTTTAAAAAATAAATTTTATTTTTTTAAAAAAATCGTTTTAATTAAAAATATATATTATTTTATTAATTTTTTTAATTATTGATAAAAAAATAAAATCCAATAACTAATTAATTTTTAATTTAAAAAAATAAAAATTGGGAAAAGCAGTAAAAATATCCATACAATTAATAAAATATCCAGACAATTAATAAAATATCCGGACAACAAAATAAAATAATCTAAAGCTACTGGGGTGCCTGCCGGTCAATGTCATCAACATTATTATAATATGTATCATCTTGAAGTAAAGCACTGAGCGATGACATTTGGACATTAAGATCAATGTCCAGCGGGGGTGACCACTGCTGGGGGTACTGCTGGTTTGGCTGGATCAGGGGTGACTGATGTTGGGGCTGCTGGTATGGCTGGCAGGGTGACTGATGTTGCTGCTGGTATGGCTGGAATGGGGGCGCATACTGCGGTGTATACTGCGGGGGATATTGGGATGCATACGGCGGGGGATACTGGGGTGCATACTGCTGCTGGTAGTAATGCTGCTGTGGCGGCGGCGGGTAGGATGCTGATGAGGAGGTCCAGCTGTTTCAACATTTCCCTTGATGAACGCATATTTCTGCTTTCTAAATGGGTGATCCATAGGTAAGAACCTACGGTGCGAGTCAAACCATGAAACTTTTCCTTCGTATTTAAGACTAAAAGTTTTTGTGTCAACCATGCAAATCGGACACGCCATCTTACCATGTGTCCCCCATCCAGACAACATTCCATAGGCAGGGAAGTCATTTATGGTCCACATCAAAGCCGCCATCATCACAAAATTTTGTTTGCGTGCCACATCATAAGTTAAAACACCATTCCACAACCTTTTTAGGTCATCAATCAAAGGTTGCAAATAGATGTCAATACCAGTTGTTGGATTACTTGGCCCTGGAATAATAGAATTTAAAAACATGTATGGTTTGGACATACACATTGCTGGAGGAATGTTGTATGGGGTAACAATAACTGGCCAACATGAATACGGTGTTGCCGAGGCTTGAATATATGGTGTGAAACCATCAGAGCACAAACCAAGCCGAACATTGCGTGGATCACTGGCAAAATCTGGATGAACACGATCAAAATGCTTCCAAGCTTCACCATCAGATGGGTGACGTAATTCACCAGAATTATTTCTATTTTGATGGTGCCATGTCATTTTACCTGCGGTCTCCATTGAAGTAAACATCCTCTATAGCCTTGGAATAAGAGGCAGATAGAACATTGATTTTCGTGGAACCGGTTTGCCTCTGCTCATCCCTGATCTACTGACACGATAGCGTGGTTGTCCACACAACTTGCATTCCGACAACTTTCCATCATTTATGCCAAACTCATTGTTATAATAGAGCATGCAACCAGACACACAACAATCAATCCTTTTAGATTTTAAGCCAAGCTTCGATACCACTCTTTTAGCTTCATAATAACTTTGCGGTAAACTCCCTCTAATGGGGGTTGCATCCAACATCATTTTGGTCATATATTCCATGCACAACTCAGCAACATTAAATTGAGACTTAAGACCCAACAACTGAACACACATTGATAATTTTGAGTCTGTAGATCCTTCAAATATGGGTTTATTTGTCTCACTCAAATACATGTAAAACCTTTGAGCTTCCTCATTTGGAACTTCGTCAGCATCTGGTTCTTCAAAATCCAAATTTACTCCAACAGCATCAGATATCATTCCCTGATAAACATCTAACGGTTGTATTCCCCATCCTTCAGATGTCGTAGTCACTGGATAACTACTTGATGTGTGATCTACTACTTCAACCGGAACATTAACCGCAGGAACTGCAGCTACCCCTGGCGCTCCTTCCCCGTGACGACTCCATGTCCAATAATTTGGCCTAAACCCATTATTGTACAAATGAAGTCTAACTTCATGTTCATTTTTTATAGCTCGAAATGAACATTTCAAGCACGGACATCTAATACCGCCTTGTCGCCCAAATTCTTCATGATCAAT
The DNA here is from genome assembly GCA_039519185.1 of Astragalus membranaceus. Classification (NCBI taxonomy): domain Eukaryota; kingdom Viridiplantae; phylum Streptophyta; class Magnoliopsida; order Fabales; family Fabaceae; genus Astragalus; species Astragalus membranaceus. The sequence continues at coordinate 157,724,042 of CM076849.1, read as the reverse complement.
GTACTTAGCAGAAAAAATAAACTCTTCTACTCCTTCTACAAAACGTCGTTTTACACCAGTTCTTCCAGGATACAATAGATCATACATCCAACTACGATCCATTTTCAAGAACTATACGTATACTACACTACAATATAAATAAAATAAACTATCAATTACTTCATATTTTGATATATATATATATATATATATATTTATATATTACTCATTTTATTTTGATATTTCAATAAACTACCAATTAATTACAAGCAACAGAATTAATTTTTTAATAATGTTATATACTAATAATTTAAACATTATAAATAATAATTCCAAATTTAATTTTAAATTTCAATTTTTATAAGACAATATATGTTAATAAAATTTATAAGTGAACTTAATAAATAAGTTTTTTCAATATAAATTAATTTGTATTATTATTGCAAAGAAAATTTGTAACAAAATTTTACTAAAAATAGTGAAGTAAGTAATATTTTATTAATTACTTTAACAACTAACCGTAGTGAAGAGAAGGCTCTGGCTTGAAGCTTATCCTGAACTCAAGCAGAGAGGAAAAAGGAGGAACCCAAACAATACCTAAACAAAAAACAACACAATTAGTAACAAATTCATATTATTATAAAATAATTTAAAAACGAATATTAAAAAAAATTAAAAACTAAAACTATTAACTCATATCAAAAACATACCTTGGAGAAATTTCCCAATAAGAGCAGAAGACAATTCGTAGGGAGGAAGCGCTACACTTCAAAAACAGATTTAGTAGAGAATGAGAGAATTTGGGAGAGAGTAAAAGAGAAATTTTAAGAAGAGAATGGGAGGATTGTTAGAAGTGTGAAGAATGAGAAGTGGGGAATAGATATATATAGAAAAACGCAGCCCAACGGTCAAAAGGGATTTGCGGCGGATTCTGGAGGTTTGCGGCGGATTTTGAAATTCAATATCCGCGGGTTTTTTTTTCCGGAGATTTGCGGCGGATTTGGGAGGTTTGCTGCGGATTTTGAAATTTAAAATCCGCGGGTTTTTATTTACGGAACTTTGCGGCGGATTCGTGGTACTTTGCGGGCGGATATTCAAATTAAAATACCGCGCCTTTTTTTTTAAAAACACCAAACAATCCGCCGCAAAAGCTACAATCCGCCGCAAAGATCCGCCGCAAATACTCAACATCCGCCGCAAATGACACAAATCCGCCGCAAAGTACCATTTTTTTTTCAAAAAAATTATTATTTTTTAAAAAAAAATTATTATTATTTTTAAAAAATAAATTTTATTTTTTTAAAAAAATCGTTTTAATTAAAAATATATATTATTTTATTAATTTTTTTAATTATTGATAAAAAAATAAAATCCAATAACTAATTAATTTTTAATTTAAAAAAATAAAAACTGGGAAAAGCAGTAAAATATTATCACCAAAAAAATATCCATACAAATAATAAAATATCCATACAAAAAAATAAAATAATCTAAAGCAATAAAAATTGGGAAAAACAGTAAAATATATATTTAATGTCTGCTACCCCTAAACGGAGACCTACGCCATTATCTTGATATGACACTCTCTTGAGCATTGTCGGCAGCAGCTCCATTACAGTGGCGTATGTCTCCATTTCTTTGTAAAGAAATTTCCACATTGTCGTGAACACCCCTTCATCTTTTTCGCTAAAATTAACCCATTTATCAGCAAAAAGCTCCTCCGCATTATTTCACCACAAGTGACATATACGTTAATCAAACGCTCGGTATCATCCTTCAACTTAACAACCCGTCCTTGCAGTTCCTCAAACTTTCTATTTAGAGATTCAACCATATTTTCAAAATAGAAAGTTTCACAAGAAACCATCTTTTGAAAAGATGATTGAATCTCTAAATAGAAAGTTTGAGGAACTGCAAGGACGGGTTGTTAAATTGGAGGATGATACCGAGCGTTTGATGAGCGTATATGTCTCTTGTGGTGAAAATAATGAGGATGAACTTTATGCTGATAAAGGGGTTACTTTTAACGAAAAAGATGAAGGGGTCTTCATGACAATGTGGAAATTTTTTTACAAAAAAATGGAGACGTACGCCACTCTATTGGAACCCCGCTGCCGACAATGCTCAAGAGAGTGCCGTATTAAGAGATCGAGTGCCGTATCAAGAGAATGAGAGTATTGGTAGAGGTGTGAAAAAAGAAGGGGAGAAGGGGTTTATATAGCAGAAACGAAGTCAAACGGTCAAAAGGCAAGATCCGCCGGAAACGGTAGTTACCGGCGGATTTAAGGGATTTGCGGCGGACTTAAGGGATTTGCGGCGGACGGAGGTGCATTTGCGGCGGTTAATTAAAATCTCGTAAAAAAAAAAATTGTGAACCCAAATCCACCGAGAACCGTTAAATCTGCCGCAAAAGCCAAGACGAATTTTAATCCGCCGCAACGGTCAATTATTCCGCCGGTAACTTTGAGGCGGATAAAATCCGCCGGAAATGCGTAGAGTCCGCCGGTAACTTTGCGGCGGATCCATATCCGCCGAAAACTCCTGGCCGGAAAAACCAATAATTCTTGTAGTGCCAGTTTAGCTCTGTCTGTCATATTATCTTCATCATCTGATCCCTCTAAACTTTCAAAGGCACTAGCACATCCAATATGAAACTTGAGAAAAGCCCATTGTAATGATGATTCCATCAACTTCATTCGATTAAAGGTAGAATGCTCAATTGTATGTTGCCATGGCTTTTCCGTGTTTGGCAGTGTCTCTTACTCATTGTTAAATCTCCAATGTGCATAGGTACAAGGTATATGTAGTGATTGGTCACAAGTATGGATGAACCTGTTTCTATTCAAGTTTCAAGTATATGAATCGTCTCTGTTTAGTTTTTGAGTCCCTTAATATGAATCAGACCAATACTTTAAAGAAGTTTGGTGGCAATATTAGCAGATTTTGGTTTGATTCAACAAGAAAGACTGGAAACTCCCAAACAGCTTTATGCTAAGTCTCAAACTTCTTTGAGGTGTGAATATTTACTGAATTTTCTGATGCTAATTTTCTTTTGTTATTACCAGGTATATGCTGTTTTGGCTTGTCATTTTGAGTGGAAAGTTTCCGTTTGCTTACTTTCTTCAGGTCAGCAATACACTCATAGATGCCTTATTAAGTTCCTAGATACAAATTTGGAAGTTTGATTCGGTTTATTCCTGTGTGTGTGGGTGGTGAGTGGATAGGTGGTGCATGTACCTAATGCATCCTTATATGCATGTACCTTTGATATCGTTTTTTGTGTTTTGCAGATCAAGCCACTTGTGGACCCAACCATGGATATAATAGTAGAGAATAATATAGTTTACTCTTGGCATGATTTTGTCTCTAAAAGTAATCCGTAGTTGGTTAAATTTGTGGTTATGTCTTTTCGTTTCCCGTTTCATACTATTGGTTACTAAACGCCTTTACTCTTGCAGATAATCACAATGCTTTGACAGTTATTAGCTTATGGGCTCCAGTGGTTTTTGTAAGTGTGCTGCTAGTTGTTTCTCTATCTTCTTACCTCTTTTTAACGTAGGTTTCATTTATGACAACAAGTATTTTCCCACTAGGTAGAGTTGGCCTTTATCAATTGAGGATGGCTGAACTTGGCAGAAAGCCAAAAATCTGCCATTTTAAGCAGTATATATCTGCTATATAAAGCCATGGCGCCGCCATCCTTCAAAAATTGTACACTTATTTACAACAATTCAATTGGAACATTTTCAGTACTGATGGTTGCATATTGTACAGAAGCTTTTAGGTGACTGATGATCATACATATAAAAGTGTGCAATTTTTGGTTTTGTACTGATTTCTAAAATGTCTTTCAACTGTTGTGCAATGTTACAATTTTGTCTTTTCTCTTCTATTTTTTGGTTGCTGTTTCCAATTTGCTAATTCTTTTAATTTCAGATTTATCTTCTAGACATATATGTGTTTTACACGCTTGTATCAGCTGTCTGGGGATTCTTGCTTGGGGCGAGAGATCGCCTGGGAGAGGTAAATAATGATTGCATAGTCCAGTCTTTCGTACATGTTTATTGTTAATCTCAAATTTTTCGGCATAATGTTTTTCTGTGGTTGGATATGGTCGTTAGATAAGGTCCCTGGAGGCATTACGAAAGCTTTTTGAGCAGTTTCCTGGAGCTTTTATGAACACTCTTCACATTCCTCTACCCAACAGGTGTTGTTTGCGATATGTGCTTTTTCTTGCTTTTGATTTTTCATTAGTTATGCATGTGTCCTATCTATACTCTAGCTGTCTGATAATATATCTTGTCTTTTTGGTTTTACCTCGCAAATCGATTTTGAAGTAGTGGAAATATTACTTATCAAGTTACTCTTCCTCTGAAGGTTGTGGAAACGAACAAGGTCGATGCTGCTCGGTTTTCCCCCTTTTAGAATGAGATTATAAGAAATCTGAAGGTTGTAGAGTCATCATTATCCTTAGTAGGATAGTACTCCACATCAAATTTGGACACATCAAGTGGAAAGAACTTGGACGTTGTTAAAAGTAAGACAGAAAAATGGTCTTCGACATCTGAGGTGGAAGTATCTCATGCAAGGAGGAGATTGTATGAGTCCCCGGATCCTGCAAGAACATTGGAAGACACTGCGGCAACAGTAAAGCATGAAGATACAACAGTACTGTGGTTTTGGTTATTCTTTCATTCATACTCATTGTTTTATTTGCAAACAAACAGCCTTTGTGTAAAATAGTTTCATTAATTTTATTGAAACTGGAAGAGTGGCGATTTCTTGTGCACTCACAGATGGTACTTCAGTTTGAATAGATTCATTTCTGACATCATGTTATTTTGTTAACAAGCTTTTGAAAATCCATGTTCATTCTTCCCTATACTGACTGTATCAGTTGTAATGAAACTGGAAAAGTGCCTATTTTCTGGTATCCTCAATTACTCACAGATGATGGTTTAATTTGATAAATGAGAAAATTAGTATATGTACGTATGTATATATAGTGCCTGAATCTAATATTTTTTTTTAAATTTTTGTAATCTATGGCAACGGTTTTGAACCGTGGTGTGTGCTGATTATAGACAACGGTCATTACTAACGCAACGGTTTTTCAGTGTTGCCATATTTGGCAACGATTTTTCAGTGTTGCCATATTTGGCAACGGTTTTTAAATGTTGCTATAACTAGCAACGGTTTTATCTCGTTGCCTTTGTGTGAAAATAAAAACCGTTGCGTTTCAGCTGTCAATGGCAACGGTTTTGCATTTGCGTTGCCTTAGGGAACAAAAAACCGTTGCCTTTAGTTTAGGCAACGGTCACAACAACAACGGTTTCAAAACCGTTGCCAAAGGTTATGGCAACGGTTTTTTGGCTTTAGGAGACGGTTTTCGACCGTTGCCATAGGGTCTAAATGTTGTAGTGATGGGCGATATCTCTCTATAGGTGGCCGGGTAACTTTAATCAACTCCGTCTTGAATAGCATCCTGGTGTACATGATGTCTTTCTACAAAGTGTAACACCCATTTTCTACTCGGTAAACTTTTGACAAAAATCAGAGTTTCAAAAACATTTTTCACTACACCCACAAGGAATGCCACATTTACACCAATAAAACCTCACACGCCAATAATAAAATTCATCATTAAAAATAGTACGATACATAGCACGTCATAAGTGGGACGAACTCCCAAAACACCTGTTCAGTCTACATGACAGTAACTCTATCACCACGCAGCGGAATAAAATAAAGGTTCAAATGTATAATCATAACATCACCATAAAACTTCAGCAATCAAATAATAGGGACAACTAATAAAGACTAGCGTTCATCCCCCCCCCCCGAGTGCTACGTATCAGAGCGACGACACCGACTCGACTAGCGAAGGTAGACATGCCTTCACTCGCAATCACCTGCACGTTACCAGCATGTGGGTAACATTCAAACAGAAGGGGTGAGATATCTAACAATATAATAGTATATATGATAGGCAATATGCTAGAGTTACGACAACTATATCTACCGCTTCACAACAACATCAAACTGCAATCACCAAGAATCATCACCAATGTCATGAGTAAATGAATGAGATGCAACCCACACAAACGGGTATATGCATGTGGTACCAATCATCACCAATAAAATAGCCAATAAGGGCATCATCACCTATATCGTCACCAAGTTTTTTGAGCATCATCATCATCACCTATAGCTCCAAGGCCGAAGCCTTCATCACCAAAATAATGCATATGAAATGTATGCGACACCAAGAACAATGCACCAGAGACAATCAACAACAATAGTCATCTAAGTGACACAACAACACCAATATCAACAATGGTCATAGACCCATCACCTATCACCTTAGTCAATAAAATAGACACATCACCTGTTATATCATCACCAATAACACCAACACCTATAGGACAGTCTAACAACTTGACTGTAACATCAACAACCACCGACACCAAAGACACCAATAGATTTACAACGTCAATGGCAACAACAATTTTACAACACCAAGAACAACGACAAATTACAACACCAATGACGACACAGTTTACAACACCAATGACGACACAATTTACAACACCTGGAACGACAACAATTTTACAACGCCAATGCCAACAACAATCATACGACACCAATGACAACACTAATTTACAACACCAATGACAACGACCACCGGGACAGCCACCCAGGCGCCCAGTCACCAACAACCATAGACAGGCAGCCAATCATGGCGCCTACGGCGCCCACTGCGCCAAACACCACGGGACAGCCACATGAGGCGCCCCAAACCATCAGAAAATGGCGCCCTTGATGGCGCCTAGCAAGCCAAACAACACAGAAAATGGCGCCCAGGAGGGTGTCCAGCAGGCCAACAACAGAGGACGGCCCCCAGGGAGGCGCCCAGAGGCAACACATCAACACGGCATCCAGGATTCGGCGCCCTTGGCGCCCAGGCACTCGCAACACAAAAACGCAACACGGAAACGCAACACCGAACAATACACCACGGCGCCCAGTGCGCCAGCGCCAGAACACAAACGGCAGCACGGCGCCTATGGCGCCCAGTGCGCCTACGCCAGAACACCCATCACCAGACAGGCGCCCATGGCGCCAAGAATCAGGGCAACAGCAACAACATATGCGACACACAACATCAATGGCGCCCATGGCGCCTAGGGACCAATTTATTTTTTGGATTTCCACCATGATCAATCACCAAACACCAAATTGCAATCATCATGAATACATTCAAACATCACCAAATAAACACCAAACAAAAATCAAAGAGACAACATAGAGCCTATCTCCCACATAACACCAATCATACACCCCATTATAAAGGTAGAACCCACCCTTACCTTAGATTTGCCGAATACGAGATCCCTTGCACGAAAACTCCAAAGAACCACAGCAACAAGAGCTCCTCTCCTCTTTCTCCTTGATTGCGCCGCCACCCCTCTCTTCTCTCTTCGCAACCTCTCTTTTCTTTTCTTTTTCAAAAATGTGCAAGTGATCCAAACCCTAGCTAATGTTCTCATCTATGCGCCTATGCCATTGGGCTCTTGGATCACGGGCCTCCTTCTACTACTCAACTTAATTACAAAACACCACTCCCTGATTTAAATGAAACACCATATTATTATTTTAATATGACTATACCAATAAAATACCTAAATAATTTAATTAAATAAATAATTAAATTATTTGGGCGTTACAACTCTCCCCCACTTAGAATATTTCGTCCTCAAAATTTACCTGATTCAAACAGCTCGGGATAGGATTCCCGCATCTTGCTCTCCAGCTCCCACGTCATGCTCTCTCCGGCAGCTCCTAACCAGACTACTTTCACCAACGCAATCTCCTTGCCTCTTAAAATTTTCACCTCATGACCTTCGATCCGTACAGGCATCGTCTCCACCGTGAGATTATCCCGTACCTCCACATCATCCATGCGGATTACATGAGATGGATCTGAAATGTACTTCCGAAGTTGCGACACAAGAAACACGTCATGCAAATTCGAAAGGTTAGGCGGTAAAGCCACTCTATATGCAACCTTCCCGACTCTCTCTGAAATCTGATAAGGACCAATGAAACGAGGAGTGAGCTTCTTCGACTTCAAAGCGCGTCCAACACCAGTCACTGGAGTGACTCTCAAAAATACATGCTCACCTGCTTGAAACTCTATTCTTTCCTCCGCTTGTCGTGATAACTCTTCTGTCGACTCTATGAAGCCTTCATCTTCTCACGAATCAACTTCACTTTTTCAGTTGTCTCTCGAACAATCTCCGGTCCAAGCACCACACTCTCTCTAGACTCATACCAACACAGCGGGGTTCTACACTTCCGACCATATAATGCCTCAAAAGGTGCCATCCCAATACTAGAATGGTAACTGTTGTTATACGTGAACTCTATCAGTGGAAGGTAGGAATCCCACGAACCTCCTTGTTCCAAAACACAAGCCCTCAACAAATCTTCTAATGACTGAATTGTCCTCTCTGACTGCCCATCTGTCTGAGGATGATATGCCGAACTCAACCTCAACTTAGACCCCAACTTCTCTTGCAAACTCTTCCAGAAATCCGAAACAATACTCATAGGAACTCCATGAAGCTTCACAATCTCCCGGATATAAATCTCCGCCAACCTCGACACTGGATATGTGATGGTGATAGGAACAAAATGAGACGATTTTGTTAACCTGTCAACAATCACCCAAAATTGCATCATACCCTCTCGCAGTATTAGGCAATCCCGTCACAAAGTCCATCGAAATGCCATCCCATTTCAACTCTGAAATTTCTAACGGTTGCATTAATCCAGCAGGCTTCTGATGCTCAACCTTTGACTTCTGGCAAGTCAAACATGCATAAACGAACTGCGCCACATCTCGCTTCACACCAGGCCACCAAAACAACTTCTTCAGGTCTTGATACATCTTTGTAGCTCCCGGATGAATACTTAACTTACTTTTGTGACTCTCTTCAAGAATGGCTCTCTTCATGTCTGCATCATCAGGAATGCAAATCCTACCACGGAACCTCAACACACCTTGGGGATCCAACCTGAAATTCTCATTCTCAGATCGATCAATCCCGACCATCAAGTCTACCAGCTTAACATCTGATTTCTGGGCCTCTCTGATGCTGTTCAGAAAATCATTACCAATCTTCAACATCCCTAACTTAACACTCTGAGGCATCACTTCACAAACCAGACTTATATCTCTGAACTCCTCAATCATTTCTAACTCCTTAACCATCATTGCCGACATATGCAAAGTCTTCCGGCTTAAAGCATCAGCCACGACATTAGCTTTGCCTGGATGATAGTTCAAACCGAAATCATAGTCCTTCAACAGCTCCAACCATCGTCGCTGCCTCATATTCAACTCCTTTGGGTCAAACAAATATTTCAAGCTCTTATGGTCACTAAACACCTCAAATCTAGAACCATAGAGATAGTGCCTCCAAATCTTCAGCACAAAGACCACTGCAGCTAACTCCAAGTCATGAGTGGGATTCTTCTCATGAACTCTTAACTGTCTCGACGCATACGCAATAACCTTCCCACCTTGCATAAGCACACCACCTAGACCCATCTTCGAAGCATCACAATATACCACAAACGACTCTTCCGGATTAGGCAACGTCAAAATAGGGGGCGTCGTCAACCTCTTCTTCAATTCCAAGAAACTTTCTTCACAACGGGCATCCCAAACAAAAGCCTTTCCTTTGCAGGTTAACTGAGTTAACAGAAGTGCTAACTTAGAAAAACCTTCAATGAATCTTCTATAATAGCCGGCCAATCCCAAAAAGCTTCTAATTTCAGTAGCCGACTTCGGAGCTTCCCAATTCAACACTGCTTCTACTTTCGACGGATCCACCGCAATACCACTACCAGAAATGACATGACCGAGAAAACTCACTTCCTTCAACCAGAACTCACACTTTGACAACTTCGCATACAGCTTCTTTTCCTTCAGTACCTCCAATACTAACCTCAGATGCTCTGCATGCTCTCCCTCCGATTTAGAGTAAATCAGAATGTCATCGATGAATACCACCACAAACCGATCTAAGTAAGTATGAAAAATACGATTCATATATTCCATAAATACTCCTGGTGCGTTGGTAACACCGAACGACATCACCGAATACTCATAATGACCATAACGGGTTCTGAAAGCCGTCTTCTGAATATCTTCGTCCTTCACCTTGATCTGATGATAACCCGACCTCAAATCAATCTTACTGAATACTTGAGCACCCACCAACTGATCCATCAAATCGTCTATCCTCGGAAGTGGATACTTGTTCTTAATTGTCACCTTATTCAACTTCTGATAATCCACACAGAGTCTCATACTACCATCCTTCTTCTTAACTAACAACACAGGAGCTCCCCACGGCGATACACTCGGCCTCACAAACTTCTTCTCGAGCAGATCCTCAAGTTGCTTCTTCAACTCAGACAATTCGGATGCGGACATCTTGTATGGTGCCATAGAAACAGGTCTGGTACCAGGTACAAGATCAATAGAGAATTCAACTTCCCTCTCTGGCGGTGCACTTGGAATCTCATCAGGGAAAACATCAGGAAACTCGCGCACCACCTACAACTCTTTAATGATAGCTTGATTCTCAACAGACAACGATGCCATCAGCGAGAATAACTGAACTCCTTCCTTCATCAACTTCCGCAACTGACTAGCGGATAACAGACCAGACTCCTCTCCTCCAAAACTCACCGACTTGCTACGACAATTAATATGGACATGGTTATGCTCTAACCAGTTCATACCCAAGATTACATCCAATCCGCTCAACGGCAAACAAACAAAATCCACCACAAAGTCTCTGTCGAAGATCGACAAGGGACACTGAGAACACACCAGAGAAGTAGTTACCGACCCCTTAGCTGGAGTGTCGACAACCATCTCTCCATTCATAGCAGACAATACAAGACCCAATCTCTTACAACAATCAACAGAAGTAGAGCAATGAGTAGCACCAGTATCAACAATAGATTTTAGAGGAGTACCATTAATGAAGCACGTACCTTTAATAAGTCCATCATCTTCAGTAGGCTCTTCACCTGCCAAAGCGAACACTTTTCCACTGAACCTTTCCTTCTTCGGCTTCGGACGTTGAGTACTAATGTGCCCTCCTTCACCACAGTTGTAGCAGACCACCTCCTTACGCTCACACTCAGCCACCACATGACCCTCCTTACCACAACGGTAACACCTCTTCACTTCAGCTTTGAACACGTTACTCTTGTGACCAGCTCTGCCACATTTGTAACATATAATGCTAGTAGGAACATCTTCCCCACCAGTCCTCTTGTCAACAGCAGCTTTCTGTTTACCCTTACCAGCAGGGACATCATACGGCTTACCACGACTTTGAAATTTGCTCCTCTTCTCATTCATAATCTTGTAGTTAGCATTGTTGTCTTCCTCATAAATTCTGCAGCTATCAATCAAGTCGGAGAAAACACGGATCTTCTGGTAACCAATCGCCTTCTTAATCTCAGGCCGCAGCCCATTCTCAAACTTAATGCACTTGGAAAACTCAGCAGTAGCCTCACTGTAATGCGGGTAAAACTTTGCTAATTCCACGAACTTAGTAGCATACTCAGTCACGGACATATTCCCTTGTTTCAGCTCAAGGAACTCAATCTCTTTCTTACCTCGGACATCCTCCGGATAATATTTTCTCATAAACTCTCTGCGGAACACAGCCCAAGTGATCTCTTCATTTGCAGTCTCTAATATCTGCCTAGCCTCTAACCACTAGTCATCGACCTCCTCCGCCAGCATATGCATACCATAACGGACCTTCTGCGCTGGAGTGCAGTCCATCACGCGAAAGATCCTCTCCATCTCTTTCAACCAAGCTAAAGCCCCATCGGGATCATACTTACCCTTAAAGGTAGGCGGATTCTCTCTCTGAAAGGTAGCCAGGCTACGAGACCCAGCATTCTCACCAACGTTCTGCTGATTCTCCACAGCTTGCGCCATAGCTGCCAAAGCAGCAGCAAGGGCAGCGTCGTTCCTCCCGGCCATCTCAACTCAAAGCTACAACATAAACAACGGTTAGAGATAATTGACAATACATAATCGTCAATTGACACTACGACTGGACAACTTGGCTGGACAGACCGAACGTGCTCTGATACCACTAATGTAACACCCCTTTTCTACCCGGTAAACTTTTGAGAAAAATCAGAGTTTCAAAAACATTTTTCACTACACCCACAAGGGATGCCACATTTACACCAATAAAATACCTAAATAATTTAATTAAATAAATAATTAAATTATTTGGGCGTTACACAAAGCACCGAAGGTTGTAACTAAGAAGATGATAAAAATTCAGAGAGATTTCTTATGGGGCATCAAGGAAGGGGAGCATGGAATGTACTGGGTGGCTTGGGACATAGTTTTCAAATCAAAAAAGGAAGGAGGGTTAGGGATCAAAAATCTCGAAGTATTCAACATGGCACTTCTTTCCTAATGGAAATGGAAATCTTTGACGGAGAATAGGGCTTGTTGGAGTCGCTTATTATCTCACAGGTATGGCGATTTAGCTAACTCTTTTGTTTATGCCTCGTTGGAGGGCCACACGATGCGAAACCATGGATCAATATGGTGGAGGGATTTGATCTTATTGGATACTAAGGTTGAGGAGCAAAGAAGATTTGCGTGGAGCTTAAGAAGAGGTTTGGGGGATGGTAGTCTAATTAATTTTTGGAAGGATCAATGGCTAGGCATAGAGCCCTTCTTCAAGGTATTTCCCTTACTCTTTGAAGCTTGTGGTCAGCAATTTAAAACAATGGCTGAATTGGGTTGTTGGACTGGTGATACATGGCGGTGGAATGATGCTTGGCAGCACTTTAGTGATCCCGTGACAACAGCAGAAGGAGAGATTCCTAATAGTATTCTACTGTCTGTTGTGCCGACTAGAGGAAAGAAGGACATGTGGATTTGGCCGCACGATACCTCAAAGACTTTCTCGGTTAAATCCTACTATTTGGAGCTGAATTCTGCGCTCATACAGTAGCAAATCCATTCGATACAACATGTATTTTCGGCAACCTTGTGGAAAACGATTGTTCCATCGAAGGTGGTAGTGTTTGGTTGGCGTCTTTTGTTGGACTCTCTGCCGGTGCGCAGGAAATTGCTTAGGAGGAATGTCATTAACTCCGAACATGATGCTCGCTGCCCCTTATGTCAACAAGAAGTTGAGACTATAGCTCATTTGTTTTTGAATTGTCCTTTCGCAATTTCAGTTTGGGAAGGAGTTAGTGCTTGGCTTGGTGTAGTGCTAGACTTGTCAACGCCATTGGAGGAGTTCTTCCTTGGTTGTGCAACGTTGTGCAAAGGGAAAAAAATCAAAGCGTACGAAACACATGTTATGGCTAACAACTTGCTGGAGTATTTGGCTCGCTAGGAACGGAGCTATTTTTAAGGATGAGGAGGCGAATGTTTTTTCCACGGTAACCCGCATCAAGAGCTTAACTTGGAGTTGGAGTGTTTATAGATTAAATTTTAATTCATCTGTATCTATTTTATCGTGGTGGTCCAATCCACTACAAATCCTAAACACGCTGTAATTTTTGTTGTTTGGGTTTGAGCACTCCGAGTGCTCCTTGAATGAAATTTTTGCTTATCAAAAAAACAAAAAAGATGTTTTTCAAAATAATGAAGAAGTTTTCCAATTCTTCTCTTTTGCCTAAACATAAAGTACACGGTAACTAATCGCTTCTGCTTGAGGAGACATTCTCAAATTCTAAATTGCTAGCAATTAGACCCTCAGCTTCCGCCGCCAGCAACCCTAATCTTTTTCTGCCGCCTGAGGGGGCCTCCCTCCGTCGCTGCCGGAGCTCCCCCTCCTCTCTCCCTCGTCCCGCCTTCCCCCTAACTCTTCTCCTCACTTCTCCATCTCTCTCCTTCCTTCCACCCGTTTCCACCATCGTTACCCATTCCCTTGAAACTCTTCGCTCGCCCTCCTTTCTCGCCACCATCCTTATGCCTTTCGTGAGCTCGTTTCTGGTCTTGGGTGCACGTGAGGGTACCGCACTTGCTTGTTGGAGCTTGCTCAGATCTGTAGTTCACGACGGTGGTCGCTGCGGTGGAAGGACTGGATCTGCTCTTCGGGTCAGGGAAGGGTGTGGCTCTCTACCTGGTGTTTTTGTGTTACAGCAGTTCCTGTTTCTGTGCCCTGCTTGTTGTGTGTTGTTTCTGTGCTGCAACAGTGCCTGTTTCTGTGTTTCATCAAAGTCTCTGCCGGAATGACTTTTCGGTGGTGGTCTAAAAACCGATGATGGTGTTGGGTTCTGCTCGAGGCCTTGATCGTGTTGATTTGCTTTGGGTCTTTGTGGGATCTGTTTGGATTTCGCGTGTGCTGCTGTGAGGTTCTTAGTTTTCGTCCGCTGCAGAGATTGATGTGGTGCTTTCTGATCTATGGGGCTTCTCGCCTCTATATTGTCGTGTGATGTTGGTGGTTCGATTTGACTGAAATGTTCTCAGTCCAAGCGGTGTTCTGGTGGTCTCTCTGTTGCGGGTTTGTGCTGACGGCTTGCTGCAGGGTGGTGTGGCGTCGTCAAGGTGCCGCTGCTCTGTTTCCGGAGTTTTGATGGATCATTCTCAAGTACTGAAACAGCGTGGGCGTTGTGTAGTCTTGGTGTTTGGGCTCTGTTAGCATTCTTAGCTGTGGCACTGTAATGGTGTTGGTTGAAGTGTTTTGGGAATTTGGATCCAGAGTTTGCGTAGCTTGCTCAGATCTGGAAAGGATCCGTAGTTTGTGGTGTTTCCTGCTTCACCTCTAACCTCCCAGTGAGGACAGTGAGGTGGTGCAGGAAGTAGTGGTTTCGCGCGAGTGTTCAGTGGGTGGTCGGTTGTGGGTGTGTGCGAGCAATTGCGGTGGTTCGGCATTGATATGGAGTTATAGGCCTCTTCAAGTTGTCTTGCTTGGTTCTCTTTGATTAAGCCATAGGATATCTTATTTTGGAGTTCCTTGGTTGTTTTGTATTAGGGGCCTCTGTTGGGGGCTTTCTATTACGGTTTGACTTTAGTTTCTTCAATGCCAATGGTTTTTGTCTAGTCCCCCCTTGTGCTTTTTTCGGTCTTCTTTTTCTTTTCTTTAATAAATTCGGGCAGGTTACCTGTTTCATAAAAAAAAATAAAGTACACGGCACTTCCACAAATTGCATGCAAAAATATAAATAATAATAATTTAAAAACCGAAGAAAGAATAATCATCAAAATATTAAGCGAAACAAGAATAATTATATCAAATGCAAAGAAATTTAGTGTGTAAATAAAGAATGTGAGAGAGACATGTTAAAGAATTTTAGTGTGAGAAAAGAAATAGATGAAGAAGGAAAGAGAAAAGAGTTTTGTTTTTTTTTTTTAACAATAGAAAAGAGTTTTGTCGACATCCATGGCTCGTATGAATTGGTTTTACATTGATATATAATGAGAAATCATTGTATTATAGCATATCAACTAATCCACATTGTAACTATTGTAAAAAAAAATCCACTTTGAAACGGCATTTTAATATTAATTGTATAATAGTGTAAAACCACCAACACTGTTGGTCCAATGACTTAGTCTACATTAGGAAACGAGGGTCAATCCGGTGCTCTCTGGTTTGATTCTAGCAGTGGATAAACTTGGTGTTGGCCAGGGCGAAATTTGATCTTAAACACGAGCGAAGATTAGTCTTTTGTTGAAAGTGTTAAGACACTCTATGGGTAGCGCAATGGTCAATCATGTCGCATTTTCTCAAAAGAAAATAAGTCGAGTTATTTCATTCCGCGCAACATTTTTATTAATTCACTTTAATTTTGGCTTAAACCCCAAAAATTCTTTACACGACCCTTCCCTTAGGACTCAAGATTTTGAATAAATATATTTCTATAATAATCAGTGATTAATGAACACTACTAGAAAAATATATAGAATTTAGAATCAGCCAAAATCCCACACTAAAAGGCTAAAAGCCTAACGCTAACAACGAATTAGAGTCGGATTAACGTTGGGGTCGTGTCGAGGCTAAAATGAGCCTAGCCGACGCTAGTAGCGTTGGCGTCGGAGACCGACGCTAATTTGATAGTGGAAGTTCAAAATCTTTATGGTCTAATCTAAAATGATTCATTTTATCAATCAAATTCAATTCTTTAAGTAGTTTATAATTTGTTATGATTTTAAGATAGGCAAAATGAACGAGACCATACCATAGTCACTTTTGTTAATTTGATTTATAGATCAATGTGTTCCTTAATTTGTTTAGGCAAAGTAAAGTCTCTTCATCGCTGCTGGTTTTGTGGATTGTGTCTTCATAAATCAATCAACTCCATCGTAACACAGATGTGAATATATTAAGCAAGTGAATAAATTGCAAGGAAGCAAAACAACGAGGAAAGTAGAAAAATAAAATATTAAATTGTTCCCAAACATCAAATTAATACCGGTACCATGCATCACCATTATTTCATATAAACAGTAGTACTCCTGCATCGGACTGACTAACGTGGCTATGCCTTCTCCCCACCACCGGTCATCTCCACCGCCGCCGCCGGCACAACTGGTGGTGCCATGCGTGCTTTCCTCCACAGTACATACACAGCGAGGATCAGCAGAAAGATAAAGATGGTGATGAGCGTCTGTGTTACCCACGGAGGAGGCATAGGTCGCTGGATTGCATTAGGATCAGAAAACGTGAACTTATGTGATTTTGCAACAAAAGAATACGGTGCTTCTGCTGTCTTATTTGTTAAAGCACCATGTGCCATTCTCACACACTCTCACAGAGAACAGAGAAGAGATAGATGAATAATAGGGTAACAATATCATTCAATTATCAACTGAATTACAGAGAAGAGTATTTATGCTGTTACAAGGAATAAGTGAATAACCGAAAAGCAATTACAATCAAGTGCTAAAAGACAATACTACCCCTAAGGTATTTATCACAATGGCTTATTCTAAGTATTAAAAACAAGTAATAGTGTCTATGAATTAGTGATACTCACAACATTATTTCCCTCCATTTTTATTCTCTGATCAATTTATGATTTTGTCGAATCGTGGTTTTATTGGTGAACTGGTGATGACCCATGAGCTGAGATGAACGAACTGGGTAAGTAATTTATAAACCTGATTTTAGTAGTTGCCCATTTAAGGCTTAGGCTAATTAAGGTGGTATCCAAAGTTTCGAATAATAGGGTTAAAGTTGGAATAAATGAAGTTTAGCAAAGTTGTGGCTACTTACATAAATTGAGATAGCTAGGTAAAATTTCGAGAATAAGGTTTTAATAAGTGACTATAAGATAAGATAGGGTATAATAATAGTTAGAAAGTGTAAATTGAGATGGGTTTAAGATTATTGTAACAATTTGATGTAGATAAAAAAAATCACTTGTACTTGTTCTACACTACTAGTACAAAACTTTTAAAAAAAAACTTTGCCTAAATCAAAACATTACACTTTTATGCAAAACAAAATGAAATTCAAAAAAGTCATTGTTAAGACTTGTTAAATTTACTAATACTCAGCCTTAGATAACTTTCAATTTCAACGTTAGATTGTTTTAATCTAACAGCTAGCATTAACTAGCCGTTAGAATGTTTGTTACAGTTAGGTTCCTAAAAGTTTGTTACTACAAACTGAGTTAGTTAAGTTTGTCCTCAATAACAAACTTAACCAATCTTTGTATATTAGTATATGTACAGACCAGTTACTTTATACAGCAAAAATAAGCAATAAAATTTACATTTTACAAAGTTTATTCCTTGCTATTCTTCTTCTTTGTGCTCCTTACACCTGCTCCAAAGTATCCTTGCATCTTCTGAGTTCAGTACCATCTTCATCGTGTTGAAGACCTCGCAGAAAGGGAAATAGAGGGTTAGTGGATTGTTTTTGTGACTGAAACAATAGAGGTAAAGAAAGATAAGAAGAGAAGGTTGATTTTACCTTCTGTGGGCTTGCATGAAAGTTCTACAGAAGTCTGATACTTGTGTGTTCATTAAGAACGCTCAACAGGTACATGCATTAAAAATAATAAGAGGAGAAAGGTTAGGGATTGCGTCTTAATAGTAAAACAAAGGGAAAAATACTATAGGTTGTGATTTTAGCTTTGTTTGTGTTACTGGAACCTTTGGCTATCTTCGTAACCTACAAACAACAAAGATTCAGAAATTAGGGTTTCTGAATCAAACATAAACAGCGAAAAGAAAATGATCAATGAAGAAATATATACCTTCGTGAAGTTTTTGGTGCAATCTGTTGAGGGATTCAAGTATTGAAGCCTTTCGCAGTAAGGTACTAAGGGTTCGCACGAGTGAACCTCAAAATCTTGGCAATACTGTAACAAAACCAAAGGGGTTTTGCTACAGCGTTCTTGTAGTAAACTTTGTGAACGTGATTGAAGCATTTGGAAGTTTCAATCACTGAGTTTTTGCGAAGAACAATGAAACCCTAGTAGAGCTAGGTGAACGAGAGAAGAAGAGAAGCGACGGAGAAGAAAGAAAGAGAGAGAGAAAGAATCTTGAAAAACTGGTGAAAATTTAGGGTTGGGGCTTAAATACACTGGGTCAGTGTACCGGGTCCGTGTATCCATTTGGTGGATCCGATCAGCTGCGCATTTTTGTTTTTGCGCCGGCTGTGCAAGTAGAGTGGATTGGGCTTTTGATTCTGGGCTTGGTCAATTGCTGTTTGCACCATCCATTTTGTTTCTGGCACCTCTCTGCAGTAATTCAATATAAGTGTTATTAGAAAGCAATAAAGACATTATATGACATCAAACATAATCTAAAAGTAAATTGTGTAAACCATTATGATACTTAAATCTCTTGGCAAAATTTACTGAAAAAAAACAAAAAATCAAGAAATAAAGACAACCAATAGTATTCTCAACTCTCCCCTTTTATGACTCCCTAATATGAACTCAATTACATTAAAGAATGAATTATGTTAAGTGATTTAGTCCATGAAATGTTATATAATGAACTATGGAGAAACCAAGCTGATAACAAAACTGAAATAGATCATAAGAAACAAAAAAAAACCATTGAGAAGTATTTGTAAAAAGGAAAATAGGGGACTTGAATAATATATGAATAAACTCAAATTCAATAGGAGTCAAATCCCATGTAAGTGTGTACAAATATTGAACCAAATGACGTAGGAGAAAGTCTGTACATAATTGTGCTATATTACTGGCATTCAATCCTTTACTCTGTCACATAGTCCAAGTTGCTGTAATACGTTTTGATGAATTTGTATTGTTCCTTTAAATTGAGGTGTGTGAATATTATGGGCAACGTGTTTGCCTCCTTAAAAATATATACAAAAATAGGAGACTAATGCATTGCTTGCGGTTGGAAGTTTGTCAAATAATGTGCATACTATTAATTAATTAATGCTGCATTTAGATAGTTATAGTAATTGATGTGAAATAAAAACTTGTATGTGATGAGTAGGATTATTGTTATTTTCGAGATAAATTACAAGCCTAGCATTAGTGAGAGTTAACATAGTCACAAACCCAACACATCACAACCAATAAAAACAAGGCAGGTCATTAAAATTAAAGAAAAAAAATTGTGAATTAAAAAGTGGATGATTGATTTTCATGGGTGCTTTATTAGCGGCACCACATTTGCAAAACTATAAATAAATAAATAATTTAATCAATCATTATTTGGAGTTCGGGAAGTTGGTTAAGGGAAATAGGCAAAGAGGGGTTAAACATCTTATATGGGTGGCGGTAATTTGGAATCTATGGATGGCGAGAAACAATGTCTTATTCAAAGGCGAGGTAGCTTCAACTCCAAAAATACTAGCGGGCATCAAGGACTCGGCGTGGTGCTGGTTCAAGGCAAGGAAGAGAAGAAACTGTGTGGCAACATGGGCGGATTGGTTCCATTGCCCGACGGGCTGTTTTTCCATGTTGTAATTTACTATTTATTCGGTTCGTAGACATTATGGAGGTTCTTAGGGGGAGAAACAGTGGAGTGTGGTTTGTTTTCTCCGCTGTGGCACATGTCTTGTGCAAGGTACTCTTTTTCCTGCCAAAGTCTTTTTCCCAATGGGTTTTGGCTCTGGGAAGGTTTTAAGGAGGCCCTCCCTCTTTCCTTTCTCTCATTGTAAGGCTGGGCACCCCTTGTGCTCCCTTCAATGAAATCTTTAATTATCTAAATAAATAAATAAATAAATAATTAGTTGCAGCTTGCATGCAGGTGCCACCGTAGTTGTGACTTCTCCAGTTTTCCTATAGAGACAGTCAAAAAATGTGAGCACTGTACTTAATTTGCTTCAGCCTAGGGGTAGGCCTTTATTTAGATGTACTTGTCAGATGTGATTTAATTTACTAGCTAGACTCAATTTATTACGCTTCTACAATCTTTATTAGTATTAAAAAACAACAAATTTCAATTAGTGTGTGAGATCAGATGAGTTGAGTATTAAAGAAAATTCAGTTTTCAATTTTGTTTGAGTGACACTCAACTCATCTTAACTATCTCATGTCTCTCATGAATACTTACCATCACTGTGTAGGAATATCAACTATACCCGTTGTTAGTGGCGAAGCCATGACCTTAAGTTAGGAGGCAAATAAATTATTTATCAAAAACATTGGTTCATCGCATTGTTTAATTTTTTTTAATATTATCACTTAATTTACTAAAATTAAGGAACCAAGTTATCTAATTCTAAATTTAAGAGTAAATCATCAAATTAGTCTCTAAGTTTATCCGTCATTTCCTATTTAAGTTCTAAAGTATAAGAAAATAAGAATTAGTCCATAAAATTACTTCCTAAAGTTTTATAAATAGTCTAGATTAATTAATAAGACATATTAAAAATTGAGCGCAAATATAAAGATACTAGTGCAAATTTAAAATTTCAGAAAATTCTTCGAGGTATCTGAGATCCATTTAAGGGGTTAATCTCTCCCAACAAATGTTTTTCCATACGCACCGAATAGGGATCGAACCCCAGACCAAATGGTTAAGGGACCTAATTATCTACTACTTGTATCGCATTATGATGGTAAAGAATGGATTGACATTGAGTACATTCACACGATCCATGGGTGGGTTAATGCTTGAAGGGACAATAACAATATACTTTCATGTTTATCCATTTAAAGTAAGAGTGACAAATTTCAAGGGTCTTCAACAATATTACTCAAACCCAAATTGGTCTTTCTATGCCTAAAATAATTGGTTCCCTAATTCTTGCCTTGCCCCGTCTAATTGGTCACGATGTGCTGAGGAATAATTTAATTGGAGCAAGTAATTTTAATTTTAATAAAGAATATTAAAACCAAAAATGATTCTTAGATTCCTATATGGGTCAAAAATAAAATATGCCTATAACTTTACAAAACTTTGTTGTCTCAATTACATCGTTCACTAATTGATCTAAATTTATCTTTCTACCCCTTTGACTACTTCAAAATTATCAAGAGCTCAATTATAAAAACTATAGTGCCCTGCACAGAAGGTGCCCATTGCCATTCTTACTCAATATATATCAGGGGCGGATCTTAGTTAGGGCTGGGCAGGGCCATAGGCGGCCCCAAAAAATCAAGTGAAATTACTATAATCCTTTTACCGCGATAATTTCATTTTTTTTTCACAAATAAGATGCACAAAAATCTAATAAAAGTTGCCTTTTACAAGGTTCAAACTTCCGACCTAAGAGTTGCAACTAGACTTACTTACCAATAGGCTATAGTTTTGCTTTTGATTAGATATAGGAGTAAGAAAGTTAATATATATACATATTTGTCATGTAATCATTCTTATATTTATATTTTTAATATTATACAATAATATTTTTTTCACATCCCTTATATTAGAACAAGAAATTATCAATCAATAGCTAATAATTTTTTTAAAAAAAAATATTTTCATCATTTTAAAATGAAGATCAACTTAATTTAAAATTATTTATTTACAAACTACTTCAATTGAATCTCTATGTGAAATCAAAATTACATTTTTAGTCATTTATATGTGTTTATAAATAATTATTAGTTTATATTTATCTATTTTAATTGTATTTTTCTCAAGCTCCGCCACTACTCTTACGCAACCTTCCCTCTCTTTGTCTCTCACGCGTAACCCTTCTTCTCCCTCTCACACTCGTCATTCCTCGTTTGTCTTACTTCTGATCACCGTTGTTGCGTATGATTTGTTGATTGATTTCCTTTGCATCGTCTTCGATTCTCCGTAGCGTATTCTCATACAGTCGAGTTTCTTTCGTTCCAATAAAGTTTCTGAAGGCAAGTTTTTACATTGCTGTGTCCCGTTCATGCGATTGAGTTTCCAAGTCTCTTTCATTAGCGGCCCACCTAGGCTTTTTAGTCAAGATACGCCCCCTGGGTAACTTAAAATTGTTACATTTTTTATCTATATGTTCTAATCTTCTAATCTTATATTTTTAAGGCTAAATATCACTTTCGGTCCTTTATCTTTGCTCTAGGTTTCACTTTGGTGTACTTTATCTTTTTTTTTGGTCCGTTTTGGTCATTTATCTTTCCAAAAAAAAAATGATAGTTTTTTTAGTGTGACTCTTTTACATTTTTATAGGTAATTTTAGTATAGTAGTGTTGGAGAAAGAGAAGAATTGTTTATGGGAAAAGTAAAAGTAAAGTAAAAAGAAAAAATGAAGAAAGAGAGTGTAAGAGAAAAGTGAAAAGGAGGAAAAAGAGAGTAAGAGAAAACAAAAGTGTAAGAAGAAAAAGAAAAAGAGAGTAATGACATTTTTACCCTTAAATTAGACATGTGTCTTGTTAATAAGATATCCAAAATGGTAATTTCATAAGAGGTTTGTTTGTATAAATAGAAAATAAATAGATTAGATAGATGACAAATATTAATCTCGTGTTTTTTATATATCAGTGTAGTTATCCCGTATTTTTTTATATATCCGTGCAGTTATATCGTAGTTTCAATTGATTATTTTAGTTGATTAGTAGATTATAGTAGATAGTAAAAGAGAGATTGTATATTATCAACAAAAAATATTTCTTTGAAATATTATTCATTAGATAGTAGGTTTATAGTAGTCTTCAAAAATTTTAATTATCAAGGACAAATAAAAATCCTGTGTTTTTTTTTATATATCAGTGCAGTTATCCCGTTTTTTTATATATCATTGTAGTTATCTTGTAGTTTTAATTGATTATTTTAGTTGATTAGTAGATTACAGTAGATAGATGGTAGATTATCAATAAGAGGTGATAGTAGATTATCAATAAGAGTGTAAACAGATTTCGGAGAGAAAAATTAAAATGTTAATGTGATAACTTTTTCCAAAAAAATGGTAGTTTTTTTTAGTGTGACTCATTTACATTTTTATAGGTAATTTTAGTAGAGTAGTGTTTTGTATAAATTTAGAAATTTAGTTAAAAAAATAAAGTGAAGTGATAAGAGAAAGAGAGTGTAAGAAGAAAAAGAAAGAGAGAGTAATGATATTTTTACCCTTAAATTAGACATGTGTCTTGTTAATAAGATATCTAAATTGGTAATTTCATAGGAGGTTTGTTTGTATAAATAGAATAAATAAATAAATAAATAAATAGAATAAATAGATAAATAGATATTAGATAAATAGATATTAGATTATTGTTATTATTATTATTATTATTATAAAAATAGGAATAAGTTGATGAGTCATGAGTGTACAGGTAAGAGGAATACTTATTTACGGTTAGATTACTTTGGGCTTGATACACAATGTTCAGGCTTCAAAAAGGAGATCCATTTCCATGGGTAACTAGTACTATACCCCTGCATCCGCACGGGCCGATCGTGTTACGTCATACGATTACCTCAAATAGAAACGTTAGTTTGAAATCTCATTAATCTAAAATCAATTGTAAAATATAGAGGATGACTTGCATACGGACAGGTGCTGTCGTGTTCTTTTTAGGAATGAATTTAGACAGTATTTAAATAGTCTGAACATTACCCCGTGAAAATAAAGAAAAATTTAAAGTAGATAAAAAAGGAGTTTCAAATAAAAAATTGATAAATATTAAAACAAAAAATGTAAAAGTATCATTTAAAAACAACATGTAGATTTATCCCGTGTATTTTTATATATCTGTGCAGTGTTTTTTTATATATCAGTGTTGTTATCTCATGTTTTTTTATATATCAGTGCAACTATCCCATGTTTTTATATATATCATAGCAATTATCCCCGTATTTTTTTATATATCAGTGTAGTTGTCCAGTGTTTTTTTATGTATCAGTGCAGTTATCTCATAATTTCAATGACTATTTAAACAATAATATTTAATGACTATTTAAACAATAATATTTAATGACTATTTGAACAAATATTTATCCCGTGTTTTTTGATATATCAGTAACAATTATTTGTCCTTTTTTAGGTATTAGTGACAAATATTTGTCGCGTGTGTTTTAAATATTAATCAGTTTAAATAGTCATTGTCACACCCCGGTATTTTTATCGAGTAAAAATACCCAAGTGCACCATCCCTAAAACATCAGAGATATATTTCCTGTTTAAATACTGAACACCACTATACAATTTTCACTGAATAACAACAGGACAGTCTTAAACATAAATAAGACCACAACCATCAGTGAAATACAGTGTTCAATATCGTACAAGAAAGCGAAAATAAATACATAACGCTAAAGACAAAATGTCTTGATACGCAGATAACAAGGAAAGATATACACTTAAGCATAAAACTAAGTCTTCAGCAACCATCCGAGTACCACCTACTCGTGCCTTTTGGATCTCCACGTTCCCTGTTTATCTGTAAAACAAAAACATATAAACAATGAGATACAATCTCAGTGAGTTCTACCGAGACCCCTACTAACACTCTCGGTCCAATTTTACAACCATTCGAACACGACACCGACTGCGCGAACACTAAGCTGCGGTGTTTCACGTTCTATAACTTTAACCAAAATGCCGACTGCGCGAACGCTTAGCTGCGACAACTTATTACAACAAAGTACGACACCGACTGCACGAACGCTAAGCTGCGGTGTATCGCACGACACACTTTTTAATATAATGGCGACTGCGCGAACGCTAAGCTGCGGCTAACCTGTTATAACTTGGTACGGCACCGACTGCGCGAACGCTAAGCTGCGATGAACCGCACTTTACGACACTGGCTGCGCGAACGCTAAGCTGCGGTGTATCGCACAACAAACAATTTAACATAACACCGACTGCGCGAACGCTAAGCTGCGGCGAACCCCCTTACCAATAGTACTTTCCCTATTGGCACAGGGCCTAGGGTAAGGGATCATGATTGCCCCGCCTAGTATGTTAGCATGGGTCGTCACCCAACTCGATATATGTTAAATATATCTACACTCGATGACCTGTTAGTTCACCTATACTCAATGAACATTTAGTCCATCTACATTTGACCGTTAATCGAACATAATACGCGCATTGGGCCGTTCCCTATAGTCGATATAATATATATATCGTGAATCGTAGACCGGTTTAGACGAATAAATAATAATCATCCCGCGTCAGTTATACCATACCACGTAGGACTCATAGTCCGCTTTATTATTAATAAAACATATCCGCACACGAGTACTATTATTTCGGTTTATGGAAACAATTTATAACTTCAAAGAATTTTATAAAGCCCTTTTTAATTATACTCAAAATCATGGGATTATAAGCCTAATATCATTGGAAAAGGGTTAGGAAAGGATTAGAAGAGGAATGGAATCGATCGGGATCATTTCGGGCTATTTTGGAAAACAAAATCAGAACACAGCGCACGGTCTGTCCTCCCATACGCACGGGTCGTTCCCCTTGTAACGCATTTTTGAGGAATGGAAACCGAATGGGATGCACGGTTCGTGCGCCAGGGGCGCACGGATCGTGCGCATTTGACAACATTCTGTTTTCATTCCGTTTTAAGTTTTTCTTTGTTCCGATCAATTCCGATCACTTCCGGTACCTGTTCCAGTCCAGTCCCAACACAAAAACAGTACGAACACATATCCAATAATATTCATCAATCAATCAAACATACCAATCCATAACACTCAAACATCAATTTCCTCAAAATCCGTTAATCGCCGATCTAACGGTTTTTCGACCAAATCGATATTTTACACGCAATTCAAGTCGAAACAATCTCATCAAACAAACAGCGAATCAATTAACATCAAATTCGTTTCAATCAATCAATTCAAAACATAAATCCTAAACGTGAGTAAAACTCACCTATCGTGATGAAAATCACGAAGCACCGAGACTTTCCGCGAGAACGCTTTTCTGACATAACCACACGAACGCTCCCCGAATCAACTCCACGTTCCGCCGACATCCGAATCCGCTCCTAAAGCTTTCCACTCGATCACGAGACCTCTTTTTGACCAAAATACCGAATTCCTCGAAATCCTCCATAAACACTATTCATCATCCCTAACTTCCAAAAGCTACTATTCACAAAAACCCCAAATTTTGATTTTTCAACCCCAACTCACCCAACTAGCTTCCAATCTCCCAATCAAACTTCAATAACCGATCCACCATCCTTGGGTTCGCGCCAAACACCATCCCAAGCTATCCTTGAGCTTGAACCATCAAATACCTCCATTTCCTCCAACTTTTCGAAAATGGCAAAGTGAGAGAGAGTGAGTTGATGATGATGATTTTGGTACCAAATCGAAGAGGAAGTAACGCTGAACGTTTTTCGTGTTGGAAGAAAGTCGTTTTGATGAGCTTAAATCTTCCCTTTTTCCTCTTCTTCCTCCTTACCCTTTCTTTTGTCTTCTTTTCTTTTTCCTCTCTTTTCTCTCTGTTTTTCTTCTCTCTCTGTACGCGTCCTCTTCTTTCTTTCTTTCTAATTCTTTTCTTTCTTTAACACACACACATATTTATTTAATAAATAAGTGGGGACGTGGTCCAATTACCATATTGATTTAAATCTCTTATTTCGATTCCAAAACTTCCTTGACCCGTATTATTCGGTTAACGATCCGACGACAACCAATAAATAATTTTAGCACTCGATAAATTTACCCGTCAAGTACTAAATTAGTTTAATCGGGTTAACACGCAAATAATTCTACTAATTATTTTGATGGTGTTACAGTCATTAAGCCTTCTTATTTTTTTAGATAGTAGTTTTCAAAAACTATAATTATCAATGGCAAATATTAATCCCGTGTTTTTTTATATATCACTGCAGTTATCCCCGTGTTTTTTATATATCCGTGCAGTTATCTGGTAGTTTCAATTGATTATTTTAGTTGAGAGTAGATTATAGTAGATAGTAAATTTGTTAGATAGTAGATTATCAATAAGAAATAATTGTTTTAAATATTAATTAGTAATTTAAATAGTCATTAAGTCTGCTTATTTTTTAGATAGTAGGTTTGTAGTAGTTGGTTTCAAAAAAATTAATTATCAATGACAAATATTAATCTCGTGTTTTTTTATATATCAGTGCAGTTATCTCGAAGTTTCAATTAATTATTTTAGTTGATTAATAGATTATAGTAGATAGTAAAAGAGAGATAGTAGATTATTAATAAGAAATATTTATTTTAAATATTAATCGGTAGTTTAAATAGTCATTAAATGCTATTGTTTTTTAGATAGTAGGTTTATAGTAGTCTTCAAAAAATTTAATTATCAATGACAAATATTAATCCTGTGTCTTTTTATATATTTGTGTAGTTATCCTGTGTGTTTTTATATATCATTGCAGTTATCTCGTAGTTTCAATTGATTATTTGAGTTGATTAGTAGATTATTGCAGTTATCACGTATTTTTATATTAGATTATTTGAGCTGATTAGTAGATTATAGTAGATTGTAACACCCCGGTATTTTTATTTGACTAAAAATCCCCAAGTGCACATTAGTAACACATAAGAGATATAAAATTCCTGCATAAATACTGAACACTGCAACATAGCTTCTACTGGACAACAACCAAACAGTCTTAATACACATAAGACCGTAAAAGGTTCTCTGACCATAACATTCAGCGAACTATTGTGCTCAGTATCATACAAGAAAGCTAAAATAATACATAACACTAAAGTCATAGTGTTTTAGTATATACAGACAACAAAAAGGGAAATAAGCTTAAACATAAAGCTAAGTCGTCAGTACCAATCCGAGCTCCACCTACTCGTGCCTCTGTGGTCCTTTCTTTCCCTGTTTCTCTGTAAATCAACAACATATAGATACAATCTCAGTGAGTTCTACCGAGACCCCTACTAACACTCTCGGTTCAGTTATTAGTTTTTTTTATAACTTAACACGACACCGACTGCAAAACATTGCTACTCTCGGTATATCGTAAAACAAACAGAGTACGACACCGACTGCAGAACATTGCTAAACCCGGTGTATCGTAGAATAATCTTTAACATAACACCGACTTCAGAACATTGCTATATACCCGGTGAACCCCCTACCAATAGTACATTCTCCCATTGGCATGGAGTCTATAGGGAAGGGGATCATGACTACCCCGCCTAGTATGTTACACATGGGTCGTCACCCAACTCGATATATATAAATATATATCTACAATCATATGAACCCATAGTTCATTTGCATTATGCTTTACCACGTAGGACTCGTAGTCCGCTTTGTTATCAATAAAACATGTCCGCACACGTATGCTATTATTCGATTTTTCGAGACAACTTCAACTTCGAAAGTATTTTATAAAACCCTTTTGAAACATACCCAAAATCATGGCATTATAAGCCTAATATCATTATAGAAGGGTTAGGAAAGGATTAAAAGAGGATTGGAATTGAAACGGAATCATTTCGGGCACTTTGTAAAATTTGGACAGAACCATACGCACGGATCGTGCCCCTGGGACGCACGGATCGTGCGCCCTGTTAAACATTTTGAAAATCAGAAACCGAACCAGGTGCACGAATCGTTCCCCTGGGACGCACGGATCGTGCTCATTTGACAACATTGCAAAAATGGCCTTTTTCATGAAAATTCGCTTTCCGATTAATCCGAAACTCGCTCCGATAGATTCCTAAGTCGAAAACAGATCATACCGGGCAATATTCCAGTCCAATCAACATCAAACAATCAAGCAATTCAATCAAAAACTCAACAAATACGAATTTCATCAAAACGCGATATATTTCAAAATAACGTTTTCGTTTCAAAATCTCTCGAAATCAATTAACGTAAAAACTATCGAGACACAAAAACATCCTAAGCGTGAGTAAAACTCACCCTCGAAGCGAGAGTCGACACCGAGCCGAAATCTCCGAGATTTCAAAATCCACAAACGCGAACCGAAAATCACCAATCCGCTTTCAACTTCGATTCGAGCTTCCAAACACGTTCCACCTTCCTTGGCTTCGATCCTAAACATGATTTCATCATCAATTTCATCACACATCCCAAGATTTCAACAAATTTCCAACAAAACCCTCTAAATTTCGTAGGTCACCAAAAAGGGGAAATTTGGATGAAAACTTACCTAGTTCTTGGGTTTTGGAGAGGGAGGTGAGATGATGAAGATTCTGAAATTTGGAACCTTGGGGATGATTGATGCTTCCTCCTTCCGTTCTTCTTTCTTCTTTCTTCCTTCTCTTCTTCTTTCTTTTCTTCTTTTCTCTTCTCTGCGTTTCCTTTCTTTCTTCCCTTTCTTTCTTTTATTCTTTTCTTTCTTTAATTCTAATTAAGTGGTAATATGGTCAAATGACCATATTGCCCTTAATCTCTTATTTCTTTCCCAAATCACCCTTATTCCGCTTTAACGGGTTAGCGTTCCTGAGACAACCAAATAATTAACTTTAGCACTAGATAAGTACACTAATCAAGTACTAAAATAATTCATTCGGGTCTTTCTCCAAATAATTCGATTAATTATTTTGAGGGTGTTACATAGATTATTGCAGTTATCACGTGTTTTTTTTTAGATAGTAGTTTTATAGTAGTTTTCCAAAATTATAATTATCAATGGTAATATTAATTATAAATTGTCAAAAAAAAATTATAAATATCAATGGTAAATATTAATCCCATGTTTTTTTTATATATCACTGCAGTTATCCCGTGTTTTTTATTTATCAGTGCAGTTATCTCGTAGTTTCAATTGATTATTTTAGTTGATTAGTAGATTATAGTAGATAATAAAAGTTAGATATTAGATTATCAATAAGAGATATTTGTTTTAAATATTAATTACTAATTTAAATAGTCATTAAGTCTTCTTGTTTTTTAAATAGTAGGTTTATAGTAGTGGTCTTCAAAATTTTTAATTAAAGTAGTGCTTGTATAAATTTAGAAATTCAGTTAAAAGAATTAAAATGAAGTGATAAGAGAAAGAGAATAATTATTTATAGGAAAAGTTAAGTAAAAAGAAAAAAAAGAAGAAAGAGAGTGTAAAAGAAAAGTGAAAAGGAGGAAAGAGAGTGTAAGAAGAAAGAAAAAAAATGAAGAAAGAGAGCGTAAGAGAAAAGTGAAAAGTAAGAAAGAGAATGTAAGAATAAAGAGAAAAAAAAGAAGAAATAGAGTGTAATGACAACTTACTCTATTTTCTTTAAAATTTATTCTTCCTCAATTGGAGGGAACCGTGGCTAACTCAATTTTTTTTTTAAAAATTTATTCTTCGTACTAAACTGTTAATTATTCTTCCTGCTAAAACAAAGCTTATTTGTTAATGGCAACTTACTCTTCCATTGACCATATATAATAAGTAAATAAAAAAGCAAAATTAATAAAGATGTGGTGGAATAAACTTTTGCATATATAGACTAAGATTCTAAATATCTAGACTAAGATGAGGATGAACCTAGGTTGAACATCGATAATTCATCTCCAAATTTATGTTGCAAGAAGTTGTGAAGACCTTCCAATTTATTTGTTGCTTGTGTAAGCTTCTCCTTGGTTTGTGTGTGCTCCTCCTTGGTTTTAGCAAGTTCTTCTTTGGTTTTAGCAAGTTCTTCTTCGACATTCGCTTGGTCAGAGTTACCAACTTGGATAAAATCAGGGAAATGCCTACGATTTCCAAAAACAACAGTTGGACAAACACCTGGACCTAAAACACGAACTCGGCCTGAGTGTTCAGCTCCACATGCTTTTCCAATGGCATCATTAGAATAAGCATTAATCTTTGACGGAACACCTATAGTAGCCGCACGTTCTTGATCTTCAGATAAGTTCTCTGAAATCTTCTCCTATTGGGAAAAATAATCATTAATATTTAGCGAAATCTCCCACATAAAAACTAAGATTCATCATAAACTAAAATATTATATCAGCACACTACATTTTAGTATAAAGCACCCTGTATAAAGCACCAAATCAAACAAATCAGCCCACCAAGGTACTCATATCAATTACTGCTACCGTTTAATTTCTGCTAAACATTGCCACCAACAAGAAATTTACTTGTCAACACACAAACACCATGCAGATTAATTACTTGTCAGAAATTACTTGTCAGCACACAAACACCAAGGTACTGATAAACATTGTCAAGATCCAATTCAGCACCAATTCAGCACAAACACCATGCAGATTCAAGATTCAAGACTATCAATATAATCCAGACACAGAGATCTACATATTTTCAATAAGGTGACCATAGTACTGAAAGCAACTTGTCAAATACAGACACAGAGATCTACATATCACAATTTGATACAATACAATCCATGTTATATATAGAACCCTGCGCAGCATTAAAATTAGCAAAGGTACATAAAGCGCTAAACAGCAAAGCAATGAAGAGAAATCACAAAAGAACTTCTTTCACCCAGAAACCACCACAACTTGAATACAGGAGGTCAGAGACAAACAATCAATCTGTTAAGAAACATGCAGCTACTAGTAAATGGCTTAGAAACTTCTTGACAGGGAAGAAGGACAAGGTTTTGGAGCAACTACTAGTAGCTATATATAGTTAATTGATGTCATCATTTTCACTGCTCCATTATAATGGTCCTACACATACATGCTCCATTATACTGGAACAGTTAAACTATCATTATTGAAATGAAAAATAGAAATGATGTATGAATAGAAAGAAACTCCAATATTGTCAAAAAGAAAACCCAATAATTGATTCTAGCACATCCAAAACAGAGATTCAATAATTTAAATTAAAATTAAAAAAGAGACTAGATCTACTGGCTCCTACTTCGTAATTCAACCATTATTTCACTTGCAAAATGTAAATTAAAAAGAACGGTGCCTAAATTCTTAATCAGTTCATTGGTCTGTGATTATTTCCCAATCACGGTGATTATTTCCCAATGCATTTGATCAGTTCAATTATTGTGATTATGGAGGGTGTATGACTTTGACTTACACACATAACCGATTTAGGGATTTTGACAAGCTAAAGAATGACATTGGGATGACAGAGCTCAGTAAAGTGAAGTCTGATAAACTGAACACTTAAGAGTGTTAAATTTAAGGGAAGAAATGTAGATATAAAAGCTGTATGTAGTAACCTTGTGTTTGTAATAATCAACTAGTGTTTGTGGGCCCTGTATAGTGTATTGCCCATTATGTATTTTGTGGGCTTATAGTTTCTGTTGTATAAGCTGGCCCATTAGCAATTGACTTTAACTTGTACAAATAACCAAGTTTACAATCAATGAAGTTAACAGCCCTATATATATATATATATATATATATATATATATATATATATATATATATATATATATATATATACATATATCTGCATATGCTCATGTGAAGTAGTTTCCAACTGCTGGAAAGCCTCTGAGACAGCACATGGAAGAGCATGTGATAGAAAACGTGGGACCATGTGAGAACTGTTTTGAAAGGCTGGCTTAGATGTGTCTTTGTGTGGGGATGAGAGATAAGGAAAGAGAGATAGAAAGAGTCAAGGAATATTATTCTCTAACATTAAATTCCAATCTCTGGTATCAAATCTGAAATTGATTTTATCAGATTTGTGCTATTCAGAATGGGCAGAAGCAGCATGCTATGGTTGTCGCTACTGCTACAGCTGCACCAGCTGATTGGGTTAAGGTGTGATATATTATATGTTAATGTTTCTGTGACAGGCAAGAAAGGCATTGTGTGCTTTAAGAGGATTAGTGACAAAATTTAATCTATCAGAGTAACAAAAACAAATTCATGGTGTAAGATATGAGATGTACTTACAGCCATGGCTTTTCCTTCTCCATTCACATAGCTTCCATCCTTCTTTAGTAATGTTGCCAATTTAACTTCGCTTCGACATACAGGTTTTCCTAATTTTAGCTTTTTTTTTTATTTTAAGCAACAGGCAGGAGGCCCGAATTTATTAAAAAATAAAAACAGTACAAAAAGCACAAGGGGGGACTAAGCCAAAACCCTTGGAAATAAGGACAATAAAGAGAGTCTAACAAAGACCTCTAAACTAAACAACCTTAGACCACAATCGAGTCACCACACTCCAGACCACCGGCGGCGGGACCCCAGCCATCATCGCGAAGTCGTGCCACCGGCCAACACCGAGACAGCACCTAGCTTGATCGAGGAAGTCGAGCCATCAACCACCACCGCGGTATTGCGCCCCCAGCCAACACCGAGGCACAATCAAGCAGAACCGCGAGCGACAGGGAAAGGGCCCACACCGAAATGGGGGGAGGCGAGACTGCGGGTCCAAATTTCGTGACGACAGCCACCAATGCCAAACCAGAAACAGTCAGCCTCTACGAACCAACGCAACAGTCCCAAACCAGAAACAGTCAGCATCAATGCAATCCGAACAGCAACGCAACCGAACCCAAACCAGAAACCCACGATCCGAACCCGAACGCAATCCAGAGCTGCAACCAGCGCCGGATCCGAACCAGACGGACGCAGGGAGGAGGCTCAGGCGGTGGCAGGACAGGAGCAACCACCGCAGGGGGAGAGACCCACAGCACCCAATAGATCCGACTCCGAACAACAGATCCGAACCAGAGCGCACCGAAGCTAGCATCAACACCAACCACAGCGTACGGAACCACCCAACCCACGACCTTCGCAGGGGCGACCACCACACGCGGAGCAAACGCCGGGGAGAGCGCACCGAATCTTACAGCGACTACAATCGGAACTGACAGATTCGGATCCACCTTCGCAGGGGCGACGACTGCCGTCAGCGGAAAAAGCCACTCGTCTCGAAACCAAGGGTCTTCAACGGTTAGCCGCCCAGTCAGCTGGAGTAGATCGGCCGGTGCAGGCACGGCGGCCGCCACGGCGTAGGACAACCCATCTCTAGGGTTCGCAACCTCTCTCTCTCGAGAGAGGATCTGTATCATTGTCTCCCCAAATTTCAAGGAGAAGCCGTGTTCCTTCCTAATTTTAGCTCCTAACATCATAAATAACATACAACTAGTTATCATATACTAAAACTTATTTTACTATAAGATAGAAATTCTTTAAAACAACATACCATATGACGAGCCCTTCTTGCATTGCTCTTACTATCACCAGCATGTGAGACTTTAAGCTTCCCATGATTTGTTGTATTTTGCTGACTTGGTTTCTACAATTTTTAACTAAGATAGTCAATATGTCTCCAAAGTTCTCACTTTATTTCAAACAAGAATAAAAAATAATAAGATAAGTTTATATAGAATACTTATACCTTCATCTCGTCAGTTTGATAGTAATGCACAAATGCAGCCCACTCAACGGGATTAACACCTGGAGGAGGATTGGCAAGTATTTCGGCCTTACTTTTGTTCGGGTAGAAGTATTGACACCTTATCTTATATCGACAATGTCCCATGAAACAATTTCTCCTACCAAATTTCAGCCTTTTAGATTCTGTATCAAACTTACATGACGGACATGAAAACAATGTATGTGTATTCCACCCAGATAGGTTGTCAAGGCCAGGAAAGTCACTAATTGTACAAAACAATGAAGCTCTCATTCAAAACGTTTCTTTAGCAGAGGAATCATAAGCATCAACACCATTCCACAAGTTTTTTAACTCTGCAACTAGAGTCTGTAAGTAAACATCAATATTATTGCCAGGCATCTTAGGACCAGGAATTATCATTGACATGATAAGAGAAGTTTGCTTCATGCAACACCATGGAGGATAGTTGTAAACATACAACATCACAGGCCAAACACTATTAGAAGAACTTAAAGTCCCAAATGGGTTGAAACCATCTGTAGCTAATGCGAGTTGCACATTACGAGGATCTAAAGCAAAATCGGGATACAACAAATCAAAGTTCTTCCATGCTTTAGTGTCTCTAGGATGCCTTAACATCCCATCTGGATTTGCCATTGTAGCATGCCATTTCAATAGCTCTGCAGTTTTAGAGGATGTGTACAACCTTTGCAACCTTGGTATAAGTGGGAAGTATCGCAATACTTTTGCTGGTTGGGGCTTCTTTTTCTTTTTGTCGTCCATCACATCATGTGCCGCACCATCATTTTCCTGTGATTCCCATCTAGATTCATTACAAATCTTGCATTTATCTCTCTTCTCATCCTCTAGTGATCCCCAATATAACATGCAATGTTTCGGGCAAGCATGAATCTTGTCATAACTTAAACCTAACGTCTTAATCATCTTTTTTTCTTGATAGAAAGATGAAGGTAGTTTAGCATGGGGAAAAGCATCAGTTAGAAGCTCAATGATCATTGAAAATGTTTTATCTGTTGCGCCACACAAAACTTATATTTGATTTCCGTCTTCCATTAATTCTTTAATTGTTTTCAGCTCCTTATTATTGACGTCATTGGTGTCCATTACGTTGTCGCTGTTAGGAATACTTGATGGACCAGAATCTTAATTTCCTTGGTCACCAAAGACGCCAAAGACATCGTTTAACATATCTTGCATTGGATGTTGTCTAGCAGACGCTTCTTTTACTTGGCTCACTGATTCAACATTTGGTTGAACATGCTTTTCCCCATGCATGTTCCAAAATGTGTACTTGCTTGGAAAACCCTTTTCAAGGAGATGACTGAACACTTCAACTCTATTACGAGGAAAAAATCGACATGTATTACAAGGACATAATATTTGTCCATTGATTGATGCATTTGAAAAGGCAAAGTCCAAAAATTGGACTACCCCATCCAAGAAGTTTTTTGATTTTATTGGCTTATCAATCCAACTCTTATCAATCATAATTGCATAATCTGTTTGCAAATTGAAATGAAATTATTCAAGCATTTGAAATAGCAAATGACAATAAGGTAGCAAATGAAGATAGATTCACAATTGCATCATTGGAGTAGCTTCAAAACAGAATTCTTCTAGTAGCGATACAATCAGGAAAATTTCTACAATTATATGCACCTTGCTCAATCAGGAAAACAACCTATAAACTAAGTTCAAATGTTTAAATCTTCAATATACTCTTAAGTGTTGGCCAGCTACATACAGGTTCACAAATATAAAAAATAAAGTAAGCATTTCACTATTGCATCAATACTACTTCAAATAAAACATCAAGTAATGAATAATTTATAGAGGTTACTGATTATGCATGCAGCCTTTTGATATCATTTAGCAACATGTTGCCTTAATAGCAGAAAAATGTTAAATGATTATTAAAAAGCATATTAGCAACATGCTCTTCTAGTCTTTTCTTTCATTCGCAATTTATTATACGACTACATACAACAAATAGGAACAATACATAATTACTTCGGAAGAAAAAACACCATATATAGTTAATTAACCGGATGCATTAGAATGTATCAAGGACCTCAAAAAAGTGAAGGAAATTGAAACTTGAAGAGCCAAACCTCAAAGACGATGCTCGTAATTGTAGAAATCGATGAAACCGCCGATGCGTTTGAAATAAACCTTGACGAGAACCACACTTTCGTCCTCGCCCGCTCGCCGTCCTCGCCGCAACTGAGATCAACGAAACCGCCGCGAGCCAACAAGATGACAGAACTGTGAATGCAGCAATCAAGACAACAACAAGAAAGAATGAAGTCAATAACGAGGTGAATGAGAATCACGATTCACAACAAAGCAAAACACACATTTTTAGACTAAAAAAATAGAATACAAATTGAAAGCAGCAAAAAACTAATTGTATCATCAAAGTGGTTTTCGTAAAAATAGAATACACACATTTGTATCGAGCAAAAATAGAATACAAACATTTGTATCAAGCATATAAATCTAATTGAATGCAGCAAAAATCAGTGAACCAAAGCAGCAAATCAGTGAACCAAAGCATCAAATAGAATCGCAAATCAGTGAACCAAAGCAGCAAAAATAGAATACACACATTTGTATCAAGCATATAAATCTAATTGAATGTAGCAAAAATCAAATTGAAAGCAGCAAAAATCAAACTGAAAGAAGGAACTGTACGATGAGAACAAGAAAACATCAATTTAGAGATCATCAAATCAGTTTCCCCTCCCAAATCACCATAAATGCAGTGAACAAGAAACATTAAAATCAAGAAAGAAGAAAGAAGAAAACATAAAGAAAGAAAGAAAGAAACGAGGGACGATTGGTACCTACGATGAGAAGGAAGTTGCGAGAGAGCTTCACCGAGTTGCGAGAGAGCTTCACCGAGTTGCGAGAGGTTCACTTCTTCACTTCTTCACTTCTGGACAGGTTTCGGCGATGGAGGCTAGGTTTCAGCGATTCACTTCTTCACTTCTGGTCAGGGACGAATTGGAGAGGTTTCTTGGTGTTTCATCGTGGAGGCTGGGTTTTCATCGTGAAGGAGAGATTCATCGTTGGTGTTTCATCGTGGAGGCTGGGTTTTCATCGTGAAGGAGAGATTCATCGTGAAGGAGAGGTTTTCAAATGGGAGAGGAGGAATCGTGTTTCTAGGTTTTCAGAAGGGAGAGAGGAATCGTGGAATCGTGTTTCAGAGAAGGAGAGGTTTAGTTGCGATTTGCGATTAAGGAGGGAGGGAGTGAGCGAGAAACGATATTATTTCACACCCTTTCCCAGTTATTTAGCC
The DNA here is from genome assembly GCA_039519185.1 of Astragalus membranaceus. Classification (NCBI taxonomy): domain Eukaryota; kingdom Viridiplantae; phylum Streptophyta; class Magnoliopsida; order Fabales; family Fabaceae; genus Astragalus; species Astragalus membranaceus. The sequence continues at coordinate 157,686,076 of CM076849.1, read as the reverse complement.
ACTGTCCAGAGCGTGGCTCATCCAATTTTTACCCACGTGTAAAATAAATGTGGCTATTTTAGTGTGGTAAAGAGCCGCTAATTTGGTAGTGATACTAGACCCACACCCGTGCGCTCCAATTTTTTAATATCATAACAATACATTAAAAATATTGTAAGCAAACTTTGTTTTTATTAACAGTATGTAAACATTGTCAAAAAAACATTATGTAAACATTCCAAAAATTGCAAACTTATTTAAATTCTAATTTTGCATATGCGCGTCAATCTCAAACATGAACAAATTATTCAAAGTATTGTAAAGCAGCATGTAAAAATGTTCTCCTGTGTATGCTTAACTGCGTATGATTTAAAGTCAAGCATTTATTTCGCCTGACTTCGTAAGTCAGTTTTAAAGTCAAGCATTTATTTCGCCTGACTTCGTAAGTTTGTTTTAAAGTCAAGTATTTATTATTGTCTGACTTCGCAAGTAAGATTTAAAGTCAAGCATTTATTCTTGCCTGACTTCGTAAGTATGATTTAAAGTCAATCATTTATTATTGCCTGACTTCGTAAGTCTGTTTTGAAGTCAGGCTTTAGTTCCGCCTGACTTTAAAAGTTCATTTTTTTTAAAAAAAAAATTATTTGTTAGCCACTGGAAGTGGCAACATATGGTACATATGGTTCAGAGCCCAGTGCTCCTTCAGATCCCCGGTGATCCTTATTTACTTTTATTCTATGTCAACCCATTATCTTTCAATAATTTCTAAAAATAGTCTTGAAAAAATTAGTGTATTTTTATCTTCATTTCTATTTTACTCGAGGAATTTGAAACCTTTCACATTTCCTAGTAAAATATAAATAAAGAGGGGCAGCTGTCATACCCTAATTTTGTCCGACTAATTGAAAATCAAATAAAAATGTATTTTTGTGAATATCTGATTCTAATTAATATTTCTCTATTTGCAAAAATATATCGTTTGTCATACGAGGGTTAGCTAATTGTGCTTGTTATTCAAAAGCCGTTAGCAATTTAGCCTTGTTGTTTTTTGTTTCATTTATTATTATTATCGGTTGAATAGTAGTTGTCAATAAAAAGAAAATATAGTCAAATAGTCAAGCTTGTTTAAATCTGTTTTTTTCAAAATAATACAAAATTACATTTTTGTTTGTTACAAAAAAAAAAATATAACAAAAATATGTAGCCAGGCCTTGCTGCTGTTGCAGCAACAGTTTGAGCTTTGAGCTCAAACCCCCTTCTTCTTGTCTCTTTGTTTGATCTTCATTTTAGGCAAAAAATACCATAACTTGGCAGCAACTCTGCTCCTCTCTTGCTGCTGTCTCTGTCTGGTCTCCTGGGAGTTTTGATTTTGTGCTCCACATACCACACCTACACCACACCAAGCACAAGTATAAATGCACACAGCTACAGTAACAGAGGGGGGAGACAACACAGTATGAAAAAACAGCCATATACGCACAAACACTGAGAGGGGCAAAAATCAATAAAAAAGAAGACAGTGAGGAACAGTGAAAAGAGGAGGGGACCGTACCATACTCCGGCCACCGTTTGTGGTGGCCGCCACCACGCACCGCCATTGTCAGCCACCACCCTACTACTGTGAACCAACAACTTCAAACAACCACCTTCAAACCGTCAACAACCCAGAACACCACCACCTTCACGTGCTCCCTCTTCTCCACGGCCACCGTGAGTCTCAGCCGCCAAACACCACTCCACGGCCCTCCACTCCCAAACGACCACCACCGTTGCCTCACCACCGTACACCACCTCTACCGAAACAATCCCCATCAACCTCACCCTCTCCTCCCAGCCACAACCACCCCTCAGCCACCAAACCGTGGTCACCCTAACCCCATACCGCCGTCAACGACCTCACCGTCGCCACCGTCTCCTTTACCTCCTTCGCCCAAAAAAAACACCACGAACCCCTACCAAAAACCATCAAAACCGGAAATTAGGGATGAAAAGTAGATGAGGGAAGCAAAACCGCAAAAAAATAAGACAGAACACACCTCGCGAGCCACAACCGCCGTGAAACGCTCATCGCCGTCCGATCGTCTCCTCCGGCGAGTATCACATCACCACCGTCTCTCTTCTTTCTCCTCCGTTCTTCCTCCCCTCACCATCGCCGGTACCGTTACCATGGTTCCCCTCCGGCGTGGCTGTCCTTCGCATCCTCTCCCTGTCACCGTCGTCTGCTTCCTCTCACTCACCGTAGCCATCACTCCCCCTCTCCATGTTCGCCGTTCTCTCTCTCTCTCCAAAGTTCTTTTCTTTCTTTTTCGCTCTCTGTGACATTGAGGGTGGAGGCGCTGAGTTGGGGATTAGAGGAAATTAGGTTTCAGAATATGGTGGTGGTGGGTTTTATGGGCTGTCCATTAATTTGTGTTTTTAGATCCGATTGCTATTCACACTTCTGTTTTTTACTACACCACCCCTATTTGTTTCAAATACCAAATTTTTATCTACACCCATTTCTTTTAATGATACAACCTCCCATTTTCAAATACCAAATTTTTATCCACACCCATTTCTTTTTACTTATACAACCCCCAGTTCCTAAATGCACACACCATTTTACTACAACACCCCCTGTTGTTAGTTGCACCTCCCCCTTTCCTTTACCATAACCCATTGCATTTTTTTTATTACTCCGTAATGCTTTCAAATCAATTTTTCTCCTTGTTCTGTTCTTCTTTCCTTTCAAACAATCAAACTCACATAAAAAGCGGTTTGTTACTAATGGTCACTCTGAGTTCAGCTTGTTTGACCGTTAATGACAACTTCGGTTTTCAAATGGGGCATGAATGATGACCACTCTGAGTTTCACTTGTCTGGTCGTTACAAATGCCTATCCCAATTTCAAAATACTTAAAAAATACCAACACACAAACATTTTCTACCAAGAACTACGTGTGATTTGATTCTCTACCAGGAGATACGTAGGGGCAGAGGGCGGCCGACCTCTGTCAATTGCACTAATAAAAAACCTTTTTTTTTCCCCTTTAAATTCATTTCTCTCATTTTTCTCAAATAGTACAAAATATAACTAACCGTTTGGTGAGTCTTTTTTTTATTACTATTATAAGGGTAAAAACATTATTTTTGAGTTAATAAATGTTTGCACATTTAGTTAAAAGGTAACCTTCCTTAGGAAGGATGTCGTAGGGTGCTAATCCCTTCCCTACGCATAAATGACTCCCGAGCCTAAATCTGGTCCGCAAGACCCCTTTATCCACTCAATAGGGATTTTCCAAATGTTTGCCCTTAAACTAAAACTTTGGTGGCGGCTTCATTTCAAGAGCTTCGAAGAATCCATCCTCCGGATTTTTCGGTCGCTACAGCTGGCGACTTCACTGGGGACATTTTAGAGGGTCAAGCCTAATTTAATTAAATGTGTAGATTATTGTTAATTTAATATCTTTTTACCTTAGCGTTCATATTTGCCAGTCTATTTTATTTTTATTTGTTAATTTATTTATGGCCTTATTGAACCTTAGGGTAGAAAACTTTTGTACCATTATCTGTATTTCTTTTGCAGCTTGTGTGGTCTAGGTATTGTGCCCGTGTCACACACGTCACTTACACATGTTTATTCACACACTTCTGAGTGGGGCCTTATACCCGGGTCTGAAAATTAACCTAGGACGAGTGGAGATTATTAGTGACAGTCATTCTGGATTTTATCTGTCTGACTCTCATGAAAGTCTCAACCAGAGTATGCTCTCTCATGGTATCCCACACCAGGTAGCTCGCTATCGTTGTGGATCATATCATGAAGGGGATTTTAGCTCTGGAGACCTTTGTGAGGATGTGAATAGAGCCACCTGAGAGATCGATCACATAAGCGACCCTAGACCATGTTGAAAATCCCAATTTAGACATGACCCACCTAGGACACAGGGCATTATACTTACCCTTTCTATTAATCTGGTTAGCGTTTCTCCAAAAATAAAATCACTCAAAAAAAAACATCTTCATGCTTGTTTCCTTCATTTGCCTGCACATGAGACGACATCACTCATTCCATCCATCATACAAAAGTCACCATGCATTCATAATAAAATAGAATCATTCTTATGTATCCCATTATCATTACACTACCATACATCTCATCATATTTAAAATAACAAAAACGTCAATTTTTTTCTCTTTATTCGTCCATTTTATCCTAGTTGCATCATCTCTCATACTCATACATTGCATTGCTATTATAAAAATTTATTTTTAAATGCATCATCTTCATGCATTATAAAAAACAAGGACAAAAGTCGTTTATTCCTATCCATCTCAAATGCATCAGTCCTTCAACATGCGTCAAAACAAAAATTATAAATTTCTTCATTATTGCATCATTCATCACCCAATAGCATTTTGTTAGCTTTTTATTTTAGTTGAAGCATAAAAAAAAAGGATAAACCATCACACATTTCATTCATCTCCATTGTTGCTCATGCATTATACTTTATTCAAAGGAAACACAAAAAATCACCATTCATTCATACTAAAATCATTCTTCCATAAGCATTTCATTGTTATTGCATTATCATGCATCGCGAAGGTATCATTTTTTTCAAAATTGCATTCATCTTGCATATCCACGCATTAAAAAAAGTCACTGCGAGTGTCATGCATTTTGTTTCCTCGTACACAAAAAAAAAAATTTTAGCATATCATTTGATCAAAAAACACCAGCATCATATTTAACATGCACCGACATTCATTCATAATCATTCAAAATCATGATCACACAGTGTAGGTATCACATCATTTGTAAAGTCTTGAATTACCTTTCAAAAAAAAAAACATAACCTTCATGCATCATTTCCCTCATGTTGTCATCCTAGTTGAAATGTATCAATTCCATATTCACGTATCATGTTCCAAATAAACCAAAAAGTTATTTCATCATAATCGTATCATTCATCATCCCATAAATAAGAATGAGAGTTTGCATACATGTTGCACTACCTCTTAAAAATAAAAATAATTGCATTTATGAATCAAACATTTATTTCTTCATGCATTCGCATTTTTCATGCATATCTGTCATCATGGGCATTATATTTTGCTAGAAAATAAAAAATCACCATAGAACGAGTAACTTGTTTTCATATACATCTCGTTCTCATGGTACTAACATGCATATCATCCTCCAAAAAAATAAAGACGCTACATAGTTGTCCAACTTTCATCATCTTGCATACTCAAAAATATACTATATTCGTTACTCCTCTTCATGCATAGAAAAATAAAAATGCATTAGTCATCTGACATGCAAAATAAAAGAAAAATAATAAAATGATGCCACTTTCTTGCATTATTCATCATCATATTGCATTGCGTCCGAAAAATCATTTCGGATAGTCAATCTTTTCAAGCGATCATTCATTCACATTCCTCGCATCTGCATCAGGCAACATTATTCGTTCATTCATACATTGCATTTTTCTTTCTTTTCGCGAAAAAGAAAAGAATAAAAAACATGGTCACAATTAAAAAAAATTATGATTGAATATCTCATTTAGCATGCATTTCCATCATCAAATAATATAGGCATTTCATCATTTGCAACATCATGAAATGCATAGCATTCGCGCACCTTTTCACTCATCCAAAAACTGTTGTTTTAAATCATCTATACGCCATTTCATCCACACATCGTTTATATACCGTTTCAACATGCATCATTTCAAAAATTACGTCATCATTTTCGCATCATTCATAGATACGTATTTAGCATTTCGTTCTGATACATGAAAGAGGCTCTGCATCGGTCACGTGCCGCATTGTCTCCAAAAATCATTTAGAATAACTGACCTTTCCAAGTGATCATTCATGCACGCATTTCATGCATTCGCATTTGCATTTTCGTCATTTTTCACCATGTGTTCCTTCATGCATTAGGACACAAGGTGCGTTTAACTTGATTATTCTTGTTGCGTGAGCATAGTTAGTCTTTCAACTAGAAAATAAAAAATTTATCATGCATTCATCGTACCAACCTGCATCTCATCATCTAGAAAATAACAAAATATCATTTTTTTTTTCATCTTGCATAAGCCACACGCCAAAATGAGAAAATAATATCGCCTTGATATTATAAAAAAAATTACATTCATTCATTACTCCTCTTCATGCATCATGAAAAAAAAAACAAAAGTCATTCATTCTCATGCATCTCAAAAACAGCTCCTTCATGCGTCATAAAGAACAAAAACAAAAGTCATTTATTCCTTTCACATCCATCTCAAGGGCGTTAATCCTCTCACATGCATTAAAACAAAATTAGGATTCACTTCATTTTCTTCTATTCTCGCATTATTCATCATCCAATAGTTTTTTGTTGTTGTTTTGTTAGCCTCTCACTCTAGTTGAACTTAAAAAAATAAAAAAAATAAAAAATCACACATTTGCTTAAGGTATCATTATGCATTCCATTTACCTGCATCATTGTCTGTGTACAACAACATCCATATGTTCATGCATTTTGCTTTATTCAAATAATTTTTTCCAAAAAATAAAAAAATGAAGCTCATAAGTTTTTTGACATGCTCTTTGATGAGAGACGATGCCTTCTTGAAAATATATTTTAATTGATTCCTCTTCCTTGGAAAATGTGGCCATACCTTAACTTGATTCACCAACAACAAGTTCTTCACTCTTCATCCTACCACATTTATGGAAACCACCTACCCACTTAACCATTCAACGGAATTCACCAATAACTCACTCACCATCATGGTCACTACAATATTGACCATATCATAGGCTTGACCCTTGGCCACTGCGTGCCCCACTAAGAGCACCAGCCAACATATATCTCACACCCGTGACAAGAAGCTTAAATGTCTATTTTATTAACTCGTGTGGTTTTGACAATTAAAATTGTTCTATCTTAAGCGGTGTTAACTCTCCATGAAGCATTTGCAAAATAAACTAACCTGACATGTGTGTTTACCGTTGTTTGAGTCAGTTATCCTACCCCCATCTTTCCGCCACTTCCAAAACCAGACCCAACCAGCCATAAAAGGCCCAGTCCCCACAAGAGTATTTCATTCGCTTTCCCCCAGTGATGAAATTTCACGAATAACACTTTGTACGCTCCATACTGGGGCAGAGTAATGATCACTAAGATTTTCTGCTAGCATTCTAAACACTCGTGCAAGTCCTTTGAGTAATAAAAAAAAAACACAAAAGAGATCCAAAAAAGAAAAGCCCGTTAGGTTGAAAACTCGCAAGAGCAGCCTGAGCAAAAATTAGGGCATAAAAAAATAATAAATAAAGAAAAGCAAATATATTAAAATGAAGTTTTGTCCCATAGTTACGATTTCAAGAAAATAAGCAATCATGATTTGAATTGGAGTTCGGCCATTTTCCTGTATCCAAAAATCCAAAAAAAGAGAAATGCCCTTTGCTACCCACTTCGAGCCAAAAAAATCAAAAATCTTTCAAACACCTTAGACAAGGATCAATCCCATATCTAACAGCTCGCTCAGCTCGAGAGAAAAAGAAAAATCACAAAAAGTGAAATTCAAAAAAAGAGGATCGAAAAATCCTGAAAACCAAAGCGGTAGAAATTGCAAGCTGACACTTCACACCATCGAGCATATAAAAGATCCTTGTCTGAAATAAACCCTCAAACACTTCCTTTGGCCTAAGCATCCTATCCTCCATAAACCCTCAAATGCGCTACAACCCTAAAACAGGTTCACTCTACCATGAAGCGCATAAAAGATTCTTTGTCTCAACCAACCCTGAACACTCTCAGGAGCAAAGTAATCATTTCCTTCATGAATCATTAACCACTGGCCATATTACAATCCTAAGGCCTATTTTGATCAGTGATTGGTTGCTTCCCTTTTTCTCAAAGCTTATACTATAGGACAAAATAATCAGAATAATTTATTTGCTCAAAAAAAACAAAGAGAAAAAAAAAACTTAAAAGGGCTTGCACGCTCGAAGTTCATCAAGAGAAGATAACAGTGATCATCAACAAAGTGAATTTTCATCGAACCAAAAACTCTTGACTGTCTTAGCTTGTGGAATCCTTCCCAAGGAAAACCACAAATCCCTACTAAGACAGTTACTTGACCTATCATATCAAAATGGGGCAATACCTCACCCCCCATTCCACTCAAACTCAGGGAGATTTTTAGCATCCCCAAAATGCCCTCATCTTTTATCCCGTTCATATACTACACCCATATAGCCATACCAGACCAATTTCCAAACCATTATTCTAACTTTGCACCCTGTCACAATCCCACTCGAGATGGGGCAATTTTCATCTTTCATGAATTGGGGTAACCTTGTCCTCTTATAGACCGGGGCATCATATCCCTTGGGCCGAAAGAATCCTTTTGCATCCCATTCCATTCATTCCTAGTCACTTGTCACCCTCAATACCAGCATACTTCCCAATCCCTCAATCAGTCCATATCCTCAGTTGTCATCGTCCTCCCTAGACAAAGGCAGATTGTTTCACTCCCCACTATTTGAGGTCAAAATTGGGGCAGTCAAACATTTCTTACCATGGGGCAAGCTTATCTTTCATGGGCTTGAGCCAATAAACCTCATCCTTCATTCCACTCACGTGACACATACCCTACATTTCTTGAACCCTGAGTCAACTGGCACATTCATTTGCATTTACACCATTTTTCATATTTATTAAACAAATGCTCCAAAGAGAGAAACACATGTTAATGACAATCCCTCTAAGTTAACATCTTAGACTTGAAAGCTTAGTCATCATGGGTCATCATAACCAAATGAGAACCCATCTGCAAATACACATCTCGATCTCTAGAAAGGGCACTAATACATTGCCGCAAGCCACGCTTTTCAAGGTGACAACCTTGAGCTTACCAGAGTTCAAGTCCAAGCCAACAAAATCTTTCTTCCAAGGAACGATCAATTCAAAAGGTTCAGCTCTCTGTTTCCAGCATCAAAAGTTTTGTTTCTCATCAAACATTTTGCATCCTTACAAAAAATGTTGTTACCAACAAATCATGCATTAGACATGTCCTCATTATTCTAGAATTAAACCCTGCATCTGATCATACTCATCACCACTCTCTCATGCAAGTATTGAACATGCATTCACATTCGACTTGTTTTTGCCTACACAATTTTTCTTCTTTCGCATTACGCATTGCGTATCCGTACATGCATACCCGTACATAACATGTATTGCTTCAATAAAAAGCCGAATGTCGGTCTCATTATTACCCAAAGTCTGTCTGCATCCCAATCAATCATATCATAGCATCGCACCATGCATTCATGCACTTCCTCCTATTCACTATGGCATTTGCATCAAAATATTACATACTTGTCATATTCGCATTCTCATTTCATGCATTCATCAAATACCAAAGGACAATAAAGCGAAAAGACAAAAAAAACCTCCCACATCCCAACAAACATCCAATCATTGCATCATACAACATCAACTCATGCGGCTACCACAACCCTTCATCTAAGCATTAGGTGTGCACGTTCATTCATTCATTTATTTATTCATGAAAAAAAGAGAGAAAGCCAAAAAGGCAAAAATCATCCACATTGCACCCGTTACTCCCACCAAAGCATAAATCATCCCATCGTGCAACCAGCAGTACATTTGCATTTCGCATTCGCATACACGGCTTATCAATTTCTGTTTCCGGCCAACTTCAGCATCCATCATTCACGGGCCTTTTGTAGTCCATTTACTTTTGCTTTGCACATTCATCACATTGCATACCTATAACACTTTTTGCTTCGATGGACGTGCCAAGTGCCGGTCTCATCGTTACCAAAAAGCTTTCTACACCACCAATCATATCATTTGCTATGCATTCCTGTACTTCCTTTATTCATCATAGCATTTGCATCAAAGAATTACATTCGCATCATATTCACATTCGCATTGCATGCATCAAGAAAAGAAGCAAAATAAATAAGAAAAAGAAAAATCCATCCATTACATTCATCATCACACCAAAAATTAATCACTACAGTCACATTCACATCTCATACACCGTTGTCAACTTTCTCATTCCATCAGGTTCAACACCCATGGTATACCCATTTCATTCATCATCCCCCAGATACCAATCATTGCACGTTCATCACATTACACGCATGACATTGTTCGCTTCGATAGATGTCCAAGTGTCGGTCTCATCGTTGCCCCCAAAAAAGAGTTTTTTTTTACATTACTAATCATATCTTTGTACCATGCATGGCATTCGCGTCAAAGCATTACATTTGCATCCCATTCACACTTTGCATTTCATACACCAAGAAAAAAAAGAGAAAAGCAAAAAAGGACATAAAGAGAAAAATTGCTCATTCCATTACATTTATCATTCCACCAAAATCAATCAGCACGACCACATTCCTACTTTATCTGCATTCACACACGTTGTTCGTCAACCTCCATGTCCCATCAACTTTAACTCACAGCATCTGCCACATTTCATTCACCCCATCGAACACTTACCATTTCACATACCTATATTGCGCGCATACATCATTCATTGCATTTTTAGACATACCAAATATAGATAGCTTTTCCCTTCTCAGGTAAATGCATTCATTAGGTGTGTCCTAGGCAGGTACGCCATGTGCCAATCCCAATAGTTTGTTCACTCAAAGTCAGTGCTCCAAGCGCTGGTCTCATACCACAATCCAGAATCCCAGTACTCCTTTAGACCCCCAGTGGTCCCTCAGAGCCCAAGTGCTCCTTCAGACCCCCAGCGGTCCCTCAGAGCCCAAGCGCTCCTTCAGACCCCCAGCGGTCCCTCAGAGCCCAAGCGCTCCTTCAGACCATCAATGGTCCTTCAATCCAGATCGCACGTCGCGTTATCGAGCAACCGACGGATCATCCGGCCCCAGGCCCTTCAGACTAGCTGTGTCCGCCTAAAAAACACAGTGCACGTCCTTCGAGGTGAGCAAATCAGGTCAATGACCTGACCTTGCCACCCATGGCCGCTCGAAAAAGGCCATCCCCAAGCAGACCGTTTTACTAGTACCGTTGCTAGTTTGCGCTCCATCAGACACATTGGTCCATCAGGCTTAGGCATGCCCTTCAGACCTCGTCGGTCCTTCAGTTTAACTCTAGTCAATGCGCCAAGCATCGACTGCGAATTAGACCATCAGAGCCCAGTGCTCCTTCAGATCCCCGGTGATCCTTATTTACTTTTATTCTATGTCAACCCATTATCTTTCAATTATTTCTAAAAATAGTCTTGAAAAAATTAGTGTATTTTTATCTTCATTTCTATTTTACTCGAGGAATTTGAAACGTTTCACATTTCCTAGTAAAATATAAATAAAGAGGGGCAGCTGTCATACCCTAATTTTGTCCGACTAATTGAAAATCAAATAAAAATGTATTTTTGTGAATATCTGATTCTAATTAATATTTCTCTATTTGCAAAAATATATCGTTTGTCATACGAGGGTTAGCTAATTGTGCGTGTTATTCAAAAGCCGTTAGCAATTTAGCCTTATTGTTTTTTGTTTCATTTCTTATTATTATCGGTTGAATAGTAGTTGTCAATAAAAAGAAAATATAGTCAAATAGTCAAGCTTGTTTAAATCTGTTTTTTTCAAAATAATACAAAATTACATTTTTGTTTGTTACAAAAAAAAAATATAAAGAAAATATGTAGCCAGGCCTTGCTGCTGTTGCAGCAACAGTTTGAGCTTTGAGCTCAAACCCCCTTCTTCTTGTCTCTTTGTTTGATCTTCATTTTAGGCAAAAAATACCATAACTTGGCAGCAACTCTGCTCCTCTCTTGCTGCTGTCTCTGTCTGGTCTCCTGGGAGTTTTGATTTTGTGCTCCACATACCACACCTACACCACACCAAGCACAAGTATAAATGCACACAGCTACAGTAACAGAGGGGGGAGACAACACAGTATGAAAAAACAGCCATATACGCACAAACACTGAGAGGGGCAAAAATCAATAAAAAAGAAGACAGTGAGGAACAGTGAAAAGAGGAGGGGACCGTACCATACTCCGGCCACCGTTTGTGGTGGCCGCCACCACGCACCGCCATTGTCAGCCACCACCCTACTACTGTGAACCAACAACTTCAAACAACCACCTTCAAACCGTCAACAACCCAGAACACCACCACCTTCACGTGCTCCCTCTTCTCCACGGCCACCGTGAGTCTCAGCCGCCAAACACCACTCCACGGCCCTCCACTCCCGAACGACCACCACCGTTGCCTCACCACCGTACACCACCTCTACCGAAACAATCCCCATCAACCTCACTGTAATACCCTAATTTTGTCCTAACCAAAATGAGAAAATTTTATTTACTTTTGATAAAAATAATTATTTTTTTTATGGCATTATTTTATTTGTCACAAGTTTTTTTTTTAACACAAGAAAATATTTTTTTTTAGAAGTAAAGACACAAAAAAATAAGCCAAGAAAGAAGTGGGGGGGGGGGTCTATTAATAATAAGGTGCTGTCATGGAAGCCCAACCCAGCAAAATAGCTAGCCCAATTCGCCTAGCCCACTCCTCCACCAAGCCCAATCCAACTCCTCCACCAAACCCAACCCATATCCTAACCCTAACCCATATCCAACCCATAACCCAACACCCAACTCCATCCAACCCACTCCAACTAAACCCTAATTCGCATACCCCCCCTTTTTACCCTAAAATGTGTCTACATTCACTCTCCCCCCTAGCCTTAAAAATCATCCACATTCATCCCTAGAAATCCGCCCCCCACTCTCCTTGATTCCCTCCTTGAAACTCTCAATCCCACTTCCACACACAACCCCACTTCCCCATTTTTTCCTTCCCAATACACTCAACCTCTCTCTCTCTCAATTCCTACGCCTACTCCCCTCTCTCTCACCATTCCAACGGCTCTCTCTCACTCTCCTATCCCACACATTTCTCTTTCTCCCACTCACACTCAACCATCCTTTCTCTCTTTCTTCCACTCACTCAACCTTCACTTCACCCTCTCTTTCTCTCCCTCACCTACGACTTCTTCCCCTCCTCTCACACACTCACTTTCTTTTCTCTTCACACACTCATCCATTCCTCTCCCTATCACACACTTCACACATGGCACTCTCTTCTCCATGCCCATACCTTCAACCATCATCTCCCCTCATCTCACATGTCTTCTCTTTTTTCCCCTTCAACAACTCCCCCCAAACCTCCATCATATCAAAGAAAGTCATCATCACTATCCAAGGGTGGTTGAAGTGGAGCAATGAAGAGAAGCAAGAGCAAGTTTTTTTGTATAAATAGGGTTCCCCACTTAGAGGAGGGGGGACGGATTTGGCTCTTAGAAAAAAAAAAGGAGAATCTAAAAAAAAATTAGGGTTTCTCTTAGAAAGATTTTCTTCCCCTTCTTTTCTTCCTTCTTAGTTTTTTTTTAGTTTAAAATTTTGGTGTATTGAAGAGATCCGAAGAAGAAAGCTTGGATTTGTTCAAGGTACAAAAATGTAATAATTTGTAGTATTGTTGCTTTTTTTTGTAATTTTTAGTTATTATAATTTTGTTCATATAATCATTGCCATTGTATTTTAATTATTGTTGTTCATGTTTTTTTTCGTTTTTTTTAGTTACTGTTTTTATTTTGTTGTTGTCATGTTTTTATATTAGTTGCTGTTTTTTTTATAAATATTAGTTGATGTTGTTATAAATATTGGTTGTGCTTTTTTAAATAAATTATTGTAATTTTCGGACTAAAAAAAGTGCTAAAAAAATATATGTTGTTTTTTTAAAAAATGGTTACTATTTTCGGATTTAAAATAAACCAAAAACAAAAAAAATGTGTGTTCCTTTTATTTAGGTGCTAATATTTTCGGTCTAAAAAGAAAATAAATAAAAAATGTTGTGCTTTTTTAAATAAATTATTCTAATTTTCAGATTTTAAAAAATGATAAAAAAAAAAGATATGTTGTTTTTATAACAATTACTATTTTCCGGATAAAAAAAAAGAGTGATAAAAAAATGTGTTCCTTTTTTATTTCAGTTTTAAATAAAGCCTTTTTTCAAATACTAAAAAATATTTTTTAAAAAAAATAAATGGTTACTAGTGTCACTACTCTTTTCTAAAAAAAAATAATATAATAACAAAAATCTTTTTTTCAACAAAAAAAAGTAAAAAGGCCCCCCTTTTTATTAAATAATAACTATGACAACAAAAAAAAAAAACAACAAAAGAATTTTTTTTTCTCCATAATCCGCTTTCAAAATACCACTTGTTTAGTCTAGGTTTGTTTTCTTTAAGAAAAAAAAAGCGCTTCAAGAATCACGCGTTCTAGGGTAGAATAGTAAAAAAGGGTAATAAACCAATCAATCGTTTTTAGCGACAAAACGCTATTTGCACCCGCGGTAACTCCTTTTTTAAAAAGCACCAAAACGCTATTTGCACCCCGCGTTTTCTTAAAACAGCAAACCCATCCATTTTTACTACAAGCCCATCTTTTCAAACACAACCTAGTTCACCAAAAAACGATTTGGTCACGCTATTCACACCTCCTTTTTTTAATACAACCCCTTTATTATTTGCACCCCCCCTTTTTATCACCTATTCCGTTTTTATTCACAACGTGATACTTCCAAACCGTTTTCCTTTTTTCTTTTTAATCGAATTCGCGAAAAAAAAAATAGGTTGTTACTAGTGGTCACTCTGAGCCTTGCTTGTTTGACCGTTAGGACTAACCTTCCTTTTTTCACAGCGGATTAGTAGCGGTGATCACTCTGAGGTTACTCGTTTGATCATCGCAAACATTCGCCTAAACTTCTTTTTAGTTAATAAAGTACAAACATAATTTCGACTCCTTTTTATCACGCTTCCCGGTAAGCACGTTTTCAAGCGAACAAACGCTCAACCACAAACCGGTTGTCTATAGCGGTCACTCTGGGCCCGACTCGTTTGAACGCTGTAAACACCTCCTTTTTCAAATAAGCCATTTATGACGACCACTCTGGATTTATCTGTTTGGTCACCATGAACGGCCTCTAGTTTTCCCAAACTTTTCAAAAAATAAAAAATACCAACACACAAATATTTTCTACCCAAGAACTACGTAGCTTTGATTTCTCCATCGCACCCGGAGATACGTAGGAGCGGGGGCCCACTCCCGTCGAGCGCAAAAAACTAAAATTTTTATTAAGTCTTCTTTTCCGTTTTTTTTGCAAATAACAAAAAAGGGTAAATTAAAGTGTTTTCTTTAAACTAATTTTTCTACACATTAAATTAAAAGGTAACCTTTTTAGGATGTTGCGGGGTGCTAGTACCTTCCCCGCACTTAATCGACCCCCGAACCCAAAAACAAAGGTTTTTTTCAATGTTTTCCTAAAAATAAATATTGATGGCGGCTCCATTGTTCGAAAACAAACGAGGAATCCCTCCGGATTCTTCGGTCGCTACAGCTGGCGACTCCGCTGGGGACTTTTTTTTTTTTTTTTAGAGGGTCAAGCCTAATTTAATTAAATGTGTAAATTATTAGTTTAGTACTTTATTTACCCTTAGTCTTTATATTCGCATATTGAACCTTAGGATAGAAGACTTTTATACTGCTATTTGTTTTCTTGCAAACCTTAGGGTAGAAGACTTTTATATTGCTATCTGTTTGCTCTTTTGCAGTTTGGGTAGTTTTAGGTTGCTTATATCACACACATCACCTACACCTATTTATTCACACACTTCTGAGTGGGGCCCTATACCCGGGTCTGAAAAATAAACTTAGGACGAGCGGAGATGATTAGTGACAGTCATTCTGGATTTATCTGTCTGACTCTCATGAAAATCTCAACCAGAGTATGCTCTTTCGCGGCATCCCACACCAGGTAGCTCGCTATCGTTGTGGGTCATATCGTGAAAGGGATTTTAGCTCTGGAAACCTTTGTGAGGAAGTGATTAGAGCCACCTGAGAGGTTGATCACATAAGTGACCCTAGACCGTGACCTATATGTAAGACATAACCCGTTTAGGACACAAAAGCAATTCACCCACCCGCTGCATCAAAAAAAAAACTTTTTATCTTTCAAAAAAAAATCAAACAATGAAAACCATTTATTCTTTTTCCTTTACGTATATTTTATGTGACATGGTTAATGTTCCTCAAAATTTGAATCACCAAAATATGCTTTTATTAACGCATGTAACGTCTTTTTTTAATTCATCATACATCATCATTATTTCAAAAAAATAATACAAAAAAAATCCTCACATTGCATGCTATTCATCTCATTTAGGTTTGCCGGGAATTGTAAGAGGTTCGAAAGTTTCGTCATAAGCAAGGCAATATGGGATCAAACTGTGAAGCAATCCAAACTCTGAACTACCCTATAGTGAAGCAGCCTAATCTGACAAGTCTAAGGGAATGTGCTGGTCGATTGCCGCCCATCGAGCGCAGGTCTTTTGATAGAGTGTATGGGAAGATTATTATGTTACTACAATTGGACGTGCAAACGGATGCCATTGCCGCTTTGAGCCAGTTCTACGACTCTTCATTAAGATGCTTCACCTTCAAAAATTTCCAGATGGCACCTACCCTGGAAGAATATACACAGATCTTCGGCTTTCCCCAGCAAGACAATGGACCCTACCAGTATCAGGGACAATACTACACAGATGAGAAGCTCGCCTCAATGTTACAAACCAGCAAAGAGAACTTGAAGCTCCGGAAGAAAAATCGAAATGGCATTGCAGGATTCCCACAAGAGTATCTGGAAGACCAAATGAAGTCCTTCGCCGACGCTAGAAATTGGGGTCCTTTTAAGCAGGTGTTAGCTTTGACTATCTTCGGCATTGTCCTATTTCCACGCCTTGAGAGATATGTGGACACAACAGCTATTGGCGTCTTCTTATCCTTCAAGGATCCGATTCCAGCCATGCTTGCAGACACTTACTGTACTTTCACTCATTACAGTGAGCTAAGGGGAAAAAGGATATCTTGCTGCCTGCACGCCTTGTATGTTTGGCTTCTCACCCATGCTTTCGTTAACAAGGTCAGAGTAGAAGGCCCAATTGAAGACGCCAGAGGGTGTGATGTGAAGACAATGAACACTGGTGAATGGTTGCAAGTGCTGGGGGGCCTTCATGAATATAAGGTTCGTTGGCACCCATCATGGTGGAAAGAGAGGCCCACAGTAGTTTTTCAATGCGGAAGCTTTCAAAACGTCCCGCTCATGGGGACAAGAGGATGCATAAATTACAATCCTTCTCTAACTCTAAGACAGCTGGGGTACCCCATGCGAAATCCGCCCACCGAAGACATGCTAATCCCTTTTTACCTCCATGAAGGAAGCCCAAAAGAGGTTGACATGCTCCGGAAGATTTCTCAAGCATGGAATTTGGTCGTCCGCAAGGGACAAGAGCTTACTAAGAAGAGCGGCGATAAGGAAACCACCTTTCGTCAATGGCTCCAAAAGAGGATCCAAGACACCCGATTGCCTTACCAAAGTGCACTATGGGTTGAGGAAGAAATACCTGAACCTACCCTTCCCACTGTCGAAGATTTAGATAAGCTTAAAATGGCATTGTCAAAGGCCGAGGAAGAAAAGAAGGGCTTACAGGCAGAGTTAGAGAAAGTGCTCCTAAAGAACCAGAAGTTGGAGGAAGAGAATGCAAGTAAGTCAGTAGCCATTGAAGACAGCCGCAAGCAGCTCAAGATCGAACAAAAGAACAAACTAGAGGTTCAAAGGTACCTAAGAGGAGCGAAAGAGGAAATAAAACGTTGCAACCTGAAAATGGACAAAGCCATCGATGATACATGCAAGTGGAGGAAGTTATGGGAAGAATCAATGATGGCTGAAAAGACCGCACAGAGCCTACTAATGGTATCAAAGAGAGAGTCCCGGATGATGGCAGCCGAGTTTGAAGAGCAAGTGAAAAGTATCAAGCGGGATAAAGATACCATTGAAGAGATACTCCGAGAATACCAGCAAGCCTTAAGAAGGGAACATGAAAAATCTGATGAGCTGAACGACCATATCAGATATCAAGAGGAGGTCTACCACCAGCTGAAGACAGAAAGCATCTATTGGGAGAACCGCTTTGTGGAGTTGGTCAGCAAGATAGAAAACCATGAAGTCTTCATAGAGTTGAAGAACGAAAGCTTATACTGGAAAGACAGATTCTCAAAGCTGGCATGGCTGGCCGATCAAGCTATCATAGGAATCCCCAGACGTCTGAAGGAGGCTAACGCGGCAATGCACCCGTTTAACACCCCGGTCCAAGTTTCCGAATTCATGGAGTTTTGCGAGACTCTGATTGCCGAACTCCGGGAGAAGGCTGGCAGCACTACTAGTAGAAAAAGAGAGAGGAGTGGAAAAATGAAAGCCATATGTATTTGAGTGAAATTTAAAGAACATTGTACTTTTCTTTTCGAAGTTTTATTTCCAAAATATTGTACTTTCCTCCATCAATGAAGTTTGTTTGTCTCACATGCTGATCCTTTATCTTGAAAATATTGTGGGACTTTAATCTGTGTACTTATGACAAATCAGGATGTGCTTGCAATTCCCGACCTAAAACAATAAGACTCATGCACACATGCATCATTCGCATTTTCATCCATTCATATACTCATACATATACTCATAACATGTGTCCCACCAACAGAGTAAAAGACAAGCTGGTGCGTCAACATCGCTATTGGACTCGTTCTCAGGCCAGAAACATGGAAGAAAATCAGGACAATCCGCCTCAAGATATCCCTGATCAAGGCAATCCACCTCAGAACCTAGGCAATCAAGAGCTTAGGGCAGAAATAGATGGGATGAAAGAACAGATGGCTGAAATCTTGAAGGTTCTACAAGCTTTGAAGGGCCAAGACACAAGTGAAGATGCCTCCGCTGGGAACACAGAAAATCAAGTTACCAACCCTCCTCCTCCCAATGGACTCGGGATCCCGCATACAGTGCACCATACTGGGCCTAATGGCCAAGGTTACATATGGCCTCCTTACGGACTTCCACAGGGTTACACACCTCCGACAGTCGATGCTAGTCCCTCAGGAGTCGCGGGCCAACAACAGCTTACATCAACGGGTCACGACGGTAATCCGGGGGCACCACAAGTTCAAAACCCGACCCCCGTCGTCATACCACAAGGACTCCCACTTGGCTGCCCTCCACCGCCGATAGTTAACGCTCAAGCTCAGGGTTCCAACCTCAGGAATCCCACTCATTCACATACCCCAAATGTGAACCCAGCCATAGTTCCGATGATGCATCCTTACTATGGTATGAGTGGGCTTCCTCACGACTACTCTATGGAGAACCCTCAAGCCCAAGGAAAGCTGCAAATGCTGGAAGAAAGGTTGAGAGCGGTTGAAGGATTCAGTGTTGGTGCAAGAAATGCACAAGATTTATGTCTCGTCCCAAACGTGGTCATTCCCCCTAAGTTTAAAGTACCAGATTTTGATAAATACAGAGGAGCAACATGTCCGGCAAGCCACCTAACTATGTATTGCAGGAAGATGGCTGCATTCGCAAACGACGATAAGCTGCTTATCCACTACTTCCAAGACAGCTTAGCTGGGGCAGCTTCAAATTGGTATATGCAGTTGACACCCACTCATATTCGGTGTTGGAAGGATCTCGCTGATGCTTTCCTTAAGCAGTATAAGTACAACACTGATATGGCTCCTGATAGGACTCAGCTACAAAACATGACTAAAAGGGATAATGAGTCCATCAAGGAATATGCTCAGCGTTGGAGAGGACTAGCAGCACAGGTAGCACCGCCTCTTTTTGAAAGGGAAATGGTATCTATGTTCATGGAAACTCTTCCTTCACCCTTCTATGAAAAACTGATCGGGAGCGTATCGTCAAGTTTCTCGGACATGGTCGTTATTGGAGAAAGGCTGGAGAACGGAATGAGGAATGGGAAAATCGCTTATACCCCCCCCGGAAACACTAACCAGAGAAAGCCCTTCTCCGGATTTCCTAAAAAGAAAGAAGGAGAAGCCAATGCCATCACAGGAACCGGAAAAAACTTCCTACTCCAATCCCTCTCACACCAACCCGTTCTCAGCACAAACACTATCTACCCCACCTACCCAAAATAACCAAGGCCATAAAACACAAAACTACTCAGTCGGAAAGTTCGTCCACTTTGATCCAATCCCAATGTCATACTCCGACCTATTCCGCCACCTGCTCAGCCATAATTTAATCACCACCCGCCCAATGAGACAGATCCAGCCCCCTTTTCCTAGAGGCTTCGACCCAAACACCACATGCGAATTTCATTCGGGAACGGTCGGCCATTCCATAGAAAATTGCAAAGCATTGAAGTATGTCGTCCAAGATCTAATCGCCTCGGGCTGGTTGAACTTCAAGGAAAATGGTCCTAATGTGGCTACCAACCCATTACCAGGACATGGGATGCCCTCAACTAATGCAATTGAAGATTCTGCAGAACCATCCCTAATCAGGAGGGTAGAATGCATCCAGACACCCCTGGAAGTGATTCATGCTAATCTGTGTTCCTTTGGGATTATTGAGAGAGAATGCACTGGAAAGGATCCATGCAATGACCATCACTGCATTGGAAATTGTGAGGCGTTTAAACAAGTGCTTCAGGACCTGTTGGACCGACATGTAATACAAATGGGCTTTCAAAAGAGGGAGGACCAGGTGTCAACTATCCTATCGAGCAATGGCCAGAACAAGGATACTCGGAAGCCGCTAGAGATCCACTATACTAAGGACTCCAAGTCGTCCCTGGGTATGCCTAAACCAATCACTATCCAAGTGCCAGCTCCCTTCCCCTACAACGACACCAAAGCAGTCCCCTGGAGCTACAATGCGAAAGTCCAAGTGGAAGGTCCTCAGAGCAATCCTGATGTCACAAATGTCTCGGGAAGCAGCGGAATGACTCGGAGCGGGCGCATCTATGCCCCTGAAAGACCCAGAGGAGGAGAATCAAATGAAAGAGGAAAGATCGATAAAGGCAAAGACAAAGAAGTAGAGCCATCTGACAAAAATACGGGCAAGAAGGCACTATCTGAGCAAGAAGCCAGTGAGTTTCTAAAGATTATGAGGCAGAGCGAGTACAAGGTAGTAGATCAGCTGAATCAGACTCCCGCTAAGATATCCCTGCTATCGCTATTACTCAATTCGGAAACCCACCGAACAACACTAATGAAGGTGCTGAATGAAGCCCATGTCACTCCCGACATCACAGTTGGTCAGTTTGACGGGATCGTCGGAAATATCGTTGCAAACAATTACCTCACCTTCACAGATGATGAGATCCCCGTCGAGGGAAGAGGGCACAACAAGGCTTTGCATATCTCCGTGAAATGTGGAGAATACTCTCTAGCTCGAGTACTCATTGATAACGGATCGTCCCTGAATGTACTACCCAAATCAACCATGAACAAGCTAGACGTAGACTGTTCATACATGAAACCCAGTTCTACACTGGTCAGGGCATTCGATGGGTCTAAAAGAGAGGTTATCGGAGAGATGGAGTTACCTGTACAGGTAGGTCCAGAAGTCTTCATAGTAAGTTTCCAAGTGATGGACATCAATCCGTCTTACAGTTGTCTTCTGGGAAGACCATGGATCCATACGGCAGGGGCTGTACCCTCTTCTCTACACCAAAAGCTCAAGTTCATAGTCAACAACAAATTGGTGGTCGTTTCAGGAGAAGAAGAATTGCTAGTCAATAAGCCGTTCCCTATACGTTATGTTGAGGCTGCAGAAGAATCTTTCGAGACCGCCTTCCAAGCACTAGAAATTGCAAATGCTACCTTTGTGGGGGACGAGGCCCCATCATTAAAACCAAAGCTGTCCAAAGCTGCATTGATGATTGCTAAAGTTATGACAAGCACTGGTTATCAGGCAGGAAGTGGTTTAGGGAGGACTGAACAAGGGATCCTAACACCCATACAGCCGCGTGAAAACAAGGACAGATGTGGGATAGGGTACCGGCCTAGTCGTACTGACAAAGGAAGGATCGCCGCAGAAAAGAAGGAGCGGAGGTTGGCCAAACTTGAGGGTCGGGAGCCAAATATGAAGAAGATTGTCATCTGCAACATAAAGCAAAGCTTTCAGAGCGCAGGAATGCTAGATCCTAACCAGGTTGCAGCTATTGAAGATGATTCAAGCGCTGAAAATGGCGGTGTCAGTCTTGTGCGCCGTTGTCCAGCAAGCAAAGAGCTCAAGAATTGGGAGATCGTCGATTTTCCTGTAGTTTTTAGTTCAAAGTAATGTTTCTGTAATGCAATCCTATGGCTCTGCCCAAGGCCTTAGGACATTTCATTCGGGCACACATGTTTCCTTTCAATATCAATATCAATAAAATGTTATTTCAGATTCTCCAATAAATTTCAGTTCTCTTTTGCACTCGCGTTTTATTTTCTTTTGGCTCGTTTTTTATTCCATCAATTTATACTAATGCAGATTTGAAAAAAACACTGTTGAAAATAACAACGCCAATAATTCATACTGTGACTTTGAGCACCCCGTTAATCAAACTGAGGAAGATATTGAAGATAACTGGGAAACTCCTCCAGAATTAATGAGAATGATGGAACAGGAAGAAAAAATAATCGAACCCCACGAGGAATCAACTGAAACGATCAACTTGGGCACGGAAGAGGATGAAAAGGAAGTCAAGATTGGCACCACCTTAAAAGACAGTGAGCGAGAGAAATTGATTAGACTTTTGATCGACTATGTTGACATCTTTGCATGGACATACCAAGACATGCCGGGACTGGACCCCAACATAGTCGAGCATAAGTTACCAGTAAAACCTGAATGCTCGCCGATAAAGCAGAAGTTAAGAAGAATGAAACCAGAAATGTCACTAAAAATCCGAGATGAGGTCAAGAAACAGTTCGATGCAGGATTTTTGGCGGTAGCAAAGTACCCTCAATGGGTAGCCAATATTGTACCGGTCCCAAAGAAAGATGGGAAGGTTCGGATGTGCCGTCGACTATCGAGATTTGAACAGAGCCAGCCCAAAAGACGACTTCCCTTTGCCTCACATTGATGTCCTGGTGGATAGCACAGCTCAGCATTCCCTTTTCTCCTTCATGGATGGGTATTCCGGATATAACCAGATTAAGATGGCCCCCGAGGATATGGAAAAAACCACCTTCATCACTCTCTGGGGAACCTTCTGTTACAAAGTAATGCCATTCGGTTTGAAGAATGCTGGGGCAACGTACCAGAGGGCGATGGTAGCGTTGTTCCACGACATGATGCATAAAGAAATAGAGGTCTATGTGGATGACATGATCGCAAAATCCAAAACTGAAGAGGAACATATCGTCAATCTGCGAAAGCTATTTGAACGCCTAAGGAAGTTCAAACTCAGATTAAACCCCGCCAAATGCACTTTCGGCGTAAGATCAGGAAAGTTGTTGGGGTTCATAGTCAGTCAGAAGGGTATAGAGGTAGATCCAGACAAGGTACGAGCAATTCTTGAAATGCCAGCGCCTAAAACCGAAAGGGAAGTTCGTGGGTTCCTAGGAAGGTTGAACTACATCTCCAGGTTCATATCCCAATTGACATCGACCTGCGAGCCAATCTTCAAATTGCTGTGCAAGAACCAAGAAACGAAGTGGAACGATAAGTGCCAGGAGGCCTTTGAAAAGATCAAGAGGTACCTCCAAAATCCACCGATTCTGATGCCACCGGTGCAGGGCAGACCCCTCATTCTATACTTAACAGTGCTAGACAACTCAATGGGTTGCGTACTGGGGCAACATGATGAGTCTGGAAGGAGAGAACATGCCATCTATTACCTCAGCAAGAAGTTCACCGAGTGCGAGACAAGATATTCATTGTTGGAAAAAACATGTTGCGCTTTGGCCTGGGCTGCACGTCGCCTGAGGCAGTATATGTTGAGCCACACGACTTGGTTGGTATCTAAAATGGATCCCATCAAGTACATTTTTGAAAAACCTGCACTCACAGGAAGAATCGCCCGCTGGCAAATGCTACTATCCGAATACGACCTTTTGTACGTCACTCAGAAAGCAATCAAAGGTAGTGCCTTAGCGGAATACTTGGCGCATCAGCCCATTGAGGATTACCAATCAATGCAGTATGATTTTCCGGACGAGGATATAATGGCTTTGTTCGGAGAAGGAAAATCTCCAGACGATGAAAGGTGGAGGATGTCATTTGATGGCGCTTCTAATTTGTATGGGCACGGGATTGGAGCTGTGTTGATTTCTCCCGATAACCGCTTCATACCATTTACTGCTAGACTGAGCTTCTATTGCACCAATAACATTGCAGAATATGAAGCGTGTGTCCTAGGCATCAAAGCAGCCCTTGAATGGAAAGTCAAAAGACTCGATGTATATGGGGACTCAGCGCTGGTCATCCATCAGATAAAAGGTGACTGGGAAACCAGGGATCCCAAATTGATTCCTTATCATGATCACATCCAAAAGATGATTGAACGGTTCGAGGAGATCACTTTCCACCATCTCCCTCGCGAAGAAAACCAGTTGGCTGACGCTTTGGCGACTTTGTCATCAATGTTCAATATCAATAACAACAAAAGTCTGACATTCATCCGAATCCAGCATCGAGATCTACCAGCGCATCATTGTGTGGCAATCGAGGAAGAGCCTGATAGTAAGCCTTGGTATTATGATATCAAACGCTATATCACAAATAGAGAATACCCTTCCGGTGCCACTGAGAATGATAAGAGAACACTTAGGAGGTTATCAATGGGTTTCTTCCTAAACGGGGAGGTGCTTTACAAAAGGAATCACGACATGATCCTCCTCAGATGTGTTGCAAAAGAAGAAGCAGAAAGAATTATGAAAGACGTCCATGAGGGCTCGTTCGGAACCCATTCTAGCGGGCACACCATGGCAAGAAAAATCCTAAGGGCCGGCTACTACTGGTTGTCAATGGAGACCGACTGCTTTAACTACGTGAGAAAATGCCACAAGTGTCAAATCTACGCTGATAATATCCATGTGCCGCCTGCTTCTTTGAACGTCCTGACAGCACCATGGCCATTCTCAATGTGGGGAATGGACGTCATTGGTCCCATCGAACCTAAGGCATCAAACGGGCATCGCTTCATTCTTGTCGCTATCGATTATTTCACCAAATGGGTCGAGGCCGCTTCTTATGCCAGTGTAACCAAATCGGTAGTTGTCAAGTTCATAAAAAGAGATTTGATCTGCCGATACGGTCTGCCAAATAAAATCATCATAGACAATGGGACCAATCTGAACAACAAGATGATGAAAGAGTTGTGTGACGACTTCAAAATCCAACATCATAATTCCTCCCCGTACCGTCCAAAGATGAATGGGGCAGTCGAAGCTGCAAATAAGAACATAAAGAAGATCGTGCAAAAGATGGTAGTAACCTTCAAGGACTGGCATGAAATGTTACCTTTCGCTCTGCATGGATATCGGACCTCTATCCGCACGTCAACAGGGGCAACACCATTCTCACTAGTATACGGGATGGAAGCAGTTCTTCCCGTAGAAGTCGAAATACCCTCTCTGCGAGTGTTAATGGAAACCAAATTAGAGGAAGCAGAATGGGTTCAATCCCGATTTGATCAATTGAACCTCATAGAGGAAAAAAGAGTGGAAGCTTTGTGTCACGGGCAGTTGTATCAGCAAAGAATGAAGAAAGCTTATGACAAGAAAGTTCGACCCCGGCAGTTTCAGGAAGGAGATCTAGTGCTCAAGAAAATTTTGCCTATCCAAAAGGATTCTCGTGGAAAATGGACCCCAAATTACGAAGGGCCTTATGTGGTAAAGAAAGCATTCTCTGGAGGAGCCTTAATTCTCACAAAAATGGACGGTGAAGACCTCCCACTCCCAGTGAACTCAGATGCAGTTAAGAAGTACTATGCCTAAAAAAAATATATATGAAAAAAAAAAGAGAAAGATGAGCCAAGCAAAAATGAGCTCGCTAGGTTGAAAACCCGAAAGGGCGGCCTAGGCAAAAATTAGAGCGACCTGGTGGATTGAAAACTCTAAAGAGCAGTCCA
Organism: Astragalus membranaceus; assembly: GCA_039519185.1. NCBI lineage: Eukaryota > Viridiplantae > Streptophyta > Magnoliopsida > Fabales > Fabaceae > Astragalus > Astragalus membranaceus. The sequence goes on along the minus strand of CM076849.1, from coordinate 157,660,074 downwards.
GGCAAAAATTAGGGTCAATGAGTTGGACTTGGAACAAATGCAAAGGCAGTCCTCCGAAAGTTGGGTGATGGATGCTCAAGGGCATGTGTATGGATGATTGGCATTGTTACCTCCAAGATACAAACAATCAAAAGATTTGCTTTTTCTTTTCCTTCTTTCTTTTTAGTTTAAGCTCTCAATGTAATTTTCAGCCAGTGTGACCTTCGGCACACTCGGTTTCCATTTGAATATTAAACTCTTCTTCATTCTCTCACCTCGCCATTACTTTGGAAAGATGCTTTATGGTAGATGATATTGATTTGCGAAACATGTGCATAATCGAAAGCATTACAGTCATTGCGAAATTTCTAAAAATCACAAAAAGAGATGATCTCTCACAAATTTGCAAAAAGGACCAATGCATAATCACTTCAGCAAAACTTAATAACCCGCACTTTGGCACCACTGCTTGAGGCAACCCTCGTATCCCACGTCAAGAGTCATGCGAGTTTGATGATGCCAGCAAAGTCAATAAAGAGCAAAAAGAGCAAAAGAGCAAGAAAAGAAAAATGAAAAAAAGAAAAAAAGCCAAGAGCAAAAGCCAAAAACAAAATCATTCCACATTTCATCCATCATGTCATCAATTACTTAACTACATGCACGCATGCATCATTCATTGCAAGTGTCTGTTAAGATAATTTTTATTTTGTGTCGTTAGCACCAATTCTTCAGACCCCCAGCGGTCCTTCAGAGCCCAAGGCGCTCCTTCAGACCAACAATGGTCCTTCAATCCAGATCGCACGTCGCGTTAATCGAGCAACCGACGGATCATCCGGCCCCAGGCCCTTCAGACTAGCTGTGTCCGCCTAAAAAACACAGTGCACGTCCTTCGTGGTTATATCAGTTCCGGACCTGATTAACCCTAATGGCCGCTCGAAAAAGGCCACCCCCAGACCGTATCTCTAGTACCATAGCTAGAAGCGCTCCTTCAGACCCATTGGTCCTTCAGGCTTAGGCATGCCCCTCAGACCCCGACGGTCCCTTAGTCGAACGCAAGTCGATGCGCCAAGCATTGATTCTGAACTAGACCTTCAGAGCCCCAGTGCTTCTTCAGAGCCCCAGTGCTCCTTCAGATCCCCAGCGATCCCTATTTACTTTCTGTCTAAATCAGCCCAGTTTTCATAATTTCTTCAAAACAAAAAAAACCAAAATACCTCAGTCTGGCCAAAATTAGCGTCTTTCTATCTTTATTTCTATTTTTCTCGAGAAATTCGGAATCCCTCCGATTTCCTAGCAAAATATAAATAAAGAGGGGCAGCTGTAATACCCTAATTTTGTCCTAACCAAAATGAGAAAATTTTATTTACTTTTGATAAAAATAATTATTTTTTTTTATGGCATTATTTTATTTGTCACAAGTTTTTTTTTTAACACAAGAAAATATTTTTTTTTAGAAGTAAAGACACAAAAAAATAAGCCAAGAAAGAAGTGGGGGGGGGTCTATTAATAATAAGGTGCTGTCATGGAAGCCCAACCCAGCAAAATAGCTAGCCCAATTCGCCTAGCCCACTCCTCCACCAAGCCCAATCCAACTCCTCCACCAAACCCAACCCATATCCTAACCCTAACCCATATCCAACCCATAACCCAACACCCAACTCCATCCAACCCACTCCAACTAAACCCTAATTCGCATACCCCCCCTTTTTACCCTAAAATGTGTCTACATTCACTCTCCCCCCTAGCCTTAAAAATCATCCACATTCATCCCTAGAAATCCGCCCCCCACTCTCCTTGATTCCCTCCTTGAAACTCTCAATCCCACTTCCACACACAACCCCACTTCCCCATTTTTTCCTTCCCAATACACTCAACCTCTCTCTCTCTCAATTCCTACGCCTACTCCCCTCTCTCTCACCATTCCAACGGCTCTCTCTCACTCTCCTATCCCACACATTTCTCTTTCTCCCACTCACACTCAACCATCCTTTCTCTCTTTCTTCCACTCACTCAACCTTCACTTCACCCTCTCTTTCTCTCCCTCACCTACGACTTCTTCCCCTCCTCTCACACACTCACTTTCTTTTCTCTTCACACTCATCCATTCCTCTCCCTATCACACACTTCACACATGGCACTCTCTTCTCCATGCCCATACCTTCAACCATCATCTCCCCTCATCTCACATGTCTTCTCTTTTTTCCCCTTCAACAACTCCCCCCAAACCTCCATCATATCAAAGAAAGTCATCATCACTATCCAAGGGTGGTTGAAGTGGAGCAATGAAGAGAAGCAAGAGCAAGTTTTTTTGTATAAATAGGGTTCCCCACTTAGAGGAGGGGGGACGGATTTGGCTCTTAGAAAAAAAAAGGAGAATCTAAAAAAAAATTAGGGTTTCTCTTAGAAAGATTTTCTTCCCCTTCTTTTCTTCCTTCTTAGTTTTTTTTTTTAGTTTAAAATTTTGGTGTATTGAAGAGATCCGAAGAAGAAAGCTTGGATTTGTTCAAGGTACAAAAATGTAATAATTTGTAGTATTGTTGCTTTTTTTTGTAATTTTTAGTTATTATAATTTTGTTCATATAATCATTGCCATTGTATTTTAATTATTGTTGTTCATGTTTTTTTTCGTTTTTTTTAGTTACTGTTTTTATTTTGTTGTTGTCATGTTTTTATATTAGTTGCTGTTTTTTTTATAAATATTAGTTGATGTTGTTATAAATATTGGTTGTGCTTTTTTAAATAAATTATTGTAATTTTCGGACTAAAAAAAGTGCTAAAAAAATATGTTGTTTTTTTAAAAAATGGTTACTATTTTCGGATTTAAAATAAACCAAAAACAAAAAAAATGTGTGTTCCTTTTATTTAGGTGCTAATATTTTCGGTCTAAAAAAAAAATAAATAAAAAATGTTGTGCTTTTTTAAATAAATTATTCTAATTTTCAGATTTTAAAAAATGATAAAAAAAAAGATATGTTGTTTTTATAACAATTACTATTTTCCGGATAAAAAAAAAGAGTGATAAAAAAATGTGTTCCTTTTTTATTTCAGTTTTAAATAAAGCCTTTTTTCAAATACTAAAAAATATTTTTTAAAAAAAATAAATGGTTACTAGTGTCACTACTCTTTTCTAAAAAAAAATAATATAATAACAAAAATCTTTTTTTCAACAAAAAAAAGTAAAAAGGCCCCCCTTTTTATTAAATAATAACTATGACAACAAAAAAAAAACAACAAAAGAATTTTTTTTTCTCCATAATCCGCTTTCAAAATACCACTTGTTTAGTCTAGGTTTGTTTTCTTTAAGAAAAAAAAAGCGCTTCAAGAATCACGCGTTCTAGGGTAGAATAGTAAAAAAGGGTAATAAACCAATCAATCGTTTTTAGCGACAAAACGCTATTTGCACCCGCGGTAACTCCTTTTTTAAAAAGCACCAAAACGCTATTTGCACCCCGCGTTTTCTTAAAACAGCAAACCCATCCATTTTTACTACAAGCCCATCTTTTCAAACACAAACTAGTTCACCAAAAAACGATTTGGTCACGCTATTCACACCTCCTTTTTTTAATACAACCCCTTTATTATTTGCACCCCCCCTTTTTATCACCTATTCCGTTTTTATTCACAACGTGATACCTCCAAACCGTTTTCCTTTTTTCTTTTTAATCGAATTCGCGAAAAAAAAATAGGTTGTTACTAGTGGTCACTCTGAGCCTTGCTTGTTTGACCGTTAGGACTAACCTTCCTTTTTTCACAGCGGATTAGTAGCGGTGATCACTCTGAGGTTACTCGTTTGATCATCGCAAACATTCGCCTAAACTTCTTTTTAGTTAATAAAGTACAAACATAATTTCGACTCCTTTTTATCACGCTTCCCGGTAAGCACGTTTTCAAGCGAACAAACGCTCAACCACAAACCGGTTGTCTATAGCGGTCACTCTGGGCCCGACTCGTTTGAACGCTGTAAACACCTCCTTTTTCAAATAAGCCATTTATGACGACCACTCTGGATTTATCTGTTTGGTCACCATGAACGGCCTCTAGTTTTCCCAAACTTTTCAAAAAATAAAAAATACCAACACACAAATATTTTCTACCCAAGAACTACGTAGCTTTGATTTCTCCATCGCACCCGGAGATACGTAGGAGCGGGGGCCCACTCCCGTCGAGCGCAAAAAACTAAAATTTTTATTAAGTCTTCTTTTCCGTTTTTTTTGCAAATAACAAAAAAGGGTAAATTAAAGTGTTTTCTTTAAACTAATTTTTCTACACATTAAATTAAAAGGTAACCTTTTTAGGATGTTGCGGGGTGCTAGTACCTTCCCCGCACTTAATCGACCCCCGAACCCAAAAACAAAGGTTTTTTTCAATGTTTTCCTAAAAATAAATATTGATGGCGGCTCCATTGTTCGAAAACAAACGAGGAATCCCTCCGGATTCTTCGGTCGCTACACTCACCCTCTCCTCCCAGCCACAACCACCCCTCAGCCACCAAACCGTGGTCACCCTAACCCCATACCGCCGTCAACGACCTCACCGTCGCCACCGTCTCCTTTACCTCCTTCGCCCAAAAAAAAAACACCACGAACCCCTACCAAAAACCATCAAAACCGGAAATTAGGGATGAAAAGTAGATGAGGGAAGCAAAACCGCAAAAAAATAAGACAGAACACACCTCGCGAGCCACAACCGCCGTGAAACGCTCATCGCCGTCCGATCGTCTCCTCCGGGGAGTATCACATCACCACCGTCTCTCTTCTTTCTCCTCCGTTCTTCCTCCCCTCGCCATCGCCGGTACCGTTACCATGGTTCCCCTCCGGCGTGGCTGTCCTTCGCATCCTCTCCCTGTCACCGTCGTCTGCTTCCTCTCACTCACCGTAGCCATCACTCCCCCTCTCCATGTTCGCCGTTCTCTCTCTCTCTCTCCAAAGTTCTTTTCTTTCTTTTTCGCTCTCTGTGACATTGAGGGTGGAGGCGCTGAGTTGGGGATTAGAGGAAATTAGGTTTCAGAATATGGTGGTGGTGGGTTTTATGGGCTGTCCATTAATTTGTGTTTTTAGATCCGATTGCTATTCACACTTCCGTTTTTTACTACACCACCCCTATTTGTTTCAAGGGTAAAATATGTTTTTAGTCCCTACAAAATCTGCTCCTTCTAAGTTTAGTCCCTACATTAACGAAATAGGCGTTTTGGTCCTCATCTTATTTTTTCGTTTTCAATTTTAGTCCCTCATGACTTTTAATAGCGCTTCAAAACTTTTAATAGCGCTTATAAAAGGTCAAAAAAGCGCTATTAAAAGTTTTGAAACGCTATTAAAAGTCACGAGGGACTAAAATTGAAAACGAAAAAATAAGATGAGGATCAAAATGCCTATTTCGTTAATGTAGGGACTAAACTTAGAAGGAGCCGATTTTGTAGGGACTAAAAACATATTTAACCCTTGTTTCAAATACCAAATTTTTATCTACACCCATTTCTTTTAATGATACAACCTCCCATTTTCAAATACCAAATTTTTATCCACACCCATTTCTTTTTACTTATACAACCCCCAGTTCCTAAATGCACACACCATTTTACTACAACACCCCCTGTTGTTAGTTGCACCTCCCCCTTTCCTTTACCATAACCCATTGCATTTTTTTTATTACTCCGTAATGCTTTCAAATCAATTTTTCTCCTTGTTCCGTTCTTCTATCCTTTCAAACAATCAAACTCACATAAAAAGCGGTTTGTTACTAATGGTCACTCTGAGTTCAGCTTGTTTGACCGTTAATGACAACTTCGGTTTTCAAATGGGGCATGAATGATGACCACTCTGAGTTTCACTTGTCTGGTCGTTACAAATGCCTATCCCAATTTCAAAATACTTAAAAAATACCAACACACAAACATTTTCTACCAAGAACTACGTGTGATTTGATTCTCTACCAGGAGATACGTAGGAGCAGAGGGCGGCCGACCTCTGTCAATTGCACTAATAAAAAACCTTTTTTTTTCCCCTTTAAATTCATTTCTCTCATTTTTCTCAAATAGTACAAAATATAACTAACCGTTTGGTGAGTCTTTTTTTATTATTATTATTATAAGGGTAAAAACATTATTTTTGAGTTAATAAATGTTTGCACATTTAGTTAAAAGGTAACCTTCCTTAGGAAGGATGTCGTAGGGTGCTAATCCCTTCCCTACGCATAAATGACTCCCGAGCCTAAATCTGGTCCGCAAGACCCCTTTATCCACTCAATAGGGATTTTCCAAATGTTTGCCCTTAAACTAAAACTTTGGTGGCGGCTTCATTTCAAGAGCTTCGAAGAATCCATCCTCCGGATTTTTCGGTCGCTACAAACATTGCATCTGAAATTGAAATACCATGATTTGTACAAGTAAATAAACTTTCCCATTCTGTATATGTATAATGTATATCTGACAAAATGGAAGTATCTAACAAACAATAACAACGAAGAAAGAAGACGCAAGATAAGCCGAGTTCCTAGCTTTGTGATTGATGTTGTAGCTCGCATATACAAGAATCATCACCTGAAAGATAGAAATCATCAAGATCAATGTTGATTTTTAAGAACCCTGGCAGAGAAACAAACGAAGAAACGAAGAGAAACAAAGAAGAAACAAAGAAGAAGAAACTAGTATAAATGGATAGATCATAGTGTATATCCAATGCAAATCACATAGAAACAGTCTTATCTAAGTCATTTAAATCATTCCCTATACTAATTATGTTACTAGCTTCAAGCTTTTGCAGCTCATAATCATTAACAGTTCCTATGTAGAGAAACAAATAAATAAAAACTATATACTTCTGAAAGTTCACGAACAACTCACCCAAGAATGTAAATATCACTTGGATCTTCAGAACAAAGTCAATCATCAACCTCAAGATCCTCATTTGGAGTTTTTCCAGCAACATTCCAAGTGCCAATTGTGACCCTGATGAATAACCAAATTTAAGATATATTTCATTAATAAATACCAGTAAATTAGTAACTCTAATGACATGCTGCATAATCAGGTTATTGTCATATTCATACCTCACTTCCTTGGTATCTATGTAATGGCTCTTCTCTTTTTTCTTTGCAGCAGCAAGCCTTGCATTCCTTGCAGCAGCTTCTTGAGCAGCAACTCTTGCAGCAGCATCCATTTCTTTACTAGATTTCTTCTTATTCGGTTTGTGTCTTCAACACCTTTGTTATCCTGAGGTGCGCCGCCTGCAAATGCAATTTCAAAATACCTTGTTTGAGCAAATCAACAACAATAGGTTTGCCTTGAGAAATTGCATCTCGACATGCACAGAAATTTCACTTGTAAGAAAAACGTAGCTTGAATACGACAATTTGTAGCAAATAGAAAAACCTATTAGTGCAAAGAAAAGAAGAAAATGGGGACATATATTTGAGCAAAAGCTGATAAATTTCCAAACTGAAGAGGCCAGTATGGAAGAAAGGCATGTTAAAACATAAGACTTGGCATAATCCTTATTGTGTTAAAACATAAGACAAGGAGAAGCACAGGCTATGATAAAACATTAGACTTGGCATAATCCCTATTGTGTTTTTACTCTTTCTTTCTTTTCTTTATAAATCCTTATGGGGGAATCGCGATCTTACTGGTGGGCATTATTGTACATATCAATAACAATATTATAATATGAAGACATAAGTTCAAGTTCATACCCATTTTAAAAGATCTCCATCAACTACTGACCCATCTAGCACCAATGAAAAGAAGTCCTGCAATTCCAAAATAACAAGCATTAGACACTTGAACTCAGTGAAGCATATCAAATATCTATAACAAGAACAAGATTTAACTGTATTAGCTGAAACAGAGAAAAGAATCCAAGTCCTCAAAATATCTATTGTCCTTTTCAAGATCTTAAAATCAATAACTGATCAGAGTAAGTATCAATCTATTTTCTAAAAATGAGAAACCTCAGTAATAGATCAAAATTGTGGATTTGAATATTAAGTTCATAAATACCTTGCAAAGAAACTAATTAATTATGCCAAGGTGCTCACACTGAGTCTAATAAATAAAAGCTAAGAAAGGCGTCTTTGACTAATCTCTTGTGATGGATTAATACTGGAAAATCACAATGAATATAGTTAGGACAACCAGAACATCTTATGAATCAATTCAGACAAAAAGCTCTAATATAAGTAAGAATCTAATATAAGTATGAATCAACCAAAACATCTTAAAATAAGTATGAATCAACCAGAACATCTTAAAACAAGGAAGTTAACAATATTTTGTATATCTTTACCCAATACTAGGGTGAGCAAGACACGATTCAACCCAAAGAAAAACCCGAACACCCATCCTAGGGACGGGTTCTAAATATGATGTCTTAAAAGGTTAAAAATAACTCAAAACAAATTTAAAAACTGTAGCAATATCAGTAATATGATGTCTTACCTGGTAACTGCTTAGCTGGGTTTACATTGTGAATATCACTAAGCACTCCAAGGTGGGCCACCAAGCATATAGGCCTCTCCCTCATCTGAAACAAATTTAAAAACAAAAATGCACACTTCTTAAACATATAAGTGACAGAAGAAAGGAAATAAAATAATTTAGGTATATAGTGTCAATAAATACCAGTCATAGCTAAAGCATGGTTCCATCCCAAAGTGGTTTTGGTAAAATTCAATGTAGAATTCAAACACTGCGGAATGTGAGAATCTTCAAATCCCTTAAAGCCTTTTCCGCAGGTGTAAAGATGTCCATCAACTGATGCAACAACAACCAAAAGAGTGTTTATTAGAGAAGATTAACTATTAACTATTCTTTAGTGTATGAATTTCCACCAGATGATTTAGCTTATCTTAATTATTGTTAAGAAAAATGTGAGACATCATGCAAGGAAGAACTGATGGATTTAGTAGATAATGCAGCACTGTGATCTCCATTAGCAGCAATGTCGATGATTTCCGCATCTTCAAAGCCACTAATAACTTTAGGAAGATTAATAGATTTAATTCTATCTTTAGAGACACCCAGTTGACCTCGCTTCCCAGAGCCAAATCCATAAACTTGATTTAATGGACAACCTGTGCACCACAAAGTGAGGGATAAACATACATTCTTAATGAAACAGAAACTAAAGCAATCAATCTAGGTAACAACTTAAACGAATCCAATACCTTTCAACAAGACAAGGGAATGACGCATGCCACATGCTACCTTTGCAACAGGCTGATCAACAAAGTATGACACATTTATAGGGGAAGCGTGTGAGGCGTAATCCCCATGCCCAAGTTGACCGAAAGAGCCACCCCCACAAGTGAACACACAGAAAAATCAACTTTCAAACAATAGCGAATGAACCTCAACTATTCACTTCACAAAGAAACAACAATTGGAGACTTAGTTTATATAAACACTTAAGTATGTTTCTTTAAGATTCTTCATGGCCCATAATCAATTCTCGGAGGAAAAACAATGTCAAAATAATGGAAAATCACTATTTTAGTGTTTGGGGTAATAAAACCATGATGCATTAGAGACAGTTAGGGAAGAAGAATAAGTAAATATATCACCATTAAAAGATCCCAACACAATTGTTACCGCAACATAAAGACAGATATAATGCCTATCAAAATAAAAGACATAGAGATACCGTTAAAAATTGAAAGATCAGCACTACATAGATCAGCAAGTTGATCCAATAGATCTGCCAATTGATTCTGAAACTGTGAAGTAAGCATTTAAACAAAATACAAGGATTTCAAGCATTTAAACAGTATTATAATAACTCAAAAATGGGAGAATTTATTTAAAAAACAAGTGATTTGAAAGCATGTTAAAGCTTACCTCAGAGCGTTTACCTCTCCTTGCCTTCATTGTTTTCAGGTCAAAAGAAAGAAACAGAACCTGAGAAATTAAATAGTTGCTTATTGTGTTGGACTTTGAAAACACAAGTTCTTAATTGTGGACTCAACGAGTGGTATTTATTTCTTATTGCACTTAACTTCATCACAAATAGTAAAATCACAACAGAGTATATACTAAATAAATTACCTGATTTGTAGGCATCAACAATGGCGTCACCATTCCAATCAGCACCGGCTACTTGAGCAATGGAATCAACATCAGAGGTACAAACAGAAGTACTAAGTGTCCCACGGGCTGCACAATGAATACAGTTTTTCTTCTCTAGCTTGCCCCACCCAGCACCTTGACAGTTAAACACACCAACCCCTCCAGGGCATTTGTTCAAATTCCATATCAGAAATCAGAAATATAATTAATACTAAGAATGAAGAGATTAAAAGGAACTGACCCAAATGCAAAAAGAATAAACAGAATATAAAAATATAGAAGTCAGAGTGTTTACCTCTCCTTGCCTTTGTTCAAATTCCATATCAGAAATCAGAAATCAGAGCGTTTACCTCTCCTCGCCTTCATTGTAGCAAACCTGCAGTTATCACAACAAATCAGAAATACTATAGAAGTTTTATATATACATTTTTTAATAAAAATGATGATTATAGAAACAAAATAATGGGGCTAAACCCTAAATTAACATTCAGTTGTTCAGTATCTAGAGAAGTGCATAACTGAAGTAAAAGATAAAAATAAAATAATAAAAACTAGTTTTTTTAGGGAAGGTATGAAAAACATGTTGAAGATATGAAAAAAGACAGAGGAACCGTAAAAAATACAGATCAATGTGAGGAATAGAGATTGAGATATATAAGACAATAGAAACCTTCAATGTGAGAGAAGTCCAAGAATGATCGGTGGAAGCGAGTGCGGAGTTGAGATGATCGTAGTTTTCCTGAAACGACAACAAGGAATAACGTTAAACGCAAAGTTAGGGTTTTGAGGGGATGTATAAGAGAAAAAACAAAGGGTTTTCATGACGGGAACTGGCAACAAAACACATCTCCGGACGGTGGTGCGATTTCCAACAAGACGGAGCTCCAGTGGTGCGATTTCCGACGCGGCGGAGCTCCGGTGGAGAGTTCTCCGAACTTCAAATTTCTTGAGGGGTTTTCATGCGGGCGCTTAGGGGATACCAAATATCAAACTCGTTTTTTGATTGGACGCCTATGGTGGTCGGAAAATGAGGGGGAAGGTGGCGGTCAAGGGTTTCTGGATTTACATGAGGAGACAGAGAGGGTGACGAAAATGTGGTGGTGAGCGTGAGGAAAGGATGATGGTGAGGGAGGATGACAGAGAGGGTGACGAAAGGATGGCGGTGAGGGAGTGAGCGTGAGGGAGAGGAGAGGAGAGGAGAGGAGAGGAGAGGAGAGGAGAGGAGAGGAGAGGAGAGTGAAGGGAGAGTGAAGGGTTCGCGAAGAGAGATAGGAGAGGGCGAATGAAGGGGGAAATAGAAAAAAAGAATTTGACCTTTAATTACAAATTTGCCACCGTGTCTACTTATGTAGTCAGACGAATACACGCCTGACTTCTAAAGTCTACTTTTTTTCCTATTTCTTCACTTTAGAAGTCAGGCGTGTATTCGCTTGACTTTAAAATTCTTGAGATTTGCCTCTTAATTACAAGTTTGCCACCGCCTCAACATATAAAGTCATGCATTTGAGCGCCTGACTTTAAATGTCTAATTCTTTTCCTGATTTTGCACTAGTGCTCGTAGGATTGGTACGGGAAAGTACGAAGATGTCCCAGTGAAGAGAATGTTCTATTTCCCTATCATTCCCATATTACAAAGACTATATACATCACCTGAGTCCGCAACTGGAATGAGATGGCATCACAAAAATAGAAAGAGCTCAAACGTCCTTCGACATCCGTCCGATGGAAAAGCATGGAAACACTTTGATGATGTACATTCCGACCTTGCTAGTGAGCCTAGAAATGTAAGGCTAGGTCTGTGTTTAGATGAATTTAATCCTTACATTCAAGCTTCTGCTTCTCCATACTCTTGTTGGCCGGTAATAGTTACCCCTTACAATCTTCCCCCCGAAATGTGCATGACCAAACCATACTTATTTTTGACTTGTCTCATACCCGGACCTCCTAACCCTAAAGTAAAGATAGATGTTTACTTGCAACCATTGATTGATGATCTGCAACGATTGTGGTCTAATGGAATTTTGACCTATGATATATCCACAAAACAAAACTTCATCATGATAGCATGCTTGATGTGGACAATCAATGATTTTCTGGCCTATGGTATGTTATCTGGATGGGGAACACAAGGATAGCTGGCATGCCCTCATTGTATGGAAGACGCAAAAGCTTTCACCTTGAAATATGGCGGGAAGAATTCATGGTTAGATTGTCATCGTCGATTCTTGCCAGAAAATCACTCTTTTAGAAGAAGTAAAAAAAGATTTACAAAAAACGGGGATGAGAAAGACGGTCGACCTTATATTTACATAGGGTAAGATGTATTGGAGATGGTAAGTGGTTTCCCAAAGGTGACCGAGATTGGTTGGGAAAAGGGATTTGATGGGTATGGAGTTGGTCATAATTGGACTAAAAGAAATATTTTTTGGGATCTTCCGTATTGGAAGGATAATTTGTTAAGGCACAACCTTGATGTGATGCACATAGAGAAAAATTTCTTCGACAATATATTTAAGACTGTCATGAATATTAAAGGCCAAACAAAGGATAATGAAAAGGCAAGAAAAGACTTGTCTTTATTATGTTGTCGTGGGGACTTGGAGATGGAAACCTTATCTAACGGAAAGATGGGTAAACCAAAGGCAAGTTACACTTTGACATCATCTGATGTCAAGCTGGCTTGTAAATGGCTTAAGGAACTTAGAATGCCTGATGGTTATGCTTCAAACCTTGCTAGGTGTGCGGATGTCGAAAAGGGCACAATGCATGGGATGAAGATCCATGACTGTCATGTCTTCATGGAGTGTTTACTCTCAATTGCATTTCGTTCCTTGCCAGAATTTGTTTGGAAACCATTAACTGAGCTAAGTCGATTCTTCAAGGATCTTTGTTCCAATACGTTGAGGATGGACGACTTAGTTAAGTTGGATGAAAACATTCCAATTATCATATGCAAGTTAGAAAGGATATTCCCACCGGGTTTCTTTGACTCAATGGAGCATCTTCCAATTCATCTTGCCAATGAAGCAATGCTAGGTGGTCTCGTACATTACCGTTGGATGTATCCATTTGAAAGGTAATTGTTGTGGTTGTTTTTTTCAACGGTTATATGTTTATTGTAGCTTAATAGACATGGAATGATTGAATGTGCAGATGTATGGGAGTCTCAAAGCGAGCAGTGACAAATAAGGCCAGGGTTGAAGGTTCTGTATGTGCTGACTATATACAACGTGAGACAACTTATTTTTGTTCTCATTATTTCAACTCATTCGATGTGTTGGCAACCTCAAGTTTAAGCAACAATACTCGTTTGAAATGTGATGACATCCAACCTACACTATCCATCCTACACAAAGGTGGTCGACCGAGTGGAAAACCAAGAAAACATTATCTATTAGATAAGGAGTGGGAATCTGCTCATGTGCATGTCTTGATTAACTGTGATGAGATCAAACCATATCTTGAGTAAGTATTCTTCATTACACATCCATCATGAGTTTGATACCCATCATAACCTATATTGACTTATATGAATTATGTGATTGATGTCAGCACTTTCTTGGAGAATCACCCGATCAATGGAGAAGGCGCATCTGGACGTATATATTCAGAGTTTCCCATATGGCTAAAGGCATATGTAGATGAGGAGGCGAATGGAGTGACCAATAAAGACATAAGGGCACTATCTCGCAGTCCTTCATCAATGGAAATATCATGGAACATGTACTTTGTCAATGGGTACAAGTTTCATACAAAGGCCTGGAGCATTGGTAAAAAAACTGTCAATTGTGGGGTGCACGTAAAGGGTCTTATTGAAGGAGGAGAAGATGATTATTATGGCATAGTCAACCATATCTTTGAAGTAGATTACTTTGGTCTGAAGGACAAGATTGCACTATTTTATTGTGAATGATTTGACCCAATAAAAAATAAGGGCACAAAGGTTCTTCCACATTATACAATTGTGGATATTAAAATGGATAAGCGTTATAGTCTTGACGATCCTTTTATCCTTGCACAAAAAGTGATCTGTACCTTATCTCCCGCCTTGTATCCAACCATGGATATCAGGCTCGGTCCGAGATAGTTGGTAGTGGAGTTCCTGGTCAGTCCGAGTTTGAGCTCTGATCCGAGGTGGGGTGGTACCTGCAACGACACTCCGACGCTCAAGTCGGCAAGTGAGTCAATTGCAAGTGAGAGAATTGGAAAGTGTGTACCTTTAATGCTAGCATTCAATGCTTATTTATAGGTCTTTGGGATCAATGGGAACCATTGGATCTAGGTCTTTGATCTCCACCATTGGTTCAAGGATTAGGCCTTTGGTATTGGGCCTTAGTGAAAGTGGCCAGTGGCCCAATCCGTAACAGTTTCCCCCCAAGTCGGGTTGCCTTAGCGCAAGCTAGACTTGATGCCTTGACCGGGTATGAAATACCCTCTGAATCCGGGTTGGATATGTCGGTTAGGAGACCGCAACGAGTTTCCACGGTTGGGCTTATAGAGATTCAGGTCGCATGCTTGTTTTTAGAAGACCGAGCTTAAAATGCTCTGCGTGAGCTTGTGTTCGGGTGCCGAATATAAGCGGAGACCTTCCGAGACCGGGATTATATTTACTCGAGCTCTCGCCCTCGGCCTCAGAACCGTTAGTGAAGGCGAATCGAGTGACTCGAGGCATTTTATTTATGGCGACGCCTCGATTCCAGCGCCTGACATCAATGTCAATGATGGGACGCGTCGTTCGGAGGTGATTGGAGTAATGATTGCGCCTGACATCAACTTGACATGGCACGCCCCCATTTCTGCAGGTCTGATCTGGCTAGGATAAAACAAACCCACCGGGTTGTCAGCATAGATCGTCCAGTCATAGCCAAACTGATGGCTTCCGATCCTAAAAACTCGGATGAAGCGAGCGCTGGAAACTCCGGATCGGCCGTTCCCGAAGTTTAAGAAGGACTGGATTCTGCCCCCATCAGCTTCCAAGCGGAAGATCACTCACCCGCGGTTCCCAGCAATGAACTGCTGGAGGAAGATCAAGCGAGTAAGCATCGCCCTGATGTGGTGATTCTTGAACAGGATGAGTTTGAGGCTGAGCTGAACCCCGAAGAGCAGGGAAGCACCAGCTGGAGCTCTGATGACGGTGAGACCGGGACCGAGGTTGGTGAAAGCCTCAATAATGAGGACGAGCTTGACCCCAATGGGAATCCCATACATAAAGAGGGTGACTCTGATCAGTACCCTAGCACCGGGGTTCGGCCGGTTGATGTCCCCTTGATGCTGCCGTTGAATATCCCTCGGGAATACTCGTGGGTGTCGGAGTCGTTGAGGGAGATCCGATCTTTGTACAGGACCAGAGATGACCTAAGCCATATTGTTAACCGTATCTATTAGAAAAGAGACCAAATATGGAACGTGGAGGGCGCCGAAGATCAACACGCAGCTTTTTGGCCACAAGCTCGGAAGTTCGTCATGTACGAGGTGACGATCTATGATATGAAGATCAGCCCCCCATTCATCGCCCTTCAGCAGGAGATATTAGGAAGCTTGAACCTCGCCTCCTCCCAGATTCACCCTACCGCATGGGCCTTTATGAGGGCCTTCGAGCTGATGTGTATTCATTTGGAGAGGCCGATCTCCTCCGATCTGTTCTTCTACCTCTTCGAGATCAACAGGAGGTATGAGGACTGGTGTGTGGAAAACATGTGCAAGTATACACAGTCCATAACAAGTAATATAGTGTTTAGAACAGGTCGAACCCACAGGGATTGATGAACTCTTTCAAAAGTCAATATTATGTAATTTAGAGAAAAGTAACCAATTTAACAAGATAGTTGATATTGGTGAGTATCACAAGTAAGTTAGAATAAAGCAAGGTGTAAGTAGTTGTAATGCAATAGAGAAAAGCTAGTTGGAATGTCTTCCCCAAGTAATTTACTTATAAGTGTTTAATGCAGTTATGATGCAGTTACACTGAATGCTGTTGCATTAGTTGTGTGCCTTTCAGTCACTTTCTTCAAAGTTTCATTACAAGCTTCCTATGTCTAGGCTTGCTAAATAAGTTCACTCTTGTCTTTTTAAAGTACCCACAGTATCACCCTATGGACTATACTATCCTATGTCTAGGACTTAGTATGGTTTTCACAAAGTTTCCTTTATGTAAAACACTCACTCATATTAGTTCTTGAGTTCTTAATTGTAAACCATGTCTGCTTTTACAAATCTACTTATTCTAAGTGATCAATCTCAAAATAAGTGTTGAAAGTATTATCAAGCAAGAACTAAAGTGCACACATCATATACTTGTATTAAACTTACTTAAAAGCTCATTAAATGGTTAGAACATTTCAACTAAGAGAGGTTTAGCTCAACATAGACATTGCAAGGCAAATATAAACAGAATAGAACATGTTTATAAAATTGAAATCACAAAAGAGAAACAACAAGATAGAGTTTACACAAGTTGTAGCTCTTAGCATGAATTCTCCTAGCAATGAAATTGCATTAGCTCCTTAGCACTTTGGTAAAACTATGAAATCGAGGTAAGGAGGATTTGTCACTCCCTTCCTTTCCTTCTTACAAAATAGAACTTATCTATGTGGAGTGAAATTTTAATCTAACTTAGGGATTGTGATCTATTTTCAAGTGAAGGAGTGAGGTCCTTTTATAGTCTTCAAGAGAGGTGCTTCCTTCCTTCATGTTGAAGTAACTTTGGTGGCTATATAAAATAGAGTTATCAAGGACGGGTCTAAGGATCGGTTGGAACATGTGAGTTTCCGGGCTAGGAGGGGCCTCAAAGTTTTCATGCCCTATTCCGACTCTTTGAAGGGAAATTGGAAAAGCAAATACTTCTTTATCGAACTTGTGAATGACGAAGCCGTAAGGTACGTCGGCAAGTATAGCGAGGATGGGAAATCCCTGGAGTCCACAAAGTTTCCCATAGGGTGGTCCTTCTCTCATTTCAATCGGCCACCTCATGCGTACACGGTTAGCTTGAGCAAGCTGAGTGCCACAGATCAGGAGTCCTTGGCGATCCTAACCAATTTTGCTGACCTGATCCCCCACAAGGATCCCAAGAAATTCGGCATTGACACAGCGAAGTTAGTCGAGGCGGGCTCGAAGTCCAAAGTGTTAGCCGCGCTTGGTAGTGTCGGATGGCTGATAATGTCTTTATTTTTAAATGTAACTTTCTTCAAGGTCGTTTCTCTTAATGTCTTTTCATTTCTGTTTCGCAGATAGCATGGCACCTGACAAGTTTGCTGTTTTGAGAGCAGCGCCAGAATGGAGGGCCGGTCTACAGTAGAGCGGACCCGATGCTCAACAAAATCCCCAACAAAATCCTCGCCGGGACGAGCCTGTAAGAGAGGGATGAAGAGCAAGCTCTAAGGGCAAGAGAATGGAAGAAGTACGAGTCCCTGTCTTCCACTCTTGTGAAAGCCCAGAAAGACCTGTCTGCCCTCCAGGTGGAGAGAGATGAACTTCTGGGAGAGAGGGACTCTTCTCTCAACAAGAACAACGAGCTCGAGCTTCAAATTTTCGAGTTGGAGACCCAAGAGAGAGAGGTTGTGGAGCTGGTGACCTCCTTGAGGGTTCGGATTTCCGAGCTTGAGGTGGGGATCCAAAAAGCCAGGGAGGAAAGGGGCAAGACTAGCATGGAACCCCAGGATCGGCTTGCCAAGCTTGAAGAGGAATTGAGGCAGGCCAATGAAAGGACCCGGAGTGTCGAGCTCGAAATGGCCGACATAGCGGACATGACTCTCGGGATGGCCGTGGAAAGCTTTGACAAAGCACACGCCCAGATCGTTGTTGTTCATCCTTCATTGCCTATTGATAAGGAGGTACTGAGCGTGGATCACGACATGGAGGGAGGAGAGATCGTCAAGATCGACTCCGCCTCCAAGGAGCGTATGATCATTTATCCTCGCCCGTCCGACGCCTAGCGCGCGACTGGGAATATCTTTTCTGTAGATGGCTTTCGGGTTCTGGGTGGAACCAGTGGCGAAAAGGTTCCAGGTTCCCGGCAGAACTGGTATTTTAATTTGTAATATTTTGAAAGCTCTTTTGAACTTGAGGGCCCGGCCGTATACGGGGTGGCCTGTAATCTTTGCTTATTTTAACTGCTCGCATTTCCAGTTTTATTTACCTCGGTGGCGTTTATTTCTTGTCGTTAAAATTGTGCACTTACATTTTATTTGCTCAAGTAATGGATGTCGCCTTTAGGGAAGTTTACCGAGACTCGGCCCAGATCGAACTCGCCCTTTAGGGTAATGGCAACCTCGGCGAAATTTGTGCGCTTGTGTTTTACTTTGCTCAAGTAATGTAAGTCGCCTTTAGGGCATTTTACCGGAACTCGTCCCAGATCGAACTCGCCCTTAAGGGTTATGGGAGCCTCAGCCATTGATCTTGGCATTTCAAACCCCACACATATTTGTGTCACTTTGAACAGTTTACCGGGACTCGGCCCGGATCTAACTCGTTCAAGGAGGGATTGAGACAACCTCAGTCGCAGATTGTATTTGAACAGTTTACCGGGACTCGGCGCGATCGTGAGATTGTTCTCGGAGTGCTCCCTTTGACTTCGGAACGTCGGTTTCGGAAATCGGTGCCAATAGCGGAAAATAATGAAGAGTAATCAAGATGTTCAATACGAGAATGTTTCTACATCGGTATACAACGTGCTTTATTAAAGCGTAAATTAACTGTAATATTTCTTCAGTTTGGCAGCGTTCCAAGTCCTTGGGATCGCTTTTCCATCTAAGTTTTCCAACTCGAAAGAGCCGTTATCGGTCTTAGACACGACTCGGTAAGGTCCTTCCCAATTTGGGGCGAGCTTCCCTTGAGCGGCATTTTTTAAGCCAACGTCGGCTCTTCGGAACACTAAATCGCCGACCTTGAAATCCCTTAGGACAACTCTCGAGTTGTACTGGGTAGCTGCCCTCTGTTTGATCAATGCTTCTTTGAAGGAGGCTCATCCTCGGACCTCGTCGACGAGGTCAAGGTTCTCCTTCAATGCCTGGTTATTATCCTCTGGAGATTTTGGGTGGAGGGTCCTCTAACTTAGCTCTCCAATTTCAACAGGAATCACAAACTCACTCCTATATGAGAGTCGGAACAGAGTTTCCCCCGTTGAACTTTGGGGGTGGTCCTGTAGGCCCATAATACGTAAGGTAACTCCTCACTCCATTTACCTTTGGCTTCATCAAATCGTTTTCTTAATCCATTGAGGAGTACATTGTTAGCGGCCTCGGCCTGACCATTAGTTTGAGGGTGCTCTACCGAATTGAACCGGTGTTTAATCTGAAGATTGGTCATGAGCTTTCTGAAACCCTTGTCAGTAAACTGGGTTCCGTTGTCAGTGATTATTACCTCGGGCTGATAATGGCTAAAGGCTCGGCTTCAATCAATTTTGTGAAGTAATCCGCAGCCACTATTAGGTACTTGACCTGACCGGGGGCAGTCGGGAAAGGCCCCAAAAGATCAATCCCCCACCACGCGAAAGGCCATGACGAGGTGAGACTAGTGAGTTTGGCAGGAGGTGCTATATGAACATTGGCATGGATTTGACATTTGTCGCACTTCTTGACATGGTTCTTCGCATCGGTTTCCATGGTTGGCCAGAAATATCCTGCTCTTAAGGCTTTTCGAGCGAGAGACCGGGCTCCGAGGTGCTGTCCCCAAATCCCTTCGTGAATCTCGGCCAGGACATAATCTGCTTCCTCTCCTTCGATGCATTTCAATAATGGCGCAGAGAGGCTTCTTCTGTAAAGTGCGTCGTCAATCACGGAGAAGGACGAGGCCTTCCTCCTGATTGATTTGGCTTCACGCGGGTCCGGAGGCTCGCCCCCCGACTCAATGTACTTCATTATTGGTGTGATCCATTTTTTGCTTTCCTCAACTACATTGATGGAAAAAGTGAGCTCCGAGATAGGGAGGACACTGGGTTTTTTGAGCGTTTCCTAGATTATAGATCGGTAATTTCCAGGGACATTGGTACTGGCGATCTTGGTTAGTACATCCGCTCTGATGTTTTTCGTTCTGGGAACGTGTTTAACTTCTGCGAACACATAAAGGGCAAGCAATTCCTGCACTCGGGTTAAATACTTCTGCAAGACCAGATCCTTGGCTTCGTATTGCTTTCCGATTTGTGAGACTACCAATAAGGAATCAGTGTTCAAGGTGACCCGAGAAACTCGGAGGCCAAGAGCAAGACGGGGTCTTGCTATGCAGGCCTCGTATTCGGCTTGATTGTTTGAAGTAGGGAAGCCGAAAGTGAGGGATACTTCGACTATGACACTTGTCAGGCTTTCTAGCATCAACCCGGCACCACTCCCCTTTGGATTTGGGGATCCATCTACATGGAGAGTCCACAATTCGCCTTCAGGGTCAGCAGGGGTCATTTCTGCGACAAAGTCAGCAAGTACTTGAGCTTTCATTGCTGGGCTGGACTCGTACTTGATACCAAACTCCGAGAGTTCTACTGCCCATTCGATCATTCTACCTGTCAGGTCGGACCGTTGTAAGATTTGTCGGATAGGATAATTTGTCCGCACCACGACCTGATGAGCGACGAAGTAAGGTCAGAGGCGTCGTGCCGCGATGAGTAGAGCAAATACAATTTTTTCTATTTTCTGGTATCTAATTTCAGGTCCCTGTAGAGCTTTGCTCACAAAGTATACCGGGATTCGGCCGGTCTTGGTTTCCCGAACGAGAACGGCGCCAAGCGCTTCCTCCGAGATTGCTAAATACAGGTATAAGGTTTCTCCTGGGTTTGGCCTAGTCAGGATTGGTGGCTCGGACAGAGCCTTTTTAAGCTGGGAGAGGGCCTTGTCTCGCTCCGGGGTCCACTCAAACTTCACTTCCTTCTTGAGTAGCCTGAAAAAAGGGAGTGACATGAACGCAACATTGGAAATGAAACGAGATAGTGCGGCTATCATATCGTTAAGCTTCTGAATCTTTTTTTGGTAGATGGGGTGCGCATCTCAGTCACTGCCCGACACTTATCCGGGTTGGCCTCGATGCCTCTCTCCGTGAGGTAAAAAACCAAGATATTTCCCAGCTCGGACCCTGAAATTTCCCAGCTCAACACACATTCGTCATTTTCCATTACTTTTCTTCACAAGTACAGGGTTGGAAAGCCAAGTTGTATACTTGACCTCCTTTACAAAATCGGCATTAATTAAATCATCAAGGGCCTTAGCCGCAGCGGCCGCTTTCTCCTTGCTTTGAGCTCTTTTGCGCTGGGCGACCCATTTGGCTCTGGGGTTAATAGCCAGCTGGCGGCAGGCGACTTCTGGAGGAATCCCGAGCATATCTTCTGTCGACCAAGCAAAGAGGTCGGCGTGAGCTTTCAGACACAAGGCGAGCTTCTCTTTCACTTCATCAGAGAGGTCGGAGCCGATCCTGATAACTTTAGCTGGATCATCTCCCAATTGGATTTCCACGAATTTGCCATCAGGTTGTGGCCGTCTGATTTTCTTCTTTAGCTCTCGGGCAAGATCGTCATCGCTCTCTTCTTCGGAGCTGTCAGGGTCGTACCTCGCGTCAAGTTCTGTGACATTTACATCGGCAGCTCTCCTGTTTCTTCTCTTTTTAGAGTCCATCCGGGCTTCTTCTTCTTCGGGGGAACTCCCTCCTCCGCGGCTTTCCTATCCGCTTTCACATGCAGATAAAAACATCTCTGGGCGGACTCGAGGTCGGCATCGAGGGTAATAACTTTGTTACACAGAGTAGAATTTCATTTTTAGATGAACCGTAGAGGTTACCGCTCCGAGCCTTCCTAGAGTCTGTCTTCCAATGATACAGTTGTAAACCGAAGGACACGATAAAACCAGGAATTTGGTCTTGACTGTCCTTTCCAATGGCTCCTCGCCATAGGTGACCATCAATTCCAAATAGCCGGGCGGCTTGGTCCGGGACCCGTTGAAACCTGAAAGGTCCGATCCCCTGTAAAGGGTGAAGTCTTCCTCAGAAATTTGCAACTTTCTCACAAGATCGATAAAGATGATATCTGCCGAGCTTCCTTGATCGACAAGGATTCTTCTTATCTCGTGATTTGCCATCACAGCCCTGATCAAAAGAGGAACATGCTTGTTGGGCTTGCCATCTAGCAAATCCTGATCGCCAAATGCCAAAGGAGGTCGGACCGGAAATGAGGTCGGCTCCGAGGTGGAAGCAGCGCTCATGATCTCCTTCCACTTTCTCTTCATAGTCTTGCCCGATGCTTCGTCGGGGTACCCTCCTGAGATGACCATCATTACCGGTCAACCTTTAGATTTTCGAAAATCACGTTCGTCCTCCGAGCTCTGCTCCTTGTCTTGATGAGCCTTACCCTTATTTCTGAGGTCATCCTTTTCTTCTTTAACCTCTCTTTCCTGCCGAGGTGCCTTAGTTACGTACTGGCTCAATTTCCCTTTCTTGATCAGATCCTCTATGTCATCTTTCAGAGCATTACAACGATTGGTGTCATGCCCTTTACTTCGGTAATACCAATAGTATTTGTTAGATCGCTGGCCTGGCCTGTGAGGGAGTGAATCAGGGAACTTAACCTCCTTAAGTTATGTATTCATGCAATATGCTAGAATTCTAGCCCTGGTCTCATTGAGCTCGGAATAATGCTGGTGACGATTTCGGGATCTGGGTTTACCATCGTTCTGGGCCTCCTTCTTGTTCCAAGGCTTGGGCATTCCGGGATCGGCGTCCGTCCTTCTTTCAATTGCTCCTTCCTCGTGATCAATGTATTTCTGAGATCGTTGGAGGAACTAGGCAAGCGACTCGGTTTGATTAACTCCGACATCGATCTGGAAGAGACTTCCCTCACGGAGACCAGCTTCCATGAAGTAAAGCCAGAATGAATCATCGAGGTTCCGGACCTGAGCGGCTTCTCTGTTGAATCTCTCGATATAGTCCCGGAGCGACTCATTTTCCCCTTGCCGAATTGCCTACAAGACCTTCCGAGATTTTGGCTTCATCTTGGAGTGGGCGAAATGGGCAGAAAACGACTTGGCTAGCTGGTCCCAAGAGGATATTGAGTCCGGTTTAAGGGCTCTGAGCCAGTCCAAAGCCAACTTCTCAAGAGTGAGGGGGAAAATCCGACATTTGATTTCGTTTGGGACATTTCGGTACTACATCACTGTATCGAAGTAATCGAGGTGGCGATCAGGATCACCAGTCCCATCATGCATCTTCAGACCTTCCGGGGATTTCTCAAGATATTTCGGCACCGGAAAGTAGTCAATCTTAGTCGTGAAGGGCCCTTTCCGGGCTGTCGATTTTTCCCTCGGGGGAGATCGTTGGTTACGGTGCCTAACAAATGATCTTCGAGAGCGGAGCACCGATGTTCATGCCTCGGGGACCTTTCCCGGCTTATAGAACGTCGCCTCGGAGATGAGGATTCTAAAGACGAGCTTCGATGAGGAGAACCCTCCGGATAGTAAGAATCGTCGCAGGTCCGGCTTGGAGGAATTCCAGATCCTCGCCCTCCTTTCCGACGAGGTGGAGACCGGTGGTGGTGTCTCTTCCAGGCCGGACATCGGTGACGCCTACGACTAGACGTCCTCCTGCTAGGAGAACGGTATTGAGGAGAGGAAGGGTCCTGGATATCGCAAGCTCGGATCTCGGCAATTTCAGCCTCCAGCTGGGTGTAGCGTTGGCTCCTCTCCTGATCAGCCTCGGCTTGCCTAGTCAGCAACTGGACGAGCTGTTGAACAGCATCGACCGGTACCTGGACAGTCTGGGGAGGAGGCGGAAGTTGATTCCGGGCCGAACTCCTCGGGACTATGGCTCTGGACGAGTTACGACCGTGTGCCGAGCTAAGGGGTAGGGTGACTGCTACACCTTCGGGGGTTTCCTGCTGCGGATCCGGTCTCACTATCGCACTTGAGATGTTCCTTTGACGTAAAATTGGAGCCATCGTTGACCAAGGAGATGGGGGAGACTAGAGTACAAGACTCTCCCACTGTGGTCGCCAATGATCTGTACCTTATCTCCCGCCTTGTATCCAACCTTGGATATCAGGCTCGGGTTGAGATAGTTGGTAGTGGAGTTCCTGGTCAGTCCGAGTTTGAGCTCCGATCCGAGGTGGGGTGGTACCTGCAACGACACTCCGACGCTCAAGTCGGCAAGTGAGCCAATTTCAAGTGAGAGAACCATTGGATCTAGGTCTTTGGGATCAATGGGAACCAATGGATCTAGGTCTTTGGGATCAATGGGAACCAATGGATCTAGGTCTTTGGGATCAATGGGAACCTTTAATGCCAGCATTCAATGCTTATTTATAGGTCTTTAGGATCAATGGGAACCATTGGATCTAGGTCTTTGATCTCCACCATTGGTTCATGGATTTGGCCTTAGGTATTGGGCCTTAGTGAAAGTGGCCAGTGGCCCAATCCGTAACAAAAAGCAAGACAAGTGTATTTCGTCCTCTATCCAGAAATGTGTAGAGATATGCGTGGATGGTGTGCGGCAATCACCACAAAACCAAGGGGTCATGTGGAGATTGACAACACGGAGGATGAAATGGCTTATCAGTCTGATGGGATGTCACTTGTTCTACCTATTGCAGAAATTGAATCAATATCTTGTTTACGTGACGACTCACAAGTAGATGTGTTCGAAGAGATTTTTGATCATTCGCCTCACAATGATTGAGGATGTATTTTATTATAGTACTTTGTATTCCACATTATTAGATCTTTTTATATGTATTTTGTATTGCACTATCATGATTAAGACTACTTGGTGTACTTAAATTCAGAATATTATAGACTACGTAACATTTGTGTCTCTTCATTATACAA
This sequence comes from Astragalus membranaceus, assembly GCA_039519185.1. Lineage (NCBI taxonomy): Eukaryota > Viridiplantae > Streptophyta > Magnoliopsida > Fabales > Fabaceae > Astragalus > Astragalus membranaceus. The sequence continues at coordinate 157,635,252 of CM076849.1, read as the reverse complement.
GTATTTTGTATTGCACAATGCTTTTGAGATAGACTAAGGAACTTTTGTGATTCTTCATTATATATGTATTTATTATTCACTTGTGTGAAACATATATCTTATTTCTATTTTGTATTCTAATGCATTTTGTATTTTATGACAATAGATGAATAACAGAGGTGGCAATGGCAAGCAAAAGGCCCATCCTACTAGGGGCAAACCAAGGATGATACAACCGGGAAAACTTGAGCAGCAGAATACCATCCGCCAAAACTTGTCCAACACTAGGTCACTTTGTCGATCATCTCCACCCCCGTCTGAACCTCCCGCACCGACCAACATTGTGGCATCTGCTCAGACACCATCACCCATCTATGCCTCTACCCCTGAGGCATTCGTGTTTATGCCAAATCCAAGTATAAACCTTAAAACCATGAGTGCCTCTTCACAGCATGCCCCACATGAGGCTCCAGTAGCGGAGGATGAGGACCACGACGAAGAGGATGAAGATGAGGACCACGACGAAGAGGATGAAGATGAGGTGGGTGAAGGGCCAGTTCCTCCTCCCGTGCCAACAAGAGATGGGAAGGTCATTATACGACCTTTCGCTAAAGGGTAAGTTACAATGTATATTATTCTAGATTCTAGACTAGATCTTAGGAATTGAAATGAAGCTAAACTATACAAATGCTTATAGCACTAGTGCAAAAATGACATTAGAATTAGACATTTAAAGTCAGGCGCCCAGATGCCTGACTACATAGGTAGACACGGTGGCAAACTTGTAAATAAGTGGCAAAACTCGCGAGTATTAAGGTCAAGCGGATACACGCCTGACATCTAAAGTGAAGAAATAGGGAAAAAATAAGACTTTAGAAGTCAGGCGTGTATCCGCCTGACTACATAAGTGACACGGTGGCAAACTTGTAATTAGGGGTGAATTTTTTTTTCTGTTCTAATACTTTAGACGTCAGGCGCGTGTATCCGCTTGACCTCTAAAGTCCAAAATACAAAAAAATAATTTTCACGAACCCTACCTTTTCGTTAAGCCTCTCATTCTCTCCTTCTCACCTTCTCACTCTCAATCTCAGAACCCTCTTCTCACTCTCTCTCGTCGTTCGCCGTTCGCCTCCTCTCTCCTCACTCTGGCTCTCTTCTCTCTCACCTCTCACGGTCGCGTTTCTCCTCCTCTCTCCTCACTCTGGCTCTCTTCTCTCTCACCTCTCACGGTCGCGTTTCTCCTCCTCTCTCACAATCTCTCAATCTCGATCTCTTCTCTCTTCTCGCTTCAACCCTCTTCTTCTTCTATATTTTCAGTCACCCACGCCAATGTTCCTCACTCTGGCTCTCTTCTCTCTCATATTCGGTCACCCACGCTAAAAAACCGGTATTAATGTTTATATTTGCTTCTAATTTGCAATAAAATAGATCTTAATCTGATTTTGTTTTTCTTTTGCTGTTAATAGGTTTTGATTCGGTCACCCACGCTAAAAAAGAGGTATTAATGTTTTTTGATTTCTGTTTCAGTTAGTTTAGGGTTTTGATTTCTGTTTCAGTTAGTTTAGGGTTTTGATTTCTGTTTCAGTTAGTTTAGTTAATAGGTTTTGACGTCTAAGTGAAAAGTAGAGAATAATTTACAATTACCAACACTAGTTGTTGT